>OX596076.1:88937716-90137716 GCA_951394005.1 Protophormia terraenovae
TGTTTAAATTTCTCTTTGTAAGTAAAATTTCTAGAAAAACAACTATATAAAATTTTTCTATATATTTTCTATGGAAAATTTCTCTTTATGGATTTTCTATTGAAAATTTCTCTTTATATATTTTCTATAGAAAATTTATCTTTATATATTTTCTACAGAAAATTTCTTTTTATATATTTTCCATAGAAAATTTCTCTTTATATATTTTTTATAGAAAATTTCTCTTTATATATTTTCTATAAAAAATTTCTCTTTATATATTTTCTATACAAAATTTCTATTTATATATTTTCTATACAAAATTTCTCGTTTATATATTTTCTATAGAAAATTTCTCTTTATGTATTTTCTATGGAAAATTTCTCTTTGAGTTTTCTATAGAAAATTTCTCTTTATGTATTTTCTATGGACAATTTCTCTTTATAGATTTTCTATGGAAAATTTCTCTTTGAGTTTTCTATAGAAAATTTCTCTTTATGGATTTTCTATGGAAAATTTCTCTTTATAGATTTTCTATAAAAAGTTTATCTTTATAGATTTTCTATAGAAAGTTTTTCTTTATGAATTTTTTATAGAAAATTTCTTTTTATGAATTTTCTATAGAAAATTTCTCTTTATATGAAAATTCTATGAATTTTCTATAGAAAATTTCTCTTTATGAATTTTCTATAGAAAATTTCTCTTTATATATTTTCTCTTTAGGAATTTCCTATAAAAAATTTCTTTCTATGAATTTTTTTTTATAAACAATTTTTCTTTATGAATTTACTATGGAAAATTTCTCTATGAATTTTCTGAAGAAGATTTCTCTTTATGAATTTTCTGAAGAATTTATGAGTCTTTCGTAGAAAATTTCTCGTTATGAGTTTTCTGTAGAAAATTTCTGCTTATGAAATTTTTAAAGAAAATGCTTCTTTATTTATTAAAAATTAATATTAAATCTTCTCCTTATAAAATTGATTTTTTGTTTTTGCACATCTCTTACATTTAATGACTCAAATGACTAAACGTTTGTTTTTCTTTATTTTCTTCCTCAATTATCACAAATTGAATTTTATGAAACATTTGTGCTTTTATGGCATCTGCTTTACCAACATTTGTGGGAAAATTTATTTTTTCCTCTGCTCTTATTAGAGTTTGATGTTTATGGACTGTCCATAAATTGTTAGAAAATCATTTTCAATTACAGAAAGTCATTCCATAAATAAAGAAAAAGTGTTCATCTTAATTGTTTATCGCATAATAATATCAAATGTTTATTACGTGTTTCTTAAATTGTAATATTTTAGCAAACATTTTACTAAATTTTCAATTTGGTGGTCTTTCGCAGTAAAGCTGAAAAATATCATATAATTTCGTGAGTGGTAGGTGAAATGTGTATTTTTTAAATAAGTTAATTGCAAATAATAATAAATTTAAATTGATCTGACAGACTATTTAGTTTTACGTATTAAAAAAAATTTTCAAATATAATTTTAAAAGAAATATTTATATACAAGTGTTATCTCAGAAAATTGATCTGGGTGAAGCCAATAAAAAATTTAAAAACGCCCTTATATACTTATTTTAAATTGAAATTTTGTATTAAGTTAAATTTACGATTGCAACATTTGTAGTTTAAGCAAATAATAAAATAATTTTTAATTGTTTTCTAACTAACCTTTTTCTTTGTACAAAAAACTTATTTCAAACTTAACTATTTAAATTCAATTACCAAATTGTCATTAAGGCTCCTAAAATTTCAATTATATTCATTGGAAAATATGTGTGCAACCCATAAAAAAATATATTTTTCACATTTAAAAAAGAAAAACAAACAAAAGACTTAAGATACAAACTTGTCATCACATCTTGCAATTTTTAAATGTGGGAGTTCTTTATATATTTTATTATTATTATTTTTTCCCAACGTTAAATAGCAAAACCCAAAAAAATCATCTACAAACTTTCAACACTCAACTTGCTGCAAGTTAAATATCACATTGAGTCTTTTAAGCAGTCAGTCAGTCCGCCAGTTAGTAAGTAATGTAATGATGCCAGCATATTGTGTTAGGTTTTGTTGCATGTAGCATGAATGCAATAAGCCAACCACAAAAATCAATAACTAAATTTTGTTATTTCAAAACCTTTTTGAACAAAATAAGCCATAGTGAATTGTATTTAATGCTGTTGGCACATAAAAATATATATAAACGAAATAAATTTTTATAATTCTATTGAATTTTTTTTAATGTATAAAACTAAAATAAACAAGCTGTAAGAATATTATGGTTGAATAGACGAGATGGACTTTAGTGATTATGGGAGAGGCACGTTGTGTTTTCTTAATATGGAATGAGAGTATTTAAATAAGGAGAAGTTTGGTTAATGTAATTGAATATTTGTGATGACATTTAGTCATAATATGAACTTTTTTTGTCTATGGTTATTAGTAGGGCAAATAAGAAAATGCCTTCAAAAAGCCATTAAAATGGTTTTAAAGGCAGAATTTAAATAAATTTAAAAAATATTTCCTAAAATATTATTTTTATGGCTAAATCTAAATCTTTTAACAGGATTGCTAATGATAACTTGATTTTTATTCGCAAGTGCCAATTTTTTTTATTATGAAATTTAATTCTGATTATTTTCCTTTTTAAACTTCTTTAAAAGTAGAAGAAATAGGGTTTGGAACCATATGCGTTGGTTATGTTTTGGTCAAAAGCAATTAAAAGAAACATTTTCTCATAGGGCTAGTAGAATTTCTAACAAACGTGTATAAATTTTCGACGTTTGAAAGTGGTTCAACCGCCGGCAAACTTCGAATTCTTTCATCTTTTGATATGTAAGACATCATTTTAATATATTGTCAAATTTTAAAAAAAAAAAATTCAATCTCTTATACCTTTGGAAATATATTAAGGAAAAAAAGAGCGAATAATTGGTTTCAAAGAATTATTTTTATGTGTGAGGTCCAGTAGATTTATTATTAATAAATCGTAGAAAACCGGATTGCAAAATATTTAATTATAACTAAAAGAAACAAATCTTATGCTCTCTTGAATGATTATAAATCCTCAATATAAATCCTCAATATATAGTCTTGAAGAAAGAATCAAAAAAATTTACATCAAAGTACAAATTGCAAAAAAAAAAAAAAAAAATAAATAAATTTAAAAATAGTGAAAAAATCATTACTTAATTGGAACATATTTTCGAGATCATAATATACTTAAAAAGCTACGTTCTTCTGCTTTCCAAATCAATTAAAATTTATTAATATTTATGGTGTCCATAGTGCTGGAACTACAGTACACAGAAAAAAGTAAAAATGGACTTCAGAATAGAATAATTGATTTTATTTTTACTGCTTTTGTTTTAAATATAAATACAATGACCTGAAAATTGTTGGAAATAAACGTAATTTTATCTTATTTCTGTATTTGTATACACAAACCTTTAATTTTTCTTAATATTTTATTAACAGTTGTCAATTAGAAAATTAATTATATTAATAAATAATATAATTAAATTCCAATATACAGTGCACGATAAAACCTAAGCATACAGAGTAAAAGTTTAAATTTTTTGATACCTATAAATGTAATAAAAATATGAATTACCTTTTAAACACTGCAATCTAAGTGCATTAAGTGGTTTATGGAAAATGTTATATTTTATATGGTTTATTTGAAAAAATATAAAAATCTTTAAAAACCTCGAACGAAATAACCTAAGCATACAAAATAAAATTTTGTGATAATCATGATGCATTAGTCAGCATTTAATTAAAATAATAAATTTTGGCATTAATGTTTCCCTAGTAATAGAACCCTGTATGATTTAAAAAGTTTCATTGTATTAATGTAACAGTAATTAACGAAATGTCCCGTTGAACCTATTGAATTAAATAACAGTCCGCCAGGTTGACAGCATTCAGAGAATGTGGCTGGATTTTTGTCAAATATCTAAAAACTAAGCCGAAATAAAGTTTATCATATTTATGTATCCAAACAATTACGAAGGCTACTGAAAGAAAAGTCTTGAAAAAAGAAATCTAAAATTTTTAATAAGGATATTATGGAAATAAAAAGAATTCCCACTAAAAAAGAAGTATCGCTTCGCTAAATATTAACTATTTGTAAACTGATAGTATCTTTGAGTCGTATTCATACACTTAAAAATCATATCTCAACATAAAGTATGCGAAATGGGATACTAAAATTTAAATCTTTGCTTTCTCACAAAGCACCAAGACTGTCGTTCGCCGAAAATCATATTACTAAAGGGTTTTATAAGTACAGAAAATTATGATAAACGTTCCTTTTCTTACAAAAAGGATTATTGGAACTTGGTCTATACATTTCAGCGAGATATCGCCTCATCAAAAATTAAAAGTCAATAAAAAAATTTGTTTGCGGAAAAAAACTGTTCTAATAGGACACGAGTCAGTTTTTTTATAGTCCTGAATTATTCCGAGAGTATTCTAGAAGTTGTATGCCAAACAGTTTTTGCTGAAAGGAGCCGCTTTAACACTATAAAGGCCCTAATGGACAATAATACAATGTTGGCGTATATTTTGCCTACAGACTTCTTTATCAATGCCGTTACGATTGGTATATGTTATAAGGAATGCAATTAGCCATAAAAACTATTAAACTGCTATAACATTGTATATAATTTTAAATAAAGCATGCTAATATAATTTGTATGCTTAGGTTATTTCGTTCTACTCTATACAATTGCATCATATTTCTTAACAGTGATCTTAAGTTTTGTAATTTCCGTGTCAAAATATGTAACTGCAAATAGTTAAAAATATAATGAGGATGTTCCTTTTTGGATACAAAATAAATAAAGTAGTTTTTCTTATATTTTATTGTATATGCTTAATAAAAAAATATTTTTTTTTTCTGTGTAATAATGTATTTTTTTGCAATGTCTCGAAATGTTTCGAAATATTTTGAAATAGTTTTGTCCTAATGAAGGTTTACAGCCCACAATATATCGTTTTCGAAGTGTTATTATGAAAATATGTTTGAAAAACCTATGGACAGTAAAAGAAAAATTTCACTGACTGCAAATTTTGGTGTGCATGAATGCAAAATTAAAATCGTTTGTTTAAAAAATTCAAATAATTGTCTTAAGTATTAAATATGGAAAATATGTAATATACTTATATTTACAAAATATGATTTAAAATGATTTTCTATGAAAAAAAAAAAAAAAATACAAACTGTGTTTCTAAGCTCAAAATATATAAAAGTATGCTCTTAGAACCAAAATGTGTCTAAATAGGCTGTATTCCCAAAATTAATTTTTTTTTTTTTTTTATCAGTAATTTTATTGAATCTTCACAAAAGTTAAGTGAACTAACAATAATTAATCAAATCTTAATTCTAAATCTTAATATCTATTTAGTCCAACCAACGTCGGACTAAAAGCGATTTTAATGCATATGGTTTAACTTCGGCTCAGTTCTGCGGTGTTTCTTCTTCTCAATCGGATGTGTATATTCATAGTATATTTCGTGCTAGTGGGTTATGGTGTATTTCTATTCTCTTCAAGCATGCTCCTGCATGTTCTTTTATTACATCTCTTTCCAAAGGAACGTTTAGATCTTTATGTATGTTAGTATTTCTTTTCTCAATATTTGATGCTGAGACCGTACCCCATAACTGGATCCCATAAGTCCATATTGGCTTTAAAACTGAGTTATAGAGGAGTAGTTTACAATCTAGACTAAGCATAGAATTCCTGCCAATAAGCCAATTTATTTGGAGTGCTTTCGATTTCATTTGGGTCAACTTTGCATCAATATGGAATTTCCAAGTAAGTCGTCGATCGAGATGTATTCCGAGGTATTTAACCTCCGATTGCTGGGGTATTACTTGGTTATTTATTAGGATAGGTGGGCATGATTCCCCACGCAAGGTAAATGTTATATGTGTGCATTTTTGTTCATTTATTTTTATTTTCCATTTTTTTAGCCATCAAATATATGGTCCTGCAAAATTCGAGATGCCTCCTGTGGGCATTCATGGGTGCTTAAAATAGCTGTTTCATCTGCAAATGTTGATGTATTTATGCATATTTACATTTTGTTCTATTTTATATAACAAGCCGTCATGCTACACTTTGTCAAAGGCTTGGGATACGTCAATGAAGAGAGCGGAAAAATATTTCTTTTCTTCAAACGTTTTGTTTATAACACTTACAAGTTTGTGTGTTTGTTGGATAAGTACTGTGTTTTCTTCTAAATACGAATTGATGATTGGGTATATATTGGTTTATGAGCGGATATAGCTTCTCAGCGGAGCTTCTCAAATAGCTTAAACATATTAGATAATAGACTTATGGGTCTATACGATTCTACTTTTGTGTGATCTTTTCCAGGCTTAGGTATCATTGTAATCAGTGATACCTTCCATTCTAGTGGATAATATTCAAGGCGTAGTATAGCGTTAAAAATATATAGTATTTGAAAATTGCCTGAAAATTTTTTAGTAACTCAAATATTTCTGAAATATTCCCATATTATCAATGTTTCGAAACTCATGGAACTCGAGCTTAAAATTAACATGAATATATTTTAATCAGGGACCGTAAATAACGATTATTACAAAATGTTAAACTAAACAAATCAGAATGATCTAAAAATGTTAGAAATATGTTGTAGAACACTTTTATTATTATTTTCGGACGCGCTCTAGAATTATGCAATAAACTTTTATTTTTTGATTTTTATAAAAAAATCAATAAATAACAATTATTTTTGATTTTTATTTTTAATTTTTTCCTCAAAATATAATTTTTAATTTTCGACTTTTATGTTTTGCTCAAAAAATAACGTTTATTTTTGTTTTTTATTTTTTTTGCTCAAAAATTCCGATAACTTTTTCTTAAATGTTATGTATAATTTTTTAATTTTATGACGTATTGGGAGAGCAAAAAATATGATAATAAATGAGGATAGGCAAACTTTTTGCCTATCCTCATTTATATAAGATAGTAGAAGTGTTACATATTGTACACGCTACGCAAGTAAGTGAAAATTGCACGTTTACAGCGTTAAAATTGATTCTGATTGACTTCAGATGTAATATGTCTTCCAATTCTTTAGTAAAAGCTTTATTTGTTAAAGTAAATTAATTAATTACATTTATTAAATGTATATTTGATATTTAAAAAAATATATATATATATACTCGTAAAAAATAAAAATTTTAAATAATTTAATTTTTTTAATAAAACTTAATCATTATATTTTGAGCAGAAAATAAAATCAAAAATAAAAGTTATTTTTTGAGCAGAAATGGAAAATAGTTGCTATTTTTTGAACAAAAAATTAAAATTAAAAATAATTGTTATTTTTAGAGCAAAAAATAAAAGTCAAAGAATAATCATTGAATAATGATTTTTATTATAAGACTCATAATCATTACGGTCCCTGATTTTAATAATATGCATACATACTTCTGTCTATAAAATTATTTCAATTTTGCATTTCAACGCAATAAATATTATTCAACAAAATGGAGGATAATATTCTTAAATACACAGAGTTTATTATCAAAATTTAATTAATACATTCCAAAAATAAATAAAATAAAATAAAATAAAATAAAATAAAATAAAATAGAATAGTGTAAAATAAAAGAAATAGTAAATAAAACTTCAAGTAAGATTTTTAAAAATTAAATGTTTAAATTTTAAATTCATTTAATCATCTATTTGATTGATTTAAAAATTTTTTAATTGGAAAAATGTTTTTGTTTTTAATTTTTTATAGTTATTATTAATTGATGTAATCATTTTGGTGAGAGGTGCAAACTTAAACCATTTTAAATTGAATGAATTATATTGTGATATTTATTAGCCAAAATAGTCAAATAATAATATTTAACAAACTAATTATGATGCAACTCCTACATAAACATTTTCTTTTAAGATTAATACTCATAAAAGTACCACCTTTTTACAGCAGGAAAGCCATTAAATAAAATGTTAATAAATGGCATAAAGATCAAAAAGTTCCATTAATATTTATTCAAGCAACCATAACGAATTTTCTTAATTTTCCATTTTCAATAACCTTTAAAAAGAAACCCAAAAATCAACTTAATAAAAAAATCGCCTTTGTATTCTGTAACTTCTAAGATATAAGAAACGTAATGGTAGTTTTATACGAGGAGGAAAATATTTAAAAAATTGAAATGTCATTTTAACAGTGAAACAACGCCGCCACCAACAAAAGGCTGGATAGAAGTAGTATTGAGTGGGGCATATAAAGCAACTACAATTTTCAAACAAATACAAATACATCCAAGTAAATATAAAACGTGAAAGGGCGCATTTGAAGTCATTTAATAATGACTTTAAATTGTTTTTGCTATTTTTGTTGTTGTTTCTAATCAACCAACTTAGATCGTGTTGTTAAAAGTTGCTTCATTTATTCATGTTTTTCTAAAATTGTGAGATCATTGGGGATGGTTATAAAAATAATACAAACATTATGGTGATTTTCTAGAAGTAACCCAGCAATTAAACTGAATCAAATCAATTAAACTTTTATAAAATTTATAAACTTAAAAGCACTTCCCCATTCTTCAGTTTGTAATGAAAACAAAAAAAATAATAAGTGTAACTTTACTATTTCCACAGGAAATATTTATTGCCAAGTATTTCAATATTTCTATGCCATCAATATTTTTTGCTGGGTTGCTTAAACTACATGAATTTATATATAAACTTATGCTTACAACACTTGCTGCTGCTTATGCCGTTTATCTACACATTGTATTCAATTTCTGATTTTGGTTTTTATTTTAATTTTATTTCTTATATTTTTTTTTTTATTTTTCATTTTCAAATGTCAGGAAAAATTACAACAATTGCTGAAAATCTTTAAATAGGTTATTTGTAGTTTTGTTGCTTCGATGTGTTTTTTTTTTTTTTTTTTTAGTATTTATTCATTTATTTAGTTTCGCTTATAAATTGTTTTTAAAGTATGAAAACGTGTTTGTAAGTGGCTTAAAGCCTGTTTATTTTAGTGTTTATTTCTTTAGTTTAAACTCTAATAGTTATAATTGATATTGATTTTATTGACCTTTTGCTATCACTGAAGTGTGTAGACAATATGGAGTTTTGTTTGGTTTTATTTTCTAAAGAAAATTCAAGGTGACTATAAGTTTTTTTTTTTTAATATATACTTACTATATTGATTATGAGAAATATTATCTGATAAATAACATTTTGTTGTTTTCATTGTAAATACATATTAAATGTTAATAAATTGAGATCAATGAACTGCACCTACTTACATATTTAATGTATTAGCTTCCAGGGGTTAAAATTTTTAATAAGAGATATATATGTATGTGTTTTTGGTGGGAGCGTGAAACTTTTTATAAAAACAAATTAATTATGTACAGTTTTGAAATGTTTGCTAAAACATACTTACATATACATATAATGTTTATGCTACAATTATATCATTCAATGTTCACATTCAATAAAAATATAGTTGACTACAAGAATTAGATGTTTTTGAATATTTTTACCAGAAACAAAATTTCATTAAATGAAAAAATTTCATTATTTCTACAACTATTATATATGTTCCCATGATAGAATAAACAACAAGGTATAATTATTAGAGAGAACATTTTCAAATTTTCCCTGAAAAGTTAGTCACAAAGAAAACAAAAGAAAATGTAAAAAAATAAAAATATTTTCAAATTGAAATACAAACTTTTGAGAAGATTTTTATAATTTTTTATGAAAAGCAAAATGTGTGTGTTACATATTGTGTTTTTAAATATTCTCGAACGTCGATAGAAAAGCTCCCAAAATGTGCAGGGAATGAACAATTTCCTTTCAGGAATATTGAACATTGCAAATGTAAACAAAACATTTTCATATTTTTTTTAATAGTATTTTTATTTTTACTTTTTGAATTAAATGACTTAAGAAGACCCAAAGAGTGACAACTCTCCCTAATAACTCTTCCTTCTTTAGTTGTATCATGATATTTATCTTGATTTTCATTGTTCAAAAACCATGTTTTGCCGTAACAATAAAATTTTAGTTGACCAACAATATTTTGTATTACCTTGGACAACATATGTTGGTACTAATAAATGTGTCCAATTTCAATATATATTAAGATGTAAAAATAATATTAAAAAAATAGAACCGTATTATGATAAGATAAAATAATGTGAGATAATAATATGATAAAATGGAACATTAATATGATAGAATGGGATAATAATAAGATGGAATTAATTTAGGAAATGTCATTCTGTTGAAAAATAAGTAACACAGTTTATTGAAACGTTAAAAAAGGATCAAGATTGACTTTATTTTTATCGATTAGTAAAACCGCTGCGAAATAGCTTATTATTCTGTTTAGAGTTTGAAGTAACCATGTTTTAGCTGAAGAAATTTGTCGTGAGTACTTTAAATTATGAAATGGAACGTCCCTGCAGCAGAAAATTTTTAAGGTAAAAGAATAACAAGCTTCACTAAGGGAAAAAAATCGATTCAAAATCAACAACGGTTGTGCTCACATTGGTAATTTACGGTAACAGCTTTTTAATACCTTTCGTTAACAAATTTAATAGAAAATGGTTTCAACTTGGTGCCAATTAGGTATCGATTTTCAATAAGAATTGAACACGCAGTGTTTAATTTAAACACATACGGTGTAGATTCACTATTGACACAGAATGGTATTGTTTTAACACTTATGTAATTGATATTTCTCATGGGTGTTTGCTTGATCAAAACCAATGCCAAAAGCAAAAATTGCTAGAAGAGTAATTGGGAATATTTCAATCAATAATTTTCAGATGCTTGGAAATTTTGTGCCATACGAACTGAAGATAAGGGATGATTTTGCATTTCTGAAATGCTGATTCTGCGCCACAAAATGACATTTGAAAGCTTTTTGGTATTTCGTCACCGAAAATGCAAAACAACGTAACATCAAAATTTTCAAATTTGTGTTTTTGATGAAATATAGTTTATTTTTCCAAAATACGTGTGATCACAAATTTTCAGACTTGTGATTTCAAAAAAAAAGATTATATTAACGAAGGCAATAATTTTCTTAAGTCAACACAACGTAACATCACATTTGTTAAAAAAAATAAATTTTTTTTTTTTTTTCTTTTACGAATTTAGATTGCAAATTATTAAAAATATAATAGCTATTCAAATTTTGGAGTAAAAGTTATCAAAAATTCTTTTAATTACAATTTTTGTAAAATTTTTATTGATGTTACGTTTTTTGGCTTCACAAAATTGAAATCTTGAAAAACGTAAACCACATAACTTAAAAAATATTTAATAAAAATTAAATTATTCATCACCAATATATTAGGCAATATTTAAGGATGTAATAACCCAAAAATTTGTAGGACAATTTGTTTAGATTTTATAAAGTTTTTAGTGCCTCCCGTAAAGTTGTGAAAAGTGATGTTACGTTGTTTTGCATTTTCGGTGACAATATATATTTCATGAACATTTTTTTGAATGAATAAATCGAGTTTTAGTTCCAAGTTATCAATTCTAAAGAACTCTGTGATCTATAGGGTTTTAAAAATCTAATTTTTCTTGTACGTATATCACACTTATATATTAACTCAAATTAAAAACATAAATTCGAAAGGCTTAAATCTTTAATTCATTTTCCAAAATCCAATTAAATTTATTATCCTAACTATTCTTTTAAAGTACTTATACAACACTGGCAACACTGTTAATAAGTCACGGAAAATTTCATTTTGAATTTTAGCATAAACATACATTCGAACATTGGCTACGGGAACAAGTTATTATTATTACTATTTTTATTTTTATTTTATTTTTGTTTTTGTTATAGCTTTTTCACAATGTACAATATTTTTAGAATTTTCCGTGACTTATAAAAGTTGGAAGTGATATAGTTTCGGTTCTTTAAAAGGTATTGATTTCAATCTATATAACGAAGAATTATGTCAGCTAAGCAATGTAATTTAGATGAAAAAAATCGAGTTAATATTTTTTCATATTTTTGAAATTAAAGTAAATTTTTTGTAAAATATTGTTTTTTGCGAAACTATAAATATTTTATCTGTAATAAAATGTTTGTTTTTAAAGATATCTTAATGGAATATTCTGTGAATGTAGACTATATTGTATAAAATTGAAAAGTGTAAAAAACTTTATGATTATTGTAAAAAGAATCCCAAAACTCCCAAAAGAAAAAATCGCCGAAAATTCCACAAATTTTTCACATTTTCGGCTTAAAATCTGCATTTTTCCGAACTCTCATAGATTTTGATTGAAGACTTTTAACAACATATTATAAATTCCTAAACTGCATTCCGTTTGCCGATTCGTGCTTTGGGATTTAAGAAAATATAAACTAAAGTCAAAACTTTCATAAAAAATGGTTCAAATTCGGGAGGGTGTGTACATTGATCACTTAAGTTATTGGACTTGTTTTTTATTTTGTGAAGATGACTTTCAGAAAAGTGTAAAATTATTATACGTTGTAAAATAAAATTTTATTTTAGAGAAAAAAGAGTATATATACTTTTTCGGCCAAAAAAACTAAAAAAGCCGTAGTTTTTGCAATTTTCGAATTCAAAATTGTTTATTTTTGTACTCGGTTAAGATATCGACTTAAATTATCTTATTCATTTAATTAGTTAAGGAAAAAACTAATAAAATTGGTCGTAAATGCTAGGATATATATGGAAAAAACTGGACCAAAAACATGCAAAATTGATGTGCTTAAAAATTCAGACCCAAATAACTCGAAAACTATAAGAGATAAATAGGACAATTAAGCACGTTTTTTGAAGGTCTTATCAGGTCTCACAATAATATATAAAAATATTTGAAAACGGAAAAGAAAAAAAATTATTTTATATCGGAGGGGTCTTCCAAACTTAATGTTCCCCCTTCCAAACTTAACATTGTACACTCCTCTGCTATCCCTATACCAAATTCCAACCAGTCGATCAGAAGTTCCAAAAATTTTCGATTCTGCCATGTATGTTGTTCTGTTCGAGCCCTATCCTGCTTTCAACAGACAGACAGACAGACAGACAGACAGAAGGACGGACTCTAAATCTAACCAGGACCCAGAAAATATGTACTTTATGGGGTGTTAAATTATTTTTTCGACATATTACACACGGAATGACAAAATCTTTTTGATGGTGGGTAAAATTAAAAATTTACACTTTGTAAAAGATTAAAAAATAAATTAATTATTTAGTTGAAAGCTCTGTATGTACTCGACACATAATAACATATAACATAGACACTACCATATTATGATATACATATTTTTTACTAAAATCTACAAATCATCTTTATATGAAAAATTGTTGACTTTTTTTATACACAAACATATGTATGTATATTTTCAAAAACATCTGCTTTTGTACCACATTTGCTCACTAGTGGAATAAATTATCGCAAAAACTTAAGCATACAAATCAAAACAAGATGTTGTTTAATCAGCAATTAAAATTCAATTAATACAAAATCGACACAAATTAAAACTCAACAAGATAAAGCAATTTATATAAATATTAAATAAAAATTCGCAATTATATTAATATAAAACTCCATATAAGACTTTTTACATGCATATACACATATATATATGTATCTGTTATAATAAAATCACACCTATACAAATTTACATGTGTATTACAAAGTATTTGACACTACAACATTTTGCTTAAAGCTACTGGGAGTCATCGACTATTAAATTCGAATACTTAAAATCAATTATAGTTTATTTTAATCAACCATTAATGACACTCTTTAGTTAAATCATAATGCAGACAGACACAGCCATATCTATACGAAGATATATACACACATTTACTATGTTTTACAAAATTAAACGCACTATTGCAAAAGCAAAAAAACTGATCTTTAAGTTTTTAACAAGAAAAAAAAAAATTGCCAACAACTTGCAATAAATGAACATCACTTAATTTTTACCAGCAATTGTTAACACATCATTGGTTTCAGAAAAAAATTACTTAAACTTTACACCATTTCCAGTTGTATTTCAGAAGTTTCTAATTATATTTCAGAAATTTCTATTTATATTTTAGAAATTTCTAATTATATTTCAGAATTTTCTAATTATATTTCAGAAATTTCAAATTATACTTCAGAAGTTTCTAATTACATTTCAGAAATTCTATTTTTTTTTTTTTTTTTTTATTCAATTATTTGTACATATAAACATATAATACTATTATAATATGGGCCTCACGCCAATTAGGCATTTTAAGGCAAGCTGGCAAAATATTTAGTTACTTATATGTACAGATATAAATTAAAAGAATTCAGTTTTTATTTTAACTACTTCAATTACACTAAATTTATGTAATATCTTTAATTAAGAAGTGTTTCTATCTGGTTGATTAAATAATCTTTACATAATATTTTAAAAGAAGATATATTATTAATATATTTTAAATTATTAGGTAAGTTATTATATTTATGACTTCCAATAAAATCAATACGCTGCTTAGTCTTTTCCAATCTACATCTAGGAATCCATAAATTTGAATTGTTTCTCGTATAAAAGATATTCTGATTCTGATGGAATGATATCATATGATGACCAATATTATGTATACATTTATAGACAAACATTAATATTTGATATTCATGTAGACCATAAATGGGTAAAACAGTTTTACTTTTATCCTTGTATAAAGTTAGAGTTGGGTAGGTAAGAGGTAAATTGTATACAATTTTTAATGCTTTATTTTGAAGACATTTTAAAGATTTCATAGCAGTATTATTTTTGTTGAACGCATAGACAATTGCTAAATAATTAAAATGTGTTTGAATTAAAGTATTAAATATCACTAATTTAGATTGCTCATTTAATTTATTTTTCAATTTGAATAAAATACCAATAGCTGGAGCTATTTTATGTTTCAAATCATTCATATGCAAATCCCAAGATAAATTGCTTTGTAACATGATTCCTAAGTATTTCACAGAATGTGATTCATATACAGCCTTACCATTAACGTAAATATAAAAATCAGTATTTAAACTGGAATGAGGTCTAAATCGTATAAGTTTTGTCTTATCTACGTTAAGGACTAGTCGGTTTAGTCGTGCAAATTCATAAATTAGTGCTACATCCCTTTCCATATAAGTTTTTAATACCAAATCGTGTTTATAGGGGTAAAATAAACAAACATCATCGGCAAACATATATAACCTTCCAGTAAGATCTTAATTGTTCAAATCATTCAAATATATCGAAAACAATAAAGGTCCAAGACCACTTCCCTGTGGTACACCATATTCTACAGATCCAATAAAGCTCCGATAATTTTCAATTTGTACGAATTGTTTCCTTCCAGTTAAGTAATTTTTGAACAATAATAGCTCACGACCCAAAATAATATTTCAATTTTTGTAACATTATATTGTGATCTACTAATTCAAATGCTTTCGTAAAATCCAAAAATATTCCTCCCACTCCACATGAACCTTCATCCAATCCTTTACAAATATATCTTACAACATTTACAACAGCGTCTTGTGTCCCACAACCTCTTTTAAAACCAAACTGATAGTCATAGAGCATATTATTACCATCTAGATACACCAAAAGCTTATCATATAGAATCTTCTCAAAAATTTTATCAATTGTAGATAGAACAGAAATTGGCCTATATTTATCTACAGTTGAAACATTTATCGTTTTCGGTATTTGTAGTTCAGAATTTTCTATTTGTAGTTTAGAAAATTCTGAATGTATTTTAGAAATTTTCTATTTGTAGTTCAGAAAATTTTAAATGTAATTAAGAAATTTCCATTTGTATTTCAACATTTTCTAAATGTATTTCCGATATTTCCAATTGTATTTTGGAATATTAAACATATACTTTCTATGTAAAAGTTCTTAAATACAATTAGAAATTTCTGAAATAGAAATGGAAATTTCGGAAATACATTTAGAAAATGTTGAAATACAAATGGAAATTTCTTAAAAAGAATTTGTTTAATTCTGAAATGTAAATGGAAATTTCTTAAATACATTTAGAATTTTCTGAACTACAAATAGAAAATTCTGTACTACAAATAGAATTTCCAAAATGTAAATAGAAACTTCCGAAGTATAAATAGAAATTTCTGAAATATAATTAGAAACTTCTGAAGCATAATTAGAAAATTCTGAAATATTATTAGAAAATTCTGAAATATAAATGTAAATTTCTAAAATATAAATGGAATTTTCTGAAATATAATTAGAAATTTCTGAAATACAACTGGAAATGGTGTAGTTAAAAAGAAACTCACTTTTTTTAATATTTCAGAATTTTGTTTTTAAGTGTTTAATAAATAAATTGTACGCGTTTAATTGTTTCGATGAGCACAGTGTGTAGCAGACACTATGAAGTGTTGCATTTACAATGCTTGCAAAAAAAAAAAAGAGGTGTTGCATTTGGAGGATGTATATGGAAACAATGTTGACAGCGATGATTTTGTAGACGATGGGGATGTGATGATGATGTTGTTCTTTGGTATGAAACTGTTTAATAGTTGATGAGATGGCAGGTTTTCTATTTGGTCATTTAGTAATTATGTATTTTTGTGTAAAACAAAATTAACAAAACAAGTTTATATTTTTGGTTTTTAACATGTTGAAGACTCGTAATGTGGCAATTGAAAATGTCCCATAAATGTTGGATATGTTAACACCTCTTCAGAATATTTAACGTTTTTACATGATTCACTGAATAAATACATCAGACACAAGATGAGTTTCCATTTTTGGAAGCGAAAGTAGTGCGATACAATCTAGAGATATTCGATGATAAAATTTCCAAACATTTTGTTTAAAACTATAATGGGTGCTCAAAACTTAAAAATTAAGTGCGAAATATAACGATCGCTGGCGAAAATATAGTCATAAGTCAAAAATTATTATTAAATAATGTATGAACATTTTTTAGTAGCTATAAACGAGTGTGTTCGTTGTTATATTTTTACTTGGCAAATGAAAAGAATTATAACTATCTTGAACATTTTTAATTAAGAGCAGTTTTTGTTTTAATTGACGATTTTCAGTTATGACTTTCTTGCTGTAAATGAGTAATAAGGTGTTTTAAATTTTAGTGCGTACGAAAAGTTTTTGCAATGGTTATCCCATAAACTAACATAACATGTATAAATTTCAATAGACGCTTGTGAAAAATTAAAAAAAAAAAAAACACATATACTTATTTATTTAATTGAAATGGGTTAAATTAATTATGCCATTTTTAATAACTGTAACCGTTAAAATAACATAATAAAATACACATATGTATAGAAATAGTTTCCAAATTTGTTTAACCAAAATGAAACTTACTTGCATTTGCAGTAATTTATTAGCAAAGCAAAACTTTAAAATAACAATAATTAATTATAAACTAAAAAGTGCTACATTCAGATAGTTGTAGCCCTATAATTAAAACACGTAAGGAATATATAGTCGATCGAGTCCGATTTATAGATTTATAATTATATGAAACTTATAAATATGTGCCAAATTTGTTAGGAGGTAAAATAATGAAGCAATAATAACCAATTTCAAAAGACTTCATCCTTGGACTAAAGAAAACCTGTGTACCAAATTTCATTATTATTATTATTATTATTATTATTATTATTATTATTATTATTATTATTATTATTATTATTATTATTATCATTATTATTATTATTATATTGCACGGAATCTTTATTTGCATTTGAAATCCATCCTTTGTATGACATCTTCAGAAATCTAAATATATATTTACAAACAACATTTATCAACAACTGTGCATCACTGTAACGTACATAAATAAAAACGAAAAACAGAAATATAAAATTATAAATACAAAAAAGTGGGGCTTACGAGTAACAATTAAATGTATCAATTACTTGAAGTTAATGTCAGTTTTATTTAATTTGTTCTTCGTAGTACCAACATATATTTTATCACATGTTTCCCCTTCATTTCCATCATCAATCCTAACTGATATATTAAGTTCGCCTTATTCATTGTATCTATTTTAGCCTTTATATTCGCAAATGTTTTTCTTAATGTGTTTTGTGCCTTATATGTAATTTTATAATTTTCTTTGTCGTATAATCCCGATATATCCATTCTTTCTACTATTCCAGGTAAATAGGTTATTGATTTGTATATTTTAGTATTTCTATCTGCTGTTTGTTTCGTTTTGTCAAGTTTCCCATATTTTCGTATAAATTTTTCAATTATATTGTCCTGAAAGGAATTATTTCTTAGAATATTCTTTACTTTTATAATATTTGGCTTATGACATTGTTTGTCACTAATAGTCAATGCACTTCTAATCATATTTCCTACTGTATCTTGGGTTGACATGAGTAGAAATTGATAATTCTTCCGGAAGATGTTGGTTTTTGATACCAATCTATTTTCAATTTATTTCCTCTTCTTATTATTACAGTGTCCAGATACGGTAGTCGTCCATTCTCTTCCTCTTCCATTGTAAATTTTATCTGCTGATGGAAACTATTGAGTTTTGTCAAAGTATCTTCTATTGCACTTTTATGTATAATTCCAAATAGGTCGTCAACGTATTTAGTCAATATTTTTGGTCTAATCGTCATTCCTCCAATGCATTCACTCAATAGTTCCTCCATAACAATGTCTGCCACAATCGGAGATGCCGGAGAGCCCATCGGTAATCCTCTGCATTGTGTGTAAATTTTGTCCTTGTATCTGAAGTATCTATTATCCTTAATGCAAAACTTTAAAATTGTCCTAAATAAATCTTCCTCCATTGTGTACTTTTGAATTTCATTACATTTTGACATAATGGTACTTATAGCAAAATCTACCGGTATAATTGGAAATATTGAAACTACGTCAAATGATATCAATCTTTCGTCATCTGCTATTGTACTATTATTAATCTTATTTCTAAATTGCACTGCATCGCTAACGTTGTATTCAGAGTCCATTGTAAGTTTTTTTAAAATATTGACTATGAACTTACATAATTCCCCGGATGGTGATTTTACCGAAGAACAAATCGGCCTCAAAGCTAGGTTATCCTTATGTATTTTCAGTAGTTCAAATTCTCGGATCTAATGCTATGTCAATCTTTAATCTTTTCCTCTCAGTTGTCGATATTATATTGCACTGGTGTAATTTTTCAACTAGATCATTATTCTTGCGTTGTAGTGATGAAGTTGGATCTTTAGTTACTCTCCAGTATGTCATCATATCACCCAGGATGTCCTTCATCTTCATTTCATAATCTTCCCGTTCCATAGCCACAGTGACATTACCCTTATCTGCACTAAGTATTAATATATCTCTATTCCTTTTTAAAAATCTTTCAGTTCGATCCACTGTCGTTCTCTTAAGTCGAGGCTCTTCTTATTAATAAAGTTATTGAGATCAAATTTAAAAAAAAGAATTTCCAAATGATTGACGCTACCTGTGTATGAAGTGTATTTTGTGAAAGAGTAGCAGCATATTGAAACATGCCAAAAACTGATAAATGAAACCAATAAATTTATGTAATTTATTGCTAAATTTTTTCAGTTATCTTATCTTCAAAGGTCAAAAAAGTTGCTAAAGGAAAATATAAAATTTGCAATTTTTATGATTATACATCATCATTCTTTTATTCAAAGTATTAAAAAAATTAAAAATCAATGTGAATAACAGAAACAATGCGTCGTTTAAGGTGACAGCAAAATAAAATCTTGAAGATATTCAATGATATTAAAGAATAATCTGTGAATATATGTGCCCGGATAAATGAAAGCAAATAAAAATTTTTTCTTAGGCAGGGTAATGTACCAATTATCAAATCCTGGTCCAATTGGAATGCATCAGGTTATGAGCTACTGTATTAAGTACTTTACCAGGATTTATGATTTTACAATATTTGGGATGACGCCCAAGAATATTTTTAATGTCTTCCGATTTTAATAATATTTGGCATACGCATACCCTATGAAGCCATTTAAATATCTCCATTTTTATTATTATTATTATTATTATTATTATTTTTTTTTAATTTTAAAATCAAAAGGGTAGAAATTTCTTAAAAGTGCATCAAAAATTGCATTCTTTTCATGAGTACATCATTATCAAAAAAAACTATTTTTGATTCATACAATACAACTTACAATATTTATCGTAATGAGCTTTATACTAGTTTTTAAATCAATAAAATCAGACGTATACTTAAGATGTTATAAACATTTAAAGCTACATATTACTAAAAGAGTATAACCAAAAACAGTTAAAAATCAAAATTTTTTGAAAAATTTTAATTTTTGTATGAAAAAATTTTTTAAAAAAATATTAAAAATAGTAGATTTTCTTGTCCCAGAACAGTTATTTTTGCATTTTATAGTAAAGATATTGCTTTTTAACATGTTAAAAAAAATATTAAAATCGAAAGGGTAGAAATTTTTCAAAAATGCATCATAAAATTGCATTTATATTATGCATGTATTTTTAAATTGCAATATTATTTCTAAAGTACTACATTAAAAGAGGACATGTTCATCTTCTACATGCAGCTTAAATCATTAAAATCCGTTAACAACTTTTAGAGTTATTGATGTTTAAAGTTACACTTTTTTCCGATTTTTTACTGTTCGCAAAATCAAAATCGTGAATAAATTCGCAAATTTTTTAAAATTCAAAAAAATAAAAATTGAGATATTTAAATGGCTCCATGGATCAAATAAGAACAAAATCGGATGACCCTCCTTAAAAAAAAATGAACTTTTTTATAAATCTTTCATGTAATGGACGATATATATTTTAAATTATATGTGAACAATTTTAGTGAAAAAAAGAGCTACCAAATATATTTATAGAACTTTATTGAGTAAACCAAGAAGCTTGTTTGAAGGAACAAATATTAAAATGAATTTTATTTTATAAATTCTCTGTTTTACTTAAGGGAATTCTTTAATTACTTACTTTCAAAATATTTGCAAAATCTTTAAAAAACTTATAAAATTAAAATAAAATTAAATAAAGTTAATAATTTCAGTTACCACACATTTTTGTAGAAAAAAAATTATGATTAAAAATATCCTAACAGCGCACTATAATTGAAAAAGATAATTTTTTTATAATTTTTTTATAAAAAAGAAGTCTGACTTCTTTTTTTTTTTTTTGATAAATGCAAGAAAATATTTCGCAAATTTGATTAATAAAACAAACCATGACGAAAATAAAAAAACAACAGAACGCGACACATAATTTTATTATAATTGAACATATTATAATTTATTAATACCAATTACCAATTTAAAAGAACATGTATCAAATTTTAACAACACACTGCTTTGCTAACTAGTTAACAATTATACATAGTTGCTACTATTTAAATACAGCTATTGGCTACTTTAAAATATTGTTTTATTTAAGTTTTTAATAAATTTTATTATAAAAATTAATTTGATTATTATTGTGGTCATTGTCCGTTCACTTCTGAGTAAAGCTCTTTTTATTTAAAAAAAATCGTTTAAATGTGTCTTAAAAATATCTTAAATTGAAAAAATATATATAACAAAAATAATACATACAACATGTCTTGGCGAAGGCGTTGTTTGATTAAATGTTTAAAAACTACGAGTATGCATAAAAATTTATAGTCTAGTAACAGACCATTTAAGACAATTCTTAACAAGAAGTCGTTTTAAATTTATAACGAAAAAAAAAAAAATAAAAATTGATATTAATCTTAAATTGATAGTGAACTTAAAGTCAAATTGTTGCCATTATGTGGCTTTATGTTGTTGTTACAAATATTTGTTTATTTTTTTTTTTATTGATATAAATTAATTGAATTGTATGGCAATAGTTTGTTGCAAAGTCATAAAAAAATCAATTAATGTGAAAAAAATTAATAAAAAATTATTAACAATTTGATTTTTTTTTTAAGTGGTCAGACAATTGTATATTTTTATATGGTAGATAGACACTTTTACATTTGAATGCACTTGACGCGCCAGCTGTTTATAAGCTAAATAAAGACGTGGGAAATTACGGAACTTGTTTTCTTTTTCAATTTTTATAAACTTTCCATTTCTTCACACTAAGTGCACAAATAAATTACTGGTGTTGATCTACAAAAGAGAAGAAAAAAAAAAAACAATAATAAAACAATTTGTCTGCAAATTTAAATAAATGGTATGGAAAAAAGGGAAAAATAAAATGTTTAAACAAAAGAGTTAAGCAAGAAACACGATAGACTTAAAACAAACACTTTAAGTAAAATGAAAACTATTTAAAAAATATATTTTATATCACAAAGTAAATAAATTTTTTATTTAGATGCAAAAAGGGGAAAGGAAATTTCAAAACTACACCATTTCCAGTAGTATTTAAGAAATTTCTATTTATATTTTAGAAGTTTCAATTTAAATTTTTGAAATTTCTAATTATATTTCAGTAATTTCTAATTTTGCTTCAGAAGTTTCCAATTATATTTCAATTAACACAGTTGTTTCATTTTGCATCAAAATTTAATAAATACATATATTCAAGGAAAAATAAAACAAAAATAAAATTTAACTAAGAGTTTATTATTTATTTAAAATTTTAATTCATTCAATAATCTACTTGATTAATTTAATTAACTTTTTAATTAGAAACATTTTTCTGTTTACATTTTTTACAGTTTTTAGTAATTGATATAATAATTTTGGTGAGAGGTGCAAATTTAAAAAAGTTTTTAATTGAATGAATTATTTATTAATATGTTTGGTGATTGGTGAGTTTTTTCTGTGAAGAGCAACCATGTTTCTAAAATAAGGATTTCTTAGTTAATTTTGATATAAATATAGTATTCTTTCGTGAGTTCATTTGTGAAAGCATAGAAATTCAATATACAAGAAATGTAAAAACTACTGTTTGCATAAATATAATTAATTTTTGTAATATATTTATATAATTTCAGCTTTAGCTTTGAAATCAACTCAAAAAAAAAAAAATATGTTATAACTTAGCTTTATTTTTAACAATCTAATATGTATTTTCTTGTATAAGTTAATACAATGACTTAAACTAAATTGTCAATTAAATATTCTTCCACTATAAAAAAAATGTTCCATTTTCAACAGCTTCTAAACACTTTGTTTTGTATGTATATTAGGGTGGTCCAACATCACAAAGATAAAAACATATGGTTACTGTATTGTCATTACAATAATACTTGATTATTGACTTCCTGGTTAAAAAAAAAACCAACTCACTCAACTCCGAAAATAAAACTTATTAATTATTTTATTTTTATTTAAATTGGGAATTATTTCATTTGTGTGGGGAATTACTTCATTAGGAGTTATTTCACTAAATTTGGCTATTATTTCCTTTGTTGTGATAAAAGTCCCAATTGTTGGGAATTATTTCATTCATCCCTTTGGAATTTATTAATTTTTTTATTTAAGAATTTCTTAATTTTTTTTAACTACGAATATTTGAATACGAAAAAGAAAGTCATAGCAAGCATTGATTTAAAAATATAAACAACAACAATTGAATAGATATATATTTTTTATGTATGTATGTATGTATGTATGTATGTATGTATGTATGTATGTATGTATGTATGTATGTATGTATGTATGTATGTATGTATGTATGTATGTATGTATGTATGTATGTATGTATGTATGTATGTATGTATGTATGTATGTATGTATGTATGTATGTATGTATGTATGTATGTATGTATGTATGTATGTATGTATGTATGTATGTATGTATGTATGTATGTATGTATGTATGTATGTATGTATGTATGTATGTATGTATGTATGTATGTATGTATGTATGTATGTATGTATGTATATATGTATGTATGTATGTATGTATGTATGTATGTATGTATGTATGTATGTATGTATGTATGTATGTATGTATGTATGTATGTATGTATGTATGTATGTATGTATGTATGTATGTATGTATGTATGTATGTATGTATGTATGTATGTATGTATGTATGTATGTATGTATGTATGTATGTATGTATGTATGTATGTATGTATGTATGTATGCACGTATGTATGTATGTATGCTTAATATTTGGTTTATGAACGAATTGACTTTCTGTAAAAAATTTAAATTTTATAAAAATATTTATGACCAACCTGTTTAAAAGCGGAAGCCGTAGCTTATATAGGAGCTTCAAAAAGTCAATAAAACGCGTTTTGGCCGATATCTGAAATATAGTGGACCGTTTTTTTTTTTCACAAAAAAAAAAACTAAGAAAGGTTTTGAATTTTTCGTGCAAAAACGAAATCGCTATATTTTATAGGAGCCGAGAAAAGCCGACAGCAAACACGATTTTTCGGGAGTATCTTCGGTTTTTTTCCGATATCTCAGTTATTTATCAACCGATTTTGGTAATTTTTATTAGCGATTTTCTAAGGAATATTTTTAACAATTTGATATATAAAACATATATATCCGATAACTGGAGCTTTCTAAAAACTGATTTCAACAGAGAGACGGACAGACGGACAGACGGTCAGACGAACAGACGAACGGACGGACATCTTTAATTCGACTCACCTATCAATAAGGATCCAGAATATATATCGTCCATTTCATGAAAGAACGCCCAAGAATATTTTTCATGTCTTCCGATTTTAATAATATTTGGCATACGCATACGCTATGGAGCCGTTTAAATATGTCCGTTTTTATTTTTTTGAATTTTGAAAAATTCGCGAATTTATTCGCGATTTAAATTTTTCAAAAAGTGAAAAAAATGATAAAAGTGCCTAACTTTAAACATAAATATCTTAAAAAGTTGTTAACGGATTTTAATGATTTAAGTTGCATATTTAAGAAGAATAAGTCCACTAAAAATGTAGTTATTTAAAAATAATATTATCGTTTAAAAATGCATTCATAATGCAAATGCAATTTTTGAATACATTTTTGGAAAATGTCTACCCTTTCAATTTTTTTCTTCTTTCGATATAAAAGACATGATTATGTTTGCTAAAAATTGCAATATAAATTGTTCTGGGACAAAATGGTTCACTATTTTAAAATTTTTTTTTCAAAATATTTCTTAAAATTTTTTCATAAAAATTTTTTATTTTTTGTATTTTTTAATTTTTGTGAGCATATTTTTAAATAAATTTTAACCATAATAATTCATAATTTGTTATTTGCGGTAGAAAACCTATTTATCCCAGATTAAGTGCTGATGTTTTATATAATAAACATATTTGTCTTCAATATTAAGCAAAAATATTTAAAATCAAAAGGGTAAAAATTTCTTAAAAATGCATCGAAAATTGCATTCTTTTCGTGAGTGCATCTTTAGCAAAAAAAAAATATTTTTGATTTATACAATATAATTTACAATATTTATTGTAATAAACTTTACACTAGTTTTTAAATCAATAAAATCCCACGTATAGTTAAGGAGTTATAAATATTTAAAGTCACATATTACTAAAAAAGTATAACCAAAAAAGTTAAAAATCAAAATTTATAAAAAAATTTTAATTTTTGTATGAAAAAAATGATGGAAATTTAAAAAAAAAAAAATATTTAAAATAGTAGACTTTATTGTCCCAGAACAGTTCTTTTTGCATTTTATAGTAAAGATATTGCTTTTTAACATATTAAAAGAAAATTAAAATCGGAAGGGTAGAAATTTTTCAAAAATGCATCCAAAAATTGCATTTGCATTATGAATGCATTTTTAAACGATAAAATTATTTTTAAATTACTACATTTATAGTGGACTTATTCTTCTTAAATATGCAATTTAAATCATTAAAATCCTTTAACAACTTTTTGAGACATTGATGTTTAAATTTAGACACTTTTGTAATTTTTTTCACTTTTTGAAAAAATTAAATCGCGAATAAATTCGCGAATTTTTCAAAATTAAAAAAAAATAGAAACGGAGATATTTAAATGGCTCCATAGGTTATATGTGTACCAAATATAAACAAAATCGGATGACCCTCCGTAAAAAAATTGACATTTTTTATAAATCTTTCGTGGAATTGACGATATACTTTTTGGGGTCTTAGACGAATATTGTGGAAATTACAAACGGAATATATATACCCTTAACACATGTGGTGAAGGGTATAATAAAAATCAAAAATAAGTTTTTCTTTTGTGAAGACAGGCGCAAATGTTATATTCGGCTCGGCTGAATCTATATACTCACTATCAACTTTCTTAAATTTAACGTTTTATGAGAGGTGGGCGGAAAAGTTGGCGGATCACGCCCATTTTTTTCTGAGTTTACATTGATCCTTGAACTACTTGTAAATATATGGGAGGTGGGCGGTCCACGCCCATTTTTTGTTTCTATGTTTATATTGACCCTAGAACTGACGTACATGATTTTGTTTAAGAGATATCAGCAGAAAAGTATGAAATGAAGCTACAACAGATAGTCTGTTTTTCTAATGTTTTGTCCACAACTTCTATTAACCGATTTTGATCATTTTTAATACCAAATATACCTTATATAAGGTAAATATTTGAGACTAGGTTTTCTCGTTCGAGCCCTATCCTGCTTTCAACAGGCAGACGGACGGACGGACATACCTAGATCGACTCATAATATAACTGGGACTCAGAAAATATATAGTTTATGGGGTTTTAAATGATTCCTTTGACATGTAACATACGGAATGAAAAAAATCAATATACACCCCATCTTTTTGATGGTGGGTATAAAAATAAAAATCAAAAATAGTTAATTTTTGAGCTAAAAATAAAAATTAATAATAAGTTATTTTTTTTTTAGCTAAAAATAAAAGTCGAAAAATAATCATTATATTTTGAGTAAATCATAAAAATCAAAAATAATTTTAAATGATTTATTTTTATGTAAAAATCAAAAAGTAAAATACAATATGCTTATTTCTAATATTTTTGGATAATATTGATTTTTTATTATATTTATTTATTATTTTTTCTTTTTTTGTTTAAAAATTTGTAACGAATTCACACATACGATAAAATCGAATCATAGTATTTGAAAATCAGACCATAATGTGATAAAACCAAATCATTATATTATAAAATTTGTATACAATATTAAAAAAATCTGATAATAAAATGATAAAGTTAGATCGGTTTATAATTATAGTTTTCAAATTTATTATTATTTATGACCGTACAAATTCTTACAATATAATCCAATCATAATATGTTGCGCTTAGATTATGGTCACCGCAACCATATTTTTTCTCCGCGTAATTGTACAAAAACTAAAAGGTAGGTAGGTTAATCACACTGTTCAAGTTTCGTAAGAAATTGAAATTCGGCGAAGTGATAAGTGATGTATCCTTTCATAGTTCTAAATGTGGCTTGCAAAAATTAATTTTGAACCACCTTTATGTAAATACAGTTTTCAAATGAAATCAATTCCAGGAACTGCTCTAAAAATGTTTATATAAGTAGATACACATTTTTTTTTTTTTTTCTTTTTTTTATCAGTAGACACATTTAGAACATACCAACATTTATTTAGTGGCATTGTTAAAGCATGCCACTCTACAGACGACAGTCTGCTACCATTGTTAGTCTATCTTATGTTATAAATTCAATTAGAATTGCCAGTCAGGGATTTACATGAGCACAAAAATAGCACGAGCATGAAAAATTTAAACAATTGGTTTTAAGCGCATGATGTTATGTGTACTTAGAACAAACCAACAATATAATTGTTGTCATAAGTCTTTGAAAATCTTGTTAAATATATTTTTAAATAACACAAAATTTCAATAAATAAAAAAATTTAAATTTGACATAAACAATTTAAAATTAAAAAAATAATGCAAATCCTAAAAAATAATATAAGACCCTTCTGCACTCTAATAAATAAACCTTTTCAACCCCGTAATATTTAACTATAACATAAATTTAATCCAATAATAAACTGTCTATCAAAGCAAAAATATTAGCCCCCAATACAGCTACTCTATAAACCATTATGCTTTCTAATTTATTTACCAATGTTACTGGCATGAAAGAAAAAAGAGTTAAGAAACAAAATATTAACATATAATCTTAACATGTCTTGACATTAATGATGTCCATACAACAAATGACTTTGTAGCTTGTATGACTTTGTATCTCAAATCATACAGTTTAGCATGAACAAAATGAACATGCAAAATAATTTGCATGTATCCATAGCAAAAAATCATAATATTCAATGGTTACTATACTGTGTAACTGTTTATGGTATTAAATATGAACTTATTTTTTTAAATATATATATATTTTTTTTCACTCTTGTTTTCTTAAACATTTTGCAAGTTCGAGTTTACTCTTGTGTATAGAATACAGGTAGATAAATATAAATATTTATTTTATGCTTAAATATGGGAATATAGTATTTATTTGCGAAATGTTTACATGACTACATGGTTGGTTGGTGGTTACCTTTTTGGTTTTAGTTTTATGGAATATTACATGCAGCTATTTGAAGGCAAAATATATAAAAATTTTATTACTTTTGTTGTTATGCTGTTTTGTAATTTTAACAAGATTATAAAACATAATATTGCAGAGTATGATCTTGTTACTTAAAATTTGTGCTAATGTTAATTCAATTTTAAAATTTGTAGATCTCGCAGATTTAATAAGTGGCTAAATGTAACTGGCTAGTAAACAGTAGCTAAGAAGTAATTATTATAATTATGTTTAATAATGGTAGCAAAATATGTATGTCTTTTTAAATAAATGCAAATTATTTAGTTTAACAAAAATCTTAATTTTATGTTTAGTTTGTTTCTTAAGTCTTTTGATTTGTACAGAGTTTACTACAGAATTAATGCATGAGTTCTATTACTTGGGGCAACCATAATTCTACATCACGAGATTTCTCAGCCAACTTGCAAACACGTGATCATGGAGTTCTAAGACTAAAAATGTTTTTTTGATTTTTTTTTTTTAATAGTTTATAGAAAATTAATGAAGTTGCATCACATATTGTAATATACCTAGATAACGAATTGCTTGATTTTGTTTAACAAAATACAAAAAGGTTTTACCTACATCTAAAGGCTAAAGCGCATTATTTGTAAGTCCGTTGTAATAATTAGGTCAATAGTACATCAAATAAATACTTTCTGAATTTATATATATCTACTAAAACTTTTGGATTTAATTTAAGAAAACTTTACGTTATTTTAAAATATTATTAAAAAATATTACCATTTATTTTCACTACAATCAGGTAAAAAATGTAATAAATAAATGGTTATTGGTACATTTTTTTTTAGTATTCTCGACTTGTTTTATTTAGTTAGTGTTCAAATAATTAAGTAACTTGGGGACTCTTTTTTTAAAATATAAAATATTTAATTCATAGTATATAGTAGCATTAGTTTTTCAATATTTTCTCTGCTCTTTTTTATTTTAATAACAAGAAAATTGCATTTTTTTTTTTAATTTCATAGACCAATTAAAGGATACCGTATAGATTTACTTTGCACTAAGAATCGGTGTTTTATTTTTTTTATTATTTATCTTTTTAATACATTTCATGTTTAATGAGGTCTCAGCGCCATTGAGGCATTTTTGAGACGAGCTGACAATTTTAGATCAGTTAATAAATAATAAAAATTTTATAAATTTTTGGGAAATACAATATTATTACATAGAAAATATTACTACAATAGAAGCGTTTCAAGATTTTCAAGCAAGTGTTCTTTAAGATTTGATTTAAAGGCCGAAATTCTGTTCAGATTTTTTAAATGTTCCAAAGATTATGCCGATTTCTAGTGTTAAATATTGTTTGATTTCGATTAAAGTTAATCATACGATATCCTATATTGTGTATGGACTTATAGACATACATAAGAGCTTGATATTGATACATTCCATGGATTGGCAAAATTGCTTTACAAACTTCCTTATAGAGCGATAATGTTGAATATGTATTTGGTAAATTATATATTAATTTCAAAGCTTTATTTTGCATAACTTGTAACGTTTTTAATATTGTTGAGTTTCTATAACCATAAATTATTGCCATGTAGCTCAAATGACTCTTAATCAATGCATGATACAACAAAAGTTTTGATTCCATATTAAGTTTGTATCTCATTTTAAAAAGTATGCCAATTGCTGGAGCTATTTTTGATTTTAGTTCACATATATGTAAATTCCATGACATATTACTTTGTAAGGTTATTCCTAGATATTTAACAGTTTGCGTTTCAGGAATAAAAATTTTTTAAGTGTGAAAAAAATAAAAGAACATTTGGATATGATGAAAATTTTATTTATTTCCATTCAAATTTTATACTCATTAAAATCTGAAGAATGTGGAAGAGAAAATTTGTTAGGCTATCGGCAAATCTTTGATAATGTGAAACTTCATCCTTTTTTTCCTCAGTGAAAATCCAAGGACAAAATGTTAATTTGTGGTGATTAACTTATGATTTATACAAGTGTTTCAGAGTGAAAGATATAATATAATGTAAAATATATATCTAAGGTATTCTTTATATGTCATCGAGAAGAATAAAAATCATTTTTATTTAAGTTTTAATGTAAAATTATTCAAGAGTCGTACAATAGGTCTATTTCTGACATCTGCACAGCTTTGGTTATTATAATATTAAAAAGGACCACAGACAAAATTTTTAAACCAGGTTTCTAAAGAGCTAATGGTATAGTATACAATAAATTACAAATGTAACATTAAAAAAAAATGTTCCCAATTAACTTAACTACTTGTCCACACGCAAAGAAAACACATTTCGCAATATGGTTGCCCCAACAATATTATATATATATCAATGACATATTGCCATTGCAAACATCGTTATTGTTGAATATATTTTATTTTAAAAACAATTTTGTTGTAGCAATTATACTTTTGTTCTCAATTCTCAATACTATTGTTTGTACAACATGTTAAGCAATATGTTTAAATTAGAATTACATTATTGTTGTTGAAATTCTATGTGCAAAAAAAAATAATTTTCAATACCTAAATATATTATTGTGTTTGTAGTTTTGAATTGACAACAAAATGTTTCTTCTGTATTGAAAACAATATACATAATTATTACTTGACAATAAGTATACTTGCTGATTTTTATTCAGTTTAGTATGCTTCTTGCATAGAGCTAGTTATCTGTCGGCATGTTAAAAAGTATACAAAATGTATATTTAAAAAAGTGAATTATTTAAAATTAATTATTTTAAGTAAAATTAAGCTAGAAATAAATATTTTATATAAGTGTTTCAGATTGTGAAAATATTTTAAATGCATAGTATGCAAAGAATACTACATAATAGGTTATCTTTGGAGTGCTAAAAATAAAGAAAATTATTAGAAAAATTCACAACAAAATATAAAATTTGTTATACCAAAATGATTTATTTCTGAAATTACCATTAATTCAAAATCATATACAATATAAAATACAAAAAACATAACAAAGTTATAGTTATAGGACGAATTTTTTCTTTATTTCCTTGCCAAAATCAACATACGTCAAAAATAGCCCTCGTAGTTTTGCTGTTTCACAAAATATAAAATATATATAAACCTTCGTATTAAAAATATTTCCAGCAAAATTTTTTAAACAAAAAATTTGTAAATATATTTTTAAATTCCCAATCTTATTCAAAAAATGAATTTTCAATTAATTACCATTTCTATCAATTTCACTCCTCTGTGAGCCGATTATGTTAACCTTGAGGACATTGGGTGATTATGGCTTATTGTAAAATACTTGCTGCTTCAGAAAACGCTACATGAAAAATTGAATGATTTTTGTTGATAATCGCTTCATGCCTTCCTGTTGAAACCAGATATCACGGATTCTATTCCACACATTTAAGGAGGCTATAAAGTTCTTAGCCGACTTGGCCTTCTTTTGGCAAAGTATTAATAAAAAATAAAACTCATCCTATCAATTAATAATCAAACGTTGACATTAAAGCCATTGACCATATTTTTGATTTAAATTCATGACAAGATTAAGTCATTATCAATCAAGTTTTTGCTCATTAAGCACTAAGATTTAATAAGATTTGTGATTATAAAAAATATTACTTGAAATAACTAGAGTCATAAGATATTTATATGTGTAATTGCGTTAAATATTTCCAATATATATTTATTATCTATTTTCCAAAAAAAAAAAAAAAAAGTCTAATGAAAAGAAAAAAGCTAATTCGTGATTTCTTAAAATTAATAAAATTTATTTTGGCTGTCATTATCAATGTAACCGAAGAAAAAAGATTAACAGAATTTGAAAATGTTTTATTTTGTTGTTAATTTATCTACATCAACACTTGTATGTTCAACCCACATATTCAAATCATTACTGTGGACGTACATAAACATTTGATTGCAAATGATCAAAAAAATTTAAAAATACCAAAAACAAAAAATCTGAAATATCTAAGCAACATGCAAAACATGCCGAACATGAAAATTGTGGCAAAAATGATTAACGCACTTGTACGCATGCGTGCAGCTGGTATGTTCTGAATTATAAGAGGGCCATTTGAAATGGTAAATGCATTTTATTTTTGATAGGAAACAAAGTAACCAATAACTGTGTTAGAAATTATGAATTTGCAGGACAATATTAAAACGAAAAATTTTTTAATTCAGTTTTTAACAAATATTTTCACATAGAAACATTATATTTTTTTTGGTTATAGAAATCAAAAGTTAAGTAATTGTTCTCAATTTCGAAGTGCGACTTAATTTAATCACCCCTCGCTCGTTACAACTAGTTTTTTTTTATCAAAAAACACTTTTTGACTACTTTGCAATGAACGTTATAAATTTGACTTCACAATTTTAAATCAATTCAATTTAATACTTTTTGCACTAGCTATCATAGTTTATTTGATTTAATTAATAAATTGTAAAATTTTTAATAACAACCAACTGACTGGTCCAAAATAGTTATAAAACAATCATGTACACAGACTGCAATAATTACACAAATCTCATTGTCAAGAACGTTTTAATGAACAAGTTTAGGCCAATTTAATGAGAATGTATTAGTGGTTAATGCACATTAACTAAAAACACTCTTTTGCAACGTGCGTTGAAAATATTAATATATTTTTAAAAATATGTTTTTATGGTCACCAAACTTTTCATGTATCTTAGTACTTATAACTGTTGAAACTTGCTCTTGTACATATGAGTGTCAATAAAGAATTCCGTAAATTTGATTTATGTTTCAGCAAGGTGTAGGTTGTCCAAATAAAGTTGTCAGGTGTTAATGAATTTTTATTATTTTTTTTTTTTTTACTTTATGAATTTTCAATTTTTTTATTTTTTTTAACAAAAATGAAAAATAATTTACAGAAACTGACAATAACACAAAAAAAAAAAAACTGAATTTCAAATTAATGACAGTTAAATCAAGATAAATAACAAAAACAGTCAATTTATGAGACAAATTCTTTTAGTTGGTAGTAACACTCGCAGTTACCATACAACAACAATTAATCATAATAAAATTATGTTTGTGTCTTAAGTCTTTCGTTTTTATTGGTTTCGTTTGTTTACTGACATTTTATTATAATTTTAAGCAATAAATACGACATCAACAATTTTTCATTAAAATTCCAAGATTACTTCTATATGCAGCAACTATGTTAGTAAATGTGTTGGAACGAAATTAAAATCAATAATTTCAACGTTCTTAAGTATATGATTTGTTAATAATTTAATTAAATTAATAAAATTTTTAATAATACTATTAAATTTTATTGAATTTTAAAATTTGTATGAGTGCAAACTTGGTTTAATTCACTTAATTTTATTACTTTAATAATGATATAGTAATAATTCAATTGGTGAATAATATCTAACTGAATTCCGGTTTAAAATGGTCTGTTTTTTTTTTCATATAAAATGCAAAATATTTGCACTAATATTTGGATTAATATAATCCCCTCTTTATTTAGCATGCGTATACGCTTAGCAATTAAGTGTTACAGAATGGGACGTGTAATCGAATCTAAGCAAAAGACAACTGTTACCACTTGTATCACAAAGACCAACAATTCAAACTTTAGACTATCGCAGTTGAATGATTTATTTATGACGAATATTAACTTTATACTAATATTACACAGAAAAAAATAAAAATGAATTTCAATTATGAAATTGCTTATATTAATTAAAATTTTAATTGATTTTGCTCTAATCATCAAAATGACAATATTAATTAAGTGAAATTAATTGAATTTTGTCTATAATTTCAATTAAAATTTAAATTAACTTAATTATTAGTATGATTAAAACTTTGTCTTAAATCCATTAAAATATTTACAGGATCAATACAAATAATAATTGAATCTGCACTGTTGCAGAATGACCTCTCCATATAAAAGTAAACTTTGTAATTTTATTTATCTTTATTTAAGAATATATTTTGTCAAAGATTACAAAGAATTACATACAATTGATATTATATTTTATACCCTTTAACACAGATGTTATTACGTTAGTAATTTTTAAATATTTTACATAACAATTATAATATTCTGAATCTTTATAATAAGTGGTGTCGATAAATGTCCATCTTTCGTTCCGTGTGTTAGTCATTATAAATAAAACAAAAAATAATAAATATTTCAAAACTATTAAAAATGATAAATCCCTACAAATTATGTATGTAGATACTGATCGTCTCAACACGGGGGAAAGGGTACATAGGATTTGAGACAGCCAGATATGTTATGTTTATTAACTAACCAATGCTTCTTTTCTATCGTCTTTTTTTATTTGATCCTATTTTTGCCTTTTCCTTTTAATGCTTTTTGATCTTTTGAAAAAGTATGCCCAGTTTTGCTTCCAAGCCAACATAAACACTTAATTTATATGAAAGAATTTTGCTGACGAATTTTTTGTGTTTGTCGGCTTCCTTCCAATTTTTAATTTGTTTCTTAAATTTTGCCTTAAAGTTTAGAAGGTCATTTAATGTTGATATGTTCTTGTAAAATGACACGATCTTCTAAAGTTAATATAAAAATCGAACGCTTGAATTATTAGAACTGAGCTTTGAAATGCATACAATTTAACTTACATGTGTGTTCTGATAGAAATAAATTCAAAGAATTTTGTTTTTCATTACCTTTGACATCATCGGACATCTTTCAATTGAATTCATTTCTCAAAGAAAAATTGTATTCGATAGATTTATAATAACATCAATGAAATTATTTTTATTTTATTATTATTATTATTATTATTATTTTTATTATTTTTATCACAAATTATAAGTTTACCCTCACCGCATATAATTCTGATTCAAATATAATTTATTCTACACCAGGATTTATGTACCAAGTCATATTTGCAGATGAGTCCAAATTTAACATTTTTGGCTCCGACGGACAGTCGTATGTCTGGCGCAAGCCAAATACTGAGTTGCTTTGTTGATTTTTTTTTTTTTTTTACTTATAAAAGGCTTTTTGCGAGCAATTCTACCATTAAAGTCATGTTTTCGTAGTACTCGACGGATGGTTTCTGCACTACAAGATTTCCCTAACTCATTCTTTATCTCAGTGGCAAGTTTAGGTGCCGATAACTTCGGATTTTCTTTTATTTTTCGGGTAATATAACGCTCATCCGCAGCGGTAAAAATTTTGTTTGGATCAGTTCGGAATTTGTCGTGAACTCTATTCTCACGTACAAAGCGCGATATAATGCTCTGCATAGTTGAGCCACTTAAACATACCATTTCTGCTATTTTCCGGCGTGAATGACCATTTTTAAAATGGTTTAAAACTAACTCTCGCTGCTCAATAGTTGTACGTCGTTTCATTGTAAAAAATAACTTACGTAAATAAGTTGACTGTCAAGTTGTTACTATAAATTGTTCTACAAACAATATTAAAGTACAAACAAGGAAAAAAACGATATTTGACGAGTAAAACCAAAATATAGTTTCTATTAATAATGTGGTTGAAATAAGCTGTGAGGCAAATTTATGCAACACAATAGATTTTTTTATCATTGCAGTTCAGTTATAAAGATTTTTTTAATTTTTTTTTTTTTTTTTTTTTTTTTTTTTGTTAGATCCTTGCTATCTATGAATTTGCTTTTAAAGAATCTGTATATATTATTTGGTTCGAGAGCCTCAGTCAGTTAAATATTTGAATAGGTGCTGGTTGAAATAAGCTGTGAGCCACTGTATATAAAAGACACGAGAAACTATTTTTAATATGTATCAATATTAATTTTTTTTTTTTTTTTTTTCATAAAATATTTTTATTTTTTTCTTAAATTTTGACAAAAAATTACAAATTTTTCTTATTACATTTTTTCAAATTTTTTTCATAAATAATTTCTAAAAATATAATTGTAACAATAAATAAATTTATTGATATCTAATATAATATGAATTAAAAAAATTATTAAACAAATTTCTCGAACATTTTTTTCTGTGTAGTATGATCTTTATGCACGTTAAAGTGATTTTCGGATCGGGAACCTATCTTCATAAAATTTGGCACAAAGATTGATACTTATACAAAACTTCTTTGCACCGAATTTCATTAAAATATTCTTATTTTTAATGCATTTTTGAGTGTTGAAACTCAATTCCATTTGTATGCGGCATAAGTGAAATAATGGACTGATTCAATAAGCTTCGTCCTCGTATCATAAAAGTCCATATGTGTCAAATTTCGTTGAAATATCATCAAAATTTCGTCTAGTCTGCCATCCAACCAGACGGACGGACATCTTTAGGTCGTTTTAAAAAGCGATTCCAAGTCGATTGGTATACTTTAAGGTGGGTGTTGAATAACTTTGTTAATGCGTTACAAACATCAGCACAAATGGATAATAAAATTGCAAAAATTTTAATTCACTAATAATCAGAAAAAGTATAAAAGCGTTTTTTTTTTCACATAATTCTTTATTTTATAAAAAAATATTGAAATCATTACTTTTTTTAGAATATTTGAAATAGGAATAAAAAACAATAAATTGGCACAAGTTTAGATATTGTCTATGATATACAGTGGTGGCCACGAATTTAAGACACGACATGTAACGAACTAAGTTGTGATAATTATTACAACCCTGCAATATAAAATTAGATTTTGTTAATTTTTCAGTGTACCCTGTAATGTTAAGATCAATTACCGTTATTTGGTTTTGTTTGTGTATACATTTTGTTGCTGTTTTTATTATATTTTCGTAAAAACGTGCTTTTGAAGCTGGTCACGAATTTAAAACATATAAGAAATATTTGGTTTTTAAGTGATTTTTTGGTGTTTTTTGAAGCTAAAAGGTAAGTAATGAATGTTTTATTCCATTTAATGTTAGAATACATCAAAATATTTAGTTAGAAATGGCCAGAGGTACTTGGAGTTCGGATGCCGAGCGAAAATTGATCCAACAAATGAATACTGATGGAAAAACAGTAATGGAAATTTCCAAGCTACTAAAATGTTCCAGATCCAAGATTTACAATGCACTGGAACACATCAAGCAACATGGCACTACCAAAAATGTCAAACAGCACCCTAGAGCCCGAAAAACTACACCCAGGGAGGATAGCTTAATTTATAAATCAGCTGCTAAAGATCCTTTCAAGAGCTCAAGTAAAATTAAAAATGAGATTTCATCGGATTTTGGTATTAATATATCGTCCAGGACAATAAGAAGACGTCTGAATGAGAAGAACTTACGTGGGTGTATTGCACAACGTAAACCACTTGTGTCAAAAAAAAATATTAAATCCCGACTAGCGTTTTCAAGAGAAAATCTCAATAAGCCGATGACATTTTGGAAAAATATACTTTGGAGCGACGAGTCGAAGTTTTGTCGCTTTGGTTCTGATGGAAAACAGTACGTATGGCGTCCTCCAAACCTGGAGCATCACCCAAAGTACACCCTTAAAACGGTTAAGCATGGTGGTGGAAATGTCATGGTGTGGGCAGCATTTTCCTGGCATGGTGTAGGTCCCATTCAGAAGATTATCAATAAAATGGACCAGCATATTTACAAAAACATACTGACAAGCATCATGATACCATTCGCTGAAGACAACATGCCTCTAATGTGGAAATTTATGCATGATAATGACCCTAAGCACACTTCACGCCTAGTGAAGAGTTGCTTAGAGGAAAATAATATCACAGTTCTGAAATGGCCAGCTCAATCCCCGGATCTCAATCCAATTGAGAACTTGTGGAATGATGTTGAGGAGCATGTACGAGCAGTAAAGCCAAAAAATTTGACTGATTTATGGGAAGAAATTCAAAAGGCTTGGTATGCCATTCCAAAGGAGCGCTGTATGGCCTTAGTTGAAAGTTTACCCAGGAGATGCGCTGCTGTGATTCAAAATAAAGGATTTCCCACCAAATACTAATATTGTTTTATGAAGCTGAGCTTTACTTTTGTGAATTAACTTTTATTTTGCCTATGTCCTAAATTCATGACCAGGCTTAAACTTGTATTAATCTGTATAATATGTAAATAAAAATTGGAAACTAAATATAGGTAACAAACTATTGTTGATTTTTTTTCATAACATTACTAGGATCTTTAAAAAATAACATGGATCTAAAATTTGTTCGATAAGATGTAAAAATTATCAGAAATATATAAGTGAAATGTCGTGTCTTAAATTCGTGGCCACCACTGTAGGTACCCCAATTTGAGCCCTCATAGTTCTTTTCCTGTGGTCTCCCATCCAAATTTAAAATTGTACATCCTCAAATACGCATGCCTGTATGTAAATCAAACTTGCCGATTAGAAGTAACGGATATATTACCAAAAATTTGTTCTACTGTTGCAAAGTAGAATTATGAGGGTTAATTCAAAAAATGAAGTTTGTGTTTTATGCATAAATTTCAGATATAAGTGTATATTAAAAAAAAAAAAAAAAAAAGATATATTCCAATTTCACAGTAGGTAGAATTTAAACGGGGATAGAGTATAATTATATTTTCTCCGTTAAATTAAAACCTCTTAACATATAAATGTTGCAAATTTGTTTATTGTTTGAGAAAAACTGGAAAAATCATGATAAAGATAGGACGACTGGTTTACTGTAGTCACTCCAGCGTTCATAATATTCTATTTTTATTATCTGATATTATAAGTTCTCAGATGTTATGCGAAGTTTGTCCACGTTATCCATCCATTTTTAGAGATTTGAATTGATTGAAAATACCAGTGTATAAAATTTAGAACAAAATAATGTTTCACAATATTTTTTTGCAAAAAAACAAATGAAGTACGAAATTCATAGCATTTAAAATACGCTTAATTTCTATTACTTTTTAGCTTTAATTTGATTATTTAAAGATTTAGTTATTGAATTTAGTTTTTGATTACATTATCAGAAAAGAGGCAAAATAAGCTATCTCAAGCAAGAAACAAATTTGCTATATTTATATTTTAAAAGGTTTTATTTTAACGGTGAAAATATAATTATATGCTGTCCCAGTTTGAATTCCAATCATTGTATGTTTAAAATATGTTTTATAATTTTTTGAAAATTATACCAAAAATGGGAAATTTTCGGTAAATATGTTGAGCTTCAAAGGGTTATTGGACGAATTGGGTAAAAATTGTTATATGGTGATAAAAGTTATATATGAGTGATTCCATGTCAAAACGGACAGCAATCGGATTTGACATCTCCGATTTCAATGAAATTCACTACAAGCATTGACCATTGGAAGTGTTTCCCAAAACATTAACTTTCGAAGTATATACATTTTTTATTTGTCGTTTTAAAGTCAATGTGTTTTTCTATTAAAAGAAATAAAAATAGGAATTGTACAAGGTATATTTTAAAAGTTATGAGCAATAAAGTGTGATTACTTTTGGAAAAAATTTAACGGTTTTTTGATTTTTGAAACGTCATATTTTTTGACCGAGAGTATTCTTAACTCAGAAAAATTGTGATTTGAGCAACATTTGTAATACTTAATATCTGTAGCGAATTTCATTGAAATCGGAGATATCAAATCCGAAAATGTCTGTTTTTTGTCCGTTTTGATATGGAATCACTCATATGATGTTAGCTTTTGTAAAAAAGAACAACATTTGCCTAAACGAAAAATATTTAAGATTATATTAAAATTAACCAGAAACTATGCAAAAAACACAATACATAACACTATCAGAATAAACTCAAGATGTTTAAAATGAAAATTTTAAATAATTGTAGTCATGAAAGTACCTGCACAATACATACACATACTTACAGAGGACATTCAGAAAGGCTCCATTCTTTACATTAATATTTCTCATGGACTTAAAAATACTATTTTTGGAGATACGCGACCGCAAAATTTAATTCTCGAATTATAGACCAATAAAATTAAACCAAAAAACATGTTTCAGGTGTCATTTTAAATATGGACCATTTTGATGTTGAGAAAAAATTGTTATATGTCATATTAAAAGTAATTGTTATACCTTTAATTTACCTTAAATTTATCTCAATACATCTCATATCATAAATACTTTGAAAGGTATTTGTAATTTTGTGTATACAACTTAACGTATTTAAGTATTTACACTTGCAAATCGCTATATTTCGCGAACCACTTAATTAAGTTATCTGAAATTTTGAATTAGTGTTATTTTTGAATTGCCAAAACTCACTCGCTTACAACATACCATTTATTCCCTTACTTTAGTGCATTTATATAAGCACGTGAGGTAAATAAAGTCTTGATATTCCGCGACTGAAAAGAAATATAATAATTATTTAAATGAATATTCAAGTTCGTGGTAAGCCTCTATTATAATTTGAAGTTAATTTTCTTATAACTAAAATTGTATAATGATATTGAAAGAAGTACGTAATTTTAGAGGTGTTTTGAAAATGATCCAGCTCACGTAATTTTTAATATTGAGATGTAATATTTTTGGAATCATACAAGAACATAATAATCTTCCTTTCTAGAGGGGTACATTTGCAACTTTTTTTCGTGAGGCACTTTATTATACATAAGTGGTCCCTTATTTCACCTAACTCACACTCAGACAAGAATGAAAAATGTAATACCGCTAATAAAAAAAAATTCTTTATCTTAAATATTGTAGTTTTCACAATTGCTTTCATGGCATGATGTGAGCAATTCCTTTTAAACTTATTTAATTGTCATTGAATGAGAATTTGTGTATTATATCGAGTACAAAAAATACTTTTATTTTCATTAACCACAATAAAGGAAAAATTACAAAATAACTGCTTTTAAATCAATATTGCAATTATTATACTAAGTTTTAATAATCTATAAAAAAACATTATTATTTATCTTAATCCTACTATTTTATAATAACAATATTGACATTATATCCGCCTTACAACTAAAAATAATCTTTTGCAACAATTATGTCAATTAAAACAAAAAAGAAAAAAACCCAATAATATGCCACAGTAAGTAATCAAAGATTAAAGTAAAATAATTGATTTAATGATAGAGTAAGAGTAACAAGTTCAATAACAAAACCATGAATTTTGTTTTATTTGTTTAACTTAAAATAATAAATTACATTTAAAATAAATAACAATAAATATTACAAAAAAGTGACCACAAAAATAATAAAAAAGTACTTAAATCAACAAATATGTAATTATTTTTACTCAAAAAATTTAGTTTTGTAGCTGAAAAAAAAAAAAAGAAAAATAAAGAATAAAGAACTTTACTCAAAGGTTATACCAAATTTAACCTTTAAAATATTCGTTACCAAATTTGTAACTAAAAACTCTAGTAAAATTTACCAAAACACCTGGGACTGTCTGTTAAAATTCTTGAAAAAAAAAACTTTGTTGAATGCTGGTTTTCAAAGTTAAGTCTAAATGTTCTTAGCTCGGCTAATTTAACAAACAAATTACACTTGAAATGACATGATTTTTTAAAAGCCTTAACAATAAATGTTCTTTTGTAAACGTCTGACTGTCTAGAGATCCACATGCTTTAAGCAGCGCACAGAAAAAAAGTAACAGAACAAAATCATGCAGTTTTAGATTATTTTAATTTAATTGAAATTTAAAATTTAGTTTGTTTTTTAATAGCACCATGACGATTTTTGCTACTTGTTGTATAATAAAGAGTTATTTGTTTAACATTACTATCAAAATTAGTTTTAAAGAACAACATCTAACAATTTATGTTGTTTTCTGAAATGTAGAGCAAGTTTAATGTCAAAACATTAATAATATAAGGAGTTCAAAATGTGCTGACATTCAGTGGCACTAAACAAATTAAACGAAATGTATGTAAATGTTTAGCATTTAATTTTAATTGTTTTCATTTATAACTCCTACGCCTAATATTTTTAACTTATAGCTTAAGCATAAAGATTATAGAATTAATTTATTTGTTAAAGAAATAAATAATTGGTTTGAATATTTAAATGAATACCTGCAAAGATATGGGAAATTATTTAAGGTAATAAATTCTAAATACAAATCTGATTATACCTATGTTACTTCAGTTCTAACTCTTTTTTATAGAAATAACGGAAGTGGATCAAATAATCCAAGTATTATAGGAGTAGCACATAAATACATTATTTCAACTATCAAAATCATTCTGAATAAGATTCAGATTTCAAACTAGTCAAATAAACAAATTATTTGAGAGGAAAATAGTCCAGATTTTTTTCAACATTCCAAGATTTTAACATCTATAACAATAATTAAGCAATATACATATGTATGTAGTTTTAATAACATTTTACTTACATGCCATTTGTCCTACTTTTGAATTACTTGTCTTTAACTTATGAAAACATAACCTACATTTTTATTAATAATTGCATTAGCCTAGAGCAGATGTCTTCTGTATTTCAATGTCCTGTATATTTACTTTTAACAGCTAATAATTTTGTTTGTGTATAAAAATAATTGTCATAAAAATAAGAACTGTTGTGTGAAAAAATAGTGTTTTCGTTGATCCAGAAAAATAGCGAGCTAGTGCTACTAAAAGATTTAACAATTATTGAAATATAATGTTATCAAGAGAACTTGAAAACCAATGCAGCAGCCTTTTGCAGCTATAATTACTTCCTCTTAATAACAACACTATTATAAAGTAATTTTTATAGAAAAGACAACTTTTGATTCCGAACAATACACAGGGTAATCATTGTGCTGATAAAAGTAACACTTTATTAAGGGATAACATAAGATGATTCAAGTCCGTGATACTTCCAATAACTGCTGCCGTGATAATTAAAATTTAAAATTTTTAAGTTCACTTAAATGGTACTGATATGCCGTTTTTAAGTTCACGAAATTGGGTGAAAGCAATTATTTTCTTGTGTAGTGTTAAGCAGATTTCTCTTTTGTGGTAACTACATCCTGAAACTTTAAAATTTTTATTTGTAAAACAGTATGAGAATTTATAGTATAATAGGAGGAATCTAACATATCCGATTTTGTCGACACATTTTTTAATGTCGACTCAGAATGAAAATTAATTACAAACTGATCTGGCCAGACCAATTGCAGATTTAAATGTTGTTACAGGTACCCTACTACAATTTTATTTTCTAACGATCTGTGAAAAACCAGAACGATAAACCTAATACAGGGATAGTTATGAGGATGAATTATTGTACATGTCACATTTATACCAAATATAGTCTGGCTGGACCAGTTATATTTTTTGTTGAAAATTATGTGGTTTGACGATTCGTTCATATTTTGTGTTATGAGCGTAATACCAATAAAATCTCAAATGTTTGAAAAAAAATTGAATGCTTTTGTGGACTAAAAGAGAGGGGGAGAAGAAAGTAAAGTTTATCGATAGAAAAATGTAATATCTTGCAAAACTGCGTAGCAGTGATGCTAGAATATAGTTCTACAAATGTAATAATATAAAAAAATCACAAAAATTTCCATTAAAATATATAAAAATACAGAGCTGGTCTGGCCAGACCATATTTGTTATGAATGTGACAATTGAAACATCTGTATGATGAAGGATTAATCTATATATATAAAAATTAATGTGTGTTTGATTGTATGTATGTATGTATGTATGTATGTATGTATGTATGTATGTATGTATGTATGTATGTATGTATGTATGTATGTATGTATGTATGTATGTATGTATGTATGTATGTATGTATGTATGTATGTATGTATGTATGTATGTATGTTTGTTTGAAGTCTATAGACGCCTAAACGGCTGAACCGATTTTCTTGAATTTTTCACAGTGTGTTCTTATATGCCTGGAAAGAAAAATAGGCTATTTTTTATTTTGAAATTCCATGTGGACGAGGTGCCACGCCCACTTAATAAATAACTATTAAAAGTAGTATATCTCGGAAATTGGTAATACTAGAGTCCTCAAATTTTCCACGAACAACTTTGACATCTATATGAACATTCTGAAAAAATATAGGCGAACTAGAAATAGGGGGTGTGGCACATCCCACGCCTAATATTGCTTTCCAATACCAAATGCCGTAAATTTAGGAAACTATAACAGTTACATTTCCCAAATTTTGTACAATAAACTTAAGTGTCAATGTGAACATTTTGTGCAAAATTGGGCGGAAAAGAAATAGTGGGCGTGTCATCTCTCATCAGAGACCAGAAATTACGAACAAAAAACATAAAATTTTAAGTTTTCATTGAAAAAATAAAAAACACTTAAGTTCAAAATAGAATATTTTTCTTAACTGTTCAAAAACAAAATAATAAAATTATTAAAACAAACATTTTAAGTAAAGTACAAAATAATTTTGTACTTTAAAAAAATGTTTTAAAAAAAAAGTTTTTTTTTATGTACGAAAAGACTTTTTCTTTGTATAATTTAAAAATGTCAATTTAGAAATGAATTCATTTTAAACAACTGGAAATTTGGTAGTTGCTTAGTAATCATATTGGACTTTGAATATAGTAAATGACCAAAGTCGTTGCGGATTATCGAAAAAAAGCAACGTTTTAAATGGTATACATTAGGGTGGCCGCGAAATGAAAAGTATAGATATTCCTATCTTAAATAAAAACTTGATTCATTCTAAGGTACCGTTTCTCAAAATTTTGGTCCTGAAATTATCCTTTCGTGAGCAAGATCAAAACGAAAATAGGTTCTTTTTTCAATAACAATATACAAATTTGGTATCGTAAGAAAGGACTTTAGAGCGAGCATTTAATGACATATGAAAAATTTAGGACCAGATTCAAATAAGATCAAAGTTTTGGTTCGTCCTTGTGTTGTAGAAAGCATATGTACCAAATTTCATCAAATTACCTTCAAACTGCGCATAAGCTTTATATGGACAACCAGCCAGCAAGAAAGCCGACCAGACGGACGGACATTGTTAAATCGACTAAGAAAGTGATTCTGAGTCGAACTGTGTACTTTAAGGTGTGGGTCCGAAGATTCTTCCTTTGCGTTACAATTTCTGCCCAAACAAATAATGCACCAACATACCTATGGTGGTGTAGTGTATAAAAACAGAAAAACTTGTTTTGGTATAACTGCTATAGGATTATATTGTATTATTTTGATCCCAATTTTTAAAATATTTGTGTAAAAAATTCAAATTTTTAAATTTTTTGTTAAAAATTGCAACAAATTGGACTTATTTGGACCTGGTCCTAAATTTTTGTTACGTCATTAAATACCAGCCCCAAAGTCCATTCTTACGATACCAAATTTTCATATTGCTCCTTCGGCAGATATAGGAACCAAACTTTTGAGACGCGGTACCTTAGAATGAAATAAATTTTCATTTGAGATGAGAACATCGTTATCAGATAAAATACTCCATACAAACATTCATATGAATTTATCTTAGTTTGTGTTGAAAACTGTTAATAAATATGAACAAAATCATTTAATTTGTTCATTATTTGTCTTAAAAATTTGCATTTATTATCAATATTTTATTTTAAATTTCATAAATATTTGACTTTGAAATGAAAAATTATTGTACAAAAAGAAAAGTTTTTTTGTGTTTTGTTTTCTTTGGAAAAATTTTTTTTGAGAACTTTATTATTTTGTACGTGAAGAAAAACATTTTTTTTAAAAACTTTTTTTTATATTTTTTGTTTTAGTATGTTATAAAATAATTTTTAACTTCAATGAAAATATTTTTTGTAAAAAACAAAATAAAAAATGTTTCCGGTCTTTGTCTCTCATATAAAGTTAATACCAAAATTTTTATACCTGGGAAACTATAAAAGTTAGAGAGCTGAAATTTTGTACGACTAGCATTAGCTTCAATATGAATATTTTGGGCAAAAATTGGTACACTAGCAATAGTGAGCGTGGCACATCCCATATAAAGAAAATATTAAATTATCATATCTGAGAAAATATAACAGTTAGAGTTCTAAAATTTTGTCGGATCCACTTTGGTATCAATATTAATATTCAAGAAAAATATGGGCGGACTATAAATAGGGGGCATAGACCTCCCATATGAACTAAATGCAAAAATTCGTATATCTGTAAAACTATTGGAGTTGGAATGCTCAAATTTTGCACAAAGAATTTTGACTTCCATGAAAACATTTGTCTAATAAATTAGCGGATTATGGGGGTATGGTCGCTCCTATAAAAATTAAATACAAAAATTAGTATATCTGGGAAACTATTAAAGCTTGAATTTTCAAACTTTGCACAGGAAACATCTATCTATCTAATTTTTAAGAAAAATGTTATATTTTAATTACTAAATATATATATATATATATATATATATATATATATATATATATATATATATATATATATATATATATATATTTTTTTAATCCTTTAATTACTATTTATTTCATTTCGGGGGTGGCGAAGCACACCGGGTATTAGCTAGTCTATAATAAAGTAATGAATGCTAAAAGTGGAATCTAACAGTAGCAAAGTAAAATGTTTGCAAAACAAGATTAAATGTCTTTTTTTATATATGAAAAATACTTATATATCGCCTTATTATACCACAAATTATAGTTTATAGTTTATAGCAATTTTAAAATGTCCAATTTTTGTGTCAGGATTTCCCCTTAGAGCCAAGGCTAGGCTTGTTTTCTTCATTGCTAGATCTTTTAATGCGTACCATATTTTGTTTAATTTTTCAATAGTTTTTGGTTCCAAATCAATTTTTATCAAATACCTGAATAACTTAAAAATCTTATATTTAGAGCTTTAACCAAAAAAATTATGCCTTTTTTTAATTTTTATTTAAAAAATCAGACTAACTATTGCTTCAATCGAGAAAGACCATATACACCATTCTATTCCTCATTATTTTTGTTTTAACCTATATAAACGTTATTTGTGTTAAATACTATCATGGTATACACAGAAAAAATTATTACCGTCTTTTTTACAATTAACTAAGTTGTTTAATTTTGCATCAAAATTTAATAAATATGTTCAAGAAAAAATAAAATAAAAAATAAATTTTGGTATGATTTTTTTTCCTATGCACATTTTTAATTCATTCAATCATCTACTTTATTGATTTAATTAATTTATTAATTGGGAATTTTTTTTCTGTTTTGTATTTTTTATAGTTTTTAGTAATTGATATAATCATTTTGGTGAGAGGTGCAAATTTAAACAAGTTTATAATTGAATGAATTATTTTATATACTTATATATAAAATAATTCATTGTTTTATTTGTGATTTTTTTCTGTGTATGAATGAGCCTTTCTGTTCTGGAACCCCAAAATACGAATGAACTTCAATATAAATTATTTATTTTAAAAGTCCACAATTTGACTACTACGATTAAGATATAAATTTAGCTGGACAAAATTTTATTTTAGCTAGAAACTGGACAATCGTCAAAAAAAAAATAAAAACTGAAAAATTCAGTCGAATGTAGCTAATAAGCCCAATAAATGATACATGACCAACGAATCACTAAATATCACACGAATGATACAAATTCTTCAGCGAAAGAGCTTACACCCAGTCTTCATGAAACTTCGAAATCTTAGTGGAAAACATTTTTTTTTTTTTAATTATGAGTTTTTAAAAATATTGAAATAAGGTGTTTGTATTCTATGTATGATTCTATGTAGAAATTATAAAAAAAAAAAAAACTAATTAAAATAAGTTTGTTAATATTAACTTTAGATTTAAAAGATAAAGTCAGATTTATTATTTTACTCCTTTTTTGCTTTTGATTATTAAAAGACGCTTGTAAATTGCTTTTGAATTGCGGAATAAAATGATCAAAAGCATTATTAAGCTAAACGACTTCACAACTTTAAGATTCTAATTTCAATTTTATAGACAAAATTTTTCATTGAAGGCGATTTAGTTTTGCTACATCAAACAACACTTCAAGATTACAAAAAATTCTAATATCAACCTTTTTAAATGTTAAAATGTTATATCCTAAGTTCAACCTATTTTAAATTTTAGGACATGTATGTCCTTAACTAACCATTTATTTGGTATAAAAATTAACTTAACCAATTATGGACTGGAAATCCCAAAATTTGCAACTAAAGGTTTAAATGAACTAAAAGGTTAAATGAATGCACGTATTAATAGTATTTAATGAGAGCTTTCCAATGATGCGCTAAAATATAATTTACGATGAAAAATTTTCAAAATATTCGAACTTTAATAAAATACTATTTAAAATAAAATTATTGAAAATTTTACTAAAATTTGAATTTCGCGAGAATGAAAACAAATTTTATATTATTTTTTGCTCAATATGCATAAGACGTCGTTTTTCTATCATATGTTGTAATTTTTTTAACAAAAGGTTAAAAATTGTGTATACTGTCGATCGAAAACATATTTTTGGAGGTATTTTAAAAATGGTCCAGCTCACGTAAATGAAATAATTGAACGGAAATATTTTTAGAATTAGCTTAAAACATATCAAACTTCATTTTTAGAGGGGTACATTTGCAACTTTTTTTGTACCCATACAAATCAAGGCACTGTAATATATATATAACATTTTTTTTTTTTTTTTAATTTAACGAAAAACTATTAGAAAATAACGTCTTACTTATTCATAGTATTACACTTTTTTAATAATAGATGACAACACCAAACAAAGTACAGAATAAAGGCAATATTTTAATTAGGATATAAAAAGCCATATTTATGGGGTTTATATACGGTTAGATAGTAGTGTTTATAAATTGGACTATATATTGTTTAATAAATAACTGTTTATAGTATAATCGAATTATTGCTTGAAATATACCTTCATATTGTTATATTAAATATCAATTTTCATTAGACTGGATGCTAAATATGTACTAAAACTAAATTCATACTAACTTTTTTCTAACCCAATATAAATACCCACAAAGGTATGTTGCTATGTCTCTATGATCGAAATTTACTTGTCTCTTATTTAGATAAAATCCAAAATATGAATTCATTTAAATTGTTTTAAGTCACTTCAATAAAATTCCTTTGCAAAAAAACTCATTTTAGTACATTTTATTGTATAATATACCTACCACCGTAACATTTGAATTTATTTTTGGTTTTTTCAACATTTTTTACAAAAATCAAGTGCACTGTTAGCAGAGCCAAAGGCGCCTGCCCGTTAAGCCAATTACCAAAAATAGTGTAGTCTAAAAAAAAATAAAACTAAACTAAGGCCCACTTAAAACTCAAACCAAATGAAACAAAAACAAAAAATATAAAAATAACAGAAAAAAAAAAGACAACAAGGCTCCTGTTTTTTTCTTAAACCAAAACAATTTTATAATACTACTTGTACAATAGTATAACAAACTTGTACAATCATAATACATTCCTGAGGCCATGGCTAATAGATGCTTACCACACTTAAGTGTCTTGTTAGAAAAAAGAAACAGAAACATAGACACACACTAAAATAAAATTTAAAACATAAGATTTGTGTTAGTTGCTTAAAGTTAGAAAGATGTGGAGAGACAGACGAATTTAGACTAAGATAAATATATATACATTAATATAAATATAAATGTAAATGTTAATTTGATATAAGAAAAACCGTGAATGTTAAAGCTTAACAATTTCTGTTATTTTTTCTAATTTTTTTTCTGCATCTTGTCTACGAAATTATAGTGGACCAAAAATATAAATTATAAATAAAAAAAAAATCTAGTAAAAACATTTTGACCAAAGTGAAAGACAACAGAACGCATTACACATGTCTATTTGTCTGTCTAACCGTAAGTCTAAGCAAATAATATTTACATACGTGCTTATGATTGTGCTTGTTTTTTATGTCTGTTAAACTTCATGTTAAAGTTTGATGATTTTTTTGAATATGTAGTTTAATACTTTGGTTAGATATGTATGCATATTGATGAGGAATTTAGCTAAAATGTTGTTTAGTTAACAGTTTTAAGAATATGAATGTATAAAATTAATTTGCTTTTTTTTTTTTTGTTTCCTAACTAAAGTTTTCTTGTTTTTTTTTTTTTTTTTTTGCAGATTAAGATACATCATGAGGCTGTAATATATTATGACCACCTTAGATATAAATTATGAGTTTAGATTGGGGTTTGAACATATTTATATATATTTAAATTTTAAGCTAATTATATTAAAGCGTACTGTAGTTTATGATTAATAAATATTTTTATAATTAAGTTAAATTTTACTTAGATAATTTAAGTCACTTCCAGTATTTCTGTATTTAAATTTAATTTATATATTTACCCAGGAAAAATTTTAGAACATGTTCTAAAATCATTAGTTCTAGAACTGGTGTAATCAGAACCATTTCAGATTCTTTAATAACATTCTCAGAACTAGTGGTATCACAACTAATTCTGACACTAATGGAGTAGAACCTTATTGTGATTCTAAATTCGTTTTGAGGAAGAGAATTACTGCTTAAGAACGTATTCTGTATGACTTCTACATCACTTCTAAGAACAAATTACTGGTTTTCGAATGACTTCCTAGAACTATTTAAAAAAACTTGTATAAAAAACTTCAAAAATTAAAAAAAAAAACTGTATTTACAAAATTAAATTCATTTTAAAAGCGGCCTTTAGGAAATATCACCAAAAAACAGGTTCTGAAACCGTTCCCTAACGCTTCTATAGAACTAGTTCTGAATTTGACAATTTCGAACAAAAATCATTGATTAAAGAACTAGTTTTAGAACCGTTCCTTAGAATGGGTACTGCCTCGCTAACACTTGCCCAGAACTAGTTCTGGAGGTGACAATTTCAAACAAAAATCATTGGTCGTAACACCAAAGTAGAACAATTACAGGCTATTTTCATGTGTTCTGGAACCAGTTGTGGAACTAATACAATTTTTTTGGGTTAATATTTTTATAATAAAAAATAAATTATTTTAAAATTTGAAACGTAAGTTTAATTTCAAAGAGTTTCTTTTCATAATTTATGTACTTTGGTAAATTAAATCATTTTTAATATTTAATTTTACATTGAAATTCAATTTGTATGTTTAATTTAAGTAGATTAAATAATAATATTTTTAAGTTTATATCTTAAGTCTTTCGTTTTCATTGAAGTTTAATCTCAAGGTTGTTCTTTCATAATTTATGTATAATATACTAAATTATAACCTAGAAATATATATTTTAAAATTTCTTTATCTATAGATTTAACACCAGTAATATCTAGCATTTCCCTCCCACCAAAGTAAACTTAAATAATAAAAGTATTAAAAACATTATTTTGTAACCGGTTTATTGATCTTTTTAGTTTATTGTTCTTTTTGGAGAATGAAATTTATGTAACATTTAAATTTAGTATTCAATTTTAACCAACTTTTATTTTTAATCCCAAAAATCTTCTTCTCCCTTTAAATATGATTTGATCCATACATTTCCTTACACACATCATCTACCACACTGCGCTTTAAATTTTTAATCTCCTCTCGTCTTGATCTTGACATTATTATATAATTTAAAAGTTTATGCATTTCTTCAAAATATAAAAATCCCGCTGTGCCGCATGTTAAATCCAAGTAACGAAAACGATTAACATTACAAGTGCAACCATCAAAAAGGAAATATGTCATTATAGTGCCATTATGGGCTCGTAAAGCCACATAATTTCCCCAAGGTACCATAATATAGATACGATCAGCACAACGAAAGCCAGAATGTAACAGTTTACATAAACTATCATAACTGCCACATTCAGAGCCCACTACTGCCATAGTCTTAGGTTGTGATAAAAGTCCCGGATAGGAATTGGGGCGATAGGTAACCTTGTCTTGAGCACAATTGAATATGCAGGGTTCATCTATGACTTTTTCTTTGATCACTTCTTTAGGTTCCTCCTTTTTTTCTTCTTTGGGTTCTTCTTTCTTTTCGACTTTAGGTTCTTCGGGTTTTGCAGCACCTTTTCCTTTTTTACCTTTTTTGTCTTTACCTTTAGCTCCTTTGTCTTTTCCGCCCTTTTTGGCCATTGTTGCTAAGGGAGTTTAGATTTAGATGATGGGTAATATAAAATCTAAAAGTAGGTTTGGAATAATTTTGATTTATTGAGTGTTTAAATTTATTTATGCCAAAATAAGTTTTTAGCAATTTTGTTCCGAAAATTTTGTATTTAATTTTTTTATGAAGTTTTTAAAGGCAATAAAATTTATAATTTATGATTTGAATTAATCAAAATTTTCAACATTAAAAATAAATTACATACATGGATAAAGTAGGCTTAATACTTACTCCCAGTTGAAAAAAATACTTTTTCAGTTAGTACTTTCATATAGTGATATTAAGAGATAAAGTTATCAGAAGATCGTTAAAAGGGAGTTTCTACTTATGTACGTTCCGCGATTTTAAGAAACACCAAATTTTCGTCCAATTTTTTTTTTATAAACAAAATAACTTATTATCAGAGAAGAATGATGTTTATAGAAAAATATGTTATAAAAAATGCAACATATAAAAGACAAAAAGCAGCAACAAAAAAGCTTATATTTACCGTAATATATATATATGAAAACTTCCTAACTTAGTATCTTAACAAGATAACCACAGTTAAACAGCTGTATATTATTTTTCCTACCTTCAATAAATTCTAATTAATTTTGACGCTTGGCTTGAGAGAAAATTTTTTAATATAGTGTCTATATTATGACGATAAATGCTAATTATTGAAAAGCTTCATCCAATATTCATCATAGGAATTTACTCCAGGAAAAAATTGCTTTTATATATAGAAACTCTCCTTGGTATATTTGAAATTTTTTTATAAATATTTTTTTATAAATAAAACGGTTAATAAACGCAAAATTTGAATTTCTGATTCATGTTGTCTTATAAATTTTAGAACAAGGTTGATCTATAGAAAGTACTGTTTTTTTTTCAATATAAATTAGGGATATCATTTTTATAGCACAATTGTGCTGGCTGAGTTCACATGTATTCTTACGCTCTTTAATTTAGTCGTTGCTGAGAGTACAAAGAGTACAAAATGCTCTGGAAAAAATATGGAAGTGAATAGTTTGGTTTTTTTAACATTAATGATTAAGATAAAGTTTGAGGAATGGTAATTATATTTTTTAAGGCGATACTAATAAATTTAAGTGTAAGGAAAGCGAAAGTCAATAAAAAATAAGTTTTATATGATAATAAAGCACCATGTATAACTTATGTATTACATTTACTAAACCTAACTTTTATTTCAGTACATTTTTTTCACTCACTCTCACTACCTACCTACCCTACCTAGTTGGCCAAATGATCATAGACGATATTGTCGTCGACGTTGTCGTTTATAAAACTTTATTCAAGACAAACATGAATATTGTCGTGCTTCTCGTTCAATTGTCGACTACTTGGGTGACAGTGTCCTGTATTTGTCCTGTTTCAATTGTCGAACAATTATTTCCCAGCAAACACGGCAATACGATAAATGTTTCGCCAAACGTATTGCCTAGATGAAAAATATTATTGCGGCAATAATCGAATTCGTATTGCGGAAGAAACTTCCTTCGGGTGAAAAAGTGTCTCGACGGCAATACTCCTAAGCAATACGATAGCAATTCTTCCAGATGATAATCTGGCAATATCGCCAAATAACCATATGGAAGACAAATGGAAGATATCGCTAAGATGATATTAGGAAGATAAAAAGAAGATTTTGCAAAGAACCAACCCAAAAAAAATTATACATTTTAAATTATAATTTCTAATGTATTTGCATAAACCATAACGAATTTAATATATTTACACGATATAAATGAAACTTTTTTTTTTATTCTTTGTGTAACGGTGCTTGGTAAGGAACTAACACAATCTTCATATAAATTTTTTTTTTATTTCATAATAAAAAGAAAATATTTGAACATTTTGTAAATGAAGAAAAACAATAACTTAATGTACCTTGAGGATTTGTTTAATACTTGTAAAAGCCAATAGAAGAACGAAATCAATAAATATACGTAATTCTAAATATTATTTTAACAAAATTTTATAAAATAAACAAATTAAAAATGACAATAAATAAAAGTTTTCTTATTTATTTTTTATTTTGTATTGCAGAAATTACTCGGAAGCAACAAAAAGATGAAAATACAAAATATAACTTGATCATTTTCTCTTAGATGATAAATAGAGGATATTGCCACATTATCATCCAAGAAGATATCTTCCATTTGTTTGCAGGGTTATTTCTGAAAAAATTTTATTTTTTTTAAATTATAATATAAATCTAATTTATTGAGCTACTTTCAATAAAAAATCGCCTTAAATATATACTGTTTTTCTCTAGTACTTTATAAAACACTAATTGAATGACCCTGCATAACATAGGATCTAAAAGGTTAATTAAAAAATTAAGAAAAGTAAAAAAAATCAGTCTTGACAACTTATGTTTCCTGTAATGTTTCTTCTATTACTTCTAGTTTTATAAATAACATTAATAAATGTTTGAAGTACAAAAAGAAACTGCAAGATTTTCGCTATTTAATCAATTTAATTTAACTTTATATCCTTAGTTCCTTCCAGCCTTAAGTTTATCTATATTAAAAATAAAAATTTCGTTAAAATCGATTCAGTGGTTTATGTTAGAAACATTAACAAACAAACACACATTTGATTTTATAATATTAACTAGCTAATACCCGGTGTGCTTCGCCACCCCCCGAAATGAAATACATCGTAATTAAAGTATTAAAAAATATACTAATTTTTGTATTTGTCAAAATTCTTTGTGCAAAATTTGAGCATTCCAACTCCAATAGTTTCCCAGATATACGAATTTTTGCATTTAATTCATATGGGAGGTACCATGCCCCCTACTTCTAGTCCGCCCATATTTTTCTTAAATATTAATATTGATACCAAAGTGGCTCCGACAAAATTTTAGAACTCCAACTGTTATATTTTCTCAGATATGATAATTTAATATTTTCTTTATATGGGAGGTGCCACGCCCACTACTGCAAGTGTACCAATTTTTGTCAAAAATATTTATATTGAAGCTAATGCTAGTCGTACAAAATTTTAGCTCTCTAACATTTATAGTTTCCCAGATATAAAAATTTTGGTATTAACTTTATATGAGAGATGACACGTCCACTATTTCTTTTCCGCCCATTTTTGCACAAAATGTTCACATTGACACTTAAGTTTATTGTACAAAATTTGGAAAATGTAACTGTTATAGTTTTCTAAATTTACCGCATTTGGTATTGGCAAGCAATATTAGGCGTAGGATGTGCCACACCCCCTATTTCTAGTTCGCCTATATTTTTTCAGAATGTTCATATAGATGTCAAAGTTGTTCGTGGAAAATTTGAGGACTCTAGTATTACCAATTTCCTAGATATACTACTTTCAATAGTTATTTAGTAAGTGGGCGTGGCACCTCGCCCACATGGAATTTCAAAATAAAAAGTAGCCTATTTTTTCTTCCAGGCATACAGGAACACACTGTGAAAAATTCAAGAAAATCAGTTTAGCCGTTTAGGCGGCTATAGACTTCAAACAAACATACATACATATATACATACAAACAAACACACATTAATTTTTATATATATAGATATGGATTACAAGGTGGAACATAATCGAAAGTTTTTTGGAATACATCTGTAACTTCTAATCAACTGGTTGGATTTACACACGATTACACAGATGCAAAGCAGAGAAAAGTATAATTTCAAATTTGTATATCTGAGGAACGATGCTGTGGGTACTCTAAGTAATTTACTTCTGACATTTCACATAGTATATAATAAAATCTATAGTTTTAATTTATTTTGTACAAAATTATACTTTGTAGTAAATTTAAACTAAGATTCTTAACTCTCTTGGGAACTTTTTTAATAATGGTGTTAAATATTTTATTAAAAAAGTACCAAAAAGTAAAATAAAAATTTGGATTTTCGTAAAGTATAAAAGACATGTTTGATATATTTCTGATAAAAAAGATAATAATTTAGATTTGTTTCTATGTTTTTGCTTTAGAAAGTTCGTAGGGTGCCAACAAAGAACCAATTTAAGCCTCTTTAACGTTCGAAAGTCAAAAAACTACCAAAGTATTTCTATTTTTGATGAAAAAGTACCACAAAGTCCCTTGTTTATGTTTCTAGGTTAAATATTATAGTAAATTCAAAAGATACCAATTGAAGAATAAAAAGGTACCACAAAGTTCCCTCTGTGTTTCTAGATTGAATCTTACAGAAAATTCAAAAAGTACTGTTAAAAGAAAAAAAAAGAAAAATACCACAAAGTTCCCTTTTATGGATTCTCATTTACTTAGGACCACATATCTTTAATTTCATGTTTCTATAAAACTCATAAAGTAATATTAGAAGAAAAAAAGTACCACAAAGTCCATCCTCTTGATTTTTACCCACAGGATCATGTATCTTTAAGCACTACAAATTCCACTCTTGTGAATTATTATTCACATAGGACTACATTTACTTAATTTCATATTTCTAGGTTTTAATATAACTGAAAACTCATTATTTAATTTGAATAAAATGTAATTTCCTGCTTTTATCTCCTTTTTGGAAGTTTTTTTTTCACTCATGGAAGTATCAAAAATTTTATCCCAATGAAATACCCATATTAAAATACTCATATGTTAATAAATAAAAATTATGTCAAAAGGTACCAAACATTGCTACAATTTTTACCCCTTAAATGTTCGAATTTTGAAAAAGTACCAAATTTGTGTAAGTCATTTTTCGATAAGTTACGAGTACGATGCAAATTTTATCTATATATATGTTGACTGGTTTAAAAGATACATGTAGGGCCAAAAAAGTACCAAAATGTAGTTTTTACCCGTTTTCTTCCTATAAGGGCCGATTTTCAAACAAATACGATTTTTATAAAATACAATTTTTGTTGAAAAACTGACTCTTTTATTATTTAGTTAATACCCCCTTTTTACAGTGACCTTGGCTGCCTAGTCTACTTGAAACTGTGATTGTCTAGAGGTAATGTGTTCGTTTCCCACTAGATATTCTGCTCTGTTTCACTATAGCGGATTAACAGTCTTCGTAACTTCCCTTGATTAAATTTTTTAGAATATAATTTTTAATTGTATTGAAATATTGAATAAATAAAATATAATGCCACTAACTTATTTGCCAAAATTACTATTTAATAAGTAATTTGCTATACAGTAAATTATATTCCATTTATTATGAAATTCAATTTCATCATATATCTGAAATAAAAATAAAAAAAATAATCATACAGTGATGTGATTTTGAAGTCAACACTTGCCTGACAAAACTTAAGCAATCATTTGCCATAAACATTCAGAAAAAAACATATGCATTTAAATAATAAAAAAAAACAACAAAAATAAAACAGTCAAATTGTTTATCTATAATTGATTCTTACCATTTTGATTTTTTTTTTTTTTTTTTTGCATTTCTATAGTTCTTGTAACCACAAGTATGAAATTTCAAACAAATTTTAATCGTAGAAACTAACATATGAGGCTACCGCTGATGATGATGATTGTTATGTCTCGCATAGTAAACTCACTGACCATAGAGTTGGACAAAAGAAGTCTAGACAAGAAGCAGACTGTTGTTGTGAGGTAAACATAGAGACAAGGGGAGATAAGTTATTACAATGCAAACATGTATAAAAATTACATGTTTAATAAGTAAACTGAGACGGCTATGAAACACCTTTGAACTATCAGATTTAATATGAAAAGAAATAGAATATCATAAAGATAAATAAAATAATGTGGGGAACATTAGTAATTCATTACAGTATAGTTTTACTTTTACCAGGAAAACAAGTAAGTAAAACAGATGTATAAACAAATAAAAAATCAACATATTTCTGTAGGGTATATGATATCCATAAACATTCTTCTAAAATCATAGAATTTTATATTTTTTTCTTTCTTAATTTAACTAAGTCTTGCAAGAAAAAACTAGCAGACATTATCTTTTTAAAAAAAAAAAAAGAATAACTTATAGTTCATTTTTTTTTTTTTTAATTTTCAATAAACATCATACTTTAATCTTTGTGCTCATATATGGTTATAACACAAAAACTTGTAAATGTTTAAAAAGGAACTAAAATTTAAATAAATTCAATCGTTTGAATTTTTTCCCCTCTCGTACAATTGACTATAAAATTCTAAAAGACTTTTAAATTTTTTTGACTTAGTCACTATTTTGTTTCTTTATCTGATTAAAGCAAAATTTTTGAATGTATTTGTATGTCTTCCTGATGTACAGAAAAAAAGAAAAAAAATCCATAAAAACATTGTATAGGTAGTTAAATTTTGACTATTCAAAAATAATAATAAAAATAAGAAAAAAAAAATACAATAGCATTAGAATCCATTCACTTTTGAATTTTTGGTGTTTTGCGGTTTGAAATCTTAAAAAATAAAATTTTATTTAATATAACTGTTGTAATCATTTGAGTTGATGAAAGACTGTAAAATTTTAAATTTCGCAAACTCCTTTTTTTTTATCAATGAACAAAAAACAATTTGGCTAACGCAAGTAAATAAGTACTCGTACTTCTATGAACATTGATCACGCTAAACTCATGTTAAGATGTATTTTATTTGAGATTTTGTTTTTTTCAAATTCAATTTAATTTAATATTGAGCTACACGAGTACATACATGAGGGACATTTAACATGAGAAGATTTAATTTGAGTCTGCACGCTTGTGGGCATGTTGTGGTTTATTTGTAAATATTTGTCATTTCGCAATTGATGACGTTATTTTCTGGGAAAATTATTAATATAAAGAAATTACAAAAAGTGGAAAACTTTAAGTTTTTAAAGAAGCAGTGGCTCTTAAAATTGTAATTCTACCCAAGATCATTTTATATTCACAACTGAGGAGTAAACATCCGGATATGTTAATGAACCCAGACAAAAATTTACCACATATTTATGTGTTGATAAAGAACAATGTTAAAAACCTTATATTTTCAGAACTATTACAGTAAAAGTCTAAATATTTTATAGAAATAATTTTCTCGTTAACCTACATACTTTAAAATGAGAAGATGGGAAAAGTAGAACTTGGGAAATGGGATCCTCTATACACCGGATTAAGCTAGTTTATAATAAAATTTAAAGCACAATTACTCAGGCTTAGTTTTGAACTTAATGTGGTGAGTCAGTTACTAACAAATTTTATTTTAAATTTTTTTTTTTTTTTTGGTTTATATTAACTTTTTCCCAAAATATGGATATAATAATTTGGTAAATATATTCTAAATGATATCCACTTTTACAATTTATGCTATATACTTTGGCATTCTGCATAAATTGTTGGACCACCCTAATAGACAATTAAGTTATGAATCAAAAGTGTCTAGATATTGTTCGATATTGGTACATTAGGAATATTTACAGAATTAAATGATAAATTATTATTAAAAGGTAACAAAACCTGAGTTTGTAAATACGATTACAAATTCTATTAAGTATTATACTTTTTGAAATATAGTTCCTTTTAATGTTTTGAATTTTAAAAACTAACCTCCTAGTCATGGTAAACCTATAAAAATATCTTTATATATGTACATTTCAATATCGTTTTTGTTCTCTTACGTAGAAACAAACAGATTGTTACATCATCTGTATAATAGAGTGTCCCGAGATTTCGATGTAGGAACACCCCTCAAACGATGCGTAAAAATTAGCCGAATATGGGAAAAATATTAAAAAAAAAAATTTTAAATTGGTCTTCAGTTCCCTACCACCGATTTTTAATCGAAATGGGTATCAAAAAATTCGTAATTTTATGCTGGTTACGGAAAAACTATTTTAAAAATTTTTCCAATGGGATTTTCGTTCACTAGGAGACTTTTTAAGGAAATTTGATGAAAAATTAAAAAAAAAATCTGGAAAATTATATATTATCAACAGTTCTTACTACAATGCAATTTTTTAATATTTTAGCCTTAAAAGGAACTAGGGTTTGCATATAATCGCAATTTCTTATAATCGCGATTATCGATTAAGAATGAAGCGATTAATCGCGATTATCGATTAATCGCTCGTTTATTATTCCATATTTTTATTTAAAACAAAAATACAATTCAATAAGTAACAAAAGGAAAAATAACACTTAATCTAATGAGAAAACTATTAAAAAATATAACTAAATAATAAATAGTATTAAAGTAATACAATTTTAGAAAAACTAATGCATTTAATGATTAGTCACAATAGAAAGCGCTCTCTCGGATTCTGTTAAGGATTTCTTTGTAAAGTAATAAAACATCCCTAGTTTTATGATTTGTTTTGCGATATAGTAAAAATTCTTGGCGCAACATATCAAAATCTACTTTTGGAGTAGGTTTAGACAATGCTCTGTCAATTTCAGAATGCAGCTCAGATGCCATACTGTCTACATTGCCATCACATACTATTACCTACTCATCATCTGCTAATACTTCGCCATAACATTTCCAATCTCATATAATCTTTCCAGTAAATTAATGACATAAGCAAATAAATATTTGCTGGGCTGAGTGGATGGATTTAATATACATATATGATGCTAAGTCTATTAGATTTTTGTTCTGCTTTCTTACATTCTTATTTTACTATGCTACTATGTCTTTTAGTACTATGTCTTTTGTAAATATTATTCTAAACTCTTCTAAATGGGCCTCTATTATGCTGCGCATTTTAATGAAATCACACGAACCGTTGATACGTGCTAGACCTAAGTTCAAAATTTTTCCATCAGCTTTGGGTATATTCAAATTAAAATATCTTCTTCGATGAACACTAGCCCTCTCGTTAGTTCATTAGAGAACATCTGTTTAAAAAGTTTTTTTTTTTTTTTTTTTTGTCATATAATCTTTTAAAATAAGTTCTCAGTTTTAGGAAGAGCGAGTCCTTTTAAATTAAACGAATCTCTTATAAAACTGGAGTTTGTTATTGCACATAATCGCAGCTATTATTATGCGATTACGATTACGAATTAATGGTGCAATTAATTGCAATTACGATTACGATTATAATCGATTTGCAAACCCTAAAAGGAACAAAATAATAAATTTCTAATCTATTTCTTTAAGAAAAATATCGATTTTTTTTTTTTTTGCATGATGTACTAAAATGACGGTTTATGAACCAAAATTTTTCAAAATATTTTTTCTATAATTGGCTTAAAATTACGAATTTTTGGATACCCATTTCAAGACTAAACTCAATACTATTTTTTGGACGAAATGTTCTAGACCCGTGGCATTCTATCGCTGGTAGGGAACTGAAGATCAATTTAAAAAATTTGTTTAATATTTTTCCCATATTCAGCTAATTTTTACGCATCGTTTGAGGGGTGTTCCTACAAAATTTTTGTCTACGGGACACTCTACTGTTCAATGCAGTTTGTAAGTGAATATTGTTGTTGTCATCATCATTGAATCAACCCATAAAATTTTATATTTACATTCGCAAAATATTTTGAAATACCACAAACAACAAGAGCAACACTTTTGAGATTTAGCAAATAATTTCATTCCTATTTTAGTATTTGTCTTTGTATGATATCTGATTTTTTGACTATATTACTTCTTTTTTAGTTGTTTTCTATGAACTTTTTATTGTTGTAAGTACTTTAATAATAGTTAGAGGAATATATCTTTATGTTTAACTTTTTACATGTTTATTGTTGGTTTTTCTTAGTTATTCAACAATTTATATAGTTTTATTTTTATTTTCATTTATCTTTAAAATAATCATCATCATTATTATTACTATCATCTTTGAAATTGCTTCATATTATATGATGTTTTTCATTGAGGATGTTTATTTTTTGTTTTTATTTAGTTTTCAGCTGTTGTCTAGTTTTCAAAAGGTACAAGTACTTAAATTTCAAATGAACAATCAGACATACATACGAAAAAAAATTAATGGCAAATGTTTGTATTATTTTGCACAACAATTAATGGGGCACGAGTGGTATACATGATAGACGGTAATATCTATATAAAATTTTGTTTTAGAGTTATAAATTAAGTTTTATTTTCTTTTAAATACTTTAACTAAAAAAAGTCATATACCTAGACTAAAAAACAAAATAAATTTACTAATTAATTAACTGTAAATTTATTTAGCTTTTGGTTATAAATAAAATTTTGTTGATTTTTAAATGGTTTTTTAGTTTGATCGAAGGTGAGAAGGCTTTTGTTTAAAATTGAGTTAGAAGATGTGCTATAATAGATTAATCCATTTACTCATATATATATTATAAAAATGAGGTGTAAATTTTTTTGTATATCAATAACGCCTTAACGACTGAACCGCTCACTTTGGACAATAATATAAGCCTACATTCGAGTCGTCAATGCACCCTAACTACCAAACATATAAATAGAAAATATGGTATCGAGATAGAGTATCTTATTGGTAATGATATGAGCTACATAAGGGCTTCATAATAAGCCACATCGACGCCGCGTCACACCCACTTTCGACAACAATCATTTTATCTACATTAGTATTATAAAAGTGTGCGTTTTGTTTATTAGTTTGTTGTTAACCGATTTTATTGAAGAAACTGGAAGAAACTATAGGATATTAATTAAAATTTAATTGATGGAAATAGCGAAAATAATAAAGTTTTTTTTTTTCACTTCATACTTTAATTAATTTTTTTGAGAAGAAGCTTTACGGGAAATATTGATTTTAAATTAAAGGAGCAAAGCTGTTTTTGTACGTTTTCCAATTTTTTATTAACCTTTTAGATCCCATGCAACGCAGGGGCGATTCAGCTCGTATAATATAAAAATGAAGTGTAAGTTTGTAAGGGGCGATTCAGCTCGTATAATATAAAAATTAAGTGTAAGTTTGTTTGTTTGTGCGTCAATCACATCTAAACGGCTAAACCGATTTTCACGAAATAGTACCATTGCCGGTGATGGTTATAGGTTATGTTGGATCTCGGTTGGATGTCATGCCTACATTCATATTGATTCTCTATTTTCCCATTATTTAAAAATTGATGCTTCTAAGTGTATAAAGAAATTATAAAACATTGCAAAATCTGTGTACAAAATAACAAATTGAACAATAAGAATTGAAAGTACATACCACTAAGTATCCTTAAAAAGGAATGAGAAAAATTATTTTTTTAACTGTCTTTAATACAATACATGTTTTTATTCACATTTTAAATTTATTTAGCATAATAAATACACCAAAGGTAATTCACTTTTAAAACAACCCTCGTAACCATGACCATACAAATTCTAAATTGAAGACGACTAAACATTGTTGAATTTTTATATGTAGATAAAATTTTCTCAAACTCTTTCTTTCACCCGTAACAAACTTCACCCAAAGCTATAAAAACAGAAAACATTAAGTGGTTACAGTTGTAAACAAAATTCATAGAAATCTCGCAATATTAAACTGCAAGAAAAAAATAAAAAATAAAAAAGAAGCAAATGATAGCGAAAAGTAAATTTGGCGGCGTGCGAAACATTTATCCAGTGCCATTTGCGGAAGCTTTAATGCCACCAACGAGTAAGAGCAACAAACACAAAAAAATAAAATAAAATAAAAACAATACGGGTTTTAGTTGTTATATCCCCAGAGCCAGTAAATGTGAGCAAGTATCATTTAACATTTGTTTTCTACATTTTTTTTTTTTTATTTTGTTAGCTTGATTATTTGTTAAAGTGATGTTTTTTTTTTTTTTTTTTTGGTTGCTAAAAACCATGTTTTATAGTGACTGCTGCCACTATTACTTCTTGCTACCAAACTCATCTGCCTTAATGTTGAATGAAGTTTAATGTGGATTAACAACAATTGTCTGGATTGTTGCTGTCTGCAAGCTGTTTGGAAAAATAATTTTTCGGATGATTTTTGGCTTTTTTGTCTTAAACAATTTAGGATATTATTTGTTGATATTTTGGTGTGTTGGTTGTTGGTATCTACTAGTTATGTGGCATTAACTCACTCTTGGCTTACATTTGGATAAAGTTACTACATTTTATTAAGGTTGATTTAAAATTATGGCTATGTTGAATGATTTTTAATGGTAAAACATTTATAATATGTTAAAGGAGTTGGTTATAGTCTATGTTCAAATGAAATGATATTTAGTAAAAATAAATGTGCTACATTTCATTTTAAACTTTTAACAAGCGCAAATATTCGGCCCGGCCGAATCTATATACCCACCATCAACTTTTTCACATTTTAAGTTATATGAGAGAAGAAGGTAAAGTGGGCAGTAAAGTGGGCGGGCCACGCCCATTTTTTGTTTCCGAGTTTGAATTAGTCCTTGAACTATTTGAACAAAATTTCATTGACTTTCACCTTATATGGGAGGTGGGCGGTAAAGTGGGCGGACCTCGCCCATTTTTGGCTTCCGAGTTGATATCGATCCCCAAACTATATGTACAAAATTTCGCTATCGTACATGCTTTTGTTGCAGAAATATCAGCAGAAAAGTATAAAACGGACACCCTGTGTTTCTAGTTTTTAGGAGGTAAAGTGGGCGGGCCACGCCCATTTTTGTTTCCGAGTTTGCATTAGTTCTTGAACTATTTGAACACAATTTCATTGATTTTCACCTTATATGGGAGGTGGGCGGTAAAGTGGGTGGACCACGCCCATTTTTGGCTTCCGAGTTGATATCGATCCCCAAACTATATGTACAAAATTTCGCTATCGTACATGCTTTTGTTGCAGAAATATCAGCAGAAAAGTATAAAACGGACACCCTGTGTTTCTAGTCTTTAGCCCATAACATTTTTGTTTGTGAACCGATTTTGCCCATTTTCAATCCCAAACAAACCTTGTATAAGGCAAATATTTGTGCCAAATTTCGTTGCTCCGTTCGAGCGCTATCCTGCTTTCAACAGACGGACAGACGGACGGACATAGCTAGATCGACTCAGAATCTAACCAGGACCCAGAATATATATACTTTGTGGGGTCTTAGATGATTCCTTCAACATGTTACACACGGAATGACAAAATCAACCATCTTTTTGATGGTGGGTATAAAAAGTATTTTTGTTAATAAGATGGTAATATGATCTAATAAGTTGTAATTTTAAATTATGATTAAATTTGATTAAAAAACTAAAAATTCACAAAGTATTTCTTTCTATAAGTTAAAATTTACAACTATTTGTGACTACCTATATTACGCATAAAAAACTCGTGAAATTCCACAGAAAACTATGAGGAAGTAACTTCTACTTCTCATAAAAAACAACATATATTTTTATTACCATCTAAAATTGGATTAAAAGGGAAGAAATAATAAAATAAGGAAAAGTTTGTAACAATAGGTTTTTCGATATTCAAATTGTTTACTGCGAAAATTTTTACAAATTTCTAATAAATATTTTAGTAGATAAAAACTAGGGCAAGTTTTTCAAGCTTTTCGCTTGGAAAGTAAGCATTTCTTTTCTGTAATTTTTTTGGAGTTCAATCAAATGACTTCAAAATTTTGTTTGTGATTATTTTGAATACATTGTAAATATTGTAAAGAAATAAATCCGGACGCGTCTAATATGATATTTAAAATTAAAATAGTTACAATTTTATAAAAATCGAAATCTATCAAAGATTGAAAGTTAAAAAATGCATATTTAAAAAAAAAAAAAAAAAAAAAAAATGCATTTAAATGCGTTGGTTTTTATATACATATTCATGGTGTTTTTGCATATTTCTGTGCATATAATAACATTTTTTTTTGTGCTTTTTCAAGCGCATATTTTATTTTTTTTCATGCATATTTAAACTTGCACTGATAATAACATTAGAAAATAAAATTGTCTATGATATTTTCTATACTCTCCTGAAAAGTTACGAAAAAACTACTTATGGAAACTTTTTTAGTCTTTACATGGAGAGCAAATTCTGAATTTTTTTTTTTTATTTTACGTGCGTAGGAAGAACAGCAATCCTTCGCACGTAAAATTTCAAGTTGGAGTCTCATTAAATTGTGGTATATTCATCACACTGAAAATAAAAAATAAAAAAAAAAAACTTGTCAAAATATATTTATTCATACGTTAACTAAATGAGAATTAATATACTAACAAACTACTGGACTGATACACAAAAATGTGTATTCAATAGTTATTAAAAATAAATACAAATATTAGCTTAATGGTTGTAGAATTAATCAAATTTGTAAAATTAACTGAATGGTTGTATAATTAACTGAATAGTTGTAGTATTACTAAATTTTAAATTTTTCATAAACATGGTTTCATATAAATGTATTTAAATACATATTATAATTCAGTCAACCATATTAAAATGTTGATTGTGGGTAATCATTAAATTATCAAACAGAATCATAAACGCCGCTATCATGAACACAGTATTATTCAAATCAATGAAAAGCAGCTATACAAACATTGAATAGTTGTAGTGATTATGCTGTATAGTTGTAGTGAGTATGCTGTAATTTTAAAATACCGTTTTTGAGATAATCAGCTTTGATCTTTTTATTATCGATTTTGACCTTTGAACTTTCGAATTAATTAAATTTTATAAACGTCAATATCTTTTTCAATTAAATAAAATATAAATTAGAATTAGCAATGAAATATGTTTACTTTTGGAAAAAAATCTACAGTTTCTTAATTTTTAAAACGTCATATTTTTGTACCAGAAAATTTCTTCAGTCTGAAAGTTTATAACTTGAGCAACACTTGCAATAGGTAATAACTGTAGCAAATTTCATCGCAGATATCAAATCCGAAAATGCCTGCCGTTTGTCCGTTTATATAGGGAATTACTCTTGTGTAATTTTCTTTGAGAAAATAAAAACTTATTGTGTAAAAGTTCTATATGTAAAAAAATAAAAAAGAACAGGACTTTTCGTCAGCGCATCGACGATATGTATGTATACTGTTATCACATTTCCAAAATATAGGTTATTGGAAATGTGATTGCCTATATGTTATTGCCATTGATACATACAAAATGGAATTTTATGGATATTAAAATAATTATCTGTCATCCACTTTGTTTCAGTGCGTCTAAGAGAACTGCTTGAACAAAAAATTTTATGATCTGTAGTTTTCTTTTATACTCAATATTTCCATGTCTAAAAGAGATAAAGGAAAGTTGATACTATAGTACTTTTTTTTGATACTATTAATCATTTAAAAGTACCGAAGTACTCTCTCGAGTCTGTAGCTTTAATTTAGAATGTTGTAAACGCTTAAATAACAATTACTCAAAATTACAAGTTTTTATGCTCTGTAAATCAAATTGAACTTAAAATGTTTAAAATTTTAAGCGCATTATATTTTTCCAAAATAACGCTGAAGTTTTCGATTTTAATTAATTGATCTTGAACTTTTTCTCCCTAAGTTTCTTTTAATAACTATTGCATTGGCGCTTGTAGCTCAAAAATAATTTTTTTATACCCACCATCAAAAAGATGGGGGATATATTGATTTTGTCATTCTATGTGTAACATGTCGAAAAAATCATTTAAGACCCCATAAAGTATATATTTTCATGGTCCTGGTTAGATTCTAAGTCGATCTTGCCATGTTCGTCCGTCTGTCCTTCGATCCGTCTGTCTGTCTTTTGAATGCAGGATAGGGCTCGAACGGGACACGGTAGGGGGGTTTGTTTGGTATTGAAAATGGGCAAAATCGCTTAATAAACAAAAAAGTTCTGCTGATATCTCTTAAACAAAAGCATGTACGATAACGAAATTTTGTACAGAGAGTTCGAGGGTCAAAATAAACTTGGAAACCAAAAATGTGCGTGGTCCGCCACTTTACCGCCCATCTCCTACATAAGGTGAAACGTCATCGAAATTTTGTACAAATAGTTCAAGGATCAATGTAAAATCGGAAACAAATAATGGGTGTGGTCCGCCCACTTTACCGATCACCTCCCAAATAACAAAAAATTTTAAAAAGTTGATGGTGGGTATATAGATTAATATTATTAATAAGGAGTGAGATCGAACAATTCTTAACATACATAATATCCAATAACTTGGAAACGGTTGATCTTAGAGTTTTAATTATTTTTTTAATCATTTGATAATTTAGTACAGATCACAGAAATATATAATTTTTATGGTTCTAACCACTAATTATAAAATTGTAGACCATTTTTGAAAACCCTTTCTTTGGAGATTTGATAGTTGCTTCAGTCACTTTTTTGGAACTGTGTGCACATCTTCTGTTAAAATCTTTGGTATTTTGGGACACCTTTTTTGTGCTCTTGAATTCACTTTTCACAAGAGCTCAATATCTCTCCACTGGTCTAAGCTATGGACAATTTTGAAAATTTACCTCTCTTGGTACTAAAGCTATGTTATTGATTTGGTACCACTCCAGAGCTTTCTTACCGTAGTGACATGATACCAAATGGGTCCAAAAATATGTGGACAGGTTGTGCTTTCTTAAGAAAAGAAGAAGTCTTTTTTGCAAATAATCCTTTATGCATATTTTGGTATTTATAGATCCGAATGTATCAAATGACTTTCCTGTTTTGCCGCAACTGCAAAAAGCTTGTCATACCATGAATTTTGTAAGAAGTGTTTACTGCTTTTGGGTCTTAAACTTATCTCCAACATTGCTTCGAGTATTAGCAATAAAAATTTTTGAGACACAAGCTGCGAAGATTCTGCCAGCACCTACGTTTCTTCGTCAATTATACAGCTTGAGTATTTTTGTATGAAATTTGGTTTTAAATTCCGAGTCCTATTTTTGGCTTTTAATTTTTTTTTTTTTTTTTGCAGAATTCCAGTCTGGAATTTTTTGAACTTTATATGTTATCAACTTTCCCATTAGCTTTAAATTTTCGTAACAAATAGTCGAAGCACTGAGAAAACTGAACTGATTTTCTACCAGATGTGTTTGGAGTTCCTTTCAATATGCCTTCAATTTTCTTGCCTTCCCAATATCATGTGGTCCTTTTTTCTTACCGAACTAGATTTCACATCAATAGTCAAATTCTCCTGATACTGTTTGATAACATTAGAAAGGGTTTTACGACGACATTTAATTCTGTGGCCAATTATTTGTAAGACCTATTTGGATTTTTTTGAAATTTTTTAATAACTTATAGGACGTAAATCTTTTTCGTCACTTATTTTGATGAAAATAAGGACAAATTAACATGGTTGTTATTAAAAATAATAACTAAAGTATTTTTCCATAATAACTATATCAAAAAAAAATTTTGAATTGATTCCGAAAAAAGTTATGAGGCAAAATGTGTGTTAAGATTTTTTCGATCTCAATCCTTATGTCTAAAATTAGTTGATTTTTTTTTATTTTTAAACTATGGTTTTGGATTTAATATTTTTAATAAACAATCAGAATAATAAAATGAATCTCTAAGCGTCCTTTTCGTTGGTTCCTAGTGAACTAACTCGGATAGGGTAGTTTTTGGGATCATACTAAAATTTCGCCTAGCATTTCCTTGTATGATCATGGTTGGGAGGGGAAGTCACTGTGTTATCATCTACACATAGCTCGTTCAACAAATCTAAATATCCGTTTCCGTCTTCTTTTTCCTGTGTCTGCTCGCGTTCTCTTTGTCCCTCTTTCTATCCTTTTCTCTAAAACTACAGCACGCACACAATAAAATAATATTCTGTGCATGTCAACTTGTAGTTCATTGAAAATAGCACCGAATCCCCCCAATTGCCGACGAGACAAGAGCCGGAAAACAGTTGCGTGCTTGCTGCTTTCATGGATCGAATAAAACTTTGACACATATGCAAAATGCAGAACGGTTATATATTACCTATTTTTATTTTTATATATTACACTATATTATAAATCTTAGGCCCAGTTTTATACAGTGTCTATTTAAGTGCAAACTTAGCTAAGAAACATTTAAGTAAAGCCTCGGACTTAAGTAATATTTCGCTCTACAGTTTAAAACTTAAGTTGACCAGAAAATAAACAAAAAGCTTAAAGCTTTTATGTATTTATATTAGGTTGCTTCTACTTTTCAAGATTTTTTTTAAGTAAAATTCATAATTTTATTTTATTTATTCTAAAACTTTTTCTCATTATTATTTTAACTTTTTATTGAATACCTCTTACTTTAGATTATTATTTCTTTCAAATAATGTCAAATATCGTTAAAAATATTTAATCTATTTTTGTATGCACAAATGTAAAGAACTCTGCAGCTTATGAGCTACGCAACTAAAAAAGATGTGCTAAATATAAATCCAAACAGAAAAGATTCATTAAAATCGTTTTCTGGTAGATTTTTAAATTTGACGTAAAATTTTTTTAGATTTTGTATTTTTATATATTTTTGTTTATTTTCAATAAATATTTTTGAAGACTTCAGAAAATGTTCATACTTAGGAAAAACTTAAGGGATAGGAAAAGAACACTTAAGTTTTTAAATATAAAACAATTTTTATAACTTAAGTACGATTTCGCCAATAAGTGAGCACTATAAGACCGAGCCTCATTATAAATCATTTAATTATTTGACATTGTATTTAATATTTCTTTTTTTTTGTAATTTTACATTAAATAAAAAATAAGTAACTAAAAAAAATCTGAATTTAAGTTCTCTGATGGTAAAAAAAAGTACTATTTGAAATTTGTTTTGATACAAAAATATTTTCATTTTCCATCCCTGGTCTAAAAGAAGCTTTATAAATTATTAAAATTTAATAACAGATATTAAAAAAAAGTGTTTCAGATAATTGTATTTTTTTTTTACCAAACCACAGACAACAACCATATTAAAGCTTTCATCAAAGTTTTAAATATTAGTTAACTAAACTTGACTACAAAGCTAAAATGTACATATTTAAATGCTGAATAAGTTTAACATTAAAGAGTGTTATGAAAAAGCTTTTTCTCTCTTAATTTCAAACAACTAATTTAAGAGAATTTATGCTTCTTTAGCTACTATAGGTCTTTTTTGATACTAAACAATAATATTGAAAAATTTAAGACTATTAAACACAAAAGCAATAATCACTAAAAGATAAGAAAATCCTAAATGAATTTTATGCAAAAAAAAAAAATAAGCTTTATGGCTTACAAACCAACCAGTAGCGTAAAAGTCTTAGCAGAAGATGAACGAATACGCCGCATCATGCAATAAACATGAACTTTAGCTTAGTTTTAAGAAACAAAATAATAATATACTAACACACACTTTTTGTTTTTTCACCAATATATACCCACATACACATACACGTATTCATTCAAAACACAGGTCAGGGAATTTCATTTTAACCTTTTGTGGGTTTTATGCTACGTTGAAAGATGATGCGTGCAGAAACTAAATAACAAAAAATCTAAAGAAACACAAAATAGGCAAATATCAACAACATGACTAAGAAAACACTAGCATCTACAACAAAAGGCAATACAATAACCATATAAAATACAAAAACAGAAGCAGCAAAACTAAACTAAATCTTGCCACAATTTCACTTTAATAATAACCTCAACACCTTTTCTCAAATGAAAGGCAACAAAGAGTACAGATAACAGAAAAGGCAAGGGGACAACAAAATGATAAGTAAGAAAAGGACACATTAGATGTTATTTTGTATGTGGTAGATATTAATGGTTGCAAGTGTTAAAGATAAAAACAAGGGTGAATGTAAATATGAATTCAAATTTCTGTCTCAAAGTCATTGTCTCAAGAAATTAAGGTTTTTTTTTTTTTTTTTTTTTTTTTTTTTTTTTTGTTTGTCTGTTCATTTTATTTTATTTTGTGGTATTTTCTTGACAATTAAATTTTGTGGTATTGATGAAAATGAGACAATTTGGAAAATTGCTTAAGAAGAATGAAGTTAGTTGTTAGTGTTTTTTTGGGAGAAATGAAAACGACTGCATTAAAAATAACAATTTCATATAATTCTTATTGTTATTATTAGGTGTTTGAACAGAGACTTGGGACCACTTTGATATTTGCTTTTTTGGAGTATAATTTAATAACTTTAATATATTTAAATAATATTTAAGAAAAGTGGAGAGCTTTTTTATATCATAATTATGTCATTTAAAATATTACAAAAATATTTATTAAAAATTATTCCTAAAAATAATAGTAATAATAAATCAAGGAATTAAATATCATGGATAAAAAAAAAAATAGTTCAAGAAAAAATTAAGTTAAAATGTTAAGAATCAATATAATGGATGATAAATCATATATATTAGGTGGCCCCGTTTATATGAAAAGAAAATAAGGTATCGATGTTCCCAGCTCAAATGAAAATTTACTTCATTCTAAGATACCGTTTTTCAAAATTTTGGTCCTGACATTATCCTTTCGTGAGCTGGATCGAAATAAAAATAGGTATTATTTTCAAATTTTTTTTTTCATATTTCTGCCAAAGATACAATATGAAAATATGGTATCGCAAAAAAGGTTTTTTGGGCGCGCATTTAATGACATAACAAAAATTTAGAACCATGCCGAAATAAATACAAAATTTTGCACTTTTTTACCAAAAAACAAAAAAAAAAAAAAAAATTATGTTTGATTTTTTTACACATGAATATTTACAAAAATAGGGTCAAAATAATAGAACATGGTCCTCTAGCAGTTTTACCAAAACAGTCAATTCTCTTTTTACGTTTCTCCTTATGAAACCGACTTTCAAACTCAAATATTTTTTTTTTAATTCTGTGTATTTTAAACAACTTTTAATGCAATTATGTTAACAACACTTTTTGCTGTGACAGAAAAAAAGTCAAGACCTGAAACGGTTCCATGTGGTGACGGCAAGCACCCAAAGTCAAAAATTCCTAAAAAAAAGTGTTTGAAACTAACAAGTTTTTTTTATTTTTTTTTTTTTTTTTTTTTTTTTTTTGTAGTCGCAAATTTTAGCATATAACTCCAATTCTTCTAATGTAGACTAAAAAGACTTGTAGAAAAGAACCAGCATGGATTTAATTACCATGCCATTAACCAGTGTCAAATTTTGTTGTGCAAAAGTCGTGAAACCAAATTTTTAAAAATTTTAAAATGTTGCAGTTTTTTCGCTGGAGATTTTACGCCGTTTCGGGTATTTCAAAATTCAAAACAGAACCTAAAAGCTCTTGAAATTATGTATCATTTGACATATATCTCGATAATGTGCCCTCAACAGAAATGCTGCATGAGGTACCCAAACTTTGAAAGAAAAAACGTGAATGGCTTCAATAGGTGCCTTTTTCGCGAGGCACACTCGCAACGTTATTTCAGTGAAGCTAAGATATAGTGCTACCAAAGAAGGTTTCCAAATGACATTTAGAAATCATTGTGGCGTTTTAAAATATTAATTTGCTAAACGTGTATAGATATTTTAAAGAATTCAGGAATTTTGAATATTTTGTTATAGCGGATTTTGGCGTTATAAATCAATTTTAAAGTGAAATAAGTTTCTATGTAAAATTCTACCTTAGCAAAAAAATATAATTTCACAAAAAATATTCATCAACTGCTTTCATGGGCTAAGAACACGATGTTTTTAGTTCAACATTAATCATAGAGGCACACCCAGGCGCTAATCAAAATTGGCGAAAATATATGTCAATCTGCAGATGCTTTAATACCCAAAATCGAAATCAATATGGCGTTCGAAAAAAAGTACGATTTTTTATTTAATGCAACTTTAGAGATTCGTGTAAGTGCAATTAAAAAATGCATATAAATGACATTGTCTTATGACTTATTTAAAAAAAATAATAAAATTTGCAATAAAAGGATAAATATGAACGACGTTACATCACTAAAAATTGAATTTTGCAAATTTTTTAAGCAGGTTTAATAATTATTAAATCGCTAATATATCCACGCATACTTAACTTATCGTGATGTTTTTAATTTATATTTAAGATACGGCATTGAAAAGTATATAAATGCAATAATTTTTGATTTAGGACTATAAATAGAATTTTGAAAATTTTTTAAAAAATTTTTATCTTATCTTCGGTATGACTTCTGCGCGAACTGGTCTGATATATATTTTTCTTTTTTTTTAATTTTAGAACTAATTACAATTTTATTAGAAATTAATATTAAAAACATTTCCTTTATATACAAATGCTTTTGTATGAGAAGGATTTATATGAACTTACCATCAAAATACGCGTATTTTTATAAACTTTTTAATGACTTCTATCAACAAACAACGAATTAAATTAAGTTTAACTTTATACAGACACCGAAATAATGATAGGTTCACCGATAAAAATCAATTTTCTTTGTTAAAAATTGGTATATATAATTTTTTTCATCTTCAATGTTATTCAGTAGAAAATTATAAAGTCTACTACAGTTTTTTTTTTTTTTTTTTTTTTTTTTTCTTCTTAATAATTTATGGATCGAAATAATGATAGGTCATTGTGATTGTAACGCAATTTTCACACAAAATTTAGGAAGTAAGCAAATAAAATCGTAACTTATATATTTAACAACATGTTACAATTACTTTTGGCAACAATTTATTTCATCAAAAATTTGAATTGAATTGTTTTTATATACATAGAAAAAAGTAAAAACTGATTTTAATTACCAAAATGATTCATTCAATCAAAAAAAATAATCAAATTTGCACCTCTTACCAAAATGATTATATCAATTACTAATATTTGTAAAAACAGACAAAAAATTATTTTTTTTCCAATTAAAAATTTTTAAAATTTTAATTAAGAAAATAATTCCAAAAAATTTAATTTTTAAGCAAATAATTAAATGAAAAAAAAAAAAAAATCACCTGTAAATAATTTTAATCAAGTAGATGATTGAATGAAGCAAAATGGTAATTGAAAAAAAATTAATTTAATTTTTTTATATTTATGTATTTCTTTTTCTTTATTTATCAATTTTCTGTTGGTATTGACATTTTTATACCCTTCACCAAAGGTGTAAAGGGTATATATAAGTTTGTCATTCCGTTTGTAATTCTCACAATTTTCGTCGGAGAGCAAAAAAGTTTACATTTTCGGGATCCTTGTAAGAAATGATGACGATAGGACCATGTCCGTCCGTCCGTCCGTCCGTCCGTCCCTCCGTCCGTCCGTCCGTGTGTCGGTTGAAATGGCGTTTATGAAGCCCACCGATAACTGACATATATAATATATATATCAAACGATCGGAAATGCTTTCGAGAATTTTGCTATTGGAATTCAGCAAGATCGGTTCATACAATGCGGAGATATGTTAAAAAAACCGGTTTTTAGAACCGGTTTTCCAGTTTCTGAAGCCTCTGTATATACTAGGGACTTCGTTTTTACAAAGAGGTCTCGGACATTTTTTTCTAAATTTTTGTTCTGAAAAAATGAAATAAATCGGTTCAATAATGACTGAGATATCGGACAAAACGCATTTTTTATTTTTTGAAGCCCTGGTTTAAGCTATAGATTTTTATTTTTATACAGATCGGTCACAAATATTTTTATAAAATTTCGGTTTTTTGAATCAGCAGGATCGGTTTATAAATGGTGGAGATATGCTTTAAAAACCGGTTTTTGGAACCGGTTTTTCAGTTTCTGAAGCCTCTGTATATACCAGGGGCTTCGAATTTTTAAAGGGGGCTCGGAAATTATTTTCTGAATTTTTGTTCTGAAAAAATGAAATAAATCGGTTCAGTAATAACTGAGATATCAGGGAAAACGAATTTTTTATTTTTGAAGCCCTTGTTCAAGCTACAGATTTTTATAAAATTTCGTTTTTTTTAATAAACCAAATTCGTTCATAATCAACAGAGTTATGGCCCAAAAACAAATCTGTTAAGAATATAAATACACACACAAACATGTATATTAAGCATTGTAATGACTATTAGTGACGTTTTTTTTTTTTTTTTTTTTTTTGTATAGACAAGTAGTTTAGTTAGAAACAGCAGTCATATAATGAATAACAGTGTTGTTGTTGTTCTTTGTATATGCAGTCTGTACAAAAATAAATAGATATGGAATTGTTGTTGTTTATTTTTTAAAACTAAAACATATCTGTTAAGAATATACATAAATACATACACAAACATGTATATTAAGCATTGTAATGACTATTAGTGACGTTTTTTTGTTTTTTGTATAGACAAGTAGTTTAGTTAGCAACAGAAGTAATATAATGAATAACAGTGTTGTTGTTGTTCTTTGTATATGCAGTCAGTTTGTATATACACAAATAAAAAAATAAATAAATATGGAATTGTTGTTGTTTATTTTTTAAAAGCAAAGCCTGCTATGATTGTTTTTTTTTTTCATATTCAAATTTTCGTAGTTTGAAAAAAATATAGATTTATATATGTGAAAATATGAAAGCATACGTTAAGGCGAAAATTTTATTATTTGTCGGTAATATTGTAATATGATGTCGATAAGATAGTAAGATGGTAATATGGTATTATGGTGAAGGGTATCAAAGATTCGGCACAGCCGAATCTTTTTTCAATTTCATTTTATTTATGTATGTCATTTCTTGATTGTTGCGTTTTGTTTCCATTAAATGCAGCCCCTGTTGGATTCTTCTTATTGCTGATATTTGCCCGTTGTCTTCCTACATGGGTATGACTGTATGAAAAAAAAGCAGTTCTGGTCTTGGTATCAGGCTTTTGTTTAGTAATTTCCCAAATCTGCATTCGTTTGGATGTGAATGGTATATAGTTTTTAATAGCAAGATTAATAATTTTGTACTCACCGGCATATATGTGTGTATATATCCAACAATGTACATACATATGTACATTTTCTGACGAACGTCATTCCTGTTGCAACTTTGTCTCCACCCTTGAAATTACCGAAATAAAATTATTCGGGCGCTGATCTTGTGGTGATTTGATCTTCAATGATATCGGGCTATGACTCTTTCAGCGCCCTTCCTGTATCGGCCCTGCTGATGCAGCGCGTTGTAAAGCCGTTGTTTCAACCAAGAAATTTTACTGTTGAAAGCATTGGATATTGCGGAAATGTTTTCAGAAACATCAAGACTATCTCTGAATGCTTCAATTTTTATGCCATCTGGAATGGAAAGTGTTAGATAAAATACAAATCTAAATATCCAATCGAAAATTTACTTACATAATTATTATTCTCTAAATCTGATCTTTCTTTTCTGGTATCAACCAACAAAATCATAGAAACACTACATTCAAGACCGTTTCCGTCTACAGAAGAGACCATCAAAAAATAAGTTTATTAAATATGTCTTTAAATTTGTTCCCATATTTTCATTTTTTGATTTCATTTTTTATTTATTTATTTTTTTAACAAACGTCATTTTCCTCATATTTTTCGAAAACATTCATAAAAAATTAGTAATTGATTGAATTGTTTAATTTTTTAATAAAACATAAGTGAAAAATCAAACAACAGTGATAATTGAAGAATTTTAGGCAATAATTTTTTCTGTGTAGTGCCAAGGTAAATAAAAAGGTAATTAAAAATAAACTTTTAAAGGAAACATTTTTAATAACGTCAAATGTAGCCCTAACATGAACTCTCGAAAGCTTTTAAAACCGTTTCCGATAAGAAAAATCATGACTTTTCGAATTTTATCGAGACGAAATTTATTTTCATAGCAAATCATGAATGCGCAACATTTATTTTCATAATAAATAACAGGTAAATAATTTTTTTTTTTAGTAATTAGAGGAAGGGTTATCAACCGGTTTTTTTCGAAAAAGGACATTTATGAAATTTATGATATAAACTAACAAAATTATTCAAAGTGGAAAACTTTATTTAAATTCATGTTCATTGATATTAAGGAAGTATTGTTCTTCCTTATAATAAAACTGATTTTTTCCATATTCTTGCGTTTCCTTTAATGTTTGTTTGGATAAAATAGGATGCAAAATTTTTCCTTTGAAAATTTTTTATTTTTTTAGTTCACTAACATGCATTTGCACTTAATTAACTTCATGAATCCATCAGGAACATACAGAAAATCAATGTTAACTTTGTTAACAGCGCTGTAATTCCAAAATTCGGTATTGTTTTGGTTCAAATTCACTATTGAAGTTATTTTTGGATCCAATAAAAATTAAAATTTTTTCTTAATTTGATAAGTATTTTTATAATACGCAAATATTTATCCAATTAATACACTACACTACTATTTAGAGACATTAGATATCAAAACAGAAGATTTTTTAGAAGCCTTTCTTTTAAAAATGGAGTTTCCTCGAATAATTTTTAAAATTTACTCACAGCTTCTACAAAAAAAAATTTAGATGAAATCAATTGTCATCTAAATTAATTGCTACATGTTGTTTAATAATTAAATTTTTTACTTTTCTCTTACCTACATTGAACCATTATCATTATTTCGCTCTAATATATGACAAAACTGAAAATTTTTGTATTTAACCCAGAAAAAAACTCAAAGAAACTTTGTAGTAGGTTTTATTATTTCCTACTGGATAACACTGAAGTTTAAAAAAATTATCTATAACAATTTTGAACGAAAACAAATTGAACTTATCATTATTTCGGTGACTGTACTATGGTGATCGATTACACAAGGCAACAAAATCGAAAAAATTTTAAAGACTTGAATAACCATTTTACAATTTTGATATATTATGGTTCCACTAGTCCAAATATGGTCCAAATTTTAAATTCTATGGAGAGGTTTTTTTTTAAATTTTTATGTAAAATTATAATTTTTTTTAGACGTTTTTCCACATAATTAATAATAACTCAAAAAGTGTTAGTCCAATATTATTAAAATAAACTTAGAAGAATTTATATTTACATAACCTTTAATCCCTTTATATATTGCGTTTATATCGGCTCAGTAGTTTCGGAGTTATAATAAAAGAATTAAGAAAAAAATATATTTTGGCAAAAACTGTTCAGATTTATCATTTTATCGCAAAGCCACATGTAATAGCAATAAAATGAGATCTCGATCATAAAAATCCATTGATTGTTTTCGAATTAATTCGCAATTAAGTGAATTCGCTCATTTTCACAAAATTTTAGTTTTTTGAAACATTTCTCCACTTATGTTGTCATAACTCAAAAACAACTTGTCCGATTTTGTTAAATTAAATTTACAAATATTTTGACTTGACAATATCTTTAAATGATGTATACAATCGTTTTTGATGCGATCAATAGTTTCAAAGTTATAAAAAAAAATTATTAGGCAAAAAATATAAAGTTAATAAAAAAAATAAAAAAAACGAGAATGTTATATTCGTCTTGGCCGAATCTATATACCCACCATCAACTTTTCCAAATTTTACGTTATATAGGAGGTGGGCGGTATGATGGGCGACCACGCCCAATTTTTGTTTCCGAATTTACATTGATCCCTAAACTATTTGTACAAATTTTCAACATTTCACCTTATACGGGAGGTGGGCGATAAAATTGGCGGACCACGCCCATTTTTGGTTTCCAAGTTTATATCGACTTTAATACTATTTATACAAAATTTCGTTGCTTACATGCTTTTGTTTCAGAAATATTATCAGAAAAGTATGAAACGGACACCCTGTGTTTCTAGTTTTTAGCCCATAACATTTTTATTTAAAAATTTAATTTTAAATTTTTCTGTATAAAATTTGAAATTAATTTGCTAAAATACTTACACAGATACAAATATTTTCGAAAAAATTTCTGTTAAATTATTAATTAGGATTTTGAAATGACTTTAAATATTCAATTATTTAAATTATTTTTTAATTTTTAATTTATATTTGATTAACATTTTAATTGAAACAGAAAAATAATCGAATACCAATTGTTTTGATTTTTGAATAATTGTATTTTGATTACTTGCATAGTTTATAACTTGGATAAATCGTTTTATAAACCATATCTTTTAATTTAATTATAAAAATATTTGAAATCATAAATCATAGAATAGAACTAGAAGTTTATGTGAGAGCCACCCTATACTAAATTTTCAAAAAATTTACTCATTTTTTTGAAAATACAAAAACAAAATATATGTGACTACATGTATTTTGTTTTTGTATGAATTAGGTTTCTGACAATTGAATTAGGTTTTTTTCTCTCACATAAATATCTAGTTGTTAATCAATGTCATAAATTCTAATAATAATTTCAATAACTCTAATTCAAAGTATTCTATTAAATGTTTTTTTAGACTTCGCAATGAAAAATCAAAAATCCATTTTCAATTACGAATAAATAAATAACTATTTTATTAATTAAAATTTGATCACTTATTTTTATAATTGAATAATTTATTAATTGATACAATAAGGAAAATAATTGAATTCAATAAATTGTTTTATTTTTAGTAAAACAATTAATTACAAATTTTGAATTTTAAATGTGACTTATTGTTCGAAATTGTCGGTCTTAGAACTTGTTTATTAATTACACAACACTATTCTACAAATTCAGGATCATCGCTTTGGGGCAGAATCATTCTATTAAAAGAGTTTGTTATACGAATTAATAGCTATAATATTAATTCGTATAACAAACTCTGTGAAGGATTTTCTACGGTTAGATTTTTGTTCTATAATCTTTAAACTTTTCTATTTTTGCATCAATGTAGTCTCAAATAAATCAGAAAAACATATATATATAACTCAACAAAACTTTTGATTTTATGTTATTTTATTATTGATTGTTATTTTATTATTGAAAATAAAATTCTTTTCATTAAGAACTTTTCGGATGATTTTTTTTTTTTTTTTCCTCGGGAAACTTCTAATAAATTTTTATGAAAAAAAAAAGAATATTTAAGAACATTTTAAAACAGTGTTTAATCCTCGTTGATATTATTTCTTAAAAACGGACTAGAAATGACTCCTTGTAAGGAGAAATAAATGAGTTGAAAGTTCTATGAAATTAAATCCTCTAAACTGCTCTTACATTACAAATGAGATGATTCCACCCCCAAAATTAAAACTTTTATTCAAAGTTATTTAGGAACGATTTTATTAAAAATCAAATTTTAAAACCTTTGCTAAAACCAACCTAGATTACCAAGGATAATGTTAAAGAGTACTATATCTGCTTGAGATCCATCAAACCTGATGCTACAACCATAGTCTCTTTAATCTTACCCAAACGCCTAGGACTGCAAATTGGTCTTATTTAATGTTTAGGTTTCAGCAAAACCTAAAGAAAAGACACAATTAATGCTAATGTATTATATTGCAATATAGGAAGTATAGTACATAGCTGTAACTTATGAATGAAATAAAAAATGAAAGTACTTTTTATTTCATTTCTATTTCTTGTTTCTAATTAAAAATGTTTGTAAATCAATATATTATCTTTTGAATAAAAATATTAAGGATTTTTATTTATACTAAAACGATTGAATTTATTTTAAATTTGTATCTGATTGAACAAAATAAATTAAAAGTTAAAATATTTTACTTTTACAAAAGTAAAACAAATATTTTTTAATAAGAAGATAATCAAAAGTTTTTTATTTGAGTATTCTAACGTTGAATAATATTCATATGTATTTTATTTAAATAAAAAAAAGTTTAAACAAATTTTTATAATTTTTATTTAAAAACTATTTATTCAAATAGAAAAATTTTAAATAAATATTTTGATAATTTTATTCAACAAAAACTTTAAAGAAATAAAAATATTCAGCCTCAAAAGATTTGAATAAATAAAAATTATAAAATTTTTTCAAATATTCAAGTATAAAAAAATATTTTACTTATTTTTCTTTATCAAAGCAAATTTAATAAAAATAAAAACAAACAAATTCATGTTGAATAAAAATATTCAAAAATTTTCTATGAATAGAAAAAATTTAGTGTTTTAAAACAGATTTTATTTTATTTTTAAAATAGAAAAGAAAATAAAGAGCAATTGTATTCAAGCTAAAAAAAATAAAATATATTTTCAAATTAGTTTAAGACTTTGGAATTTTATTTAAATTTTATAAATTCATATTCGAATACTTTTGTGGAAATTTTATTTTATCTAACTTGTTAACAAATGGAATAATATTTAAATAGTTTTTATTCAAATTAATTTCAAGTAACTGAAAATCATATTACAAAGAGTATAAATTAATTTGAAACAATTTTATTTCTAAAAATATAAATAAAATATAAAAATAATTTATTTTTAATAAATATTTTGAATGAAAATATTCACAATGAATAACTACACAGAAAAAATTATTACCTTTAATAAATATATTCAAGTAAAAATAAAACAAAAATAAATTTTAGTATGATTTTAACTTTTTTAATTTATTCAATCATCTACTTGATTGATTTAATTAATTTATTAATTGGGAATTTTTTTCTGTTTTGTATTTTTTATAGTTTTTAGTAATTTATATAATCATTTTGGTGAGAGGTGCAAATTTAAACAAGTTTATAATTGAATGAATTATTTTCATATATATTTGTTAATTGGTGACTTTTTTCTGTGTATGGTATAGCACATTCTTTTAAATGTCATTCAATAAAAATAATTTACAAAAATACATATTCCAAACCTAAAATTTAATTATTTTTTCTTAACAAAACATGAAAATATTAGAAAACTTTTTTAAACATAGATGTCAAGTTCATAATTCTAAACAGATTTTTTTCAATAAAAACAATAGAAAAAATATTTATTTAAATAACAATCTAAACTTGAAAAAAAAAGTTCAAAAGAAAAGTAGAAGAAAAAGTAACATTAAATTTGTCTTGAAAACCTGCAACGGTCTGAAAAAAACAATTGTAGAACAAGTTGAAAACATCTGCAAAAACATGAAAAAATGAATATTAAAAAGTAAATTGCAAAATGTTTTACAATAAAACAGTTAAAATCATGAAAAACAAATAAAAGTATAGAAAAAGTTACTTAAGTAAAAAAAAAAAAAAAAATAATAAAAAAAATGTGTTTATAGAGATAGAAAACTTGAAGTGCTTATTGTAGGTTCAAATAAAATCTTAAAGTACAGAAGTATATGGAATAAATGTAATTAAAGTGATGATATCAAGGGCTGGTTTATTTTTGTAAAAAAAAGGATATTTTAAATTGTAAACGAAACTAAAGGTATTTAAAATGTAAGTCTCTTTTTAAGCATTTAAATAAAAAGTATACCTGCGGAAAGTTTGTATCAATGGTTCCAAAGTACAGGAATATTAAATTTGTGACCGAACTGGTGTAAAAGTACCAAAAAAAGTACATTTATTTTTTATTTTATAAATACAAAAAATAATATTTTATGTGAATAATAACCAGAACCAGTATTGGAGTAAATAATAGTAGTTTAATAGTGTTAAATACGCTCTTTAATGACAAAAAGTGAAAGGCCCCTTTTTACAAAGTATGACTAGCGAAGAACCCATCATGGTACTAGTCAATTGGATCAGTAAAGTTAAATATTTTTTTTTTTTTTTTTGTATTTTTTTAAAATATTTTTTTAATAATATTCTTCTTTCTTCTAGGTGTAATAATATCATCAATTTCCATTCGCCTATAAATATGTATGTACGTAATTTCATATTTTATTAAAAAACTTTCAAGTACAATTGGAACATATTTAATATAAAACCACAAGAACAAGAACAATAACAGTATTAAGCCACTGAAATTGATATCACTCTGTGTGTTTGGTATGCCATTTCATTAGCATACAAAAAATTTTGTAAAAGTACTTAATATTTTATTTATCAAAATTAAAAAGAGTCATAATTTCGACAGTTTAATTTTTTTACTCATGCTTTTATTTTACGACAACTCAAATCATTTTCAGCTGTAGAAATCATAAATCAAAAATAAAAATTAAATGGAATGAAAATTCATAAAGTTAATCTGGCCAAAGAGACATAACAAAGCCAAGAATTGAAGAGGAGGTAGAAGAAAAAGAATATAAATATATTGATATTTATTTTAAGAAAATAGAAAAAGAAATTTATTCATACGTTTAATACCATAAATTTAAATACACTTGGGTGAGTGCGTGTGTAATTGTAGTTATGTAAACGTGCTGGTGCTAAAAGCAACACATACTTTAACAGTGATACACCACCACGTACTCAGTTGGAATAAATATTAAGATTTAAAGTGAAAATACTATAAATAAGAGGTACACACGCAACACTTATATATATAAGAATTTATAAGTTAACAGCCTCACAAAAAACATAACAGTCTTCTAAGAAGTTTTTTTCATCTCATACTCTTTGTAGTTTCGATGTATAAAAGTAATCTGAAAATTATTTTAAAACATTTTACATATAATCATTATATTTTTAGAAATTTTACTTTTCAGATCTATTCAAAATTAATTATATTAATAATTCTGGTCGACAATTTTTTTCATCCACCTTCAAAAAAAATATGTGGACTAGATGGAATTCGACATACTAAACTCAAATCGGCTTTCAGTTTTATCCCATCAGATCGAGATTTTTTTTATAGGCGTGTCGAATATTTCGCCCTAAATAGGCAGATTATTTGAGTATATTTCTTTATAACTCGAGAAGGATTTGCACGATTTACAGTAGCGAGCATTAAAAATGCAACGCTATGTGATATGATCTTTGTTCGCATATATTTTGCTTATAGCAAGTCTTAATGTAACAGTGCTAATGTGATTTTATTATTTGTGGTAATGGATACCTGTTGCATATAATTTTGTTGGATATTTTTGTACGCAACGAAAATTATTGAACGTTTAGTAAAAGCAGTTGAAAATGTGAGCGTGCAAAAAAAATGCAACTCTAAACAAATAAACATGATTTTTAAAATTTTGATTAAAATTTTGATTGGAAATGGTTGAAAACTATAGTGTTATTAAAAACATGATTTTCTAACGTTACATATTGTCTAAGATACATGAAATCTACAAATAATATAAATATTTGCAATAAATTTCAATTTTATTAAATTTTGATATTTTTCTGAACTATTTTGGACATTTTTCAATAGAGATTGTTATTTTTGGAATTATTATTTATTTTGTAAGTTGTTTTAAAACCAACAAACATTTTCTATAAATAAGCGATCAAATATTTATGATAGTTTAGCTTAACTTCATAATTTATAAATGAGTATGACCTTTCGACCGAAATAACGCAACTACTTTCGATCGTTATTGAGATGGAATCAACAGCTTAAAATATTTTTTTCGCAATTATATGACATTATCGAATGCCCGGTATCGCTATAATGTTCAAATATTCCTTGATTTTGGTCCTGGAACAAATTCTAACACAAGGAAAAACAGTTAATAAATATACCTATTTCGAACTCTTCATATGTTGAAAAATTGAAAGTGCATCCTTCGTGATGATTGGACTATTGGACTTGTTTACTATTGGAAATTAATATTTAAATAAGTATGTCTACCTAGACCGTCTAAAATTGAAATATATGGGTTTAGAGTCAAATTAATTCAAGTTATCGTAATAGGCTCTTATTTCCATTATACAGTACTCGTAAAAATAATAAAGGACCTGCCTCTAAAAATAAAGGTGGTAGTTTAATATAAGTAAATAATATGTGTTTTGTTAGAAGGATATCCAGTTACCATATTTACATTATTAAATCAACGATTGCTGGCAATAGTAGCTTGAATGGCCAAATGTGGTCATTCAGATAATATAAAATATCTACTGTTAAATGACTTGTATCAATTGTTACAGGCATGATCGTTTCAATATTGTTTCTTTAAGATAATTTTTAGGAATCTTCATATTAGAACTACATATTAATATTATTTCACTGCCATTATCAGAATGTTATTCAAAAATATTCGAAAATTCTTAAAAAGTATGGAGAAAAGAGTGTTTTCTTAATATTATTAATATCCTTTGTAGTTAAAATTACCTTAAATTTATATGTTTTGGTAGTAATTAGTGGTAATACTACCAAATTAAAGTTTTCATAATTTTTCAATGATTTTTTAGTAGTTGCATTTTCTTTGCTCCCTTAAATTTACAACTTTTTTAAAAAAAATATTATTAACTGTTCGTATGCGTAACAATTTGGAACAAAATGACATACAATAGTTGGCTAAGGCCGCAAAGAATAAAATCACACTAGAATTGGCTAATTTAATGACGTTCTAGCCCTAATCAATACGATCAAAAATCATATAGCCTAGTGTTGCATTTTTTATGCTTGCTACTGTATATAAATGATACACCACAATATGAATACAATGTTAAGATTTATGCATCAATTTTTATGATATATGTCTTATTCTATTCGCAACATTACCAGCTTTAAATTGAAGATGAGAAGCACAAACATTTTTGATGTTTTAACTTTTCAAGAGGAACTTTAGTAAAAAAAAATCGAAATAAATCCCAAATTATTGAGCACATTGAAAAATTAAGTTAACGTGGCTTGTATCACATATATCAATCGAACACACCGTTCATGAGTAATGGCCTTATTATAGGCGAAATATGCCCTAAAAAATACAGAACTGATGGAAAAAACTGAAAGCAGATTCGTGTTTAGCACATCAAAATCCATCAAGTCTAACTATTCGTCTTTGGGGGAGGATTTCTTTGTCAATCATTGTAATACTAAATTATATTTTTAATTGGTTTATCTTTTAGTTAACAGATTTATAATGAAACTCGGTTGTGGCCAGCGTTACCGTTGAGAATTTTTAAAAAGTGTCCAAAAAAGGGGATTTTAAAATAAAAAGTCGCCAAAAAAGGGGATTTTTAGAAAAAAAGGGGCCAACTGATTTGAAAAAAAAAAAAAAAAAAAAAAACCCTTAAAATTTGTTTATTTGATAACAACAGAAACAAAAAATGTTGTATTTAAAGAAAAACTACTAAATCTAATTTTGTTTTAGTTTATTTATAATTATTTTACAACAATAAAATTCACAAAAATAGTTGACATAAAATTCTTTTTTAATTTATTACAATTCTGTATTTTTGTATAAGGTCTTCACTCGTATTGCGGTCTTTCTAATTCCCGTCGAACTGAACATATGGATTCACAAATATTGACTTAAGTCTGTTGGAGAAATGATCTTATTATAATTTAGTAAAAAGTCACGTTACAATCCCTGAGGGATTGCTATGAGCAATTAAAAAGAATATATATTATGATATAAGTATTTATCATATCTGTTTTTATTTTCTCAATACAGTCCAAAACATTCACACATGATGATTTAAATAGCTGTTCATAAATTTTATTAATTTTAGTTCTTAACAGTTTCAGTTCATTTATAAATACTCAGCGGCTTTTTATATCACTATACTGTGAAACAATCTCAAAATAATAAAATTTATTTGTTTAAATTAATATAAAATATGTCGATATATTTCAAATAATTAAGATTCCTGTCATTTATCATATAGTTCGAGAAAGTCGCCATTTAGTCGCCATTTATAAAAGGGGCCAAAAAAGTGGCCAGGTGGTTGAAAAAGGGGAAATTGGCGACTAAAGTCGCCAAACGGTAACACTGGTTGTGGCAACCGAATTTTTTGCCAATCGAATTTGGTCGGCAAATTCGGTTCGGATAGCAGTACATTTCGGCTACCTCAACTACTTAAAAATAATAATTCTTTTGATACAACTTCATAATATATATATATATGTATATTAGTCTAGCTCAAGTAAAAAATACATGTTTTATTTAAAAATATGTTTTTTATTACATTACTACAACTAAAAATCCATCTAATATGAACATAAAATAGTATATTATGAGTGTAGCATTAATATATTATTATGCAAAGAACCTTTACGAATAATTAAGCACACTTAAAGACCACCCACACATAACATAAGCTAAAGTCAACAGAATTGTTTTTCGAGATGTGTTTAATACAATTTTCAGTATTTTCCCATCATCTCTTCGAAATTTTCATTAGTATGATTGATATTGAAAGTTGATTGAAAAATATATCCATCTGTATCCATCTATGGAGATAAATAAATTATATATTTCTCTTTTAATACACTGGTCGACAAAAAAAATTTTTTCCTGTTCCTTCCTTTTTTACTAAAATTTCTTTTTAAAAGTGAAATCATCAAAAATGTTTCTGTTTATCATCTTTATCTCAAATTACGAGTAAATAAAACCACGTATCATAAAAATTGATGCACAAATCTTGATTGCATTCACAGTTAAGTTAGGATACCCATTCATACCTATAGTTAAGTTTTTTCGTCTTAAATAAAAAAATATGTAAATTAGATGAAATTTAACGTGGCAAATAACAATCAGCTTTCACTTTTTTTCTATCACGTATTGATTTTTTTTATGGGCATGACTCCTATGACCCCATCTTTAGGCAGTCACACGTGTATAACTTGAGAGCGGTTTGTCCTATTAAGATAAATTAAACTCCAATATATAGCGAATTAAATTTTCATTGAGCTGAATTTACATAATTTGTTGAAATTACGTATATATAAATCCACGTATCTCCGCTATTCCGTAATTAATAGAGAAAAACATTTTTTTTTTTTTTTTTTTTAAATGGTGAAAATTTTGATCCATAACTCTGAAACTCTTGAGCGAATAAATTTTCGTATGCATCACCACTTTAGTTCTACTCAATTGTATATAACATGGGTATTTTTACTTAAATGTGAATAAAATAAAAGATACATGACTTATTTTATTCGCAGTATTACCATCTTTAAGATAAAGATGATAAACTGAAACATGTTTGATGTTTTCACTTAAAAAAAAAAAAACTTTAAAATTTTGCATAAAAAAGTTTTTTTCGGACATTTATTTCAAAATAACTCCGAAACAGTGAAGCACATAAAAAAATATATGTTTTGGTGAATTGAAGATATTTTTAGTTCGCATCTTTTGGTGTATCACTTATGTAAAAAAATAAAATAAATAAGCGGATTTTTCTTAGCATGTTTTCTCTTTCCAGAGCTTTCTGAAGTTCCCAGTCATTCCCAGCCAGATTTTTAAATTTTTATCAGGAAGCGAAGATACGTGGATTTATATATACGTAATTTCGTAAGCATTTTTTGTTTTACCAGAACTTTTTTAAGCTTCCAGATAATGTAGAAACGTAGTAAAATTTGGCTTATTTATAAAACTATTTATCAAACAAATTCTAACAGAAACATATTTTAAAATTTCTTTCACGGAGCGGGGATAAGTGGATTTATATAACATTTTCTAAGCCTTTTCTTTCTCCAGATAGATTTTTAAAACATCAGAGTGCTTTTCAGATTACACTCGTAAAGACATTCTCTCATGTGCATGTTAACATATGATTGTAGTGGTTATAATGGTAGTTAAAATAAACATTCTTTTCATAGACATAAAGATGCCTTACAATTTTTATGGCATATACTCATAAAAAGATTTATATGTAAGTATGTGTAATTGTGTTTCGTGTGAGTTTTAATGTAAACAATTTACTTTTGTTGTTAAAATACAACAGAAGAATTAAATGCCTTTAAGAAACCGCTTAAAATCTTAGAAAATATCCAGAAATTTACTTTAATTCTTTGAAAAGAAGTATAATCACATAAATACTTAAATCTTATCTCAGCATGAAATATTTGTTATATTTACCCAGCAAAAACTTTGGTTGCCATGTAATGAGTTAAGAAGCTAATATAATGGCTCCTCACTACTTACACATTAGCTGAATAACTCATTATTTTAACACGGTGATGACATTAGAGGCAACTACTTACCTAAAATCATTACTTAGATGTCATTACAAGAACTAACTACTTTTAGGCTGTTCAATAACTCATTGATTTTAAAGTACAAAAACAATAGAAACTAGTTACGTAATAAAATAACAGGATATAAGAACCCTGACTTTTTATTTTAACCGTAAATTTATATTTATTGGTAGCACTTTGTTATGTAAAAGCAAAAGCGCAATTTCTGGAGACATTCTAATTTACCTTCTGTACATTTTGCATATATTTTAAGAATTTCATAACTTTTGAACGAATTTTACCAATAGAAATTAAGAAAAGCAATAACACATTCTTTTAGATTACGACTGCTATTTGTGAAAATTTTTTAGATCCATCTGAAAATAATTTTCGTCCATTGATTAAATATTCGTAATAATAAGTGAATAGAAAATTTACTTACGTTTATTTGGAATAGGGTTTGTTATCAATTTGCCAATGTTTTTGCTCTGTGGAAGTAATTATGACCTTCAAAAGATGAATGGTATTTTATATTTTATATCAATAATATGAATTTACATTTACTTACCTTCCTTAGCTCTAAATGGTTTACGAAAGATCTTGTTATTTGAAGATATTTTGGTGTTGTTTTAAAATTTTATTTTAATTTTTTATTATCTTGATTTTTTTAATGTCAAGAAAAATAATTTATTTTTTATGGAATATTTTGACACATAAACACTATTAAAACCACAAACCAATTTATTCAGTATTCAAACCCTCAATACCAATAACATTTTTGTATACCATTTAACTAAAATTAACTATAACATTTTGAAAAATTGCAAATAAATATGTTTGTTGTCTATATTAAAAATTTAAAAATCAAATAATTTTACAATATTCCGCCGAACTTAATAAGCTTTTATTACCTCTGTTTTCTGTAAAAAAAAAAATTAAATATCTTTATTTGCTTAAATTTAACTTAATGCTTTTTACTTCATACGGTTTCCCTTCTTTAAATATTTGAATCAAAAAATCAAGAAAAAGTAGTGTTTTTAAAAATCTTATCATAAATAAATAGTTACATAACGGCTTATAAGTAACTTGTTACTAAACTACTTCTATGTAATGCAGATTGTAAATTGTTGTCATTGAAAAGTAACTACATCTGTAACTACATGCCATTACCAAGTTTTTGCTGGGTATGTATTAAGTGCTTAGATATATTACATATTTATATATATTTGTTTAGTCAGTTTCTGTCGTTATTTTTTTATGTTAGCTGCTAAGTATTAATCTGAAAGTGATCTAAAATTCGGTCCATTATAACCAGCGTTACAGTTAAGCAATTTTAATCGCCAATTGCCAATTCTTAAACCACCTTACCACTTCTTTGGCCTCTTTTTTAAATGGCTACATTTCAAAACGTGCTAAATGACAAAAAACTAAGTTCAAAAGGAAAAAAATTGCAGATTTGTTAATGTACTGAAGGTATAAGAAACTGAAGGCCTTAATAAAGTTTACGAACAACTATTTAAAATATCAAATGGCGAATCGTTTTGGTCCAATTTGGGAAAATAAAGAAACAGATTCGATGAAAACTTAATTTGTATTTTTGTACTTTGCCTCATAACATTGCCTCAGCGGAAAATCTCTTTTCTAATAAAAGATAACTTTTTCAACAGACTTTATATCAACATTTGTGAAATAAGGGGAAATATTTAAAAGAGATGCGCAGCTTTTTATTTGAATGTAAACTATCTGCACATCTAAGCCCAATGTAAAGGAGAAAAGTGTAGTCCATACGACCATATGATACCATACACCATTCCGATCCAAATAATTTTGTTGTTATTTATATAAACTTTATTTGTGTTAAATATGTATTAACATAATACTAAAATTTAGCAAACGTATTTGTGCTTTTATAAAATTTATTTGTACTAAATTTCATTCAAATATTCCTGTTTTTTAGGCATTTATAAGTGTTAAGAGTCTATTCTGGGAGGTCTTTTGTATGAGGGATAGGTAAAATAATGGGCCGATCATAAACAAATTCAGTAGATTTTGTCCTTGTGTTAAAAATCATATGTACCAAATTTCATCAAATTATCTTCAAAATTGTACTTTGAGCACAAGCTTTACATGGACAGTCAGCCTGCCAGGGAGTCAGCCAGCCGATCAGACGGACGGACAGAAATCGTTAAATTGACTCAGAAAGTGATTCTGAGTCGAACGGTATACTTTAAGGTGAGTCCGAAAATTTTTTCTTTGCGTTACAATTTCTCTACCCCAACTACCTATGGTAGTGTAGTGTATTGGAATTTAATTATATTATTTATTAATATAATTTATTTTCTAATTGGTTTACAATTTTTTTAAATAAATTGACAGCTCTTACAAAAATATAAAGAAAAATTAAAAATTTTTCTTTAAAAATATAGAAATAAAATAAATTTAAGTCAATTTCCAACAATTTTCAGATCATTATACAATACATTATACACTCTAAAAAATGAATGTAAAATTACTGCTTTACAGTTAGTAAGTTTTCTTATACAAGTACATATAATGCGTATATTTAAATACAATTTGTTTATCAAATTGAGTCACATAGTATTCTATACAAAACTACATACAAAATTTAGTATTATGGATGTTGGTAAACATGTTTTGAAAATAATGCACATTTCATCATCAAAATAACATAAAATGTTTGATTGTACTTTATATGCCATTTATACCAAATTAAAAACTAATTGGTTTTTGAAAAACCGAAACTCAAAAACCAGACTGTTTACATACCTCGTTTTTCCAGCATATGGTTTTTAATTGCTTGTAAATTTCTTGGAATTACTTTTTGAACTATAATTATGTACACTTTTATTTTTTTTTTATTGTTTTGAATAATGTTCTTAAAATAGTTTGTTTAAAAATATAAAAAACGATTAAAATTAATTGAATTAATTTGACATTTTCTTTCAACTAACATATACGAAAGCTTAATGATCTAAAACCTATGAACAGGCTGTATCATAAACAATTATTTTAGTAGTTTTCGTTTAGTTTTTGACAAAAACTATATGAAAATGGTTTTTGATTTGTATGGAAAAACCAAAGAAATTTATGTAGTTTTTCATTCAAAAACTAAATGATGCCAAAAACTACTAGTTTTTGTTTGGTGTAAATGGCATATTATACAAATTAAAAATAAAATGTCAAACAATTATTTTTTAAAAATTAAAAAACAGCAAAAAGTTAAAATAAAATTTTCCTTTCGTTAAAAAACGTTCAAAGCATCCCGTATAATTGATTAATAAAGTAACAAAAATAGTATGGATAAATTGCAACTGCATTCAAGATTCAAATTAAAAAATTTACTCAATATGTCCAAAGACAATTATCAAAAAACTGGATTGGAATTATATTACTTATTTTCTTCTGCAATAAATCCGTTTGGAAGAAATTTTTATGTATGCAGTTGTTTTCATGGATTGCAAAGTTCCAGTACTGTTTATGTAGGTCCATAGTTTCTACATAGATTTATGAAATTCTAAGAGGATTATGTTTACTGCTTTGTTTTATTAGATTTTTTGGAGAGAAGATAAGGTTTGATGTCACCTAATGGATTTTTAATATATTCAAACGGTTTTTTCACACATATGCCTAACATAATCTGGATATCTTCAGTAGCTTCAGTAGCTGATTGAGATTACTTATATATATCTGCATAGTCTTTCTTTAAAATTAGTGTTAATTATGAAACAAAATGTAATGTAATTTAGTTAAATTATATTATTTCAATAAATAAAATAATTAAAAAATGCGAAAAAAAATGTGTATACCTTTTTTAGTAAAAAGTCTAGTGATTATTTCATAAACACTTATTTCTGCATATATACATATGTATTTAACTTGTATGTTTTTTTAGACACAAAAAATTTAAATTTAAACAAATTTGATATGTTGCTAAACATTTTCAGACACAAAAATAGGTAACAATACACATTTAGTTTGAATTTTTTTTACTAAAAAAGTGTTTAAATATTTGCATTAAACACAACATTTATTTTTACCCCAATTATAGTAGGAGACAAGTTACCTACTATAAATAGAGTAAATTTAAATGAAAATTTGTTAGAGTGTATCTATTCAAAAAAATAAAAACAGTAATAATATAATCAATTATTATACACTCTAAAAAATGCCTGTAAAATTACTACATTAAAGCACGTAATTTTTAATGCCAAATTACAAAAAATGCGTAATTTTAAACAGACTGTGTTTACTCGAACTAATTACATAAAATTGTGTATAATATTAAACACAACATATAGTATTTTAAATGTTGGGAAACATGTTCCTAATAAAGCTCTCACTTAAACTTTATTATTACTATAAAAATGTGTAATCGTACTTCGTTGAATTGAATACACTCTAATAAATTTTCTTGTAATTTTACTCTATTTATAGTAGGTAACTTGACTCCTTCTATAAATAGGGTAAAAATACTCGTTCAAGTATTTAAGCATTTTTTGTGTTTAAAAAATAGACACAAAATGTGTATTTGTACATATTTGTGTGTTTAAAAAATGTTTATAAACATACATTATTTACATAATTTGTGTTTAAAAATTATTAATAATTTGTACTCTTACATTTTAAATATTTGATATTAAACAAACCGTTTTTCTTCTGTTAAAATATTTAGAACAAATACATTTATTTTTTAAGAACTTTTATTCAAATTTGCAAAACCACATATATTGAAAGGGCAATACACAAAAGATAAACTTCAACCACTATTTATTTTTTTTTAGAAATTAACTTCTATTTATCCTTATAGTTTCTTCTGGTTTCTTCTATGTTTACTACACACAGAAAAAAGATTGATAGGAAAATGGTCAAAATAACAAAAAATTAATAATTATACAAACAATTCTATTGTATTTACATAAAATTTGAAAACCTAACAGTTTTTTCGTATTATGAGCAGATAAGTTATAATCGTAATGGAATTTAACTTCCTATAATAAATAATTTGGAAATTACAACCAATCTATATATTTTTTAAAATTGTTTTGCAAGCACGGCTAAAGCAAATGAATTTAATTTACTGTATAAAAAGCTATAACCAAATAAAGAAAATAACAAACTCAAATTCGATTGTCTTAATCGAAAATTGATTGTAATTGATTTTTCTAATATTTTAAAATAAACTGACATTGGAAAATGCGTAGATTCATTGTCAAGTAAAAATCATAAAAATATAAAATTAATAGAATAATTTAGAAAAATAAATACAATTGTAAGAAAATATGTATTTTATATTGATCCTAACACCAATAGGATTTGAAGTGCAATAGGTATGTACGCTGTTTATGTATGTAACTTAGTTTATTATTTTAATTATTCTCTTTTTACAGCTTTATAAATCTTGAGTATATTATAGACACCTAGAAATGTTAATCAGTAATGGGCTAGAAATTATAAGCATTGTTTCAAGGATGGAACAAACTGCCAAAATATTTGCCAATAGTATGGCTGATAATTTCTTACAACAATAGGTAAGTTCAAAGATGCTTTTATATTGAAATGCTTCACTATATTTTTTAATGACTTTTATCAGGTATCTATCAATGTCTGATTCTGCTTCATAAGCTGTACCTTTACGCAAGTTGAAAGCTTTCTGTTGCCGACTAATACTAAAAGTTTTCGGTTTCCTACAATTTTTCGTGTCCATTCTACTAATTTCTTTTTATGCTACGTTTACATCATAGCTTTTATATTGAAACATGGTCATCAAGATTAATTAATCGCCAACAGAAATTCATATGTAAGATATTATATACATATATTTTTATTCTTTTCAATGCACAAATGTGAATATATTTTTAAATTTCAAATAAACTAAAACGAAAAAACAAAAATGTGTATCTATATTTTTATAATTCACAATAGTCATTTTAAATGTCAATAATTTGTTTCCGAATTATTTTCTTAATTCAGTTGAGTGCACCGAATTATTCGTTTAAAATTCAATTCTTGTAAATGAATTATAAGAAAGTACGTGCAACCGACCAAATTCGATTGGCAAAAAATTCGGTTGCCGCAATTAAAGTGTTTTCTCTGTGTACAAATACAGCATCATGAATTCCTTGTTTTACCCCTTGAAATTAGACTCGGCGTATGTACTTGATATTCGGTTGTCAATATTGTGAAATGGATATGTTGTTGTAAGTTACACCTTTTTCACATTTTTAATGGATAAATTGTACACATGTTCAGTTATATTAATATCGGCACAGTTTGAGTCTTTATTTTTGCATTTTTTGTTGGTTTTTTTATGGAGATGTTTTAATAGAAACAATTTCTGATAACGTTTTTATGAATTCTATATTTTTATAAATAAAATTCTGACATTTTGTATATTAATCGTTTTAGGTAGGTAAGATTACACGCTTTGTGTAATTATAAATTAAAAATGTTTCTTATATTATATACATGTTTATCAACATTCGAAATACAATACTTTGTGTGTAGTTTTACATAAAAAGTTATGGAACTAGCTTTGATAAACACCTTTTGCTTAAATTTACGTATTTTCTGTACATTTACATGAAAACTTACTAAATTAATAACAGTAACTTTACATGCATTTTTTAGAGTGTAGTATAAAAATTGTCAAAAGAAAATTATTTATTTTCAATAATAAAAAATAAAAAACTGATACAATATTTTTATTAAGATAAGAACAAATTAACGTTTTTAAGAATTGCTGATTATATTTAAAATACAACAGAAGGCTACCTTGTGAATCGCCGCGTAACTTCATCAAACTCAAACAATTCAAGATATTAATGCAATTTCTCCTATCGTAGACAACATTTGGTTATCATTCAATGAAATTGTCGAAAGAAGGATTCAAAAAAATATTAGCTCGAAACTGCCTTTTATTATTTTTTACAAAATCTCATAAATTGTACAAATTGTTACACTCTTATAAATTTTCTTGTAAATTTACTCTTTTTATAGTAGGTAACTTGACTCCTACTACAGTTGCACAATTACTTAAACTGTTAACTCATTAATTATAATAATTTTTCCTGTGACTTCTAATAGTATTTCACAATTTTTCAACAATATTTAAGGCATAGAATAGAACTAGAAGTTTATGTGAGAGCAACCCTATACTAAATTTTCAAAAAATTTACTTATTTTTTTGAAAATACAAAAACAAAATATATGTGACTACATGTATTTTGTTTTTGTATGAATTAGGTTTCTGACAATTGAATTAGGTTTTTTTCTCTCACATAAATATCTAGTTGTTAATCTATGATTTAAGGTATTATAAAAATTTCAATATATTAATTTCTTTGACAATTCAGTTTTCTAAAAATTTTTATTACATACACTTTCAAAAGAGTATTATTACTCATTTTGTGTTTGAAACAGACCCTTCTATTATAAACATGTTATCAACATTCAAAATATTAATTTTTGTGTGTATTATTAGAAACAAAAGTGTATAATAACTTAAAATAAACAATTTTGGGGCAAATATACACATTTTACTTAATTTTACATGAAAACTTACTCTGTTTTAAATAGTAATTTTACATGCACTTTTTAGAGTGTAACATCAATTATACATATGTTTCACATCTGTATGTGTGTATTTATTCTGTAACATAATAAATTATCCTTTTATAAATTCTTTTGCATTTTTAGACACAAAAACTGTAAAATTAAATAAAATAATTATGTTGATAAACATTGTTTACATATACAATACTTGGTATTTAATTTCTTTACATATAATATCATTAAAAATTATTCGACATGTTTTTTTACCCCAATTATAGTAGGAGTCAAGTTACCTACTATAAATAGGGTAAATTTATTAGAGTGTAGTTATTAATATTATCATTTTGATGATTGAAGCAAAATCAAACAAAAATTAATTGATATGAGCAATTTCGCTATTGAAGTCTATTTTTACTTCTTTCTGTGCAAATGCCGAACATTATTATAAAATTTTAATTTTTAAATTTCAATTAGTGGCCACCATGCTAAAGTGAAAAAAACTCATATGAATTATATAACATACTTTTTATAGATACGAATGTGTAGATTATAATATAATTTTAATAATTTTCGATATCTCCCCAGTAACAGGGTTATATCCATAAATTGATTTTTTTTATTGATGCTGTTAAACACATACTTACAGTGGTGGCCACGAATTTAAGACACGACATGTAACGAACTAAGTTGTGATAATTATTACAACCCTGCAATATAAAATTAGATTTTGTTAATTTTTCAGTGTACCCTGTAATGTTAAGATCAATTACCGTTATTTGGTTTTGTTTGTGTATACATTTTGTTGCTGTTTTTATTATATTTTCGTAAAAACGTGCTTTTGAAGCTGGTCACGAATTTAAAACATATAAGAAATATTTGGTTTTTAAGTGATTTTTTGGTGTTTTTTGAAGCTAAAAGGTAAGTAATGAATGTTTTATTCCATTTAATGTTAGAATACATCAAAATATTTAGTTAGAAATGGCCAGAGGTACTTGGATTTCGGATGCCGAGCGAAAATTGATCCAACAAATGAATACTGATGGAAAAACAGTAATGGAAATTTCCAAGCTACTAAAATGTTCCAGATCCAAGATTTACAATGCACTGGAACACATCAAGCAACATGGCACTACCAAAAATGTCAAACAGCACCCTAGAGCCCGAAAAACTACACCCAGGGAGGATAGCTTAATTTATAAATCAGCTGCTAAAGATCCTTTCAAGAGCTCAAGTAAAATTAAAAATGAGATTTCATCGGATTTTGGTATTAATATATCGTCCAGGACAATAAGAAGACGTCTGAATGAGAAGAACTTACGTGGGTGTATTGCACAACGTAAACCACTTGTGTCAAAAAAAAATATTAAATCCCGACTAGCGTTTTCAAGAGAAAATCTCAATAAGCCGATGACATTTTGGAAAAATATACTTTGGAGCGACGAGTCGAAGTTTTGTCGCTTTGGTTCTGATGGAAAACAGTACGTATGGCGTCCTCCAAACCTGGAGCATCACCCAAAGTACACCCTTAAAACGGTTAAGCATGGTGGTGGAAATGTCATGGTGTGGGCAGCATTTTCCTGGCATGGTGTAGGTCCCATTCAGAAGATTATCAATAAAATGGACCAGCATATTTACAAAAACATACTGACAAGCATCATGATACCATTCGCTGAAGACAACATGCCTCTAATGTGGAAATTTATGCATGATAATGACCCTAAGCACACTTCACGCCTAGTGAAGAGTTGCTTAGAGGAAAATAATATCACAGTTCTGAAATGGCCAGCTCAATCCCCGGATCTCAATCCAATTGAGAACTTGTGGAATGATGTTGAGGAGCATGTACGAGCAGTAAAGCCAAAAAATTTGACTGATTTATGGGAAGAAATTCAAAAGGCTTGGTATGCCATTCCAAAGGAGCGCTGTATGGCCTTAGTTGAAAGTTTACCCAGGAGATGCGCTGCTGTGATTCAAAATAAAGGATTTCCCACCAAATACTAATATTGTTTTATGAAGCTGAGCTTTACTTTTGTGAATTAACTTTTATTTTGCCTATGTCCTAAATTCATGACCAGGCTTAAACTTGTATTAATCTGTATAATATGTAAATAAAAATTGGAAACTAAATATAGGTAACAAACTATTGTTGATTTTTTTTCATAACATTACTAGGATCTTTAAAAAATAACATGGATCTAAAATTTGTTCGATAAGATGTAAAAATTATCAGAAATATATAAGTGAAATGTCGTGTCTTAAATTCGTGGCCACCACTGTATAAGACAAAATGAAATTTAACAAAATATGGAGCAAATAAAGGCGAATGCACTTAAAAAATAATGTAAATACTGTATACATATGCATTAGTGTACATTAGGATTGTTCAACATTGTAAGAAAACAAAGTGTATCGTACATTTAAACGTAACTAAAATTATGAAAGAGGACATCATTTAGAACTTCCTACAACGATTGGAACATAATGCTACATGTCCTTTTTAGTTGATGATTCCAGAACAAATCTTAAAAAAAATTTTCTCACCAAAATTAATGATATACGGGCTGTTATCAAAAATGTGTAACCTGGCTGAAACTGACTTAAATCTTTAATAAGTTTTGTAGTATTAAGTATATTTTAAGCAAATTAAATCTAAACACACAATACTTGAAACTAAAAGAGTGCAACATTTTAGCACCATAGATTTCTATTGATAATCATGATTGTTGTTCAAAATTGTATAACTTCGAAAAACGTCTAAAAATTAAAAAAAAAAAAAAAAAAAAGATTTGTTCTAGGAACATTGACATAAAAGGTGATATGGTATCCTGTTCCAATCATCGTAGGAAGTTAAAATTTGGCCAAGTTATTCTAAAAGACATACCCTTGCATAATTTCAGGTACGTTTAAATGCTTTTCGTAAAAAGGAATTTTGCATCATCCTAGTGTACATATACATACATGTGTAAGGATGTATAAATGTTTGATCAATATGCCAATTTAGTTGTTACTAAAACAAACCAGTAAACACAATATTCTTAATGTTCTTGTAAAAGTGGTTAAACACATTTACGCTCATACATACACACATAAACAGATATAAACAAACACTAACTACAAATGTACCATAATAATAAACATATGATGTTGTTTGTTTTTATTTACAAACTCTATTCATATACACTATCTTACATATACATTAGAGTGTCCCGTAGACAAAAATTTTGTAGGATCACGCCTCAAACGATGCGTAAAAATTAGCTGAGTATGGGAAAAATATTAAAAAAATTTTTAAAGTTGATCTTCAGTTCCCTACCAGCGATTGAAAGTCACGGGTATAGAACATTAAGTCCAAAAAAATAGTATTGAGTTTTGTTTTGAAATGGGCATCAAAAAATTCGTAATTTTAAGCCAATTATAGAAAAAGTATTAAAAAAAATTTTCGCAAGAATTTTGGTCCATAAACCGTCATTTTAGTACATCATGCAAAAAAAAAAAAAAAAAACGTCGATATTTTGCTTAAAAAAATAGGTAAATTTTATAATTTTGTTCCTTTAAAGGCTAAAACATTAAAAATTTGCATTGTAGTAAATACTGGTGATAATATACAATTTTCCAGATTTAAAAAAAAAAATCAGCAAAATACCTTAAAAAATCTTCTAGCGAAACAAAATTCCATTGGAAAAATTTTTTAAATATTTTTTCCATAACCAGCATAAAATTACGAATTTTTTGATACCCATTTCGATTAAAAAATCTAAACTTTTTTCTTACCAAAATGTATGGGACCCATAATTTTTAATCACTGGTAGGGAACTGAAGACCAATTTTAAAAATTTTTTAAATAATTTTTTCGTAATTTTTTCGCAAATTTTTACGCTTCGTTTGAGGGGTCTTCCTACATCGAATTCTCCAAAAAAGCTGTTCTCGGGACACTCTAATATACATATATATGTGTGTATGTAAGTATGTATGTATGTATTTATATATGTAAGAAAAATGGGGTTATTGTTATGCATTGTTTCCTGTATATTTTTTCTACACTCTATAGTGGTATAATAAAAACTGTAAAATAGCAGTAAGAAATAAAGACAAAAGAAACATAACAACCATATAACAAACCAATAAAAACAACAACTATACAAACAAAACAGCAATTGTTGTAATATTTAATGTATAGAAAGGAACTTAGGTTAACTAGTAGCCATGTATTGCTCTCTTAAACTTAAGTACTATATACAGAGAACAAACGATGTACTTGTATATTCATGCGTTTTTTTGTAGCAAAAACATATTAACACAGATTGCATTCTATGCATATACATACTTGCTTACATACAAATATACTTGTGTTAGTACTTAGTAGCATTACGCAGTAGACTGCAATACATTTTGCTTAATAAATGGTGTCATCATTTTCCTCTTTAATATTTACTTTGCCATATGAAGCCACATGCATGTTTTTGCAATTACAGTGAAAAATAAAATATTAGAAATCTATTAGAGAAACCTTAACTATAAAGATAAAAAAATCTTAAGTGTTTTAATAAAGGGAAAGCTTGCAAATGTATTTTTGTTATTATAAATATAATTTTAAATTAGGTTGATGGAATATGTTTGTCACTGTTAATTTAAAGTATGTTTACTTACATGTTAGTAATTATTGTGTTCTTATTAAATGACAGTAATGATGACAACATTAAATGCCTTACGTAGACAACAGCAACACAAATACAACTACAACAAATACTTGAAGAAAGTAACATGTAATTAGTTAATGCTAATGGTTTTTTTATATTAAAATTTCTCTTACTGTTCTGAAACCACATAATCACACTATCATATACACTCTTATATACCAACAAATACTTACACACTCATGGAAATAAATAACTATAAACACGTACATATATATGCAAAAAAAAAAAAAAAAATACAATAACAAATTCCCTTTGTTGTTTACCCCATTAAAGCTTTTAATTTAAAGACAGTTACAATTAAAAATAAGTATGTATTAGTGTGAATATGTTAATATGGCTATTAAACTGTTTATTTGAATATATGTATGTATATGTATCTACGTATAAGAATTTATGTGTATGTATGTCTAATATAGCAAAACCATAATGTCAGCTCATCATTACAGTCAGTGGTTTTAATTGTCCTTTTTAACATATTGTTGCCAATTTATCATCTCCGGCATTTCTATAGCATTTTAACCGTCATTTGCTCTACATAGATGTTGGTTGTTGACTTGTCATAAAAACTCATCTAAAGCACACCTGTTGTGCTTTTGTCTATACTCGGTATATTGTTATTATTATGAAGGCCTCTGGTTTAAAAGAGGCTCATTTTAAACAATGTAAAATTTATTATTCGTTATAAACGTGGTGATAATTTGTCAAATTAATTAGCTTTTATATTTATGTAATGACATTTTTTTTCTCACTCAAATTTTTAGTATTTTTTTGGTATCTGCTAATGTTGTTTAAAGCTTATAATGTTGACCTTATAATGCGTTAAATTTATGTGAATCATTAGTTTTAATGTGAATCTCATTAACCATTGGACTATTGTAATTAATGTGAATTATGCATAAGAAGATATTTTTTTAACTGACGTTTAAGATTACATCAAAAAATGTGTTTATTGTGTCGTGTAGCATTAAAGATGAAAAAAAAAAAAAAATTAAATTAAAAAAAAAAAATTGCAAAGTACGCTATATTAAGTGGTGATTTGACCAAGGAAATTAAGTGTGTAATTTCTTGCAGGATTTAAAGTTTTTTTTTTTTTACTAATTTTGGAAAATGAAGAATACTGTCATTATAAATTTAATTATATTGTATTAAGGATTGAGATCGAAAAAATCTTAACACACATTTTGCCTCATAACATTTTTCGGAATCAATATTCAAAATTTTTTTTTATGTATTTATCACGGAAAAATACTTCAGTTATTATTTTTAATAACAACCATTTTAATTTGTCCTTATTTTCATCAAAATAAGTGACGAAAAAGATTTACGTCCTACAAGTTATTAAAAAAATTCAAAAAATCCAAATAGGTCTTACAAATAATTGGCCACAGACTATTGATGTGAAACCTAGTTCGGTAAGAAAAAAGGACCACATGATATTGGGAAGGCCAGAAAATTGAAGGCATATTGAAAGGTATTTCAAACACAACTGGTAGAAAATCAGCTCAGTTTTCTCAGTGCTTCGACTATTTGGTGCGAAAATTTAAAGCTAATGGGAAAGTTGATAACATATAAAGTTCAAAAAATTCCAAATTGGAATTCTACAAAAAAAAATTACAAGCCAAAAATAGGACTCGGAATTTAAAACCAAATTTCATACAATAATTGATGAAGAAACGTAGGTGCTGCAGAATCTTCGCAGCTTGTGTTTCAAAAATTTTTATTGCTAATGCTCGAAGCAATGTTGGAAAAGCAGCTAAAATTTCTTACAAAATTCATGGTATGACAAGCTTTTTGTACTTTCGGCAAAACAGGAATGTCATTTGATACATTCGGATCTATAAATACCAAAATATGCATAAAGGAATATTTGCAAAAAAGACTTCTTCTTTTCTTAAGAAAGCACAATGTGTCCACATATTTTTGGACCCATTTGGTATCATGTCACTAAGGTAAGAAAGCTCTGGAGTGGTATCAAATCAATAACATAGTTTTAGTACCAAGAGAGGTACATTTTCAAAATTGTCCATAGCTTAGACCAGTGGAGGGATATTGAGCTCTTGTGAAAAGTGAATTCAAGAGCACCAAAAAGGTGTCCCAAAATACCGAAGATTTTAACAGAAGATGTGCACACTGTTCCAAAAAAGTGACTGAAGCAACTATCAAATCTCCAAAGAAAGGGTTTTCAAAAATGTTCCACAATTTTATAATTAATGATTAGAACCATAAAAATTATATATTTGTGTGATCTGTGCTAAATTATCAAATGATTAAAAAAATAATAAAAACTCTAGGATCAACCGTTTCCAAGTTATTGAATATTATGTATATTAAGAATTTTTCGATCTCACTCCTTATTTATTAAGGCGTATACGCAATGCAAATAACATTTTTTTTTTTTTTTTTTTTTTTTTTCACAAACTCAATATTTATTACAAACTTAAATTAAAAAATTTCAAAGTTTTAGTTTGTATGTTCGCTTTTTTATGAAGGAAAAGAAGAGAAAGTGAAGAGAGGATCCACGAACTTTGCTGGACGGAGACTTTAGTTAAGATTTAAGTACTAAAACACAAGCAAGCTGTGTTGCCAGTTAGAAGTTCTAATTAAATTAGCGAGGAAAAAGGAATGAAAAATGTATTTAACCGCTGGCCACTTAGTCATATTTATACCATTTTTTATGCCAAAATATAAATAATTTTAAAAAAATTTCACTATATAAACAATATCTTCAGAAAAAATTTATCCCAAAATTTTTAGATGAAAGCATACATATTATTTAATTTAACTCTTTGTAAGGAATCTCCGTTTACTCGGGTTTACAGCTGGGGAAAAGTCAGTTGAGTCCAAAGTTCTTACATAAATAAGTATACAATTTTATTTCTATATTCTTTTCTTTGTTCTTTATTTTTTTTTTTTTTTTTCTTGTTTTTACTTATATTTTCCTAATCACAAACTTTATTTATTGAGCCACAGTGCTGTTCCGTGAAGCTTCTGTGTTGCCTTGCCGGTTCTACATCTCCTACTTAATATCTCCTATTAATTCTTAACCTTGGATTTGATCCGAGATTACTTTGGGTCCCGTATGGTTGATGTAATCAATTCAACCGCTTTTTATTATTTCTTTCCTAACACTCCCCTGTTAGTCTTTTAAATTTTTAACCGGCTACTAACCACGTCTGCTTTTTTCACTGCCCAGTACAAGAGAGAAAAGAGAATTTGATTGTAAATTTACTTCGGCTTTTATACATTTCTTAAAACTAATATTATTGCAGTTTTCCTACACTTAAGTCGAACCGATAGCAATTGTTGCATCGAACCTTCCTTTTTTGTTGCCTTCTTGATGTTCGCTGCTGTAACAGTTTCGTTGATCTGTGTGTAAGTTTCTGTTTATGTGGCTTCTTGCTTGTTTACTTTTTCTCCTTATGGCTTTCTGTGTTTTAATCTTCTCTGCTCGCTATTAATCGTGCACTCCTGTGTACTTCTCCCTGCTGCTTCTTTACTCTACTTCTGTCTTTTCTTGCTGCTACTTACGTTATTTGACAGTTCTGCTACTCGCCTGCACAGCTGTGACGATGTAGTCATTGACGTCTTCACTTCGGCTTTTCTCCCTTCCTTCTTTCTACTGCTATTTCTGCCTCTTATGTTTTCTTCTCCCTTTTTAAACCTTAAATGACTACCGGAAGACTTCGTTCCATCCTTTACCCCATTATCGCGAGAACTAAAGTCAATTAAAAAAAAGTGGATTATAGGTTTAGTACTTATACCGTGTATCCGAATTTACTGAGAAACCACGTGCCGCAGAATCAGTGTTTCCCTGTGTTATTAATCTTTGTTTGTAAATAACTTTTATTATTATTATTAATAATGTAATATATATTTTTCAAACGAATAAATGGAATTATGAAAAATTAACCAACGAATATATATACCAACGAATGATTAATACAATTACATTATACGATAATTATTACTCATACGTAATAGGTAGAACTTGTTCGTATTTAGAAGAATAAAACTTTTTTTGTAAAAATTAATGATCTTGTGAGTTATCTTTTTATACCCACCATCAAAAAGATGGGGAGTATATTGATTTTGTCATTCCGTGTGTAACATGTCGAAAAATCATTTAAGACCCCATAAAGTATATATTTTCTGGGTCCTGGTTAGATCCTGATTCGATCTAGCTATGTCTGTCCGTCTGTTGAAATTTTGTATAAATAGTTTGAGGGTCGATATAAACTTGGAAACTAAAAATGAGTGTGGTCCGCCCACTTTACCGCCCACCTCCCATATAACGTAAAATTTGAAAAAGTTGGTGGTGGGTATATAGATTCGGCCCAGCCGAATATAACATTCGCGCTTGTTTAATCTTATCTTATAATTTTATGAAAAAAATTAAGCATATTCTATACGACATACTTAGTATACGAACGAAGTATTATGCTTAAATTTAAATATGATCAGGCTAAGATTAAATTTAATGGAAAAAATGTAACGTATATAATTTGTACGGATTTATTTTATTTATCACCTTGCATAAAACTTAATCAATTGAAATATTTTTAAAAGGTAGTTTCATAGGATTCCTTCTATAGATGTTTAACTAATGTTCAAATCAGGAATAACAACACTCTGTTACAAAATAGCATTTTTTTTTTATTCATAGGGGCATATTATACAATTATTTTGAAAAGGAAGTAAAAATGTGTGTGTCACTAAGTAATTTTGTTTTATTTTATCCCTGATCTTTCATATATACAATTTTGATGTTTTCAAGTTACATTTGTTCAGAGGAGCACATGATTAATTGTTTCTTTTTTTCGAAACTCTCTAAAATATATCTCTGTGAGTTGAGTTTTGTCCAAGCAAAAATCGTGTTAATAATTAACCATAGCTCCCATATAAGATCCTCTCACGAAAATCACTATCCCGCACATAATTCCTTTATAAAACTTAGTATAAAAATAAAACTTAGTAAGTAAAATGTATAAGGTATATTTAGGTATTAGCAAAGAATATACAATATATAGAAAGCGCATGTCAATGAAAACTGAAATATTTTTTAAAAGTATTTCTAGATGCGGGAGGGAAGACAAAAGGAAAAGAAGCTTGTGTGTTTTTTATCTCTTTTGTTATGCTCTTGAAATTAATAAAAAACACACAAAAAAGTCAGTCTCGCACGAGCATTCAAGCAAGAATGTTGTGTTACTGCTTGTTGCTTGAGATACACTCATGAAAAATATTAATATGATTTTTTGTCTCTTAAATAAACAACTATCTTTTTTTAATTAAGAAATAATAATTTAATACAATTATACATTTATTATATTATTATTTATTATAAAATACAAATTTGAAATAATCGTTCGTACTGAATTAAATTTAGTATTATTTGATATTTTTTAATAAGAAATTAAAATCCTAAATTATTAATATATCGTTATTTTTTTTAATCAAAGAGTAGAAAAAATAAACATTAAATTGTAATTTTTATGATTACTATGGTAATCGTTGCGATCCCTGGTTATTATTATTCAAATTCTAAACTAGTAACGTGTATTTCCACTTACAAGTCTTGAATTGACGAAGAAACTTTCAAAATTAAATTACTATAAAAATTATGTTATTTTTTTGGTGTAAATTTCATAATGGGACAGAAAAACAAAACATACACAAACGTAACTGTGAATGTATGAGTGTGGAGATCGCTGGTATAGTGCCTATAAAAAAGTAGAAACAAGAAATTGGTTGTTTATTTACTAAAGGAGATAAAATGCGATCGCGTATGTTAGTGTAGGGCATAGCATATGTGTTTTGTTGTTTTAAAAGTAGAAATACTTTAATCAGCACCGAACAAGTTATACCTTTTTTAACGTCATATGAGCTTATATACTTTCAGGATATCAAATTTATATTTTAAAATTTGATTTGTGTAGTTTTGTTACTTATGTATTCAAAGTAACAGATGTTAATGTTAAGTATATTAATTAAATAAATAAAAACAAAAATATAAAATTATATCCACTTGAAAAAAATATAAAAAAATATTTTTATTTTTTTTATTCATATCAAATTTGTCACCAAAAAAATTAGATTTTTCTTTAATAATTTTGTTTTATTCTGTAAAGAAGGTGGAATTCTATTGAAAAAAGATCTTTTGTAAAAAATATTTAATTTGTATATACCTACTATATAAACAAATTGTTATGACAAAAATAAATAAATAAAAATAACTTTTATTTCCTGCCAAAAAATAACTTTTATATATTAAAAAAAAAATTTCAGTATTTTTGTTTATAAAAAAATTTAAATCTATAAATTGAAACATTGCTGTATGAATATTTTTTCTTTTTGTATAAAAAAAAATAATAACTTTTTGCTTAGAAAAAGGAAATCAAAAAACTTCTTTTTTTTTCAAAATAAATGTTATTTCTGCCCAAAAATAAAAGAAATGAAATACTTTTTTATTCAAAACAACTTTTTTACTAAATAAAATATATATAATTTAAAAATAAGTTTTAAAATTGAAAATATTAATATTATTTATTTCTATAAAAAATATATATTTTAATAACAATTTCTTGTTTCAAATAAAATACAACTCAAAAACTTGGAAAAAATCACAAAATAATAAATAAAAAAATAATAAAGTAAATAATAAATAAAAGTTTCTTTTATTTTTTATTTTTATTTTTATTTCTAAAAAATCCAAAAAATGGAAAAAATATGTACTTTTAAAAATGAAAAAATTTTAATATTTTTTTAAATAATAATTTCTAAAATTAAAAATTCTCTATAAAAACATTTTTTTAAATAATAATAAAAATCAACAAAAACAAAGTGTATGCACATTTTATGAAATATATAAAAATATAATATATAAAAGTAAAATATAACAATTATTAGTTTATCAAAAATATAACTATAAAATATAAATTGAAAATTTCGAAATCATACAAAAATTTTTCATGTCACTAAGAAAGGTAAAAGCACGACGGTGCAGATCATAGTATTTCTACTGGTAAAACAACAAAACATACATGCTATGCCCTACAGTAATATTAACGTTCATATCTTTTCCATTAGTAAATAAACAACTAAAATTTCTGTTGGCACTTTTTATTTCAAAACAAAAGAAACAAATATTATTTGTTTCTTTCAATTTGAAATAAAGATCTTTATACATGTACAAACATATATATGTCTGTGTGTTTTTATTTGCATTTCTTTATAAGGAATACACACATGTACAAACACATATATTTAAACTCTTTCTCTCTCTCTGTTTTGGTGGTGGATTTTGTTTTCCCTTGTTACTTATCACCCTAATCAATGCAAAATGTTGAGAGCGAGAATGAGAGCAGGTTCTATGATTAGAACCCGCCATAAGAAATTTTGTTTCTACATGATGCGCCTTCTATATATGAATATTCTTTGGTATTAGTCTAACATTCAAATTTCACAAGGATCGGACCATATTTGATCATGGCCTCCATATAAGGACCTGTCACGCATTCAATTTTTTTTAAATTAATGTGACTTAATAAGGCAAAACTTGGAATATTTTCCTAAATCTATCTTTTAAGTAAAGAAAATATTAAAGTTAAATTATCGCTAATTTTAAATATATGATAATTTCATTTTATTTTGTTTTTGTCTATTTTCTATTTTTAAACTATTTTTAAAAATGGATCTAAAATGGCCGCATAGTTCAAGAAAAAGCGATATCAATATTTTAATAATCACAACATGTTTTGTTTTTTATTAGTTAGTTAAAAAATATAAACTTTAAAAATACTTCGATTTTTTTGACAGAATGGTAATGTCCGTCCGTCTGTCTATACATTAGGATTAATTGGCTAGAAGAAAGCCGCATAATTCAAGGAAGGGCGATATGAATATTTTAATAACTACAACTCGTTTTGTTCTTTACTAGTTAGTAAAAAAATGTACCATTATATCTCTACAATCTTTTTTGGCTAAATGGCAACATCCGTCCATATGTCTGTACATTGTGAAAAAATGGATCTAAAATGGCCGTTTACTTCAAGGAAAAGTGAAATCGATATTTTTATAATAACAACTTGTTTGATGTTTACTAGTTAGTAAAAATTTTTTACTAAAAAATGCAATACAAGAATCTTACAAATTTTTTCTGCCTGATATGTAATGTCCGTCCGTCTATACATTGGGCTTAAACATGTCAAAAACTAAGCATACTTCAGAAAAAGTGATATCAGTACTTTAGTGATCACTTTTGACTTTATTATTTATTAGTAAGTAAACAAATTAATTTTTAGAATTCTAAGGCTTTCTTTGCAGAATGGTAATGTTTTCATACAAAAAAAATCGTCATCAGTGAGAACAACCAACTGCGGATTGTTGTAGGTTTATATGTTTTATTTTATACTTTTTCCCCATACTTGATTGGATCGGAACTTATCAAAAGTCTATAAATATTTCTTCGTTTGATTTTTGTCTACTACATTTTCGTGCAAAATGTTTCCGGTAATTTTTGAAATCTTTTTTTTCTTGCTACTTGGGTGTCTCAGAAAGTTGGCCATTTCGTAGAAGAGCATGTTTTATAATTTCTGGGCCGTGAATAAAAAACTTGTGAAGGATAGGAGACATACAATACCATGGATATTTATCAACGTAGTATCTGGCTGTATTGTTCGCATAGTTCCTGAATTTTTCAATATTAAATACCAAGTACCAATATAAGACACATCACTTTGTAGAATATAAAAACATTACATGAAATCATGTTCATTTTAACTGAGTTCTACTGTATTAAGCAGTAAAATTATTTTGTTTATTTAAAATAATTGTAAAAAAAAAATAACAAAAAACAATAGTGAAATAACGAAAAATAAAACAAAGTAAAAAAAATAAAAAAAATCTGCACTTAACCTGTTTTCGGTTTGGAGCAACTTGAGTTTTTTCACAAAAATGTAAATTTCTAAAATCGGGCAAAATATGCGCACGATTTTATTTCAGAATATTTAAGAAGACAATATGTAATATTTTTCAAATAATTTTTCAGAACAAAAGTTTTGTTATATTTTTAGTTACATTCCATGAAATTTGAAAATTAGTGCATTTTTGAACTATTTCCAAAAAAATAACAAAAAATACCTGGACAAAAAAAAATTTACAAATTCTTACATAAAAGTAAATTCAAATACCTGTAGTTGACGGTTCCATTTTAAAAGTTATCTTTAAAGCACTTTTTATTAAAGAAAAATTCACCGAAAGTTCATGAAAATTTAATTTTTTGCTCTTTTCTTAAAATATAAAAAAATGTTGAAATTTGATAGCTTAGTACTCAAAAACCACGCAACCTACGTTAATGACTTTTATCGTTGTTGATACATAATTTTGTCTATTTTTATTCGGTACCCAATTTTATTTAAAAAAGTTAATTTTCAAAATTCAATTAAACGCCACTTTCGACCCCTTTTACCCCAACGTGCAACGTGGGATTACGATTTTGCAATCTCTCGCAGACATCAATAGCAAACACAGGCGATTTGGCATTGCTAGACTTTATCTTGTGTGTTTATTTTAAAATTTATAAGTTAATTCTTCTCAAACAAATCACTGTTCATCACAAAAAATATGTAAAATAATTATTTATATTTATACCTAAAAGCAATGGTTTTACATTACGTATGATTAATACAAAAATAATCAAAAACTACATATACGTTGGGATGAGAATACAAAAACATAAAAAAAGAAAACATCATAAAAATTAAAAATACCAAATTAAGTTAAAAAATTGATTGATTGATTTTAAATAAACAATTTCAAACATTTAAATTACAAAAAAGCTAATCAAGCAAATTAAGTACTATCCCTCAATTTACAGCAAACTCCCATTTTCTACTTTAGTAAAGGGTTAATTGAGCAAACACAAAACAAACTCATACACTCTTCACTTATAACAAGTTGTCCTACAGCTCAATCAACAGTATTATGAATTACAAATAATTTCCGTGACATAACGATCTCCGCAAATTATTTGTGACATTTTAAAATCCCCTTTTCCAAATTGAAAAACTTAAATTTAACAAGCAAAACAAAAACAACAAAAATTAAAGAATACCAAAAAAATATACATATATATAATATATACAACAATCAAAATCAAATTGTGGGTGTCTTTTTGTTTTACTTAATCACATCCAAGTCAGTTAAAGTATTAGAAAATAATCATACAAACATATATATAAACAACAAGTAGCAACAAATACCTTTATATAAAATACCATTTTTCTACATCATCAATATAAAGTTTATCCCTAAATACCAAAAAACAAAAAAAAAAAAAACACACACACATAAACATTTACTTAAACATCTACACATTTATAGTCTCACGTTTATGTACTGGTCCTCATATAAACATTGTATATGACGACCATAAACAATAAAAACTAAGAACCCTAAAAAAATAAAAAGACATTTCATTATCTCAATTTGTGTCAATGCTATTATCATTTCCCATACAATCAAACTCTAGAAAACTTTCCCTTAAAGCTAAGACCTGAAAACCATAAAAAAACGTAAGCCAAACAAAAAAATTGATTTAAAACGTAAGCAAAGAAAAGAACAAAGTCTGTAGATACATAAATTTAGTGTAGTACATACATATATTTAGTCATGTGTGCATAAAAATGTCCTATAGACAGATAAATAATGATGAGATTAAAGAGAAATAGTATTTTCGTTTTTAATACGGATTAGCTTTGCTGAGGGAGTAAAGAAATTTAAGGGAATTTTTTTCTTGAAAAACTTAAGGATCATAATAAAGGTTTTTATTTCTGATAAACATGGGTAAATGACAAGTAGCACCATGTTACACCGTGTTACGTTTTAAAATAACATATTAGCATAAGGGTTCTGTGGTAATGATTATATTTTCAATTAAATTACTTAACAAGTAATTGTAATTAAGCTCTACAGTGCACTTTGGTGTAAAAAGGGTCGAAAGTGGCGTTTAATTGCATTTTGAAAATTAACTTTTTGTAATAAAATTAGATACCGAATAAAAATAGACAAAATTATGTATCAATAACAATAAAAATCATTAGCCTAGGTTGCGTTATTTTTGTGTACTTAGCTGTCAAAGTTCAGCATTTTTTATATTTTGAAAAAAAAAAAAAAAATTAAATTTTCATTAAATTTCGGTGAATTTTTTTTAATGAAGTGCTTTGAAGGAAAAATTTAAAATGGAACCATTAACTTCAGGTATTTGAGTTTACTTTTATTCAAGAATTTGTAAGTTATTTTTTGTCTAAGTATTTTTGTTATTTTTTTTGAAAATTTTCCAAAAATACACAAATTTTCAACTTTCATGGAGTGCAACTAAAAATGTTACAGGATGTTTGTTTTGAAAATTTTCTGAAAAATGTAACATATTGTCTACTTTAATATTCTGAAAAAAATCGTGCGCATATGTAGTCTAATTTTAGAAATTAACATTTTTGTGAAAAAACTCCAGTAGATTTCATGTAAAAAACAGCTTAAGTGCCAGACATTTTCTTTGCTTTATCAAACATTAAACAGTGGGGAAGAATAGAAATAAATCTGTAACTTCTAATCGTCCAACATTTTTGATGTAATAAAATATAAAGAAGATGATATTAATTACAAATACTTAAAAAATAACAATTAATATTCTTTAAAACTTTCGTTTAGTGAACTTATCATTATTTTCCACCTCATTTTTGTTATTCTTGTACAATTTTTGTTTAAAATATTTGAATATAATACGGCCTCCAAACCCATTACCGAGCCAGGAAAATTTTAGAAATCTTGCCATTTTCGGAACCACAACATTTTTCTGAAAAACATTTTGAAAATTTACAACACCAACCGATCCGAGTGGCTTTAACACTTAAGGTTAGGCAGACTATACAAAAAATTGATTTTTTTATCTTCACAGAAAAAATTATTACCGTCTTTTTTACAATTAACTCATTTGTTTAATTTTGCATCAAAATTTGATAAATATGTTCAAGAAAAAATAAAATAAAAAATAAATTTTGGTATGATTTTTTTTCCTATACACATTTTTAATTCATTCAATCATCTACTTGATTGATTTAATTAATTTATTAATTGGGAATTTTTTTCTGTTTTGTATTTTTTATAGTTTTTAGTAATTAATATAATCATTTTGGTGAGACGTGCAAATTTAAACAAGTTTATAATTGAATGAATTATTTTCATATATATTTGTTAATTGGTGACTTTTTTCTGTGTTATCTTTAAGACAACAAATCAATCTTATAATAACTGCAAAAAATCACCATTAACTGCATAATTATTTAATTAGTTGATGTTGAAGTTACTGGAGCGAAAACGTACAGTGTGTAAATTTAACAATTTAGCTTAACAAAACCCCTAAACATTATAGTTTAGGGGTTAGTTATACTGATTACAAACTTCTGTAGTAACACAGAAAAAAGTAAAAAATGATCTTAATTATCAAAATGATTCAATCAATTTAAAAAATAATTAAATTTGCTCCTCTCACCAAAATGATTATATCAATTACTTATAATTGTAGAAATGCAAAGTAGTGATTTTTTTTCCAATTAATTTATTTTTAAATTTTAATTAAAAAAATAATTAAAAAAAAATAAATATTAAATAATGTGTTAATTGAATAAATCAAAATATTAATTGGAAAAAAATCAATATTTTAATCAAGTCAATCAAGTAGATTATCAAATCTAGCAAAACGCCAATGGAGAAAAAATTTTTTTTTTTTTTGTTTTTTCTTGAAAATCTATTTTATTTTTTATTATTTGTTATATTATGTCATTACATGTTTTATTTAATTTTATAATAATTTAAAATTATTTGCTTCTATTGTATTCGACATCTTTATCTTTGATGCATTCTGTTGCTAGCGACAAATGAAGGAGAGCTCGGTTGAATTTTATACGGATTTCGATTGTGTGACCAATGGATGTGACAAATATTTTCGAACGGAGACCTTTTTGTAACTTGGAATGCGAAATTCTTATTTTATATGTTAAAAATTTGTTTGCTAGCTTGCTTCATAAGTTCATGGAAAGGTTTTGACATCAAAAATTTTCTAAGAATAGACAGAAGAACAGAAAAATGAACTAGAAAAATATTAACATCCAATTTAAAACCACAGTTGCTTACAATATCCAAAGTTCTAAAAGATTCGACACATTATAAACGTCGTTGTCGTGTCATGGAATTACAGGAACATTATTATGAATATTTTTATATAAGGGCCTACAGAATATTCTGTGATATTGGATATTATACATAGTAATACATACCTATGTATATAAGTCATTGTTTTGGAAGCAAATTATGATATTTCCTTGTATAGTTATGTCCCATTGAATCCACAAAATAAACCAGTACAGGAAAAATTTTACAACACATATGAATATGTTGCTGGTAAAAATATAATTTTATTTCTTAATTTTGTTCAATTTTTTTTTTTTATAAAACGTTAAAATTTTTCATTTATTTTTCCAACACATTGTTCACAAAATAAAAAATGATTGAATAAATTAAATCAATCATTAAAATTTAATATAAAATGAAACAACAATGTTACTTGAATATTTTTGGGTAATAATTTTTTCTGTGAACTGAAAAAAATAATATTAAAAATATATCAACAGCTATTAAATAACGATACCTTGAACAGCACTGCAGTTAAAGACATAAATGACACAAAATATCTTTTTGGTGAGAAATTCAATTTTGATTTTCTTTAGTTTTAAGCACTATTTTTATTAATTTCTTCTTACTTTAAATATTGATGTGTTATATATCGTAGAAATAATAATTGTTTTAGAAAGGTTAACAAGAAAAAAATTTGGGTATTTTTTAGTCTTCAACAATATTGTTTATATTAATTTTTATTAGAAAAAAAAAAACTAGGAAGTCCCACATTTAAATGGTACTGTTATAATTGCTGATAGGTGGTCTTCCAAAATTGGTGATACAACTTTAATTTTAAAGATAATTTCATTAATTTTATATCTGAAACATGTTTCTGAATGTTCCCTATAAGTATTGTACTGGGACTCTCAATATTTTCTGAGTTATTTATTTAAAAATTAAAAAGCTACAGAGTTTAGTTAAACACGAAATACGTTGGAATCCTGGCGCCAAGTAAAATTGAGTACAAATGAAATCTCTTTCTCAAACTAATGGGGGTTTTTGGAATATATCGCTTAACTCTAACAAAACTAATATCCAATAACATTATAACAAAAGTTACGAATTTATTTTCTTCCCTAACCAAATGGTAATTAATCAAAATAATGTTAGGTATTTTGTCATCATTATTTCGAATTAATGACAGACTATAACCTGCATCATAAATATTTAATTTGATTAAACAAATAAATCATAAATAAAATTCTAGAATTAACTCTTACCCCTCACTAATATAACGAGCACAACAATAGTAAACAAGAGACTTTTATACACAAAAGTCTTATACTATATAAATATATATACGCTTTCTTTCGATCTCATTAAGAATCTTCTCTTTGTCATTTACTTTCCATCTTCTATCTACTCTACTGTTTTTTTTTTTTTTCTTATTTTCTGCAATTTAGTTTCAATAATGTCAAGAAAATGAAGCAATATCTTTTTATCCCTCAGCTTAACTTATTCGAATTTTTTTTTTCCACACTCTTCTGGCAAAACATATATTTATAGGAATATGTGTTAGTGTTTTGAGGTAAATTTTTTTCTGTTGTCTATTGAGTTTTTGTATGTATGTTTTTTCTTTGTGTGGGTTATAATATTAATGAGGTTCCATACAGATGCAATTGTTCATGATGTTCATATTGTTAGAATTTTTTTTATTTAGTATGACAGTTATTGTGTCTGTATATCTATGTTAGGCAGTGTATATGTGTTTGTATTTAAGTACTGATTTGCTTTTGTTAAATTTCCAGTTTGATTGCTTTAAATATTGTTTAGGTAAGCAAAATATCTGCTCTTTCCTTTCGAAAGCTTCTAGCTCAGATGTTAATAAGAAGCAGACATAAATCGTTTGAATTTAAGGGAAAAAGTCTAAAACATTTTCCGTTTGATTAATGATGAAGGTTGTTTGGCTGGTTGGTTTTGGTTTTAATTTACATGTCTAAAATTTGCCTTAATAAGATATCAAACACATACAGACTGTTACATGGCGAGACAAATATACGAGTGTAGTCTAAATAAATAAATATATACTTTGGTAGTAATAAACTCAACCAAATCAAATCAAATTAATTATTATTATTTTTTTTTTTTATAAAAGATTTTATTCACCTAAAAAACGTAATTGAAAAAAGAAAAATTTTGTGGTAGAGGTAAGATAAGTGGTAACAAATAGATCCTGCTATATTTATATTTAATGATTTTATTCTATGTTTAATTTAGGTAACTTTGTTCAAATGACTATTTTTACCAACATCTTAAATAACTTTTCAGTTAACCTATTTTCCCCAAAAATCAACCTCATTTAATTTAAAGCTCACACATAAATATTAACCAAAATGTATGTGTATTTGCCTTATAATATTCCATTATTCTTTAAAATTTTATTTACTTCAAGGCAAACTATAAAAAAATTACCCAAAAAAAAAAAAAAAAACAGTAAAAATAACTTTTTTAAATTTAATTTTGTAGTTACTATACCAGATTCAGTTTTCTTTTTTCTTTCAAATTGTTGCTTTTATTGTTTTGCTTAAACCCTTAAAAAAAGGAACAAGTTGCTATATTTTACTTCCTTTTACTTGTTTTCCTTTCAAAATATAAAGGACTTTTTTAGTACAAGAAAAGGTCGTTCTTTTTTAATTTAAACCCCAAAAGTTATGTCGTTAGTAAAGTTTTATAAAAGAAAACATACGAGTATAAAGAAGAAATAATCTCAAAGAGTATAGAACTTATAAAGATTTGATTGGCTTAATACAGATTTAAATTAGTGCTAAATGAAAAAAGCAATGTTTAAAACATAAAAACATTGTTAAGTTAGACGAGTACTTTGTAGTTATTTCCTTTACAAATAGATAATATTTCTATTGATGTTAAAAAAATTTAATTCTTCTATTTAAATTTATGAAAACAAAAGGAAAAATTAAATTCTATACTCTTGTTCTCTGGCTTATCATTAATATTCTACCTTATATTATGACAGGACACCTCTGGAATTTTATATTGTAATATAATAATTCTTATTTGTAAGAAATTGTATCTCATACTCACATATAACATATAAAGTATTTAATCACGTTGAAGTAATTTTATGGAGAGAGTCTGATATGCAGCAATGGCTCTAGTTAAATATAAAAATGTCCATCATTTCACGGTTTTATGTGATAACAACTTTTAATTTGAAACTTTTTTAACAAATTTTACACATAAATTGAATTTATTATACCCTTCACCACAGGTGTAAAGGGTATATATAAGTTTGTCATTCCGTTTGTAATTTCCACAATTTTCGTCGGAGAGCAAAAAAGTTTATATTTTCGGAATCCTTGTAAGAAGCGATGACGATTGGACCATGTCCGTCCGTCCGTCCGTCCGTGTGTCGGTTGAAATGGCGTTTATGAAGCCCACCGATAACTGACATATATAATATGAATGTCAAACGATCGGAAATGCTTTCGAGAATTTTGCTATTGGAATTCAGCAAGATAGGTTCATACAATCCGGAGATATGTTCAAAAAACCGGTTTTTTGAACCGGTTTTCCAGTTTCTGAAGCCTCTGTATACACTACGGACTTCGTTTTTACAAAGAATTCTCGGACATTTTTTTCTGAATTTTTGTTCTGAAAAAAATGAAATAAATCGGTTCAGTAATAACTGAGATATCGGACAAAACGCATTTTTTATTTTTTGAAGCCTTGGTTTAAGCTATAGATTTTTATTTTTATACAGATCGGTCACAAATATTTTTATAAAATTTCAGTTTTTTAAATCAGGAAGATCGGTTTATAAATGGTGGAGATATGCTTTAAAAACCGGTTTTTAGAACCGGTTTTTTAGTTTCTGAAGCCTCTGCATATACCAGGGACTTCGAATTTTTAAAGGGGGCTCGAAAATTATTTTCTGAATTTTTGTTCTGAAAAAATTAAATAAATCGGTTCAGTAATAACTGAGATATCGGGGAAAACGAATTTTATTTTTGAAGCCCTTGTTCAAGCTACAGATTTTTATTTTTATATAGATCAGTCATAAATATATTTATAAAATTTCGGTTTTTTTAATAAACCAAATTCGTTCATAATCAACAGAGTTATGGCCTAAAAACAAATCTGTTAAGAATATAAATACACCAACAAACATGTATATTAAGCATTGTAATGACTATTAGTGACGTTTTTTGTTTTTTGTATAGACAAGTAGTTTAGTTATCAACAGCAGTAATATGATGAATAACAGAGTTGTTGTTGTTCTTTGTATATGCAGTCTGTACAAAAATAAATAGATATGGAATTGTAGTTGTTTATTTTTAAAAACTAAAACATATCTGTTAAGAATATACATAAATACATACACAAACATGTATATTAAGCATTGTAATGACTATTAGTGACGTTTTTTGTATAGACAAGTAGTTTAGTTAGCAACAGCAGTAATATAATGAATAACAGTGTTGTTGTTGTTCTTTGTGTATTCAGTCAGTTTGTACATACAAAAATAAATATATATGGAATTGTTGTTGTTTCTTTTTTAAAAGCAAAGCCTGTTATGATTGTTTTTTTTTTCATATTCAAATTTTCGTAGTTTGAAAAAAATTAAGATTTAGAAAATATGCAAGCATACGTTAAGGCGAAAATTTTATTAATTGTCGGTAATATGGTAATATGATGTCGATAAGACGGTAAGATGGTAATATGGTGAAGGGTATCAAAGATTCGGCACAGCCGAATCTTTTTTCAATTTCATTTTTTCCTGTTTTCTTCCATTTTACAGCAGGAAATCAGAAGCCCATTTTATGATTCACCAAAAAGCTGACTTTTATAGTTGTAGGAACTGAAGGAAAAGAAATGAGAAGATCGCCAAGGGTTGGTTTTAGACAGGATGGGATAAGACGGAATGGGAACATGGGTATATAAGACCTACAGTTTAAATAGAGTGGAGAGAGTTACTCAGTGTGAGCTTAGCACAAAAGAAGTTTGTCTTAATTATTTTTAAGTGTTTAAAATATTGTAAAAAAATAAATGTAAATATGAAATTTACATTTGCTCTATTAAAAATAGAGGAAATGTTGTAAAAGGGAATTGTAGTAGGGAATTTCGGAAGGTATAACCCATATACTACAATGACTGATATACAATTTAGTTAGTTCTTGTTATATTTATTGATGGAAATTGAAGATAATATCTCCAAAAGGCATGATTTAGAAATTAATAATATACCAGCACAATAACAACTAAATAACACCAAAACCTTAGAATTACTTTCTGAGTCAATTTAACAATGTCCGTCCGTCTGTTCGTCTATGTAAACTGTGTAATCAAACTACAGGTCGCAATTTTGAATATAAATTAATGAATTTTGACACACAGGTTTTTTATACCCACCATCAAAAAGATGGGGGGTATATTGATTTTGTCATTCCGTGTGTAACATGTTGAAGGAATCTTGTAAGACACCATAAAGTATATATTTTCTGGGTCCTGGTTCGATTCTGAGTCGATTTAGCTATGTCCGTCCTTCCGTCTGTCTATGTATTGAAAGCTGGATAGGGCTCGAACGAGACAACGTAGGAGGATGAAATTTTAATATATCATATATGAGGTTTGTTTGGTATTGAAAATAGGCAAAATCGGTTATTAAACATAAAAGTTATGGGCTAAAAACTAGAAACACTGGGTAGGCTAATTTAATACTTTTCTGCTGATATCTCTTAAACGAAAGCATGTACGACAACGAAATTTTGTACAGATAGTTCGGGAGTCGATATAAACTTGAAAACCAAAAATGGGCGTGGTCCGCCCGCTTTACCACCCACCTCCCATATAAGGTGAAACGTCAACGAAATTTTGTACAAATAGTTCAAAGACCATTGTAAGTTTGGAAACAAAAAATGGGAGTGGTCCGCCTAATTTACCGCCCATATCCTATATAAAGAAAAATATGAGGAAGTTGATGGTGGGTATATAGATTCAGCCGAGCCGAATATAACATTCGCTCTTGTTATAGTCCAGGGATGGAGCCTATTGAAATTGGTTATGATCGGTCCATTATTTCTCACATACCCCATACAAATGTCCTTCGTTTGAAAACAAATTTAAAGGGAAAAAAATCCCATTAAAATATTAGTATCTAGTTAATATTCGACACAAATAAGTTTTATATTAATGAAAATGATAGTGCCAATTTTTACAAAGGTTGGTCCATAATTTATCATAGCTTCCATATAAGGTCCATTTTCGGGAATCACCCTAAAGTGAATAAATTCATATAAATGTTAAATCGACGTATTATTCTGTACTCGTATGTTTTTTTTTTTTTTTTTGGCCACAAGTCTAGAAAAAAGATCCCTCCTCGTAGGGTATTATATGGTCGGGCTTGACCAACTATATATTTCTTTCCCGTTAGCTTGTGATGAAAATTACGAAAATATATTTATCAGTTTCTGAGTTCTTGCATTTTGAAAATGACAAAAAGCACTTCGGACCACCCTTTACTAGAAAAACAGGGTGTCCGTCGTAACTACAGTCTTTAGTTTTTGTCCGATATATTTTACAAAAAACCATGAACATCAATGAAATTTTATACAAAAAGTTCAACAACTGCTATAAACTCAGAAACTAAAAAAGACCGCCCACCTCCCATATATGGTGAATTTTTAAAAGTTGCAGATGATCGCCAAGCTGAGTTAAAATTAAAATTTACATTTTTTTCATTCTCGTTTTGGCAAAACTGCTGGCAATAGTCATTGGCATCACTAGGGTCTATATTCAAAACACAAATTTTCAAGAGAGCTAATAAACTATTTACTTCTCTTATTTTGCAATTATTTAAAAAATTTGACGATATTAATTAAAAGCACGAGTAAATCTAATATATAATTTGTTTTTAATGTTTTACCATATTGGCAATTTTAAAGAAAACAGAGGCTTTAGAACTAAAATATTCAATGTGTATAAATAAGATTGTAAAAAATATACTTTATTACCATTAAAAATCATATGTTAAATTTTAATGCATGATTTTTCAAGTTTTTAAACTAGTTATTACATTAAGAAACCATCATAATTCAAAGACTTTTTTATTTTGGAACCAGAGCAGAAGGAATAGTACCCCCATACAATCAAAATAATAATTATTATTAAAGTAAAAATTATTTACGCTGAACTATTAAAGCAAAAGATCTAAAATTGCTTGGTAATAATTTTCTTATCAAAAATCTTAACGGGTAGCTCTAGGGAAAGTGTTAAATAAATTTTAATTATTACATATCTGAGGAACTATACAGAGAAAATCTCGAGATTTTGTGGGAAAAATCTCGAGACTTTCTCTGAAATAGTAGCTGCCATCTGGCTGACTGCCAATGTAAACCTTTTCCTGGAACTCTTGCCACAAAACGTCCTATTGTCTATAATATACTAAAGTATTTTCTTTTACTTACATATTCATATTTATACAGTGATATATTATCAAATATCAATTTACGCTCTAAGTACTTTAAAATACATAATATCTAATGATAATACGATTTTTTTCATTTACACATTTGCAAATATAATCATTACTTTGCTTTAGGTTATAAAACATATGACACTTAAATAGTTTTAGTTGTTTTAATATGTATTCTTGGTATGCTTTCTGGAATAATTACAAATATTACTTTCCAATTCAGTAAGTTTTCCGTAACACCTGTTACATAGATTTCACATACTTACACACTAACATACACAAATATTTGTTAATGTTGGAAAATCACATTAAAACATTATCACTCGTTCATACGTGACAAAATAGGGTGTTAGTCAATCATCCATCCATCTATACGTTCATTCTATTTTGTAGCAACAAATAAAAAAGAAAAAATAGTAATATTTCAAACAAATCACATTTTCGTTCTGTTGTAATAGACACTTGTAATAGAAATGTATGTCTTTGCTTTACTAGTTATTTATACCTAGGAATTTTGCACAAAAAAATATTTTGAATTTTTTTCTACAAAGTACAGAGTACAAGTACAATGTACAATGCTCTTTGTACATTGAACATCTATGTAGTTTGATTTATCACTTCTTACTTGTCGTCTCAGTAAAATGTGAGAAACCAAAATATATCTTACAAATTCATTGTAACATTGATATTTTAATTTTCTACAGTTGATTGATTTGTATAGTTAAGAGTTAAATAAAAAAAAATAATTTTCTGAAATAAAGCTAAAGTAAAGAAAGAGTCTCAATTTCTTCGGTTTGATAACTATAATCTTAAACCGCAATACTCAATTTTGTGTACAATATTTAATTTATTTATTTATTTATTCTTTTTTTTTTTTATGCCCTATCCTAATATTTGCATCCTTACACATTATATAACGATTAGAGACTGCGCACGAAAAAATCTGTGCATACAAATCTGCTTATAGAAACTAAACCAATGGGCGATTTTTTTTATTATATTTTTATTAACGACTGTTATGTTCAAGTTCTAAACATATAAGAATAAATTATTTCCTGTAGGTTTTTTTCCAGAATTCTTCCAATTAAAGGTTTTTTCATGTTTTGGTCACTTTTTTGCTCGAGTAAGTCCTCTTATTTTTAAACTTCGTTTCATTTTAAGCTGAACTTTTAATGTTCTTTAAATTGTTTTTTACTAGAGCCCAATATCTTTCAATTGCTCGGAGTTCCAGACAATTTTATGGATTAGCGTCTTTTAGCACAAGCACTAAACATTTTTTATTATCACTCCATTGTTTTATTGCTGTAATGAGAAAAAGCGAGAACAGGGCAGGAAAAAGTGCATACACTGTATTTCTTAGGAAAGAGAAAAGTATTTTCTAAACGCAATCTTCCACGTATATTTCTGTGTTAATGGAACCATTTTTTATGAATGAACTGCTTCTTTGCCGAATATGTATATGGCTTCCCAAATCAAGAACTTTCTTTGGAATTTTTATTTCTTTAATACACAATATTTTTCTGCCATATTCCCCTATCTGCAACATATAATTCCTGGCAAGAAGTTGAAAAAATTCAGCCCGAACGAACGTTTCGACGTCTATTATACACTTATCAAAATTATAAAAAAAAATTCAACTGAAGTGGTATAATGCCTGATAGCTACAAAGTGCAAAGGTATACATCATACCCTGGCTACATAGAATCTTTAAACTCTGCCTAATCTTCAACTATGTTCCGCGGAATTGGAGAAGAGTGAAAGTAGTGTTCACTCCAAAAACCGGAAAAATAAGTCATGAAAATGCAAAAGACTTCCGTCCGATTAATCTATTATCTTTTCAGCTGAAAACCTTGGAAAGACGCATTGATTTACATATAAGGCAGCGTCTAGAGGGTACAACTCGCCTCTCAAGAAGTCAACATGCCTACATTAAAGGTCGCCTTTAATAACGTCACGACTATGGCGATACAGAAAACTATGCACGAACTAGGAGTTGTGGATTATATCACCAACTGGCTGGACTCAATGCTAGAGACAAGAATCCTCATTGCGAATTTAGGCAACAGTGTTAAGACCAAACAAGTTATGCGTGGAACTCCACAAGGATGTGTGATTTCTCCGCTGTTGCGGCTTATTGTCATTAATACTATCCTGTGCGAATTGGACGACAAGGGAGTGAAAGTCGTGGCTTATGAGGACAATGTGGTGATACTGGTATCAGGGCTGTTTCTTAACGTGATAAGCGATATCATTTTAACTAATTTGAATACACTCAGCAACTGGCCCAAAGAATGTGGACTAGGAATGAATCCGAGCAAGACAGAGCTGATACTTTTCACCACAAAGACCAAGATTCCGAGCTTCAGACTACCACAGTTAGAGAACTGTGAACTCACCTTGTCCGACAATGCAAAGTACTTGGGCATTATTTTGGACTCTAAACTATCATGGAAACTAAATATTCGACATAGGATTAGTAAGGCTACGGTAGCATACTACACCTGTAGAAAGATGTTTTGTGTGAAATGGGGTTTGAGTCCAAAATTTTCAAAAATGGTTATACACTGCAATAGTACGGTCCATTCTTGTATATGGATCTCTTATTTGACGGATAGCTACTACGATACGTGGTGGATCAACTTTACAGGACACAAAGATCAGCCAATGGAAATTGGCATTACAGGTGCATTACGTATTAGTCCATCAGAAGCTCTGAGCACTATATTGCACCTAACACCCATAGACCTACACATCATTGAATCATCAGTTAATAGTGCGATAAGATTATGTGCAACGGAAAGCTGGAGATCAAGAACATATGGGCAAGCGAGGATATTAAGTTTAATACCACCGCAAGCCAATCAATCTACCGACTATATAATTCCCCAGATGGACTTCAGAAATACTATGCAGCAGCGAATGGAAAAGGGGAAATCTTTTGAACAATATGGAACTAAAATATACACTGACGGCTCAAAGATGAACTGCGGTGACGGCTCTGGTGACTTCTCCGAAGACCTTGGAATTAGAAACTCATATAGACTCCCTGATGAGGCAATCGTATTTCTATAGTCTGGGTTCCTAAGCATAGGGACTACTATGGTAATGAACAGGCAGACGAATTAGTCCGGGCAGGCTCTGCTATGAATGCCTCCTTATCGGTTTCTTTCGCAATCCCGTTAGGATCAGTCAAAAGCAGAATTCAAAAACACTATCCTGAAAAGGCGAAAAATAGATGGCGAAATCTGGACAAATGTAGAGTCGCGAAGGAAACGTGGCCTACCTACAACGAGAAACGCTCAATGCAACTCATTAGCTACAAACGCAAAGACATCTCGAGACTTATAACATTGTTTACAGGTCACTGGACGATCGGAAAACATGCAAGCAGACTTGGTCTCCCTTACAATGAATACTGCCGTAGTTGTGGCAATCGCCAGAAGCAGGAGACATTACATAATTTTCTATACGAATGCCCAGCCTTAAACGCAATCAGAAATAAATTTCTGGGAAGGCACCAATAAGACAACCTCTGTGAGATATCTTATACTAGACTCAGTTTTTCTTTCACTACCAGGTTTCCATTCAGTGATCATGACTTTTTTGTATAATATTATGATCCAAAAAAACTGTATTTTTTGACACAACTGCTTTCCTATCTGTTGTTTTATGTAACCGATGTAAGATTTCGTGAAAAATTTGAATTATGTGTTTAGGTGTTTTTTGTTCAATTTTCATTTTAAGAAAAACTAGTTTCGCTATTAACAGGAAACTTAGAAACATGTACTAGTGAATTATTTATTTTTCACCCCATCAAAAGTTATAAGCTCAACAGCATGCACGGATTTTTTCGTGCATAGTCCTTACTTTAAATTATACATCAAACAGTGACTATACAGTATAATTTTATCAAAATTAAAAACTAATTAAAATACTTTTATTACTTCTACACAGAAAAAATTATTACCTGAATTTATTCAATTAACACTATAATATGGTTTGATTTAAAAATTTAGTTTAAAAAATTTAATTTTTTAATTGTTGTTAATAAAAACTTTTTTTTATTAACAATAATATATAATTTCATATTAAAATTTAATTAAAAAATTAATAAACCCACCCTACAAACTTTTGGCTCGATACGGCACAGGGTAACGATATCTGATTTCACTTATATTTCGCACTGTACTTTTTTGGAACCCAAAGAACGATACGTTCAAAACTCGAAAGTAGGTAAATTTTGGTGCAATCTAATAACTCATATATCCCACTGTTAGAAAACGATGCCATATTCAACATTATTCTCTACGTCTAAATATATATAACACTACGTTAAAAGAAAAAAAGAAGACAGAACCAAACAAAAAAAAAAAAAAAGAAGGAGAAAAGAACTGGAAAAAAAATCCCTGACATCATTAAATTGTGCATCGCATGATGACATTATGTTAAATTTTACAATGATACACAGGATACATACTGAAGATATACACAGCAGATTACATTTTATTTTCTGCTTTGCTCTTCTTCGGTTTTCTATCTTCAGTTTGGTGGTGCTGTTAATTCTTTTATTATCAAAATACAGCTTTTTGTTAAAAAAAAAAAAATTTATAGTATTCACGTGGGAGTTTAACATATTTTGTTGTATTCAAGTTTACTTCATGCATCTGTATCTACTATATGCGTAAATACTATTGTCATTGTATACAAAAAAAAATTAAGACTCAACTGCAAGTTGCTGTTTTTTGCTTTAAGCGTAATAAATATTCTCCAAGTACTCATCCTTGTATTCCCTAGAACAATTTTGCCTTAAAGGGCTATACTATAATTTAGAGTTTTCATTTTATGTTATCTAATCTTTCAGTTTATTTTAAGTTTATTTCTTTTTTTTTTTTTCTTTCTTCTTCTTCGCTGTCTCTGTTTGACATTTAAGTTACATTGTTTTTCTTACATTTTTATTTATTATTTTTTTTTTTTTATTTTTATTTTTGGGGGAAGAATAACAAAATAAAGTTTGATGTATTAATTATTTTAAAATAAACCCTCTTTTAAATTGGTTTATATTCATCATATACACCAAAAAGTTAAGAGAAAAAATATTATTTTTTTTACCACCTAAAAGCTTTAATTAAAAAGTTTATTTAAAATATATATATATTTTTTTTTTCTTGTGGTTTTAATTATGTTATGGAAGTTGTTTCTAGGTACTTAAATATTTGTATGTATATATATATATATGTACAAGTGTTCAAAATTATGTCTTGCGGCGGTTTTAAATATTTGTTTTTACACCTTTATTTTAAGAGACACTTATTTGTTTTTATTTATTAACTTTTTTTAAGTCCTTGATAAACAAAAGCAATTATCTTCATTTAATTACGAACATTATTATTAAAGGGTTATAAACCAAATGTGGTTTTTTAAAATATTTAAGAGAAAAATTACTAAATTCTGTTTATTTAAAATGGTTGGAAGGAGTTTGAGTATATTTTTTTTAAATTAAAAATTTGGAATTAAAATAGCAAATAGTCGAAACTTTTAAAGGTACAGAGGCCCATCGCGTGGGTGTTAAATACACATGATACAGCTTTTTGACTATCGATTACTTTAATTTATTTAAAAACTGTACATTTTAGATGTGTATTTGCATTTTAAGCACGTATGTTTTATTTTTAATACATGACTAGACATTACTTATACGCATTGTCATGTACATTAGCGGTTGAGTTGAGTTATTTTTTTTAGTAACTTTATGATGATTCTGATATTTGTTATATTCGATTTAAATACATATCTAAAAAGAAAAGTAAGCAAAATTTCATTAATTTGGAGTATTACAAAAAAAAAAAAAAAAAAAAATACATTTCCCAAAAGTAATCAGTTTAATAAATAATGTTTACATAAGACACCATGGTGGGATACTAAAGAGTGTTGATGATGGTCATGGCTGAGTAAAAAATGTACTTCCCTCTGCCAAGTGTTCAATAAATTTTTACAAATCATTATTCCAATTATTACAATTGAACTCGAGCAGGAATATTTAAATTAATGATAAGATTTGCACATGCAAGTATATTGAATTAGGAATATTGATTTTAAAAATTAAGAACAAAAATTGGAATTTGTAGAAGTTTTACGTCAAATTTGATTTTTCACAGAAATTACAAAATTCAATTTTTCACAAAAAATTTGATAATCCACAAACGCTTAAAATTTATTAAAACTGAAAATTCATTTACAATTCGATTTTTCAATAAAAATTCGATTATTCAAAAAAAGGAGATTAGTCTAGCATATTTCATCACAACTCAAGAACGGTTTTACGTTTTAATATCATGCTTTTATTCGCTCAATAGCTTCCGAGATATTTAGAAAAAAAAAAATTATTCAAACAAAGATTTTTTACTAAAATTTCTTTTGAAAAATTAAAAAATCTAAAATATGTATCTTCTAAATTGGTACACAAATCTTGATTTTATTCACAGTTAGGTGAAAATACCCATGTATACTTACAATTAAGTGGGAATACATCAGTAGGCAAATATTTTTTTTATTTTCCTTTTTAAACACAGAAAAAAATATTTCAGATTATTTTTTAATAAAATAACTAACTTTATATTGAAATTTTATTATATTATTTATTAATACAATTAACTTTCTAATTGGTTTACAATTTTTTTTTTTTTTAATAAATTGACAGTTTCTGTTAAAATATATAAATAAAATAAATTTAAGTCAAATTCCAAAAATTTTCAGCTTATATCTATTAAAAAAAAGTAATAATAAAATCAATTATTCTAGTTATTAATATTATTTTGATGATGAAGCAAAATTATTCTTAAAATCCTAATGCGGTAAATATTTGCAGACTAGGCTATATAATATAGCGATAATAACTAATTTCATTTGTTACAAATTTCATTAAATTATTTTTAAAATTACAATTAATGCCTTGTGCACAAGTTATATATAGACTTACTACCACCTAGAAGGACAGTCAGGCAACCAGAAAGTGACTTGGATGTTGCAATAATATAAAAATTAAATTTACATAAAATTTTGTATAAAAAACGAAAAAGAAAAAAAACGAAAATTATTTTTAATCAGTATTTATAAAGCTACATCTAATTGTTGTAATTATCATAAATATTTTAAAACACTTACCAATTTGCAGCTATTTATTTATAATGGAATTTTTAATTACAAAACTAATTTCAAAATGTTACTTTTAACAATCTTATTATCTATTTGTATTTTGTATTTATAATTCAAGCTTATTTTGCCACTTTATTTTACTATTTTAAGTACAAAAAAGTTTCAAGTTGTTTGGTGTGCGTATGTGTATTTTAAACAAATATTACAACTTCATATATGTTAAGCATGATGACACAGTTTATTATAAGATACTGATTAAATAACCCAGCAAACAATATTTAATTTATAACTAAAATAATATATAATTTAGATCCAAATGGTACAAACTTCACGCTCTTAGAATAAGGAGTGAGATTTAAAAATCACAACACACTTTTTTGATTCTTAACTTTTTTCGGAAACAATATTTAATTTTTTTTTGATCTACTTATTTTTAAAAAATATGTATATGTAGAATTATTAACTTACTTTATATTAGAATTTAATTATGTTATTTAATATATTTATTTTGCTAATTGTTTTACATTTTATTTTTTAATAAATTGGCAGCTCTTAATAAAATTTAAAGAAAAATTAAAAATTTGTCTATAAAAATATAGAAATAAAATAAATTTAAGTCAATTTCCAAAAGTTTTCAGCTCAATATTTTTTTATTAAAAAAACGAAAAAGATCTAATCGATCAAGCCCGACAATTGGATACCCTATAGCAATACGTTTGTGCACTAAAAAGATTTCCGAACTAATGTCGGACCTATAGAAATTTATGGATCGGTCCCTATGAAATTAGTTAATATGATTTCTGCTAATATTAAACTTATTTGTGTCAAATATTAACATGATACTGTCATTTATGTGCAATTTTTGCAATTTTGAGTTTAATTTATATTCGAAAGTGGGCCTTTGTGAACCGATCTTCCTGAAATTTTGCACTCCGATTTATCTTTATATAGAACTTATTCTTACCGAAGTTTATTGAAATTGTGACATAAATAAGGCATTTGTTAGCATTAGAACCTTATTCCAAGGAATATTTGTATAGGGGCGAAGTGAAATAATGGACCTATCATAACCAATCTCAATAGCATTCGTTGCTATACCAATTTCATCAAATTATCTTCAAAACTGCGACCTGTGCTTTGTGCAACAGGTTTACATGGACAGATTACCAGCCAGCCAGACGGACGGAAGGTGGGTGTTGGGATATTTTTATTTTTTTTTTTTTTTTTTTTTTTTTTTTTGTGGTGTAGGGTATAAATAGCAGTAATAATAAAATCAATTATTATTCTTATTAATATTATAATTTTGATAATTGGATCAAAATAAAAAAACAAGCGCGAATGTTATATTCGGCTTGGCCGAATCTATATACCTATCATCAACTTTTTCAAATTTTACGTTATTTGGGAGGTGGGCGGTAAAGTGGACGGACTACGCCCTTTTTTTGTTTCCGAGTTTACATTGGTTCTTGAACTTTTTGAACACAATTTCGTTGAGTTTCACCTTATATGGGAGGTGGGCGGTTAAGTGGGCGTACCGCGCCCATTTTTGGTTTCCAACTTTATATCGACCCTCAAACTACTTATACAAAATTTCGATGCCGTTCATGCTTTTGTTTAATAGAAATCATCAGAAAAGTAAGAAACGGACACCCATGGTCTCTAGTTTTTAGTCCATAACTTATTTGTTTATTAACCGATTTTGCCCATATTCAATCCCAAATATAAGAGCCCTATCCTGCTTTCAACAGACAGACAGACAGACGGACAGATAGACCGACGGACAGACGGACGGATATATCTAGATCGACTTAGAATCTAACCAGCAACCAGCAAATATATACTTTATGGGGTCTTAAATGATTTTTTCGACATGTTATACACGGAATGACAAAATCAATATACCCCCCATCTTTTTGATGGTGGGTATAAAAAAAAAATAATCAATATAAGCAATTTCGTAATTGAAGTCTATTTTTACTTTTTTCTTTGTATGTAAATCCAACCAGCCAACTAGAAGTTTTATTTCTAAATATTTTTTTATTGTGACCCACAGTGCAAGAAAAGTCCATACTTCCAGAAGAAAGGTTAAATCGATACAGAAAGTTATTCTTAGTCGAACGGTATACTTTAAGCTGTGTGTTGCAAACATTACTACAAACGCCAACAACCTATGGAGATGTCATCGAAATTTATGCGTCAATTTAATTTATCTACTTTTTTATATCTATTTTTTTTATTTTTTAATATCTACGAAACAATTGAGTATGTTAAAAAATTATATGGATGAATTAGAACCTTTGGAATTTTAATTTAACAAATCAGGATTTTTTTTTTTTTTTTTGAGATATTTCGAAATATGTAATGTCACCACATAAATTCTCTTATAAAGTTTTATTTCGAAAACTTGAGTAAATTTAAAAAAGTGATTCATGAACTCAAAACTACATGATCACGTGTATCCAAATTAACTAAGAAATCTCGTACCGCAGAACCACTGTAGCCCTGTGGTATAGACAAAGTCCTATTGTTTTAAACTGGTGAAGAGTAAACAATATAAAATAACATCAATATAAAATATGCCTACCAGAAATGATATCAACCAGAGTCTAGTCAGCCAGGCTTTAACGAAAGTAACTTTAGTATAAAAGAATATGTCTCTGATGTAATATTTATGATATTTGATGCAAATTGAAACCAACACAAATAATTTAATGCAAATAGTTGTCACTGTAGACTTCGAAAAATTTACAAGGTTTGAATTTACCCTTTGTTTTACAAAGTCGAATGGTAGTAGTCCGAAATAAAATTTTAGAGATTCAACTTCCATACACTCACATATAGAAAATATTTATCTGGGTTACCAATAAAACAAAATTTTGTTTTACACGCAGTTAATAAAAAAAGTTATAAACACATTCATACTTATAAATGTTTGTTTACAAAACTTGTAGTTATATTCATCTAACAACATTATATTCTATATACATATTTAGATAAAAACTTACATACATGCATTTGTATAAGTAATAACTATGATAATAACTACAATAACACAAATATATTTAAACAAACACATGCAAAGAATACATTAAAATACAAAAATATAATGCAGTTTTATATGAAGAAAAAAGCAGCATGAAAAATGAAAACGTTTGAATGCATGAATTCTTTTCAGAACAAAAATGAATATTCAATTTAAATTGTAATATGAATGTACGAGTATGTGTGTCATTTTGATGTAGGTAGAGCAAGTTTTGTATTTACTTTTCATTTTTCTTCATCTATTATACACTATAGAGCAAAAGTGAACACTTTTTTGTAACTATTTATCTTTTTAGGTGATATCTTCTTAACATCTAAAGTAATACAAAAAAATCATTAATAGTATTAATTCATTAGGAATTTATTTAATGTAATGAAGAATAAAAAGTGTTACAATTAATTTAGTTTTTGCAAAAAAAATAATATGTTATTGAAATAAATGTGTTCACTTTTGCACCACTTGAGAAAAATTAAAACAAAATATATTTTTAGCAATGTAATACTTTCTTTTTGCATATTTGTTTCATAGTTTAACAAGTTATGATGTTAATAAATATAAATAAAGAACCTTAACAAATTGTATCACATTGTGTCATTACAATACCTGGATGTTGTTCTAGGCTTTTCAATTTCACTTTTAGGTATATATTTCATACTTTTAATTATGTTTTAGTGTGGGTCTTTTTAAAATCCCTCCAAAACTATCAAATCCTTATTTTAAATATATTCTGAGCAAGATTTTCTAGGAAAATATTAGTATTTAGATTGAAATTCGTGATGAATATTATGATGCAATATCATATCTTCAATATTTTCTTCTCAGAAAATTAACATGTTTTAACAAATAGTTAAGGGTACTTTTTTTAGGACTTAATTCTATTGATTAGACCAATCGGACCGATATCTAGAAATGAGATACCTCTCTAAATCGCTATATAATAATTCCTTTATTTTACAGTTTTCATAACGTAGCAATACAAGTCGAACATTTATTTTGAAAAGGGTCAGAAACTTTTATCTAATAGATAGTTACAGCTTTTTGTGGTCTTTGTCAAATATTTTCATGTTTCTTATGTTATCTGCAAACAGTTTGAATTTTTGCTCTATTATTATTGAATATTACCAGTTTTTATCTAATCTTATTTTCCCTGATATTAGTTATTTTCAAAAAAATATCAGCATCTCTATTAATAACATAATCGATGATTTTATGTAATAAAAAATATTCTTTTCATTTTTTTGGACATGATCATCATGATTATTCTTGATTATTCTTGTCAAAACTAAGACTAATTCAGAAAATATGTACAAAGTTGTATACACAAAATTACAAATATCTTTTAAGCTATTTATGATATAAAATTTATTGAGATGTCATATTAAAGGTATCAAAATTACCTTTAATATGACGTATAACATTTTTTCTCAGCATCAAAACGGTCCATATCTTGCGATTTTTCGTTCGCGAGTAAATATCTCGAAAAATGGTAACTTTAAATTCGCGAAAAATATATACAGTGGTGGCCACGAATTTAAGACACGACATGTAACGAACTAAGTTGTGATAATTATTACAACCCTGCAATATAAAATTAGATTTTGTTAATTTTTCAGTGTACCCTGTAATGTTAAGATCAATTACCGTTATTTGGTTTTGTTTGTGTATACATTTTGTTGCTGTTTTTATTATATTTTCGTAAAAACGTGCTTTTGAAGCTGGTCACGAATTTAAAACATATAAGAAATATTTGGTTTTTAAGTGATTTTTTGGTGTTTTTTGAAGCTAAAAGGTAAGTAATGAATGTTTTATTCCATTTAATGTTAGAATACATCAAAATATTTAGTTAGAAATGGCCAGAGGTACTTGGAGTTCGGATGCCGAGCGAAAATTGATCCAACAAATGAATACTGATGGAAAAACAGTAATGGAAATTTCCAAGCTACTAAAATGTTCCAGATCCAAGATTTACAATGCACTGGAACACATCAAGCAACATGGCACTACCAAAAATGTCAAACAGCACCCTAGAGCCCGAAAAACTACACCCAGGGAGGATAGCTTAATTTATAAATCAGCTGCTAAAGATCCTTTCAAGAGCTCAAGTAAAATTAAAAATGAGATTTCATCGGATTTTGGTATTAATATATCGTCCAGGACAATAAGAAGACGTCTGAATGAGAAGAACTTACGTGGGTGTATTGCACAACGTAAACCACTTGTGTCAAAAAAAAATATTAAATCCCGACTAGCGTTTTCAAGAGAAAATCTCAATAAGCCGATGACATTTTGGAAAAATATACTTTGGAGCGACGAGTCGAAGTTTTGTCGCTTTGGTTCTGATGGAAAACAGTACGTATGGCGTCCTCCAAACCTGGAGCATCACCCAAAGTACACCCTTAAAACGGTTAAGCATGGTGGTGGAAATGTCATGGTGTGGGCAGCATTTTCCTGGCATGGTGTAGGTCCCATTCAGAAGATTATCAATAAAATGGACCAGCATATTTACAAAAACATACTGACAAGCATCATGATACCATTCGCTGAAGACAACATGCCTCTAATGTGGAAATTTATGCATGATAATGACCCTAAGCACACTTCACGCCTAGTGAAGAGTTGCTTAGAGGAAAATAATATCACAGTTCTGAAATGGCCAGCTCAATCCCCGGATCTCAATCCAATTGAGAACTTGTGGAATGATGTTGAGGAGCATGTACGAGCAGTAAAGCCAAAAAATTTGACTGATTTATGGGAAGAAATTCAAAAGGCTTGGTATGCCATTCCAAAGGAGCGCTGTATGGCCTTAGTTGAAAGTTTACCCAGGAGATGCGCTGCTGTGATTCAAAATAAAGGATTTCCCACCAAATACTAATATTGTTTTATGAAGCTGAGCTTTACTTTTGTGAATTAACTTTTATTTTGCCTATGTCCTAAATTCATGACCAGGCTTAAACTTGTATTAATCTGTATAATATGTAAATAAAAATTGGAAACTAAATATAGGTAACAAACTATTGTTGATTTTTTTTCATAACATTACTAGGATCTTTAAAAAATAACATGGATCTAAAATTTGTTCGATAAGATGTAAAAATTATCAGAAATATATAAGTGAAATGTCGTGTCTTAAATTCGTGGCCACCACTGTATGTAGATGATGGAGCCATTCTGAATACTCTCTGAAAGTATCGTGCTGGGACTCTAAATGGCTTCTGAGTTATTTCAAAAAAATATAACGTAGTGTAAAACAAAAAAATATTGTTTTGGAAGAAATTTCAAGCATGAATTTCTTCACTTTATTCAGCGCAACTTTTTTCAATACCTCATAAACTATTGACAATCCCATTAGGACACTTACAGATAGCACTCAGAAAGGCTCCATCATCTACATATATATTTGTTCGCGAATTTAAAATTACCATTTTTGGATATACGCGACCGCGAAATTTAATTCGCGAATTACCCATCAATAAAACTCAACATGAAAACGTGTTTCAGGTATCAATTTTAAGGTAATTTCATTACTTTCAAATATTCGCCTCAATAAACGTTGTAACGTATATATTTTGGAAGATATTCGTATCTTCCAAAAATACAATTTTTCTCATTTTTGAGATATTATAAATCGCGAACTATCGCGGTAATCAAACTTAAACTCAGTACTTGCGTTACCAGCGTCAATACTAATATTCTTGTCGAATTTCATTAAATTCGGATGATTTTTGGTTGGTTGGTTGGTTGGTTTACATGGTAGCCCGTACAGCTTACGGGTAATCAATTAGACTCGTTAGATTCCGTTTTGATAAGACCACACATAGAAATGCATAAAAGAAAAATTAGAACATATATTAATTAGATTCAGCCAGTAGCATTGAGATATTTAATAATGACACTGAGTCTAGTGTCAGATATCTCACAGAGGTTGTCTAATTGATACCTTCATAAGTTTCTGATGTCTGATTGCATTCAAGGCTAGGCATTCGCATAGAAGATGATGTACTGTCTCTTCCTTCCCGCGATTGCCACAACTACGGCTGTATTCATTGTAAGGGAGACCAGGTCTGCTTGCATGTTTTCCGATCATACAGTGACCTGTAAACAATTCTATAAGTCTCGAGATGTCTTTGCATTTGTAGCTAATGAGTTGTATTGAGCGTTTCTCGTTTGTAGGTAGGCCACGTTTCCTTCGCGACTCTACATTTGTCCAGATTTCGCCATCTATTTTTTGCCTTTTCAATATAGTGTTTTTGGATTCTGCTTTTGACTGATCCTAACGGGATTGCGACAGAAACCGATAAGGAGGCATTCATAGCAGAGTCTGCCCAGGATAATTCGTCTGCGTGTTCATTACCATAGTAATCCCCATGCGCAGGAACCCAGACTAAAGTAATGTCATGCAGTTGATTTAGTCCTAGCAGTTCCTCTTTACACTGTCTGACTAGAATAGAGGTAGTTTTGGGTGATTTGAGCGATAGAATTGCCGCTTGGCTGTCGACAAATAAACCAATATCCCCTTGAATATTTCTATAGCGAATTAGTTTACACGCTTCTCTGACCGCTAGTATTTCCGCATGATTTTAAGAAGAAATTTGCGATTTTTTTTTAGTTTATTATAAACAAAACAACACAAATTGAAATAAATATTTCCTATTTATTTTGACATTTGTTGTAATAATTCGTAAAATATTGCGAGTCACAGAATGCCACTTACCATGGATATAGAAGACATTTTCACCCATAATATATATTTTTTTCAAATTTTTAAAAATACCATTTTTCGAGATATTTACCCGCGAACGCAAAATCGCGAGATATGGAACGTTTTGATGTTGAGAAAAAAGTCATGTTGTACGTCATATTAAAGATAATTTTGATACCTTTAATATGACATCTCAATAATTTTTATATTATAAATAGTTTAAAAGATATTTGTAATTATGTGTGTACAACTTTGTACATATTTTGAGCTATTTTACACTTTCAAATCGTGATATTTTGATTTAGTTTTAGTGAAATTTTGATTTAGTGAAATTTTGATTTAGTCTTAGTTTTAGAAGATTGTACCAAATATTATTAAATTCTGAGAGGTAAAGTAAAAAATTTTAATTTTTCGTGTTGGTTTTAAATGGAATTACTCTTTTGGAGAACTCTTAACGAATTTCTATTTGCGATAGACATTCTTCATTGAATTATATATTTTCTAATTTATTTCATTTACAATTTTAAACTACAGAATAAATCACGATAATTTATCCAATCAGAAAATGATGCAAAACTGAACACTTTTTATATTTGAATGTTTTCTTTATTTTTTACACCCAGAGAAATATCAATCACATACGTGTTGAAAACGATACCATTCTGTGTCAATAGTGAATCTACACCGTATGTGTTTAAATTAAACACTGCGTGTTCAATTCTTATTGAAAATCGATACCTAATTGGCACCAAGTTGAAACCATTTCGGTATCAAATTGTTAAATCACATATGTTTTCTATTAAATTTGTTAACGAAAGGTATTAAAAAGCTGTTACCGTAAATTACCAATATGACCACAACCGTTGTTGATTTTGAATCGAATTTTTTCCCTTAGTGTATATTACACAAACAAATATATTAATATTTATTGTACACATATTTTAAATTAGACCTTCAGGATTATATTATACTACTTATATTTTTATTCCTATCGGTCGTTAAGAACTACACCAAGAAGTGTTCACTTTTGCTCTCTAGTGTAAGTATGTCGTCAGTCCGTCAGTTTGTAAGTTGGCCAAGCAGCCAGTGGAAAATGCTTAAAAGTTCATTTACTTAGGAAATATCAATTGTGGCAGACATTTCAATGTTATTCTTTTCATATGAAAAAACAGGCCATAAAATTCATGTGAAAACCTACAGAGAAATGCGGATATAAATATTTATGTACCTACTTCTATATATATTTTCATTGAAATGTACATATGTATGCTTATGACAATATACAATTACTAGTTATATGTTACTTTATAAATATTTTCAAACATCCTGCAATGGCAAAAATTATTCTTTTTATAATACGTAGCATATGAATACATTTCTATATTTATGCCAGCAGACATAAAAGGGTTTTCATATTGTTAAAATGTTTTGTAATTGTATTGGTAACATATTTTGACTTTTATATGTATATACCACTATGCTTTTGTAATATTGTGAGCAGAGGAATTTTTGTTATTTTTCCAAGGACATTTGTAGAGAAATGAAAATTCAATTAAATATATTTTTTCCAATATTTAATACCATTTATAAATACAATTGATTTATTTTGATTTGATTGCATTTTTTTTTAAAGAATTTCAATTGTTTGAAACATAAGTTATAAAGGTAAAAATACATATTTTAGTTATTAAAATGAAACAAATAAAAAGAAAAAAAAACATGGTTCAAATTTTGTATTCCCTGGTAGAAAATATGTAAAAATTAAAAGCAATTGATTTAGAAAAACGTACACAGATTAATTATTATCGTATATTATTAAATTAACTCTGTTGTTTCATTTTGTATCAGAATTTAATAAATATATTCAATTAAAAATAAAAATAACACCGATTCTGTGGCACAGGGTTTCTCAGTCAATTCAGATACACGGTATTAATAAATACTAAGCCTCTAATAGACTTTTTTAAATTGACTCTAGTTCTTGCGATAAACCGCGATATGTAAAATTAAGGACGTTGCTTTATATATTGAAGCATATCTCGAACACGACTGATTTTGTCTGATTTTGTTAAAAAAAAAATATCAAAAAATTCTAATTTAATTTGTCTTTAAGCAAAATTGCTAAGAATCCCCATGCCGCAGAAATTTTGCCTCATTTTGTAAATCTGTGTAATATTTAAGTAAGATTTTATTTCTATTTAATTGAATTAAAGCCATCAGAAAGAAATAAATTATTTCATCTTAAATAAGGAGTGAGATCGAAAAAACCTTAACACACATTTTGCCTAATAACTTTTTTCGGAATCAATATTCAAAACTTTTTTTGATCTAGTTATCATGGAAAAATACTTCAGTTATTATTTTTAATAACAACCATGTTAATTTTTCCTTATTTTCATCAAAATAAGTGACGAAAAAGATTTACGTTCTACAAGTTATTAAAAAATTTCAAAAAATTCAAATAGGTCTTACAAATAATTGGCCACAGAATTAAATGTCGTCCGTAAAACCGTTTCTAATGTTATTAAACAGTATCAGGAGAATTTGACTATTGATGTGAAACCTAGTTCGGTAAGAAAAAAGGACCACATGATATTGGGAGGCCATAAAATTGAAGGCATATTGAAAGGAACTCCAAACACATCTGGTAGAAAATCAGCTCAGTTTTCTCAGTGCTTCGACTATTTGGTGCGAAAATTTAAAGCTAATGGGAAAGTTGATAACATAAAAGTTTAAAAAATTCCAAAATGGAACTCTGCAAAAAAAAATTACAAGCCAAAAAAAAAAATAGGACTCGGAATTTAAAACCAAATTTCATACAAAAATACTCAAGCTGTATAATTGACGAAGAAACGTAGGTGCTGGCAGAATCTTCGCAGCTTGTGTTTCAAAAATTTTTATTGCTAATGCTCGAAGCAATGTTGGAGATAAGTTCAAGACCAAAAAGCAGCAAAAATTTCTTACAAAATTCATGGTATGACAAGCTTTTTGCAGTTGCGGCAAAACAGGAAAGTCATTTGATACATTCGGATTTATAAATACCAAAATATGCATAAAGGAATATTTGCAAAAAAAGACTTCTTCTTTTCTTAAGAAAGCACAACGTGTCCACATATTTTTGGACCCATTTGGTATCATGTCACTACGGTAAGAGAGCTCTGGAGTGGTACCAAATCAATAACATAGTTTTAGTACGAAGAGAGGTCAATTTTCAAAATTGTCCATAGTTTAGACCAGTAGAGAGATATTGAGCTCTTGTGAAAAGTGCATTCAAGAGCACAAAAAAGGTGTCGCAAAATACCGAAGATTTTAGCAGAAGATGTGCTCACTGTTCCAAAAAAGTGACTGAAGCAACTATCAAATTTCCAAAGAAAGGGTTTTCAAAAATGGTCCACAATTTTATAATTAGTTATTAGTTAGAACTATAAAAATTATATATTTCTGTGATCTGTGCTAAATTATCAAATGATTTAAAAAATAATGAAAACTCTATGGTCAACCGTTTCCAAGTTATTGAATATTATGTATGTTAAGAATTTTTTGATCTCACTCCTTACTTTCTTAAAAAAAAAAAAAAAATATATAATTTGTTGTAGCTATCATGAAATTTTTCTTATAATTTTGTTACAATTTCTATTATCAAATATCATATCAATTTTAATTCACTCCAATATGTGAATTCGTCAGATGAACAGCTACTGAAAACATCTTCCAAAAAGTTCTCTACAGCAATTCCAGCTTATATTTTTATGTGTTTAACAAATAACTATAAAATGTTTTTTTAAGAATTTTTGTCTACTTTTCAGGCACGTTCTAAAACTTGGCGTATGTTTTATTTTTAATACATGACTAGACATCATTTATACACATTTTTGTTACGTATGTTTTTATTGTCACGTACTACATTAGCGGTCAGTTGAGTCTTTTTAACAACTTTTTGATGATGAGGCAAATTGTAATATTTAATTTCAATCATTTTGCATTTAAAGTATGAAGTAAGCAAGTGGAAAATTTAATTTTGAATAATACCTATACTACAGCGAAAATACACTTAAAAAATTTAATATTTTAGAAGAAATTCTATATTTAGAATTTCACAAATCAGTTTTAAAAGTTTCAGATGAAGCTGCAAATTTTTAATTATGATGAAAAAGAAATTTGTATATCCTTATACTTATATTATAAAAATGAAGTTTAAGTTTGTTTGTTTGTGCGTCAATCACGTATAAACGGCTAAACCGATTTTCACAAAATTTAACGCACGGATATAACCAGTGACGGAGTTGGTTACGCCCACTATTTTAAAACTCTTAAATTGCTTCACCGATTTTCATGAAATTTTACACACAGATAGTACCAGCGCCGGTGGTGGTTATAGGTTATGTAAGAACGAGGTTGGATGTTAAGCCCACATTTTATGCCCACCTTAAAACGTACTAGCAGTATTTTTCATATCAAATTTTGAATAGGGTGGATAGGTCCAGGGGCAGTAGTAAATATTTTCTATCGCCTAATATAGGATAGTGAAGCGCACCGGGAAAAGCTCGTCTTAAATAATTTTTAATTTCACTTTTTCCATTCAAATAAATATAACTTTATTTACACAGGAGAAATCGAGCAGCATAATTGAATACACCAAATTTAATCCAATACTTTTTTTCAATAGCAGAAATTTGGACACTTCTTTCTTGAATTATATTGGACGTTTGTACCAAATTTCATTAAATTATTTTAAAATTTACGACCAGAAGTTTTTTATTACTTCCTAGCAACATTGCTTATCACAACTTCCTATAATAGAGTGATTCCATGTCAAAACGGACAGCAATCGGACTTGACATCTTCGATGTCTATATGAAATTCTCTACTTATATCGGCAATTGGAAGTGTTTCTCAAATCATAAAATTTTAGACTCAAGTGCCTTTCCGGTCAAAAAATATGATGGTATAAAAAACGAAAAAAAAGCTAATAATTTTACAAATGTGTACTTGTTTAATTGCAATAACTTCTAAACTATACTTTGTAGATATCTAGTTTTAGTTTCATATTAAAGACAAAAATATTACCTCTATAATGATATTTATAAAATTTATTTACAACAAAAGTTCAAAGATCAAAGCATAACATATAATATCCAAATCATTATATCTCAAAAATTGTATACACGTCGTTTAAAATTCAATATCTTTTTCTATTAAATGAGATGGGGAACAAACAAAAATTTTTGATGATTTCGAAATACTCACTCAATTTCCAGTTCTTCAAAATTTTCAAATTCGTAGTAGTTTAGATTTTATCGTCGTTCAAAGTTCATTTTTTTCTGATTTTTTATTTTTTTAATACATGAAATTTAAATTAATGTATTTCTGGACCTATTTGTCTGAGTTAAACAATCTTTGGCTCAAATTAATGTCCAATGAATCTAGTTTCTAATTATTTTTATGAAATGATCACATGTGTAACATGTATTTTGTTTATTTAAATTTTTTAGTAAAATGTTATATAAACACTGTATTATATTTATGACATTTACGAGGGCAAATCAATATTTCCGTGACTTTTCGAACTTTCCTCATAGTTATATGAAAAGCAACACTGTTCCCATCAAGTACCACCTGTTAATAGACTACTGTAAAATTTTGAGCAAGTGTCATCATTTACTTTGCGTTTAGCAGCTGTTCAAAACATACAACCTCGTGTATTTTTCTAAAAATGGAAAAAAGTGAATTTCGAGTGCTCATTAAACATTATTTTTTGCGAAAAAAAACCGTCAATCAAAACAAGAAAAAGCTTGATAAATACTATGGGGACTCTGCACCATCGATTTCAATGGTAAAAAAAGTGGTTTACTGACTTTCGTTATGGTCGCAAAAGTACAAATGACGCTGAATGTTCTGAACAGCCAATTGAGGTCAGTACACCCGAAAATGTCGAAAAAATCCACTATATGGTGTTGCTCGACCGAAGAGTAAAAGTGCGTGAGATTTTTGATGCCATAGGCATTTCATATGGCAGTGTGGTTTCGATTTTAAATGATCAACTGGGTTTAAGAAAGTTGTCTACAAGATGGGTGCCGCGTTTGCTCTCAATTGACCATAAACGTAAACGTGTGATAACTTCAAAGGATTGTTTGGAGTTGTTTAACCGCAATCCAAATGAGTTTTTGCAGCGTTTTGTAACTACGGATGAAACATGGATCCATTACTGTACTAAATAATGGGTTTCTCCGGGTGAACCTGCTCCGAAGAAGGCCAAGGTAAGTTTGTCGGCCAATAAGGTGATGGCAACAGTTTTTTGGGATGCACGCGGGATAATCCACATCGATTACCTTCAAAAGGGAAAAACCATAAATGGCGAATATTATGCCAATTTATTAGACTGATTTAATGAGGATTTAAAAAGAAAACGACCCCATATGGCCAGGAAAAAAGTTATTTTTCATCAAGACAATGCATGGGTGCACACGTGTGCAGTCTCAGTGGCAAAACTCTATGAATTGGGCTATGAATTGGTACGGATTTAGCCCCTAGTGACTACTTCCTATTTCCAAACCTAAAGAACTGGCTTGGTGGAAAGAGATTCAGCTCCAACGATGAAATTATTGACCAAAACAAATGCCTATTTTAAAGACCTAGAAAAATCCTATTTTTTTGGAAGGGATACAAAAACTGGAGAAACGTTGGACTAAGTGTATTGAGTTAAAAATAAACTAAATTTTTGTTTTACAAAAAACACTGTGTTTCATTCAAAAAGTCACGGACTTATTGATCCGCCCTCGTATATTAAGAAAATTATATTTAATTTTTACTTATATTAACTCAATATAATACAATTTAATCATTTAATTTGAAATAAAATAAAAAGCAAAAGTACAGAATAAGCCTATTATTATAATACATTTTCAATGAATGGTTTCATTGGGACAAAGTATGAGTTCAATGAAATCAATGTACTGTTCATCAGAATTATTTATTTTATTCAATGCACGAATAAATTTGATCAATGAACTTGTACATTGTATTTTAATATTAATATGGCAATACATTGTTTTAATGAACCTGTACATAGGGTCAAATTTAATGCACAAATTCATTGAAACTATTTTTTATTATATTTATATGCCTTTTTGGTTCAGTGTAGTGAAATTGTAAGAACAATCATGCAATCTATTAACCAAAGATATGTTGTTATATTTATGTGAGGGTAAGCTCAAATATAAATTTTTTAATGTTATAATCCAAAACGGTTACATTCTAATGACCAATGTATTAATCTTTAAAATTTAGTTAATTTGATGATAGCGAGTTTAAAAGAGATAAACAAAGTTAAAGTAATAAATTAAGCTTGCTGATGACGAATTTCTCAGTAAAAGAAATATTTTTTTTAACTTATTATTTATTAAGGTCTCTAATGATTCTGCTTCAAATACACTTTCAATAAATTCTCGGGTTTGTACAAAAAAGTTAGTACAAATCCTAAGATTTTTTAATGATTTTTCTTAAATCTTAATTTTATTACGGCAAAACAGGGATGAGTACAAATAAAATTTATTTAAATTACTAAAAAATAAATAATAATAAATTCCTCACACATTTATTAGAGTTATTACATATTTCCATTAAACACATTAACTATTTAAACTTTAACGTAATAACAAGTTTTAAGTAAGTACTATGAAATGGAATATAATTCGTTTATCTTATCCACTTTACTAAACTCAAATATGAAAACTTATAGCCAAAATTTTACGAAAACCTTTTAAATTTAACCCCAATATTTTACCATAAATAAAATCCAAACAATATTCATTTTTCCCTCTTGAACTAAAGTCACGTTTGTTATATGTATAAAATAATACTTAATATTTATAACGTTGAAAAATACTTATTTTTTATTTTATGTTTTATAAGAAATTGAACTTTTGAATTTACCATAATCACATGCACTCAATTCTCTAATGCAAAAATCTATTACACATTGATTGTTGACGTAGACATGTTGTCTAAATAACCAATATTTTGAACAATTCTCTATTCACAACAGCCCGTCCCAATACGATTTTATATCAAATCCCAACAGTCTTACTTACTTACTTTCTTAGTTGGTTTTGAGCCAAATACAAAAAAAAAAAAAAAAAAAAAAAAAAAAGAATAATAAACATCAACATCATGATGACATGTTGTGCTACTTACAATACAAGATGCCTGGGAATATAAATCTGTATAGAGTATATTTCTTTTACATATGTAAAATGTTGTTCTAAGTTTTTTTTTTTAACAATTCATATTGTTGTCATTTCATAGAAACATATTTCTGATTTTCTTTCCTTTTCTCATTTTCACTTTTTATTTATTTCTAAATATTTATACATTTATAGAAGATGGAAAAAGTGTTAGCTGTTGGTGTTTATCTGTGGGTGTATTGGTTGCAAGTGTATGATTGTTTATTTAAAGATTTCTTCTCTTTATTATTTACAATCTTAGTATCACTCATCTGTGGCATTCGGCATTTTGTTGATTGAAAACTAACAAAGCATACAGTTGAATAAATTTCTGCAGCATAAAAGTAAATATACCCGGAGGGAAAAAGCAGAGAAAATAACATAAATTCATAAGATTGTTTTACAACAGTAACATTCTCATTTACATAGAATCTCTCTGACGTATTCAAATACTTATACACTCATTTAAAATTCTCCCATTAAGCCTGGGTAAAAAATACTTTTGAAATAATTTTTCATCTATTTAAATTTTGTATACATTCTTATTCTGTAGTTAATTTGTTCATTGCTTTTATTTTGAACATGTTAGTTCATTTTTCAAATGTCACAAATTATTAGATTAGAATATTTCTATGAAAAATGAAAGGTCATTGATAAAATTATTCTTAAGACGTATGATTAACATAAATTTGATTGCGTATATTTTTCATACGCATATTGACAAGTGTATTCAATTAGAGGTTAAAATAATTGTGGCCAAGTAAAAAAATTCACTTATTATTATCTATCTATCTTCTTCTATATATATAAAAATTAATGTGTGTTTGTTTGTATGTATGTATGTATGTATGTATGTATGTATGTATGCATGTATGTATGTATGTATGTATGTATGTATGTATGTATGTATGTATGTATGTATGTATGTATGTATGTATGTATGTATGTATGTATGTATGTATGTATGTTTGTTTGAAGTCTATAGCCGCCTAAACGGCTAAACCGATTTTCTTGAATTTTCCACAGTGTATTCCTTTATGCCTGGAAGGAAAAATAGGCTAGTTTTTATTTTCAAATTCCATGTGGGCGAGGTACCACGCCCACTTACTAAATAACTATTAAAAGTAGTATATCTCGGAAATTGGTAATACTAGAGTACTCAAATTTTGCACGAACAACTTTGACACCCATATGAACATTCTGGAAAAAAATAGGCGAACTAGCAATAGGGGGTGTGGCACATCCCACGCCTAATATTGCTTGCCAATACCAAATGCCGTAAATTTAAGAAACTATTACAGTTACATTTCCCAAATTATGTACAATAAACTTAAGTGTCAATGTGAACATTTTGTGCAAAAATGGGAGGAAAAGAAATAGTGGGCGTGTCATCTCTCATATAAAGTTAATACCAAAATTGTTATATCTGGGAAACTATAAAAGTTAGAGAGCTCAAATTTTGTACGACTAGCATTAGCTTCAATATGAATATTTTGGACAAAAATTGGTACACTAGCAATAGTGGGCGTGGCACCTCCCATATAAAGAAAATATAAAATTATCATATCTGAGAAAATATAACAGTTAGAGTTCTAAAATTTTGTAGGAGTTACTTTGGTATCAATATTAATATTTAAGAAAAATATGGGTGGACTAGAAGTAGGGAGCATGGTACCTCCCATATGAATTGAATTCAAAAATTCGTATATCTGAGAAACTATTGGAGTTGGAATGCTCAAATTTTGCACAAAGAATTTTGACATCCAAGAAAAAATGTGTCTAATAAATTAGCGGATTATGGGGGTATGGTCTCTCCCATAAAAATTAAATACAAATATTAGTATATCTGGGAAACTACTAGAGCTTGAATTTTCAAATTTTGCACGGGAAACTTTTATCTATCGGGGGGTGGCAAAGCACACCGGGTATTAGCTAGTTATTTATAAATAAAACATACATAAGAATTAATTAGTTATAATTTAATTATACTAAAAGTTTAATTAACCCTTCGACTATTGTGTCTATATTAAAGTGGTCGTCCAACATTGTATGAAGGAAACCAAAATATATAAAATTGCATCAATTAAAATCTTGCAATAATATCCTAACCGATTCATGCGTACTTTGACTTCGAATAAGTCATGTAACCGCTACCTGTTCAACGATGCACAGCGTCTCATTAAAAAAATTAAATGGAAATAAATCTGAAATTTCCGAACGGCTGGTCCGATGTCAATAAAATTTCACAAAGTGATTTTTATTATTTTTTTTTTTTTTTTTTTTGCCTATATACAATAATTCTAAAAACAATCATAATATGTTGCTGAAAGTTTAAAATATCGGAATAAAATAGAATTTACCCAAATATATGAGTAAATGCTCTGCATCCAGGAACAAAAATTAAGTTACAGTAGAATTCGAAATTCGTTCAAAAAATTACTTCTTAATGCAAAAATGTTTGGGGTTTCAGATTTTAACATCTCACAGTAACTGAAAAGGAAGGGTACGACTAACGAACATTTTCTTGTCTTCGAAATAGAGATAATAAAAAACTATCATTTCCATACAGTTATGACACTTAAAACACTCATAATATTATTATATTGGCAACCCGACATTTTCCATCGAGTACTATGAACATTTTTAAAAGAATGTTTACTCCAGAAGTGCTTAAAATTATTGCTCAAGAAATTAAAAATAAATTGCAATAGATACCTTGAATAAAAAAAAAAAAAAAAAAAAAAAAAAAAACAATGGAATAGTCGGTTTAGTCGATCAAAAATTATATAACCACGATATTTATAAGTCTTAAATGGGAACAAGATGTTTACTACATTGCTATATTTTTCGATCTAACAAACACTTACCATAAGCATCAGTAATTTATAAAATCAGCAATCGTAGGGGATCTCTGGGAAATTCTTATTAAAAACGTGAAGTCATTATATACCCCTGTATTAATTTGTTCGTGAATAAATAGCTCTATTCTTATCTTGTACATACAAGTTTCAAAATATACATTCCACCAAAAGTATTATAAAGATTATAAAAATTAGGCCCAATTTAGTACCGAAAATTAATCATAAAATAATTTCTAGATGTTTAAATGCGACATTTCTATCAACCTATGACAATGTAAATAAGCAAATTCATATGTTTGCTATGATTGCCAAGCAGATTATTATATAAACATTATGTTTAATAAAAGTAGCAATATTTATTTAAGCATAAAATTGCGTTTTATTTAAAAGATTGCAATTTTTGTTTTCATCGCAATAGTTATTATAACTCCTGGGAATCATTTCCACTTTATATTACTTATATAACTTATATTAACTAATGTCAACAAAAACTAGAAAAAAGTGCTACAATAAATAGTTCCTATGGAACATTTTACATATGTAATCGCTGCGTGGTCTGGCCAGACCAATAGGATAACTTAGTGCTCATAAGGTTACTAGTCATCCTAGGTTTAATAGTTTCTTTGTATTGAGAGTTCCAATTCCCCTGATAATAGTGACTAAAGTATTAAATTAGTAATCTTAAATAAATTAAAAATTGACGTAACATTTCGGGCAGGGGGGGTACTTCACGAAATCTGAAATCGGTTTTCGATATGATTTGACATTTTGAAAATGAGTGTAGCAAATCCGCTCCCTGATAGAAAAATTTGTCTCCGTTAGGATTTGTAGAATGAAGATATTTATAAGTAAGCCCATTTTTAGTTTTTATACCACGTCTGGGAGCTTCAGAAAGCTCTGAAAAGAGAAAAAATGCTTAGAAAAAGACACATAAATCCGATTATCTCCGCTCACTGGTACAAATTTCAAAACCTAGCTCCATTAAGATTTGAAAGACAAATTTTATAAGTAAGCAAAATTTTAATTTTCTACGTCATCTGGGAGCTTTAAAAGGCTCCGAAATGAGAAAAAAAGGCTATGAAAATTACAAATATATAAGCCAATGCATCTCCAATCCCTGATAAAGATTTTAAAATTTGGCTCCGTTAAGATTTGTGGGACAAATAGTTTTATAAAAAAGCCGAATTTTAATATTCTACCACGTCTTTGAGCTTCAGAAAGCTCTGGAAAGCTTAGAAAATGGCACATAAATCCGATTATCTCCGTTCACTGATAAAAAAATGAAAAATGTGGCCCCCTTAGAATTTGTAGTACAAAAAGTTCTATCAGTATGCCAAATTTTAATTTTCTAGGTCGCTCATTGGGGTAAAAGAGGTCGAAAATGACGATTAATTCAGGAAAAGGTGATATCAATATTTTAATGATCACGTTTAATTTTTCTATTTATTAGTAAATAAAAAAATTAATTTTTAGAATTATATGGCGTTTTTTGCTGAATGGTAATATCCGTTCGTCTATACATTTGGGTTAAATGGGACGAAAATTATACTTAATTCGGGAATAGGTGATATCCAAGCTTTGATGATCATGTTCTATTTTTTCTATTTATTAGTTAGTAAAAAAATGCACTTTTAAAATTCTAAAATATTTTTTAGTAGAATGGCAGTATCCGTCCGTTTTTTTACAATTTGCATAAAACATAATAAAATCGGTTAAAAATGTTTGGCTATATATGTAAAAATCTTCACCAAGATAATGTAAATTTGAGATTTTTGAAATTTCAAATGTATATTTCAAATGTATATCTAAGATAAGTAGTACATGCAAGTATATTTTCTAAAGGATTTATCAAGAGCAAGGAACACAAATTCGCTAGTGATTAAACATTTTCTATGACACTAGTACCCTGTTTTGAATTCCCTAGTTCCGCTCTTGAAGCGTATATGGGATTATGCTTCCAAACTCAAAATAAAATTGTTCTCTGCTACGCTTATGTGAAATTTCATGTAAATCCAACCAGCCGATTTGAAGTTATAGATTTATTTTGATTCTGCCCCACTGTTTAATGTTTGATAAAGCAAAGAAAAATTTACACTTAAGCTATTTTTTGTGTAAAATCTATTGGATTTTTTTCGAAAAAAATTTATTTCTCAAATCGGACTATATATGCGCACAATTTTTTTTTTATTTTTATTATATTAAAGTGGATAATATGTACTATTTTTCAGAAAATTTTCAGAACAAATATCCTGTAACATTTTAAGTTGCATTCCATGAAATTTGAAAATTAGTGTATTTTAGGACAATCTTCAAAAAAATAACAAAAATATTAGGACAAAATATAATTTACAAATACTTGAAGAAAAGTACACTCAAATATCTGAAGTTGATGGTTCTAATTTAAGCTCTTACCTTAAAAGATTTTTTTATTTAAAATAATTACACGCAAAGTTGATGAAAATTAATATTTTACTATTTTTCAAATATACAAAGAAAAAAAATTAACTTTGACAGCTCCTTATAACAAAACAACACAACCTAGATTAATGATTTTAATTGATACTGATACATAATTTTTTCTATTTTTATTCGGTGTCCAACTTTATTACAAAAACTAAAATTTCAAAATTCAATTAATAGCCACTTTTGACACATTTTAGCCCAACGTGCGTCGTCCGGGAGATTCAGAAAGCCCTGAAAAGTAAAAAAATGCTTAGCAAATTATATATATAGAAGAAGATAGAAGAAATTAATTTTTTATTTGTCCTTGATACAATATTGACAGTAAAAATGATAATGAAATTAAACATTATCCTTTTCTCTTACAAAATTTAAAAGTTGAATTATTGTGTAATAATTTGGTCCATAGTTTGTTTAAGTCGAACAAATATGTTGGAAGTTACATGGATTTAAATTTTTTTTTTTTTTTTTTTTTTTTTTTTTTTTTTTTTGTTTTCTTAATAGCATAAAAATGTTAAAGAGCGAGATATATAAGGAGTGAGATCGAAAAATTCTTAACATACATTTTGCCTCATAACTTTTTTCGGAATCAATATTCAAATTTTTTTTGATCTAGTTATCATGGAAAAATACTTCAGTTATTATTTTTAATAACAACCATGTTAATTTGTCCTTATTTTCATCAAAATGAGTGACGAAAAAGATTTACGTCCTTCAAGTTATTAAAAAATTTCAAAAAATCCAAATAGGTCTTACAAATAATTGGCCACAGAATTAAATGTCGTCCGTAAAACCGTTTCCAATGTTATTAAACAGTATCAGAAGAATTTGACTATTGATGTGAAACCTAGTTCGGTAAGAAAAAAGGACCACATGATATTGGGAAGGCCAGAAAATTGAAGGCATATTGAAAGGAACTCCAAACACATCTGGTAGAAAATCAGCTTAGTTTTCTCAGTGCTTCGACTATTTGGTGCGAAAATTTAAAGCTAATGGGAAAGTTGATAACATATAAAGTTCAAAAAATTCCAAACTGGAATTCTGCAAAAAAAAAAATTACAAACCAAAAATAGGACTCGGAATTTAAAACCATATTTCATACAAAAATACTCAAGCTGTATAATTGACGAAGAAACGTAGGTGCTGGCAGAATCTTCGCAGCTTGTGTCTCAAAAATTTTTATTGCTAATGCTCGAAGCAATGTTGAAGATATGTTTAAGACCCAAAATCAGTAAAAATTTCTTACAAAATTCATGGTATGACAAGCTTTTTACCAAAATATGCACAAAGGAATATTTGCAAAAAAAGACTTCTTCTTTTCTTAAGAAAGCACAACGTGTCCACATTTATTTGGACCCATTTGGTATCATGTCACTACGGTAAGAAAGCTCTGGAGTGGTACCAAATCAATAACATAGTTTTAGTACCAAGAGAAGTCAATTTTCAAAATTGTCCATAGCTTAGAGCAATGGAGAGATATTGAGCTCTTGTGAAAAGTGAATTCAAGAGCACAAAAAAGGTGTCGCAAAATACCGAAGATTTTAACAGAAGGTGTGCTCACTGTTCCAAAAAAGTGACTGAAGTAACTATCAAATTTCCAAAGAAAGGGTTTTCAAAAATGGTCCACAATTTTATAATTAGTTATTAGTTAGAACTATAAAAATTATATATTTCTGTGATCTGTGCTAAATTATCAAATTATTTAAAAAATAATGAAAACTCTAAGATCAACCGTTTCCAAGTTATTGAATATTATGTATGTTAAGAATTTTTCGATCTCACTCCTTACATATAAAAAAGTATATGTTTTTGAGGACCTTTAACCGCGAATAACTAGCGCAGCATACATAATATTATCGGTTACATTTAATCAAATTTATAAGACGACAAGAAGAAGCTATAGTCAAAATTCACTTCACTCCATCAAATTCCAAAGTGAAACCTTTATTTTCTGGCACTAATATATTTCAATTTAAGCACATGACTTTTTTTTTAATAATTTTTTAAATGAAGTGTAAATAATATACATACTTTAGCAATTGTTTAAACATCTTTCAATCTTTTAACATCTTAAATACTTTTTTTATTATTTCTGTTGTTTAAATACCTTCATACACATCATTGGAAATAAATGCAAATATATGCATTTTTAAAAACATATCAAATGTGTCTGATTCGTTCTTTTTCACGTTATTTTTTGATATATTAAAAAACACCGCATAATTTTGTGGCGAAAAAAAAAGTAACCAAAAAAAATAGCTGCTGTTTCCGTTGGTAAATGATTCATAATGGTTGGTTGGTTTTTAACACGTTTGTTATGGAAATATGAATTTACATATTTATTTTCATTTTTGTTGTTTTTTATTTTTCTACTTTTTCAACGAACAGCAGGAATTTTATTTTGGTATGAATTTAATAATGCTTTAGGGAAAACTGTAATAAAAATATACAAGCAAAAATAAACTTTAATATTTTTTTAAGTAAAATATTGTTTCCCGTAAAATAATTGTAGGTGGATAAGAAAAATATGTTGTGAACTCAATTAAAATTCTTGTTAGTTTGTCAAAACTTTTATATTTGTTTTATCAACTGTAGTATTGTTTCTTGTCATACAATGAAAATAAATGTTGAAGATAAACTTGAAGATTTTTTTGAACTAAGTATTATTTTTTTAAAAAATATACCTTAGAGACAAATTTTAATACACTGCATTTCAACTGAATAGGTTCAACATTATTTATTCAATAAAACAACAAGATGTATTGATTACACTGAAAAAAGTAATTTCAATGAAAGAAGTACATTAAATGAAATTCATTAATTTTTGTCCAAGAATTTATTAACTTAAAGTACGAATTCATTGCTTCAATGAAAATATTCATTAAAATTCAATGAAAAAATAAACCCTATTATGAACATTACATTAAAACCATTCATTAAATTTATTTCTTAATACAATAAGTAAATCAGTTATTTGATTTAATGTATTAGTTCATTGAATTAATTTATTCAATATACTAATACATTGATTTAATTAAGAAGAAGCATTACACAATGAACAAAAGCATTGAATCAATTAAATATTTCATTAAATTATATTAAAATAAATGCTTTCTAACGGGAAATAAAGTAAAACGAAAACAAATACATTTCAGTTTTCTTTTATCTCTTAACAAGAAATGACGCGTTTTTAACAAAAGACAAAAAATAAAAAAAATCAGTGTTGTGTTAAAAACGAAAACAATTAAAAAGTAAACAAGTTAAAAATCGAATTATTAAAATACATAAATATAATTTATTCGCAAAGGAGAAGTCAAGCAGCATATTTGAATACACCAAATTAAATACCCAAAAGAAGGAATTTGGAGACTTGCCTTCCTAACACGTAAGTTCAATAATGTTTATTCATTTATATATATGTAGATAAAACCACTAAGACGCAGAATAATGTGTTATTAGCCTCAAATACCAGGGTTTCAAAAAATATTGTGTTTTCTAAACCAGAGGATTCTATTCGTAAGTAAACATAAATATATGAAATGTTTAAATTGAATTCTTAATAAAAATTTATTACAGACTGATTAAGATTTGGATGCTTCATCTGATGATCGTTAAAATAATGGAATTTCTATAGACAAAAATGATTTAAAGGTAACTAGTTCAAATATTTTAAGCAATTGAACGAATTTTAAAAATTTTATTTATAAACTTTTTTTGTTCAGGATAATGCTGTTGTTAAATTAATGTGGCATATAAATGGATATTCCATACCATCATTGAGCAATATAGAGGACAACAGGAATTACTATATTATTATAAATGACAAAACAAGTACGATCACATCTGTAAAATGCATTTTGTTTACTAAATTGTTTTTAGTGATATGTAATATTTTTATATTTAATTTTTGCTTATATTAACTCAATATCATATAATTTAATAATTTAATTTAAAATAAAATAAAAACCAAAAATACAGAACAAGCCTATTTTTATAATACATTTTTAATGTATAGTTTCATTTTGACATAATATGAGTTCATTGAAATCAATGTACTGTTCACTAGAATTATTTATTTTATTTAATGAACGTGTTCTTTGATTCACTGTAAGAAGAAATTTAATTAATGAACTTGTACATTGAATTATAATATTAATGTATGGCAATACATTGTTTCAATGAACCTGTACATAGGGTCAAAATTAGTGCACAAATTCATTGTAACAATGAACTTTTTCATTGTATTTATATACCTTTTTGGTTCAGTGTAATATGGTTCTTTTTTGTTTTATTATTCGGGAATTATTAATAAGAATAGCCTTCATTATTCAATTTAACCTAAAAAAATATATTTGGAAGGGACTTATAAACAATAACAAGTAACAAATAATGTTTGCTCCAACTTTTTTTAATTTCTTCAGATAATGAATATTTGTGCTCGTATTATCTGTCCGACTCATAAACATTACGTGACAGCAACTTCCATACATTTTCTATTATATTAAGGTCGAGAGAGTATGATAACCACTGCTAAGTGTTAAAATTTTGACTTCGAATTCTTTGTTTTCACGCTCTAGAACTGGAATGTCCATGAAATGAATTAAAATAGTATATAAAATGTTAGAAATTCTTTTCCCGTAAACTTTTGTAAGTTCACAAGTCTCATAATATGAAGTAACACTCTATGCCATTACACTTCCTTCGCATCTTTATGGGATACATAATTAGCATCCTTTTTTTCTTAAATGACGAAAATAGTTACGAATGGTGTTTAGATATGGGTTCTTTATAATTTTTAGTCTTCTTATATGCACTTGATTTCGAATAACACGTTTTATGGTAAAACACTTGCTAAAATACCTAATTTTTGTGTAATTTTGGACGCAGAATCAGTAGAATTGGAGGCATCTCGAATGGTGAATCTTCTGTCAGCGTTTTTAAAGATTCTTATAGAAAATAGTTGAAAATATAAGGAAAACATACAATTATAGGCGAATTCAACAAATACTTGACGCAAATCGATTTTATTCTTAATGAACCTATTTAGATGAAACAAAAAAAAAATGCCTTAAAAAATACATTAGCTGGAAGAAAATCCATTAAAAATCGTACTAAGTTCGTTATTAATTATTTTTTGCTATTAAACATCTTAGAACTCAAGACTTTAGAAATCAAGATAAAAAAATGGATCTATCTTTATTATATTAAAAATAATACGAATTTTAATGTAACGAAAATCTTGAACCTATTCAGTTGAAATGCATTGTATAAATATACATAAATAAATTGACAGAGATTTATTTGTAATAAATATGAAATTTAATGACTTAAATGTAAAAAAAATCTTGGCAACAATCGTTAGTAAAAACACCGCATAAAAATTAATTTACTTATAAAAACTATATTTTTTTCATAACATTTAATGATCTTCTTTATTAAAATTTCCTAATTTAAAAAACAAAATAAATTATATAAATTTGTTTTTTATATATATATATATATATATATATATATATATATATATATATATATATATATATATAATATATATATATATATATATATAAATTAAAATCTATTTTAGAAACACATAAAAAACTTAAACGATTCTCTAATTTTCAAGTAAAATAAAACATGAAATTTAACAATTTAATAGCCTTAAGTAAAAATATTTTTACACATGTTTTAAATTAAATTTTTCCTTTTTTTTCATCATCATCATTCACAAAAACAGTATCATCATTTTCCTTTGTATTCTCCAAACATTTACAGTTTTGAAATGGCAGCAAATGTTAAGTGAATAGACCACATTTATAGTAAAATATCATATGTGAAATGATGTGGTATAATAAAAAAAAGAAAAATGAAACAGTTTCTCTAACATATTTCAAGTGCTAAGATAAAATTGTATGATTGCTTTAAACGAAAATTCCAAAGAAAATCGTTTATTTTTATTTTTGGCGTGAGTATTATATTTTCATTTGGCCAAGTTCCAACTGGTAACTGTGGTTTCAAAGTTTAAAAGTGATGAAATTTTAAAAAGTTTATTATATCTTTATACAGAAAAAATCAAATCAGTCACCAAATATGTTAGTAAATGATTCATTCAATTAACAGATTTTTTATATTTGCACGTCTCACTAAAATGATAATATCAATTACTAAAAACTATAAAAAATTAAAAACAGAAAAAAATTTCTAATTACAAGATTAATTAAATCAATTAAGTGGATGAAAATTTTACTTAAATTTTATTCCTATTTTAGTTTTATTTGAATATATTCACTAAATTTTCATGAAAAGTTATACAATTGTGTTATAGAAATAAAATGAATAAAAAAAAATAAAATAAAAAAATATATGATAAAGATTTTCTGTCTTCTTAGACGCAAGTATTTTTGAAAACAAATTACACTGGTCGACAAAAAAAAAATCCTCCCTCAAAGACGAACTGGATATGATGCATTTTGGTGTGCTAAATACGAATCTGATTTCAGTTTTTTTCCATCAGGTCTGGGTTTTTTTATGGGCGTGTCTAATATTTCGTCCATAACAAGGCCATTACTCTAGTATATTACCTCATAACTCAAGAATGGTGTGCACGATTGACATAGGTAATACACCAAAAGATGAGGACTAAATATATCTTTAAATCACACCAACTTTATTTATGTGCTCAATAGTTTCGCAGTTATTTTGAAATAATCGTTCCACAAATACAGTGGTTGGCAAAAAAAATATTTTTTCTATTATTTCTTTAAACAAAAATAGGTGGACTAGATAGATTTTGACAAGATAAGCAAGAATCTGCATTCACTTTTTTTCTGTCACTTACTGATTGTTTTATTTTTCATTTTTTCATGGGCATGACTAATATCATCATCTTATCAGCGGTCACACTATAAAATTCGAGAATGGTTTGTCAAATTTAGACTATAACTCAAGAACCGTTTACTCGATTTTGATGATACACCAAAATATGCATATGAAAATTGTCTTCAAGGTATGTCAACAATATTTTTTATTCGCTCAAGAATTTCAGAGTTAAGGATCAAAATATTCACCATTTTTCAATAAATTTTTTTTTTTATTTTTTTTTTTATTTTATTAACTATAACTCCGGATATATTAACTGAACAAAAAATTATGTAAATTCAGCTCAAAGACAATTTATGTCGCTATATATTGGAGTTTAATTTATCTGAATAGGTTTATCTCCGTTCTAGAGTTATACAAGTGTGACTGCCTAAAGGCGGGGTCTAGTAGTCATGCCCACAAAAAAAAAAAAAAACCAATACGTGATAGAAAAAAAGTAAAAGCTTATTCTTATTTAGCACGTTAAGTTCTATCTAATCCATCCATTTTTCTTATTTAAGAAAAATGGATGGATTAATGGGTTGCCCACTAGTGTAACTTATCTGTAAATATTATGCTAATATGCTTTTTTATGCAATTAAAAAAATTCGTTTAAAAAATTGACTTTTTTCATGAAATCTGTTCTTCTGCATTCGTTTTTGGCCAGGCGGGAAGCAGTTTAGTGTCAAATCGTTCTAAATCTATTTTTATATAAAATATTGTCAATAAATTTAAAAAACCTCGCGTGACATTTTTTTTTTTTATTAATCGATAAATATTTAATATTTTTTCCAAAATTCACCATTTTCGACCAATGCCAGGTGTAGGGTGCAAACATAAATCAATTCAAAATCTCTTTACTAAACATTTTCAAAGCCTTATCTTTTGAAATATATAAAGAAAAAAATGTTTTCGTTAACGGAACTTTGAGAAAAAAGTGTACTACTTATAGTTTTGTAAAAAATAGCCGTTTTTCATACTAATTCAAGAGTGCTGCCTTTGAATATTTTTCACGTCTAGACGAATTGAGATAATCCAAAAAATCTTTCAGCATATTATGTTGAAATATATATCAAATTACAAAATATTTTTAAAAAATTTTTACCTTGCATACCACAGGACTTATTCTCGAAAAAGTTTGTTCTTTTTTTTTTTTTTTTTTTTTTTGTCTTGAAAAACACTACAGAAATATAAAAATCTTTAAAATCGGACTTCATTTGTAGAAGTTACGATTTTTTTAAACTTTCACATACTCGAGGTAGTCAAATTTGACACCCTGTAGCTTATCTTGTGTTATCACAGGGTGACCACAAGATGATTTTTCTGAAAGCTTAGTCCTCCTCTACAACTCTTCCATACATTGCAATTTAATCCAAGCAGTAGTTTTGGAGGTACAGATTTATTACCAAAAAAATTTGCGTTTGACCCCACTGTACGTTGTTATTTAAATTTAACTGTGAATGCAATCAAGATTTGTGCATCAATTTTTATGATACGTGGCTATCTTTACTCATAGTTTTGCCAGCTTTGAGATAAAGATGATAAACTAAAACATTTTTGATGTTTTCTCTTTTAAAAAGAAGTTTAAGTAAAAAAAAAAAGAAAAAGAAATCTTGAATTTAGCATGAAAAAAATTTGTTCGGACACGACTTAAAGCCAATTTTATTCCATATTTTTTGGTGTATCATTTATATAAATCGTGCATACTGTTCCCGAGTTATAGTGAAATTATTTAGGACGCAATTTCGACCTAATGGGAAAAAACTGAAAGCAGATTCGATTTTAACAGGCAGAATTCCAGCTAGTACACATATTTTTTTTTTTTTTTTTTTTTGGTACGATCATTTTAACACTTTCGAGTGATTGTAATTTAAATTATCCCACTGTTCTGTTGGCATTTAATCAAAATCTTGTTACATATCAGCTGAAAAGAATTTAATCTGACCAAATAAGCCACCGTAACAAATTTAACAAAGAAAGATGAAAGGTTTATTTACCTTTAATCCATAAAAGATAGAAAAAAATGCACACTATACATATAATGAAAACGTTAAAGACATATTCCTGGAACATAACCACACAAGTGCACTTAAAAAATAATTGCACAGACATACTTATAACACAAAAAATGAGGAACAAAAAGTAAAATAAATAAAAAAATAATAATAATTTTAAATAAAATTTTATAATTTATTTAGCAAATACAAAGAAACCAAAGCTTAGGGTTAAGTAGGTAAATACATTAATTATATATTTATGTACTTTTCTTTTTAAGTTACGTTTAGACTAGGCAAATATTTGACAAATAAAATATTCGTAGATTAGTAATATACATATATTCCACTTATCATAAATCACAGCTAACATACTATTTAATTTTATTTTATAGTTTTTTTCCTACTAAACATTATCAAACAACGCCAAACTATTTAAAAATAAATTGTCACAAAATTTTGATAAAATATTTGCCAAATATGAACATAACTTAAGATATACATACACACAGAAGTATAAAACAGCCTAAAGATATGTTATGATTTTTTCTACTCTCCTTTTCTTGCGTTTAATTAGAATTGTTAGTTTAAGTATACATACATATATAGAACGTAAAGGAATCAGTATAATTAAGCAGCCTTTAGATACTTGTCATTAACTTAAATAATTTATTACAATAAATAAATACTAATTTTGCATAAATTTTTGAGTTAACATTATGAAAATACTAAATTAGGTAAAGCACAATGCTTGGTATGCTACATATTTCTAAAGTGAGTGGAAGAGGTTTCTTTAAACATAATAAATTTTATCAAGTTGACATATTTAATGAAATTATGGTTGTTAATATTTTGTATACGCTTTACAACGATATGCTGTTTCTCTTTTGCTTACAAAATAAATATTCAGGGATGTTATGTTTTTTTTTTTTACTTTCACACTAGCTCACGCTATTTCTTTATTAACTTCATTATAAGAAAATTTGTAACCTTATTAAAGCTTAAATTAACTTTTCATTTTTATTAACTTATTTCTTTGCCTTAAGAAAATAAAAAGGGGAATGCAAATACGATTTTAACTTTATATTCTTTTTATTTTTTCTTTTGCTTCCATTTTATTTAAAGTGTTAAATGATATTTTTTTTTTTCCATTGCTGTTGCATGTGTGCTTAAGTACCATAATATTATTGCAAATTTTCTCATATACATACATATATCCTTTTTGCTAAAAGAGTAATAACTGAGTGACTGACTGACTGACTTAGTGATTCATCATCGCACAGCCCAAATTATCTTAAACTTAGTCGTTTGGGCTGTGCGATGATGAAATATGGAAATAAGGACTGTATTGGTCTCCTACCGAATAAATCCACTAAGACAGGATTTTTGGAAATTCGAATGTTTAGGGGGTAAAAAAAGTAAAAACGGGTAAAATCGGTAACCATATATCTCCTAAACTAATGGAGATACAAAAAAAGTTGAATAGTTATCGTTATTAATTTAAAAAACGATCGGATAGGTGTCTGGTACTTTTTTGAAATTCGGCTCTTTTAGGGAGAAAACGTGTAAAAACTGTAATATGGTACTTTTTTGGCATCCTATCTATTTTTTAATCCAGTAAGTATACAAATAAAATATGCATTAAATTAGTACCTTATCAAAAATTAGCGAATACAAGTTTGATACTTTCTAGAAATTCGAATGCTTAAGGGATAGAAACCGTACCTGTTTTTTGGTACTTTTTTCACAAAATATTTTTTTTTTCTTTTTACTGACACATACATATGAATATTTTGACATTAGATCCCAGTATAAATTAGAAATTCATTGGAATACAATCTTTGTTACATTTAGGGGGGAATAAAAAGTACCAAAAAGGGGATAAAATCTTAAATTTAATTATATTCAAATTAAATAATGCATTTTTTATTATATTAAACTTTTTATTTTATTAAACTTAGAAGTACATGTAGCCCTAAATGAGTGAGAATTCACGAGAGGAGAATTTGTGGTACTGTTTTGATCTTCTAATGGTACTTTTTGAATTTTCTATAGTATTGAACCTAGAAACATGAAATTAGAGATATATGATCCTAAGTGAATTAGAATCCATAACAGGGGACTTTTTTGGGACTTTTTTATTCTTCTAATGGTACTTTTTGAATCTTCTAATTTTCGTTATTCCATGGTACTTTTTGAATTTTATATAATATTGAACCTACAATTATGAATATATTGTCCAAGTGAATAAGAATTTAGAAAAGAAGATTTGTGGTACTTTTTTTTTAAAATATTGAACCTAGAAACATGAAATTAAAGACATATTGTCCCAAGTGATTAAGAATATATAACAGGGGACTTTATGGTACTTTTCTCATTCTTCTAATAGTACTTCTTGAATTTTATACAATATTGAACTTAGAAACATGAAATTAAAGACATATGTTCCTATGTGGGTAAGAATTTAAGAGGGGAAGTTTGTGGTATTTTTTCGTTCTTCGAATGGTACTTTTTGAATTTTCTAATATTGAACCTTTAAATATGACATTAAAAATATATGGTTCTAAATGAAAAAGGGTCCAGAAAAGAGGAAATTAAAGATATGTAGGCCTAAGTGAATGATGACCCATAAGAGGGTACTTTGTGGTACTTTTCGTTATTATATTACTATTTGAATATTATGTAATAATAATTAACTTATAAGCGTGGAATTAAAGATATATCGTTCCGTGTTTAGAATCCACAAGCCCTCTACTAAAATATAATAATAGAAATAATTTGGTAATTTTTGAAACTTCGAACGTTAAATTTAAGAAACTGGTAACTAAAATATTTAAAAGTTTATTGTCCTGAATGCTGACACAACAACAATATTACAACTGTTCCCACTGGTAATAGGAATCATAGTTGAATATAAGGGGTTTCTTAATTTTTAATATTTCATTTTGTTTTTTTTTTTTCTAAATAAAAAGGATACCAATATTTTTATCTGATCTATTTAGGAGTACTGCAAGATCAGATTAAATGTTATTTATTATTACGTTTATATGCATCATTTACTCGCAAATAAAAATATTGCGATATAAAAATTTCATTTGGCACGACAAATAAGAAAATATATTTCTTTGTGGAATTTGCGTATAAACAGTGAATTATTTATTTGCAAGTTAATTCTATTTGCAATAATCGCGCGTATAAACGTAATATATATAAAAGTGAATCTGTGTTTGTTAGTCTGTCTGTTTTAGAATTTTGTTTCGATGCTTTTATTTTATTTCAATACAATAAGATAGCGAAGCACACTGTGTTTATGCAATTAGAAATATTGTTCAAAAATGTATAGCTACCCAGCAAAAAAAGAGCATACCAATCATTAGTAAAATCATTGATGTTACTGAACCTGAAGTAGTTCCATTTCTGGTGAAACATCAATGAATTTAACACGTGGTTGTCATAGGACGGAAGTGATCCAAAAAGCTGAATAGTATGCGCTTTTGAGTAACACTGAGGTATTAAGTGAAAGTATACCTTTTCATATTTTTTTTTTTTTTCATTAGTGAAACAATTTAATACAATTTAGCATACATACATATACAATATACAATACTTACATACAAATCATTAGATAAATGATATAATTTTTTAACATATTAGGATGTTGCTAAAAAGAACAATTTTAGAATATGAAATTCATAACTTAAAGCTACTTGGTATGTAATGAAAATGCTGTGATTTTAGAACAACTTCTGAAATATTTTGCTGGGTATAAAATTAAAACTTAACACAATTTGAGTTTATAATATAGTATGGTTTTTCTTAAAAATAATCTACGCTAACGAAGCAGCGGGTATACTGCTCGTACTTAAATAAAAGAAGATCGAAAAATTCTAATATATGAATCTGTACATATTCAATCATTATGGTCAGTAGAACGCTAGCCTGATTTTTATACCCACCGACATGTAACATGTCGAAGACATGTTACAAAGTATATATTTTCTGGGTCCTGGTTAGATTCTGAGTTGATCTAGATATGTCCGTCCGTCTATCCGTCTGTCTGTCTGTCTGTCTGTTGAAAGCAGAATAGGGCTCGAACGGGGCAAAGTAGCGGGACGAAATTTAGCACAAATATTTGTCTTATATTGTTTGTTTGGTATTGAAAATGGGCAAAATCGGTTAATATACAAAAAAGTTATGGGCTAAAAACTAGAAACACAGGGTGCCCGTTTCATACCTTCTTGCTGATATTTCTTCAACAAAAGTATGTACGACAACGAAATTTTGTACATATAGTTCGGGAGTCGATATAAACTCGAAAACTAAAAATGGTTCGCCCACTTTACCGCCCACCTCCCATGTAAGGTGAAATTGTGTTCAAATTGCTCAAGGACCAATGTAAACTCGGAAACAAAAAATGGGCGTGGTACTCCCACTTTACTACCCGCTTTACCGCCCCCTCCCATATAACGTAAAATTTTAAAAAGTTGATGGTGGGTATATAGATTCGGCCGGGCAGAATATAACATTCGCGCTTGTTTTTTAATTTCCTTCGCTGAAAAAATACATTTACATCAATTTTTGACTCATATTTCTTTAAAGTATGTTAAACACATTAAAAATTATTTACATGTATTTACAGTAATATCATGCAAAAATAAAAAACATTTCCTTTTATTCTTAGAATTTCTCTATCAAAAACAAACATAACTTAACTTTATTATTCTTCAAATTAAAATCAAATAAATCCAAAAATATATAAATTTCCATTCAAAAATAGATTTCGCCAGAACAACACAAAATATAATAGAAACTTGTTTTCTCATAGCGTTTAATTGCTTTAATTTTTTGGCCCAATTGCAAAAAGTCCTCTAAATAATTTAACAATAAATAACTTAAACTTAAGCAGACATTTAACTTAACAGTTGGAGTAGAGGGATTTTACATACTTTTACAAATATTATTACTTTGGTGTTACTAAGTATTAATTTGAAGACATTGCTTTAGGGACTGAAAACTTTGTTGAACTTAAAACATGTTTAGCAGTGCTATGTTTTGGCTGTAGCAACATTGACAAAAACACCCAAAAAACCGTTTAAATAACTTTTGGGTATATGTTTCCTTTCCTTTTTCTATATTTTCTTAACGTAAAGTTACATAAACTTTTCTTTAATGCTGCCCTCTTTTTTGACTTGTAAAACTATGGCGATAGAAAGTTGTATGTCGTCCTTGGCATGAGCATGTTTTCAATGAAAACTTATATGTTACATTGTATGTAGTTAAATTTTTGTTTGTAATATTATTAAAATGAATGAAAACATATTATTTGCAAACATTTTAGTTATTTTCCTTTGTAGGAAATTTCTTTATTTTTTACTTTGTATGTGGTAAACTTTTTTCATCTTTTTTTTTTTTTTTTTGAGAAATATGAGAAAATTTTTGGGTTACATTTTCTATATTATCATTAAAATTTCATCAAAGACCAACAAAATATCAATGAATTTATGTTCAAAAATAAAGATAATATAAAACATTTCCTAACATATTTTGTTAATGAAAATTTTTGGGTTTCGTACAAAGATTTTCTTATATTTTGTTTAAGATTTTAAACATACATAAGTATGTATTAATTTTATTAAAGAAGCAGTCACTTACAAAAGTTAATTTTTATGAAATTATTGAAAGTAGAAAATTAAATATACTGACATACATTAGGATATAATAAAACGAGACGTAGTCAGAAAAAAAACGTATCCAAATATCTCCTAAATCTTCATATGAGGCCAGTGTTACCGTTTGGCGACCTTAGTAGCCAATTGCCCCTTTTTCAACCACCTGACCACTTTTTTGGCCCCTTTTTTAAATGGTGACTATATGGCGTCTTTATAGGACTATGTGGTAAATGACAAAACTAAATTGTTTGAAATATATTCAACAAATAAATTAATCGTTCTGAGATTGTTTTACAGTATAGCGATATAAAAACCCGCGCAGTATTTATAAATTAATCAAAACTGTAATTAACTAAAAATAATAATATAGTTTATAAACAGCTATTTATATAATCATATGCCGATCCTTTTTGGACTGTATTGAAAAAAAGAGGATTGTAGTTAACTATTTTTGTGAATAAATCTTTATTTTTGCAATAATAAAAAATTGTTGTAAAAGATACATATATAAATTATTTTGTTTAAATTTAAAATTTTTCAAAAAAACTTAAAATTTGGGAGAAATATTTTAGTCTAAAATTTTCGGCAGTTAATGGAGTTTCTAAAAATTGGTAAAACGAAATGCGTCGTATGATTATTGACTGAAAGTCCCTCACGTGTGAATAAATTTTTGAGTCAATAGTTCAGCAAACTGAAATTAAGAACACAATTAAATCCGTCGTAATCCAGTTTACATGCAAATATTTTCCGGTAAGTTTTCGTCTTATGTCTTAAGTATCTAAATATATATTACATTTATGACATTCAATAAATAACTATTCAAATATATATAGCTGTCAGTCCATTGTGGAACAATTGATTAGATTTGATGTATTTATTTTGACTACGTTTATTAAAATTATTTATTTATCTATCTTTTTTATTTAATAAAATCTGTCATTATTTTGATTTAAATGAATTATAGTAGTTTTTCACTAAAATTATTTGTTTGGGTATTTTTTTAAATCCAAACAATATTTCTTTAAAGCCTAACAATTTAATTGTTTGAAATTTTTGTAGATTTTTAAATATTATATTTTATAAATAGTATATTATTTTAACAAAGAAAAATTAAAAATTTTTTCAATAAACAATTTACGAATTAAAGTTTTTCTTTTTACGAATTTCGTAAAAAAAAATTATTGACTTTATGAATTTGATAAAAGAAACTGTCCGCTAACAGCTCCCCTCCGGCGCTATGCCACGGGTGGGGTTGAAGCTTAATAGTAACGTACACGTCTGTCGTCACTGAAGGTTACCGCCTGTTAAATCGTGCATACTCGTGGGAACAAAAATTAAACAAGCGAGAATGTTATATTCGGCCTGGCCGAATCTACATACCCACCATCAACCTTTTCAAATATTACGTTATATTGAAGGTGGGCAGTAAAAAAAATGGGCAGTCACGCCCATTTTTTGTTTCCGAGTTTACATTGATCCTTGAACTATTTTTACAAAATTTCGTTGACATTTCACCTCCTATATAACCGTCGATATAAACTTGGTTTCAACAGACGGACCGACGGACAGACGGACGGACATAGCTAGATTGATTCAGAACCTAACTAGGGTCTTAAATGATTTTTCCGATTACATAGAGTTACAAAATAAAAAAAATTGTCTGCGGCATATCATAGAAAATGTTTATAACAGGTTTTTGTTTAGCTCGTCAAGTTCCATCTAGTCACTTATTTTTGTTTAAAAAAGAAAGAAAAAAAATTTTTTTGTTTCTACATGGGGATTTTCATTTAACTGTGAATAGAATCAAGATTAGTGCATCAATTTTGATGATACATGCATAGAATCAAGATTTGTGCATCAATTTTGATGATACAGCTTTACTGGATTTAAAATAAAGAAAATAAGCTGAAACATTTTGGTTTCAATCGTACACAACGATCTGGCGTTATGGTGAAATATACTAGAGTAATGTGCTTAAAAAACTCCAAACCTGAAAAAAACTGTAAACAGTTCCATGTTAAGCACATCAAAATTTATTAAATCCAACTATTCGTCTTTAAAGAGGATGTTTTTGCTGACCGGTGTAATTTAATAACAATTGGTACAAAATATTTTTTTGCACAAGGACGAAGCCTATTGAATTAAGAGTTCCTAACCTGGAGTTTTAATATACAGCCAATATTTAAAAGGAAAATATATTGTCGGAAAAATTCTGACACGACATACAAAACAAAATTTATATGTAAATCACACTAAAATAATTTAGAAACTGAATGTTTTTCATAATTTTTTCGCTTTATTCTGGTTCTATATTGCGGAACAAGAAATAAATTTATTAACAATTTAAAATTCACTAAACAACAATTCAAGTACACTATTTCAAAAATTGAGCAAATACAAACAACATTTCACTTCATAATAGATGACAATGTAGCAAATGAAAGTTTATATCTACAACGTAATAAAACAAGACGTGAGAAAATGTAGACAGAAAGAATAAAAAGTAAAACTATTAATGTAAAGTTTTCAATTTCCTTTCCTTACTTAATTATGAGGTTTAACATGAGCAGAAATACAACTTTTCTGTGCCAACCACAAAAAAAAAAAAATCTTTTTATATCTTACCCTATCATAAGCGGTTTGGGTATTATGCGTTTGTCATACACCAACCTTAAAATATTTAAGAATTAGTTGCCGAATCGATTTAATAATGTCTGTTCGTTATGTATTAAGTAATTTTGCAAATTTTAAAGATATCACAATGAAATTCGGCATGGAAATGGTTGTGAACGGTCCATTTTTTCACATAGCCGCCATACAAATGAACTTTAGGATTTTAAGACCAACTTACAAAAATCAGTTTCGAAAATATTCCATATACTTAAGGTCCATTTCCAAAATTTTCGGATTCGATTTAATGCATATACACAATGATGCAAGGTATCATTTAATCGTATTTGACCAACTTTTACATTTTAGTTTGTATTCTGATGAAGCTGTTGCAATCCAAATGCAGCACGTTGGGGTAAAATGTGTCAACAATGGCGATTAATTGAATTTTGAAACTTAAATTTTTGTATTAAAGTTGGGTACCAAATAAAAATAGACAAAATTAAAATCTTTAAGCTAGGTTGTTTTGTTTTGTTATAAGGAGCTGTCAAAGTTAAGAAATTTTTAACATTTTTGAAAAAGAGTAAAAAATTAAATTTTATTAAATTTTCAGTGTATTTTAATTAAAATGTCTCTTAAAGTAAAAAATTTGAAATGGAACCATCAACTTCAGGTACTTAAGTTTATTTTTCTTCAAGAATTTGTAAATTACTTTTTGTCCTAACATTTTTTTTTTTTTTTAAATTTTCCTAAAATGCACTAATTTTCAAATTTCATGGAATGCAACTTAAAATCTTACTGATGTTTGTTCTGAAAATAGTACATATTGTTCACTTTACTATTATGAAAAAAATCGTGCTTTATCAAACATTAAACAGTGGAGCATAATCGAAATAAATCTGAAACTTCCAATCGGCTGGTTGGATTTACATGAAATTTCACATGGTCATAGCAGACGAGAGTAACATTTTGAGTTTAGAAGCAGGATCCCAAATACGCTTCAGGCGCAGGGCTATGGGGGTTCAAAATAGGTTACTAATGCCATAGAAAGGGTTTAAGCACTAGCGAATTTTTGTTCCTTGCCCAATTTCCAAGATTTTTATATCACCTTAAAGTCCTTCAAAAATCCTTTAGAAAACATGCTTGCATGTACTATTTCTCTTATATATTCTTCGAGATATATTCATCTGAAATTTCAACAATCTCAACTTCGCAAAATGTTGGTCAAGTCTTTTCCATATATATTTCAACATTTTCAACCGATTTTATTATATTTTATGCAGTTTATTAAAGAACAAAATTTTTTATTGAAGTCGATATCTTCATTGAGTCAGAAAATAAACGATTTTGAATTGTAGTTTGCTAAAATTAGTAAACAGATGGACAGAAGGACAGACATTAGAATTCTTTTAAAAAAAGTCCGATAATTCCAAAAATATATTACTTTTTTTACTTTTTAACCAATATAAAGAACAAATCTAAATACTAAAGTATTGATATCACCTTTCGCTAAATTAAGTGCCATTTTCGACCCATTTGATCCAAATATATAAACGGAAGGACGGATATTGCCATTCTGTCAAAAAATATTTTAGAATTCTAAAAATTAATTTTTTTACTAACTAATAAATAGAAAAAATAGAACATGATCCTCAAAATTCGGATATCACCTTTTCCTGAACTAAGCGCTATTTTCGAACCATTTATTCCAAATGTATAGACAGACGGACGGACATTACCGTTCAACCCAAAAAATATTCTATAATTGTAAGACTAAATTTTTTTAACTTATCTATAAATAGAAAAATTAAACGTGATAATTAAACTTTTGATATCACTTTTCCCTGAATTATGCATAATTTTCGACCCATTTAACTCTAATGTATAGACGGACGGAAGGACATTAACATTCTACCAAAAAAAAATCTTAAAATTCTAAAACTGAATTCTTTTACCTAATAATCAATAAAAAAAAAATAAAACGTGATCATTAAAATATTGATATCACCTTTCCCTGAATTAATCGCCATTTTCGACCCCTTTTACCCCAATGTGCGCAGTTACGGAGCAGTTTGTTCTTGAAAAGTTTCTCATTTTTAACTATCTGCTTGTCGTATTGAAACAATATTCATATTTAACATGTAACAACAAACTTAACTGCACGTATATTTTAATACAAATATATTTACATTAGGGTGTCACCAAGATAATAAGTATCAAAGTTGCCAAATCAAATATAAATGTACAAAATCCCCAAGAGTATCTTTTATCTTGATATAGTCTACAAAAAGATAATGCCAGGAAAAATTAATTTGAATAATTAATTTTCCATGTGAGCTGTTCACCCTAATATTACATATATTTACTATATTTATATGCAGCTTTGTATACTCAGCAGCTGTATCTAAATCATTAAATGTGTAGATGTGTATATATTTTATAATACGAGGTCGGATCAATAAGTCCGTGACTTTTTGAATGAAACACACACAGTGTTTTTTGCAAAACAAAAATTTATTTTCAACATAATCTCCTTTTAACTCAATACACTTAGTCCAACGTTTCTCCAGTTTTTGTATCCCTTCAAAAAAATAGTATTTTTCGAGGTCCTTAAAATAGGCAATAATTTCATCGTTGGAATAGGAAGTAGTCACAATGGGCTAAATCCGGAGAATATGGCCGATGAGGTACCAATTTGTAGCCCAATTCATAGAGTTTTGCCATTGAGACTGCACACGTGTGCACCCGTACATTATCTTGATGAACAATTACTTTTTTCTTGGCCATATGGGGTCGTTTTCTTTTTAAATCTTCATTAAATCAGTCTAATAAGTTGGCATAATATTCGACATTTGTTTTTCCCTTTTGAAGGTAATCGATGTGGATTATCCCGCGTACATTTCAAAAAACTGTTGCCATCACCTTATTGGCCGACAAACTTACTTCGGAGCAGGTTCACCCGGAGAAACCCATTGTTTACATGTTTCATCCACAGTTACAACACGCCGCAAAAATTCATTCGGATTGCGGTTAAACAACTCCAAATAATCCTTTGAAGTTATCACACGTTTACGTTTATGGTCAATTGAGAGCAAACGCGGCACCCATCTTGTAGACAACTTTCTTAAACCCAGCTGATCATTTAAAATCGAAACCACACTGCAAACGCGGCCAGCACCATATCGTGGATTTTTTTCGACATTTTCGGGTGTACTGACCTCAATTGGCCGTCCAGAACGTTCAGCGTCATTTGTACTTGTGCGATCACAACAAAAGTCAGTAAACCACTTTTTTACCATTGAAATCGATGGTACAGAGTCTCCATAGTATTTATCGAGCTTTTCCTTGGTTTGATTGACGGTTTTTTTTTTCGTAAAAAATAATGTTTAATGAGCACTCGAAATTCACTTTTTTCCATTTTTAGAAAAATACACGAGGTTGTATGTTTTGAACAGCTGTTAAACGCAAAGTAAATGATGACACTTGCTTAAAATTTGACAGTAGTCTATTAATAGGTGGTACTTGATGGGAACAGTGTTGTATTTCATATAACTACGAGGAAAGTTCGAAAAGTCACGGAAATATTGATCCGCCCTCGTATATACTTCTTATTTTATAGGTTGTTGTTATATATGTATGCAGTAGTGACAGTTTGTAGCAATTATTTGTGGTTACTGATGGTATTTGGTAAAAATTCCAAACACACACCCACATACTTCATACTTCTTTACTCTTGTTAATATTACTTTCTTACTGTGTTGGAATTTGATTGAATTTAACAACAAACTGAATTCTCTTTTTATGTTTGTTTATTTGCAAAAATATTTATATTTAACTTTCTTATTTACAACAGTTTTTATTTGTGTTTCTACTGTTGGACTGTCTTGCTTTAGATTTAATTTAAAATTTATTGTCTTCATTAAATTTGTTTTTTTTTTTTTTTAAGAACATAGGTATACCTAAATATATTAAAATTAAAAATTTAAAAGTTCTTTTTTACATTCTTTTTGAAAGCCAAAAATTTATGTGTCTACTTGTGGCATTACATTGAAAGTAGTTGACCCTTAAAATTTTTCAGTTCTTTATAAAAAATAATAATAATAATTTATATTAAAGACTTAGTCTAATGAGTAACACAATAAAGAATTAAAAATACAGATGTTATTCGTTAACAACTCAATGCGAAAGGTACAAATAAATTAAAATTATATTTTATATTTTCAAAAATGTGGATGATTATTTATATGTTTGTAATATAAAATTTTCAAAATTTGTATTTTCTCAAAAAAGAAAGCATTGTAAAAAAAAAATAGATTGTCATAAAATTTTTCATATTTATTGTTTAATATAGAAAAGGCATAGAAAGGCAGAACCGATTTTTGTCACATGATTGGATTTATATAAAATTTCACATAAGCCCCACAGACCCCTCAGTAGCGGAATGATGAGAGCTCAAAGTGGGAAACCTCTGACACAGAAAATATTTAACCACTTGCACAAATATTTCATTCTTATCCGATTTCAAAGATTTTTATATCTACTTAAAGCTCTTGACCTACAAAAAACATGTAGTAATCTATTTTCCTGTAGTTTATAAGTTATTTGCATTCGAAAGACTTGGTCCATTTTTTCATATATAGTTCAACATTTCCGGTTTTGTTCGATATTTTTAATAAGTTCAAGAAGAAAATTATGTGGGTAATTCTCATTTTACGTTTACCTTTATGAAACAGACCTTCAAAGTCAAATATTTTTATACCCACCATCAAAAAGATGGGGGGTATATTGATTTTGTCATTCCGTGTGTAAAATGTCGAAAAAATCATTTAAGACCCCATAAAGTATATATTTTCTGGATCCTTGTTAGATTCTGAGTCGATCTAGCTATGTCCGTCCGTCTGTCCGTCTGTTGAAAGCAGGATAGGGCTCAAACGGGAGAACGTAGGGGGGCGAAATTTGCCTCAAATATTTATTTTGTTTGAGAAAATGTGAAAAATCGGTTAATAAACAAAACAGTTATGAGCTAAATACTATAAACACAGGGTGTCCGAGTAGCTTCATCTGCTGATATCTCTTTAACATAAGTATGTACGACAACGAAATTTTGTACAGATAGATCGAGGGTCGATGTAAACTTGGAAACCAAAAATAGGATTGGTCTGCCCACCTCTCATATAAGGTGAAATGTCAACGAAATTTTGTACAAATAGTTCAAAGATCAATATAAACTCGGAAACAAAAAATGGGCGTGGTCACCCACCTTACCGTTCGCCTCCCATATAACGTATAATTTGGAAATGTTGATGGTGGGTATATAGATTCGGCCAAGCCAAATATAACATTCTCGCTTGTTTTTACTTCTGACTTTTTAAACAATTTTTGATACAATTAAATTATCAACATTTGGTGGTGTAACACAACAAAAATTCAAGACCTGAAATGGTTCCATGTGGTGCCAGCAAGCACTAAAAATCAGAAAAAAGTGAAAAACTATTTTTTTTTTTTTTTTTATTGTTGTAATCGCAGAAATTTCAAAACACTTGTAAAAAAAGACCAGCATGGATTTAATTAGCGTGCCATTAACCAGTGTCAAATTGTGTTTTGCAAAAGTCATGAAAACAGATTTTAAAATTTGTCAGTTTTTATACTAGGGATTTTACGCCATTTCGGTTATTGCATGGAGCCTAATAGCTCTTGAAATTATGCATCATTTGACATATATCTCGTTAATGTGACCTCAACAGAAATGTTGTAGGAGGTACCCAAACTTGTTGAGAAAAAACGTGAATTGATCCAAGCACTGCCTTTTTCACGAGACACACACTTAACGTTATTTCAGTTAAGCTAGAGTATCGCGTTATCAAAGAAGATTTCCAAATTGTATTTCAAAATCATTTTAATATATTAATTTGCTAAAAGTTTATAGTTATTTTAAAAAAATCAGAAAATTTGCATATTTTTTTATAGCGGATTTTGGAGTTATAAGTCAATTTTAATCTGAAATAAGTTCTTGTGATAAGTTTTACTTACGAAAAAAATATAATTTAACTGAAAATACTCAACAACGGTTTTCAAGAGCTAAGAACACAATGTCTTTAATTTAACATTAATCGTCGAGGAACATCCAAGGCGCTAATTAAAATTAGCGATGATATACGTCAATCTGTAGCTGCTGTAGGGTATTACATCAAAATTAATATGGCGTACGGAAAAAAGTACGATTTTTTAATTTTAGAGATTTAATTAAGTGCAAATAAGTAATGTATATAAATGAAATTGTCTAATAAAAAAAAAAGAAGATACAATAAATGAATGAATATGAAGAAGACTAAATCACTAAAAACTTAACTTTGTAAATTTTATAAGATGGTTTAAAAATTGTATTGTAGAAAACATAGATGCAATAATTTTTAATTTAGGACTACAAATATAATTTTGGCAATTTTTTTTATAAATAACCTCCATAACATTGATGGCGTTCGGTAAAAGTCATTCTCGCAAATAAAATTGTATTTCATTAAAGCCAGTTAGCATTGATACAAAATTTCGTTGATATTGAATAAAAGAATGCAGACTCCAAAAATAAGCGATTTTTAATTTCAATATTGCAAAAGTATTATAAAAAAATAATGATATTTCAAAGATTAAAGTTCAATGTATTTTACTTTTCGTCACTACGAAACTACGAATTTTTCCAAATTTCCAGCAATTTATTGATACCATCAAAAACTACTTCTCATTATTTGAGGCCAAAAATAAGTTTAACAGAGTACGAGAGTATTTTAGCAAGGTTATTATAAATTAAACAAGTTTGATGAAATTAAAGATTGATGAAAAATTACAATATCTGAACTAACGTTTTAACCTGTTGCTCTATGAATAGCTAAGCATTGTTACGATATAAAATGTTGGACTCCTGTGTGGTATCTCTTCAAATAGATAAACTTTGTTCAATATATGTCTACCGTGATATTTTCAAACACTTTCAGTAGCTTATCACAACGCGTGGCAGTCTTATTCACATATGAGAAAATTGATATATGCACGAAACTAGAGACCACTCAGTTAAATTTCTTCTATTTATATTTTTTATTTAGGACAAAAAAAAATTTTTTTTTTAAGCTTTTCTCCCCATTTTGGGTCTAAAAACGCATACAATATTTCTTTTCAAACATTTGATGTTTAATAGGTATTACTCTCATAAGCAGTGTTGCCAGTTTAGCCTTTTTAAGGCTAGATTTAGCCTTTTTATTTCGATTTTAGCCTCAAAATTTTCGTTTTAGCTTCTAGCTTTTTTGTTAGCCTTTTTTATTTTTAATATAGCCTTAAAAAGGCTAAAATTTTACAAATTTTATTTTTACAAAATCATCAATTTAAGCATTTGTGTATATTAATTCTTACAAAAATATCGAAATTATTTATATTTAATGAAAATTTTCGACTGCGGCGCTTCATTCTACAAATATATTACAATTATTTTTGGACAAACTTTATTACCCATATAAACTAATTACTTTATTTACAAATTCACTAAAATATTTTTAACAAATACCAAAATCTAATAAGAACAAAAAAATTAATGCTTTTTTAAATAAAAAAAATATGTTAGCTTTTTTCTGGCTTTATTTTTTGGGGCATTTAGCCTTTTCTGACCTTTTTTTAAGTCCAATTTAGCTTCTTTTTTTCTCAAGTCCTGGCAACACTGCTCATAAGACAAAATATGAACGAAAACGTAGAAAATCATAAAATAATGTGTGTAAACTGATGAGATTTTAATTTAAAAGGATTTAATAAAATAATATGCAATATAAAACGAACGAATAGCATCGTCAAACTATATAATTTTCGGTACAAAATATAACTGGTCCAGCCAGACCATATTAGGTACGAATGTGACATGTACACCAATTTATCCTTATAACTATCATTGTGTTAGTTTTATCATTCTGGTTTTTTCACAGATAGTTAGAAAACAAAATTGTATGAGGGTACCTAGAATTTCAGGTCTCTAGCTGGCCAGACCAGTTTGTAAGACGAAGGGTTAAGATAAATTAAACTCCAGTAGATAGCGATTTAAATTATCTTTGAGCCGAATTTACATAATTTTTTGTTCAGTAAATATTCGTTAATTAGTAGCAAAAAAAAAAAAAAAAAAAAATTTAAAAAAGAAAATTGAAAAATCTTGAAAATTTTGAACCATAAATTTCTTTAATTAATAAAAAATTATGTTGACAAACCAAGAAAACAATTTTCGTGTGCATCATTTATCAAAATCGTATAAACGGTTCTTGAGTTATAGTCCAAATTATACAAACCATTCTCTAGTTTTAAAGTCTGACCGCTGAATAAGGTGATGATATTAGTCATGTCCATAAAAAAAAAAAAAAAAACGAGAGAAAAAGGTATAGTCGGTCAAGACCGACCATATGATATCTTACACCATTATGTATGACTATAAAATTTCGGAAGGGGACTTATGATAGACCAACACTTTTATTAAATGTAAAATAAAACATACAAATACAAAAAAATGCGTTGATACTAACATCTACTTGATTTTATGCACTTTATGCCGATTCTCGGAAGTGGGTTTATATGGAAGCTATGGTAAATTATGGACCGATTCTAATAAAATTTGGCAATGTTGTTTCTACTTATATAAAACTTATTTGTGTCGAATATTAACTTGATACTAAAATTAGTATGGGATTTATGCACTTTAAAGTGATTTTCGGTACTGGGGTTTATATGGGAGCTATGGTTAATCGCGGACCGATCTTCATAAAATTTGGTAAAAAGATTGATACTTGTATAAAACTTCCTTGTACCAAATTTCATTATAATATTCTTATTTTGAAGGCATTTTTAAGTGTGGAAATTCAATTCCGGGGGAACATTTGTATGGGGGTTAGGTGAAATAATGGACCGATCACAACCAATTTCAATAAGCTTCGTCCCTGTAATATAAAAGTCCCACGCGCCAAATTTTATTGAATCATTTTCAAAATTGCGACCTGTACTTTGTGCACAAGGTTTACATGGACAGCCAGCCGTCCAGCCAGCCGGACGGACGGACATTGTTAGATCGATTTAAAAAGTGATTCTGAATCGATTGGTATACTTTAAGGTGGGTGTTGGACAACGTTTTCTATACGTTACAAACATCAGCACAAACACATAATACCCCAACCACCTATGGTGGTGTAGTGTATAAAAATCAGCACGTGATAGAAAAAAAATTGTAAGCAGATTCTTGTTTAACTCGTCAAAATCCACCTATTCCACCTATTTTTGTTTCAAGAAAAAATTAAAAAAAAATTGTTTTTGTCCACCACTGTATTTCTACTTAACTGAGAAAAAAATAAAAACGATTTGTGCATCAATTTTAAAGATACATGCTTAATTTTATTCGCAACATTACCAACTTTAAAACAAAGATGATAAACTGAAACATTTTTGATGCTTTCACTATTAAAAAGAAATTTTATTAACAAAAAAATCTAAAATTTGGCACCAAAAAATCTTTTTGTGTATCACTTGTGTCAATCGTACACACCTTTCTTGAGTTATGAGGAAATATACTAGAGTAATGTGCGAAATAATAGAGCCGCCCATAAACAAAAATCCAGTCCAGATGGAAAAAAACTGAAAGCAGCATTATTATTTACAGACTCTTGTTTGATACATATATCGATTTTATAATATGTGAGAACATTTTTGGGAAATTGTTACTCATTGTTATAAATAAGAATCTTCTGATTTCTCCAAATTCAGAGCATTACCTTGGCGACAGAGATATTTGGCTTTATTGTCGATTTTCGGATTGTTGGGGTTTCACTTTTCTTTGCCTGTTACCTTTGGATACAGAAGCATGATAAGGAAATCTAATTTTGATTATGCAAAATAGCCTTTCTACGTCACTTGTCTTTAATTTGTGTGTTACCTAATTTCCTTATTTTTGGATGAATTCAAGCACTTTTAAACATTGTTGTTTGATCTACATATTTCCTACGATTCTGGAAACACTTTCTTCCTTTTGCAAAAGCAAAGTCAATAATTTTTCATCTTCAAACTTTTCCAACGGATAGGAATGCTCCTCATCATGCTAATCGAAATTACACGATTGAAATCAAAAAAACTACTCATGGTAGGTTGCCTCTTCAAAACCACTGTTTCAAAAAAAAAAAAAAAATCCACCAAAATATGTTGGCTTTTAAAAGCCATAATTTTATTTTAATTTTAAAAAATAAATAAACTATGGACTCCAATATGTTCAAAACGTAATTTTTATTCATATAAAATGATTGAAGTCAATGTCTCTTACAGAACCAAAACTATGCTACTTTAAAAATTAATATTTTACAATATATTTAGGCAAAATCTAATGGGTTTCTTAAAATCATACGTTTTGTTACTATATTTTCTACTTAAATACAAAAGAATTACTAATAAATTGATATTTTATATTTCTAGAAAAGCCGCTTTTCTCCAAATTATATTTTTATACAAAAACAATTTCTTAACAATTTAAAAATATTAACTTACATCAATAAGTACACAGTTTAATTCTTAGTACTCTTAAAATAAATTTTTTTCTATTATTAAATTTAATACCTTTTATTAGCATTATTATCATTTTTTATTTTTTTTTTTTATTTCTTCTTTGTGCTTTTATTGGGCAATTTTTCTCCTTCTTTTTGGTATTTGTCAATGAATGGCCAATTATTTGTAAACCATTCAGGCTTATTTCCGTTGCGTAGGCCCACAAAAAAAAAAAGGAAACGTTTATATGACAACACCTGTATGATGTTTAGTTGAAAAAAAATATATGTGTACATTTATATACGGCTGAATAAATAACAAAAGAGTTAAATATGTGTAAATAAATACTAGAATTATATACGACATCACACAATTTACTTCCGTTACAAGTGTTTTTGCTAATAACGGAAACGGAAATATAGAATCAAAACAAATTCTGTATTATTGTATACATTAAGTGTAATTTTTTTATTTAAGCAAACAAACAAATTATAATGATATTAATATTAAAAGGTATGTGTTGCTTAAATTTATGTAGACACAAACTTTACAAAATAAAAAATAATAATAATTAAGAACTTAGTTCTGCATATAATCATAAAAAGATTACCTTTTTGAACTAAGGCCTTCTTCATATAATAAATTGTTATACTTTTCGCTATATAAAATTAGTGTTTGTATAATTTCTGTAAATATAAATCTACATTTATATTTATTCAACATTTGTTTTTAATTTATCAAAAATCTTTATAATTAAACCAAATAACATCTGTTCATATTTGACAAAAAAAATCTCCATGCATTTTTCTTAATTTGATTTTAAATGTTAGAAAAACATATTCGTATTCAATGAATTTGTATTGTAAATAAATCTTCTGTGAATATAAAAAAATTGTGGGAAAAAATAACAGCAAATAAAGAAAACATTTACATGAATAAATCAATAGTTACATATATTCTGCCAGACGTTAGTTATATTTCTTTTTTTTTTTCCATATAAATATTTTCAATTCAATTCAGTTTTATTGATTATTTACTGGTTTTTATTATTACTTTTTATACCCACCATCAAAAAGATGGGGAGTATATTGGTTTTGTCATTCCATGTGTAACATGTCGAAAAAATCATTTAAGACCCCATAAAATATATATTTTCCGGGTCCTGTTTAGATTCTGAGTCGATCTAGCTATATCCGTCCGTCTGTCTGTTGAAAGCAGGAATGGGGCTCGAACGGGACAACCTAGTGGAACGAAATTTAACTCTAATATTCTTCTTATATAAGGTTTGTATGGTATTGAAAATCGTTATGGGTTAAAAACGAAATTTTGTACAAATAGTTCAAGGACCAATTCACAGAGGGCCAAAGAGATAGATTTTTGGCCATAAGTCATTTTTAAGAATTTGAAAATAACGAATATGGCAAATTATTAGGAACATATAAAACTATGTTTCCCGAAATTTTTTTTCCTTCTGTATCGAACCAAAGTTAAAAAAAATGTTAGAAATTAATTTTATTGAAGGGCAATTTTTTTGGTTTTATGACAAAAGCTGAAATTTTTTTTTCGCATCAATTAACATCTGAATCGGCAATTATAACAAAAATAACCCGAATTTAAATATTTACATATATGTAGTATATTTTTTTTTTTTTTTTTTTTTTTTAAATTTTAACCGAATAAGTTAAAATTTGTTTGATATTAAACTTCTTCTAAAGAATCCACGCGAATCCTCAGTCCAATACAAGCAATTTTTTTCTACTTTTATATCTAGTAATTTTAGTTTTTGAAAAAAGTTGCCCAAACTTGCTCCAAATGATAAATGGCCAAATAACACCTTTTTATAATAGTCTTCCTAGATTTCAAATAACATTTAGATATATTTAGATACTTTCGATATAATTATATATACAATTAATTTTCTATCTCTATTTAAAAGAAGAAAAACAGTATGGAAATTAGTCATGATTGGTCAATTATTTCAACTCGCTCACATACAAATACCCCACGAATAGCGTTTTAATGCTTAGAAATTCTTTATTTATATCACTATTTCCATAAAATTCTGTACAAATAAGTCCACAATTATGCATAACCCACTTTCGAAAATCACTTTAACTCCCAAAATCGAACATAATTTACAGTATCATGGTAATATTTGACAAAAATAAATTTAAAATAAGTAAAAATCATATAAACTAATTTCATATTAAGTCCATTTTCGAAAATTTCGGAAATCATTTTAATGCATAAACGTAGGGTGTTATATAGTCGGAATAGACCGACTATAATTTTCTTACTTGATTTTTTAATGTTTGTTCTTGAATTCAGTAAAATCAAAAACAAACAGACAACTTAATATTAGAAAGATACAGCAACAAAAAATTTTGGACGCCATATTGTTTCCGCCATTTTGCATTTTTTTAATATTTTCGATAATTTTATAGAATGCAGATTTCAAAGTTTTTTTGTATTTGGTTTTTGACACATTTATCGATTATAAAAAAAATTCTATTTTCAAAAGAATTAATAATATTTTATGATGTTAGCAAATCTGCCAACACTTTATTTAAATTATATTTAATTTTACAATATATAAATATTTCAGAGACTTTAAATAACGATTATGGAATTATTGGTCAGATACGTTAGCCATATTTTGTGAAATATATATCGTTCATTTCATTCTCGCTATGAGAACATCTTTAGTAAAAAAAATATTTTTGATTTATGAAATATAATTTACAATATTTATTGTAATAAAGTTTATACAAGGAGTCATAAACAGTTACATATAACTAAACAAGGACAACTAAAAAAATAATAATTTTTAAATATTAAAAATAGTAGATTTTCTTTTCCCAAAATAATTTTATTTACATTTTATAGTAATGATATTACTTTTTAACATATTAACCCTACGGTACATAACCAAAAAAAATTAACGTTAGTCAATAACCGTGGTACCCGGGTACCATTAGTAATTTTCGTTGATTTTAATAAAAAAAAATGATATAATTTTATAAAAATTTTTGATTATGACCATTTATTTGGCCACAGATCTTAAAGTAAATCGATAAATATATGTAGAAAAATATGCTTCAGTATTTAGCGATGTTCGTCCGTCTGTTTGGCAGTCCATATCAAACTTTTAATGAAGCTACAAATCGCAGCTTTTGTGATAATTGGATGAATTTTATCTTTATATGATATAGACATGATCTCTTTTAAAATAAGTTGATAATGGTTACCTATTATAACAATGTCTCCAAACAATTTTTCTCCAATAATTTTGACGGTCATGGGGGTATATTAATTTTGTCATTCCGTGTGTAACATGTCGAAGGAAATATTTTAGACCCCATAAAGTATTAATTTTCTGGGTCCTGGTTCGATTCTGAGTCGATCTAGCTATGTCCGTCCGTCTGTCTGTCTGTTGAAAGCAGGATAGGGCTCGAACGGGACAACGTATGGGGACGGAATTTGCCTCAAATATTCATCTTAGACATGGTTTGTTTGGTATTGAAAATGGGAAAAACACAGGGTGTCCGTTATAGCTTCATTTCATACTTTTTTGCTGATATCTCTTAAACAAAAGCATATATGACAACGAAATTTTGTACAGATAGTTTGGGGGTTGATATAAACTTGGAAACCAAAAATGGGCGTGGTCCGCTTACCTCCCACATAAGTTGAAACGTCAACGAAATTTTGTACAAATAGTTCAAGGATCAATATAAACTCGGTAGCAAAAAATGGGCGTGGTCCGCCCATCTCCCATATAAACAAAAATTTGAAAAAGTTGATGGTGGGTATATAGATTCGGCCGAGCCGAATATAACATTTACGCTTGTTTTAGTATTGCACAATTTAGTACATTTAAAACTTTTATGCTTACGTTAGATTTACGTTAGAAACCTTATTTAATTTTATAAAATAATTTGTATAAACGTAAAAATCAATCTAGTTAATTTTTTATCAGGTTCGCACCTCAAAAAACCATAGCTCCCATATATGGCCCATTTCAGAAAATTATCATAAAGTGCATAAACCAATACTAAGGTATAAATTACGTTTTTTGTAAACAGAAGATTGTAAAAAGTATAAAATATAATTTTAAACTTTACAACAAAGCTTGATCTATAATAAAACACGCGTTCCATATAAGCTCTCCGAGAAAATCCGTCAAGACAGACTATAACGTTCTTGCAGTCCTAAAGAATGTTAACACTGACTTCACCCACAATTAAGCACAGGATTCATATAATATCCTCACCCAAAATAGGTCACGTCCTATCAAGATTGGAGCTAGAATATCGAAAGTTTACGTTCCTTAGCACAAATAATATGACAAAATTTCAATATCTTGAGCACTTGCATGATATTTTGGAGTAGAAGTGGTAGACATTATTACATGATATTCAAAAAATGACTTTGAAACACCATAGTCAATGCGGCGAAAGATGTAAAAACGGCTAAAAAGTGCGCTATCATTGTCATATTCATAAATGCTAGATCAAAACAGTGATAATTCGAAAAGTTTTTAACTCTTCATATATTATCTTTCTGGAGTTCCTAAATAAACTAGAAATTTCAAAAAAAGCTTACTTCTGAAACTAGTTTTCCTTGAAATTCCAACGGAGCTATTTTTTATACTTTGGCCATTTTGACTATCAGGAACATGATTCACTAGTTCAAGCAAAAAATTAGTTAAATTTTAACTTTATATGAATCAAAGGACAATAATAATTAGACTTTCAATAATAAATAGTGCAAAGAAAAGTTAATTGTAGTGCAAAATACGAAAATTATATGGGGGTACCCGGGTACCACGGGTATTGATTCCCGTAGATATCAACTTTAAAGCCATTTAACATATAGACCAAGTTAATAAAATTAAGTTTTTTTTCAGATTTTACAATGTATAAGCACCTTAATCACGACGAACTGAAGTCTCGTGGCTATATCTTTATTAATTGAGAAATGCGAGCACTTTAATGTTAAAAATGGTACCCGGGTATGTACCGTAGGGTTAAAAAAAAAACTAAAATCGAAGGGTTAGAAATTTATCAAAAATTCATTCTGAAATTGCATTTGCATTTTCAATGCATTTTTAAGTCATAATATTATTTTTAGATAACTTCATTTATAGAAAATATATTCATCTTCAATATGCAATTTAAATCATTAAAATCCGTTAACAACTTATAGAGATATTGATGTTTTTTTGATTTTTTTGACTTTTCGGAAAGTGAAAATTACAAATAAATTCGCGAATTTTTCAAAATTCAATAAAATAAAAATGAAGATATTTTAATGGTTACATAGTATGTATGCGTACCAAATAATAATTATTTTTTTATATTTTGAGCCAAAAAGAATAATCAAGACTAATCTTTTTAAATAAAATGAAACTTAAAACTAACACAGTGCAACAACAAAAAAATCGTCTCAATGATTCCAATGCTATATAAAAGCGTACCAGTAGTGTAGTAAATCCCATAAAGGGGCTTAAGCAAATTTTTGCTCATCGTTTGAGGGGTCTCTATTACATACCAAATTGTTGACTTCTTTTGAATACACTATCTTTACTAAAAATCTAAATATTAAAATATCGTTATTTTCCTCAAGTGAAATAATACATCTTGTTACTTCTCCATAACTTTTTATTTAATTTCTTATTCTTGAACAAAACACCATTAAACTTAAAGAAATAATTTTATATGTTTTTATAGCACGAAAAAAAAGTAAAATAATATTACAAAAAAATAATATAAATTCATCTCAACAATTGAACAAAAAAAAAATCTACCAATATTTCATTTATATACTTTTCTACTTACAAATAAAAAAAAAATAACCATTCAAAAACCTTTAATTCTGTGAGTTTGTGGATTCTTTTTTTTAATATTTCTTTTTTTACCTCAATAATACCAATACTGTCTGGCAACAAGGATTCATTTAATGTCTGTATTAAAAAAATAAAATAAAAAAAATCTTTAAATAACAAATAGAGCAACCAACCACTTCTTTCAATACAGAAAAAAATATATTTTAAATAACAAAAAATCAAACCACAAAATAAATAGTTTAAAAATAATTTACAATTTCAGTACGTCATAAAAACATGTATATAAAAGTTGCTATAACAAAAATTTTAATTTTCTTTTTTTTTAATTTTAATATTCAATTAATATATTTTTCATTACAATTGTCAGATAAGAAAAATAATGGTGAAATGGTTAAAAATATCAGTAAAATTGCAATTAAAATATTTTATTATTTTTTAATATTGCCATAATTCGAATTTTAACTTTCCTTTCAAAAGCAGTAAAAACTCAATTATCTGGTTGAGTTGATGCTTTTTTAATATGATACTTTTTGTTATTATTATTATTGTAAAGAAAAACATTGTAGTGACATATAACATAAAATGCATTAACATGCAATCAATAAATTTTTACTTAATTTCAGTAACAATTGCTTTTGTCCTTTGTTCTGTTAATGACAAAAGAACAACAAATTACATAATGAGAAAAAATTAAATTATTAAATGAATAACAAAGTGTTTTTTTCTCATAATCATTATCACGTACTTATTAAAACATTTGAATGCATAAATGAAAGCCGATGAATAATTTTTTATTAATTTAACCCATTTCTTACCACTACCCGATCCCGTTAAGATAAATTAATAAAATTTGGTATGGGGTCTATTTTAACGATTGTGATTTTGAGAGATATTGGGTGTTGCGAAAACGCATCAGCGGTCAATTAGGGGCATGTTGTTTCTCTCATATAAGAAGTAGACTTTTAAACAAATTGTATGGCAAAAAGAGTTTTATTTGTCATTTAGTTTTTTGATTATTTTACAAATTTTACGTTAAATATGTTAAGTGTGAACAAAAATAATTGCAGGTGGACCATTCCAATTGAAATTTAAGGCAACTAAATAATGATGTAAAAACGTAAAATAACTTACGGTGTAAGACTAAATAATTTCATATAATGTATCAAATAGATTATATATTAAATAAAATATGTTACACGTTAAAGCATTTGGAATGTAATGAACATTGCATTCATTTATCTTTTTGAGCATCATCTCTATTAGGATTTTAATACGGTGGTCAGGAAAGCATTTTGGTCCCTCGTACTGGCTGCCTAACCACGTTGTGCTTCAAAGACAAATGTTATGTAAATCGATTCTGTTATTCTTGCAAAATATTCCCGAATTTGTACAATCGTAAATCATGGTAATGTACCAAATGCAGTAGCTCATAATATGATGCATTCCAATTGAAACAGGATTTGAAAATTGGGGTAATGCACCAATTTTCAAATGACTAAGAAAAAAATTTGTTTGCTTTCATTTATCCGTGCACATACAGTGTCTCACTTAAGTTAGTGAATTTCAATTTTTTCAAAATTAAAAATGAGTTATTTTTATTTATTAAATTAGGTAAATAAAAAATAATATCTTTTATATGAATAGGATTTTTTTGCCTGAGTTGTCTTCTACCAAATGCTGCAAAAAGTAGCACAAAATGTTAAAACGTTTCCGAGAAATTGAGAAAAATAACACGTGCAGTCATTTGAGGTACCTCACAAAAGTATTTGAATTTTTTAATTTTTTATATTTGAAGATACTCAAAATACAAAAAAGGCAAAAAAAAAAAAAGAAATGTTTTTTATATTAATTGTTATTAAGTATTAGTGTTAAGCATTTACTAACTCTTTTTAAAAATTTGGGGGGTAAAATTTTAGGGAAATTAAACGAAGTTTTTTTACATGTATCTTACAAAAGAGAAAATTGGAATAATCGGGTAATTTTTCCTAAATTATGTCTTAAATTTAATTTGTTTTATTTGGAAATATAAATTGACTTTGTCATGTCTTCGAAAAATAATTTTTAGTGCAAAATATCTAAATAATAACATTCCAAGCGGCGTACATATTTTCATTATGTTGTTAAAAATTAAAAATCTTCCACATTGAGACTATTTTACTGAAGTATTAGTCCACATATTTTAACAAAACTTTCAGATTGTGTTTCTTTAGATATTAGCTGTTATTAAATGGGAGATTTGGATACCGGCTACAAAAATACAAAGAAATTGGAGCCATAGTATAAAACACGACAAAAGGCATATTTTAAGTTACATAACTATATGACTTTCAAGATATACGGGAAACTATAAAAAGATAAAAATACCCGAAAAAGTTTACTATTCTGTTAATATTACTTATGTTGATGAAAATAAAGTTGAACATTTTTCGCTCCAACATTTCTGGACAGCAAGTTATTGATCCAAAAATAATATGGCTAAGTAAATAGAAAAATAATCCCAAGTACTATTATGTCGGGGTATATTTTGGAGCTATATCATAAAGTCAGGTATTTTAGTCTCCAAATTTATAATTGGCTATATATCGGGAAGATATTCCCCAACATTTTGAAATAAATTTTTGATACGTAGGGTACCAAAATGGGCTTGATATTTAAGGTAATCTATTTTTAATGGTGCCATGCCTCATAATTATCGACTTGAACCCTTCGTATATGGGGTTTTAACAAAAAACTCACAAGGAACTAAAACCTTTATAATATTTTTTACTATAATGACAAAAAAAATTATTGTTTTTGTCATTTATAGAGAAAAAATAGGCGTGTTCTTCCAAAATCAATCTTCTAAGTCCATTAAATATAAAATTGGACCAAAAATCCCCCAAAATTTTACTCCAAATTGGGGAAATAAATTAGTAAACATTTAATTGCGATAACTATGACCTATTATTAATAAAAAATAAATGAATTTCTCCAATTTATATTTTGTTTGACATTTTTAAAAACAAAGGTGATAAAAATTCAAATACTTTTGTGAGGTAAATTCGATGAATTTTCATACTCTTTCTGGAATAACTTAGATACAATGAAATATTTTTGATTGCAGTTTTTTGCATTAAATATGAATTAAATATTTTAAATCACCTAATTAAACCGTTTTAATTATTAATTAAAAAAATTCAAATACTTTAGTGAGACACTGTATATACACAGATTTTTCTTTTATTATACCTTGAATATCCTTTGAGTATTTATCTTGTTTATATTTTGATATCCTCTTAATCCCATTTGATTGAAAACTCAAAATGAACTGTCACTTTGAGTAGAGAGTGATGGTTCATTTGAAAATTTTGAAATTTTTCCTATTCACATTGGTTTTTAAAATTTTTTAATATTTTGAATAAAAAATAATAATGTGTAATCATAAAAATTGCAAATATTGTTTTTCTTTAGCAAATTTTATGACCTTTGAAGAAAATTTATTATGCCTTTTTTAAGAAAATTTAACAAATTTAGCAACAAATTACATAATTTTATTGGTTTCATTCATCAGTTTTCGACATTTTTCAATATAATAGCATCCTTCACAAAATACACTTCTTATTCAGGTAGCGCCGAGCATTTGGAAATTCTTTTTCTTACATTTGTTCTCAATGAGTGTAAAAAATATAACCACTTGTAATTTGCTGACAATTGCTTATTTTTTTACTACATAAGTCATAAATAATGTAGAATACAACCTTTATAAGGCTAGAGTAAAAAATTTCTATTGCACGTGAAGCATTAATTCAAAAAATTCTATATTCGTTCATCTATAAAGGTTTTCTTAATTGTTTTGCATAATTTTAACATATGCGCAACCTTGCTTAATGTAGCTAAATCGCACTACCCCTAACTGACCATTGATGCGTTTTCGCAACACCAATTTTTGGGAACTTGGTGTTTCTATCTTCTTAAATTATTTGTCAACAAGTGAAAAGTTTCATATTTTTTGATATCTTGGCTATCGTTTGAAAGATTATTCAAGATATTTTGTAAAATTCTTCGAATGAGTTTTTAAAATTAAAAAAAGGTCTATTTTATATACCTTTTTTTGATCCGCTCTATGGGGGGTAAAAATTCGTCGGAATTAATTTTTTTCCCCTCAATTAATTAGTCAACATTCCAAGCTAAATGTAATTTTAAACTAAATTAGTTACGATATAGGTAAAGTTACTGATGCGAAAACGCAACAGTAGTAGGAAATGGGTTAATAAGAAAGAAATAAGCATTTAAACCGAAAAGTATTTTCATAAATTCGTTTTGTAAATATTACTTTTTTAACAAAGAGAGAAAATTAATACTTATATACTCTACGATGAAATCAATATTTTATTGATAAGCACACATAATAAGTTCAATCTATGATGTAAAAAAAAAAAAACTTACCTTTTAAGGAACTAGTTCAAAGCACTTACACGCGAAGAAATAAAATCGGTAAATAAATATTTGTCATAAGTAATATTCAAAAATTAATAAGCGACCGAAGCTTTAACGTTCTTCTTCGACAGAACAACCACTTCGTCCAACCTCTATTGCTGAAGCTCTAACTTCCGGCAAGATATTACCCTCACAATTTGAAACAGTTTCTTCACCAGTCGATGAAACTTCTGAAGAACCAATAGAAGACTTTTTAGCTAGGAAAGAGAAATTCACTATTGATCTTAAAGCTAGTCCTACAGTTGGAAAATTGCCAACAACATCCAGTCCTGTAGATGTGGCAGAAGGAGACTTCCCGCAAGAGACCACAAAGAAAGATGAAGATATTAAAACTGAAGCTAAGTTTGCTGTAACCGAAACCGTTTCTTCTCCCGTTGACGAAGCACATGAACCTGAAAAAAATTTTACTATCGCCGAAAGTTCCAAACATAAATCAGATGCTGAATCTAAGACCACCTCACCTAAACCTTCCATGGCTGGCAGCCCTAAGGAAGAAGATGTAACCAAATCAAAGGAACCATCACCTGTTGAATCGGTAGCAGTCATCTCACCCTAGAGAAGTATCCCGATTCATTAGGATCTGGCTAAGTTTCACCATCTCCAATTGAAACCGTTTCATTACCTGTAGATGCAGCTGCTCCAGAATTATCAGATGATGCTAAGGCTAAGAAAGAACAATTTACTATTGATTTGACAGCCACAACTGAGGCAGGAAACTTACCAATATCATCTAGTCGTGTAGATGTAGCTGAGTGTGATTTCCCTGAAAAACCTTAACATACATAATATTCAATAACATGGAAACGGTTGATCTTAGAGTTTTCATTGTTTTTTTAATCATTTGATAATTTAGCACAGATCACAGAAATACATAATTTTTATGGTTCTAACCACTAATTATAAAATTGTGGACCATTTTTGAAACCCCTTTCTTTGGAGATTTGAGATTTATTCAGTCACTTTTTTGGAACAGTGTGCACATCTTCTGTTAAAATCTTTGTTATTTTGGGACACCTTTTTTGTGCTCTTGAATTCACTTTTCACAAGAGCTCAATATCTCTCCACTGGTCTTAGCTATGGACAATTTTGAAAATTGACCTCTCTTGGTACTAAAACTATGTTATTGATTTGATACCACTCCAGAGCTCTCTTACCGTAGTAACATGATACCAAATGGTTCCAAAAATATGTGGACACGTTGTGCTTTCTTAAGAAAAGAAGAAGTCTTTTTTGCAAATATTCCTTTATGCATATTTTGGTATTTATAGATCCGAATGTATCAAATGACTTTCCTGTTTCGCCGCAACTGCAAAAAGCTTGTCATACCATGAATTTTGCTGCTTTTGGGTCTTAAACTTATCTCCAACATTGCTTCGAGCATTAGCAATAAAAATTTTTGAGACACAAGCTGCGAAGATTCTGCCAGCACCTACGTTTCTTCGTCAATTATACAGCTTGAGTATTTTTGTATGAAATTTGGTTTTAAATTCCGAGTCCTATTTTTGGCTTGTAATTTTTTTTTTTTTTTTTTTTTGCAGAATTCCAGTTTGGAATTTTTTGAACTTTATCAACTTTCCCATTAGCTTTAAATTTTCGCACCAAATAGTCGAAGCACTGAGAAAACTGAGCTGATTTTCTACCAGATGTGTTTGGAGTTCCTTTCAATATGCCTTCAATTTTCTGGCCTTCCCAATATCATGTGGTCCTTTTTTCTTACCGAACTAGGTTTCACATCAATATTCAAATTCTCCTGATACTATTTAATTACATTAGAAACGGTTTTACGGACAACATTTAATTCTGTGGCCAATTATTTGTAAGACCTATTTGGATTTTTTGAAATTTTTTAATAACTTGTAGGACGTAAATCTTTTTCGTCACTTATTTTGATGAAAATAAGGACAAATTAACATGGTTGTTATTAAAAATAATAACTGAAGTATTTTTCCATGATAACTAGATCAAAAAAATTTTGAATATTGATTCCGAAAAAAGTTATGAGGCAAAATGTGTGTTAAGATTTTTTCGATCTCACTCCTTATATATATTTTTATAAATTATGATTCCTGTAAAAACAAAATGGACTTTTATATTTGGCAAATAGTATTTTTCATTTAAACGCAAACATGCGTTCAAAGCAACGTAAATTATCGATATTAAATCTTTGTTTGTTATTAAAATTAGCAAAACAAATTGTGGTTAAGATTTTGTCAAAGTGGTTGAACATTTTTACCGCAAGATTAATAAATTATTTTAATTATACAAGATTTTAAATATAACAAAAAATATAGGTAAATAAATATTTTATTTAATTAATAACCACAAGCGAAAAAAAGATAAGCTAAAGAATAATAACAAGCAAGTATTTGGTTTTTAAAGACGTATAAGCAATAATTAATTATAAATAAATAAATAAATAAATAAATAAATAAATAAATAAATAAATAAATAAATAAATAAATAAATAAATAAATAAATAAATAAATAAATAAATAAATAAATAAATAAATAAATAAATAAATAAATAAATAAATAAATAAATAAATAAATAAATAAATAAATAAATAAATAAATAAATAAATAAATAAATAAATAAACAAATAAATAAATAAATAAATAAATAAATAAATAAATAAATAAATAAATAAATAAATAAATAAATAAATAAATAAATAAATAAATAAATAAATAAATAAATAAATAAATAAATAAATAAATAAATAAATAAATAAATAAATAAATAAATAAATAAATAAATAAATAAATAAATAAATAAATAAATAAATAAATAAATAAATAAATAAATAAATAAATAAATAAATAAATAAATAAATAAATAAATAAATAAATAAATAAATAAATAAATAAATAAATAAATAAATAAATAAATAAATAAATAAATAAATAAATAAATAAATAAATAAATAAATAAATAAATAAATAAATAAATAAATAAATAAATAAATAAATAAATAAATAAATAAATAAATAAATAAATAAATAAATAAATAAATAAATAAATAAATAAATAAATAAATAAATAAATAAATAAATAAATAAATAAATAAATAAATAAATAAATAAATAAATAAATAAATAAATAAATAAATAAATAAATAAATAAATAAATAAATAAATAAATAAATAAATAAATAAATAAATAAATAAATAAATAAATAAATAAATAAATAAATAAATAAATAAATAAATAAATAAATAAATAAATAAATAAATAAATAAATAAATAAATAAATAAATAAATAAATAAATAAATAAATAAATAAATAAATAAATAAATAAATAAATAAATAAATAAATAAATAAATAAATAAATAAATAAATAAATAAATAAATAAATAAATAAATAAATAAATAAATAAATAAATAAATAAATAAATAAATAAATAAATAAATAAATAAATAAATAAATAAATAAATAAATAAATAAATAAATAAATAAATAAATAAATAAATAAATAAATAAATAAATAAATAAATAAATAAATAAATAAATAAATAAATAAATAAATAAATAAATAAATAAATAAATAAATAAATAAATAAATAAATAAATAAATAAATAAATAAATAAATAAATAAATAAATAAATAAATAAATAAATAAATAAATAAATAAATAAATAAATAAATAAATAAATAAATAAATAAATAAATAAATAAATAAATAAATAAATAAATAAATAAATAAATAAATAAATAAATAAATAAATAAATAAATAAATAAATAAATAAATAAATAAATAAATAAATAAATAAATAAATAAATAAATAAATAAATAAATAAATAAATAAATAAATAAATAAATAAATAAATAAATAAATAAATAAATAAATAAATAAATAAATAAATAAATAAATAAATAAATAAATAAATAAATAAATAAATAAATAAATAAATAAATAAATAAATAAATAAATAAATAAATAAATAAATAAATAAATAAATAAATAAATAAATAAATAAATAAATAAATAAATAAATAAATAAATAAATAAATAAATAAATAAATAAATAAATAAATAAATAAATAAATAAATAAATAAATAAATAAATAAATAAATAAATAAATAAATAAATAAATAAATAAATAAATAAATAAATAAATAAATAAATAAATAAATAAATAAATAAATAAATAAATAAATAAATAAATAAATAAATAAATAAATAAATAAATAAATAAATAAATAAATAAATAAATAAATAAATAAATAAATAAATAAATAAATAAATAAATAAATAAATAAATAAATAAATAAATAAATAAATAAATAAATAAATAAATAAATAAATAAATAAATAAATAAATAAATAAATAAATAAATAAATAAATAAATAAATAAATAAATAAATAAATAAATAAATAAATAAATAAATAAATAAATAAATAAATAAATAAATAAATAAATAAATAAATAAATAAATAAATAAATAAATAAATAAATAAATAAATAAATAAATAAATAAATAAATAAATAAATAAATAAATAAATAAATAAATAAATAAATAAATAAATAAATAAATAAATAAATAAATAAATAAATAAATAAATAAATAAATAAATAAATAAATAAATAAATAAATAAATAAATAAATAAATAAATAAATAAATAAATAAATAAATAAATAAATAAATAAATAAATAAATAAATAAATAAATAAATAAATAAATAAATAAATAAATAAATAAATAAATAAATAAATAAATAAATAAATAAATAAATAAATAAATAAATAAATAAATAAATAAATAAATAAATAAATAAATAAATAAATAAATAAATAAATAAATAAATAAATAAATAAATAAATAAATAAATAAATAAATAAATAAATAAATAAATAAATAAATAAATAAATAAATAAATAAATAAATAAATAAATAAATAAATAAATAAATAAATAAATAAATAAATAAATAAATAAATAAATAAATAAATAAATAAATAAATAAATAAATAAATAAATAAATAAATAAATAAATAAATAAATAAATAAATAAATAAATAAATAAATAAATAAATAAATAAATAAATAAATAAATAAATAAATAAATAAATAAATAAATAAATAAATAAATAAATAAATAAATAAATAAATAAATAAATAAATAAATAAATAAATAAATAAATAAATAAATAAATAAATAAATAAATAAATAAATAAATAAATAAATAAATAAATAAATAAATAAATAAATAAATAAATAAATAAATAAATAAATAAATAAATAAATAAATAAATAAATAAATAAATAAATAAATAAATAAATAAATAAATAAATAAATAAATAAATAAATAAATAAATAAATAAATAAATAAATAAATAAATAAATAAATAAATAAATAAATAAATAAATAAATAAATAAATAAATAAATAAATAAATAAATAAATAAATAAATAAATAAATAAATAAATAAATAAATAAATAAATAAATAAATAAATAAATAAATAAATAAATAAATAAATAAATAAATAAATAAATAAATAAATAAATAAATAAATAAATAAATAAATAAATAAATAAATAAATAAATAAATAAATAAATAAATAAATAAATAAATAAATAAATAAATAAATAAATAAATAAATAAATAAATAAATAAATAAATAAATAAATAAATAAATAAATAAATAAATAAATAAATAAATAAATAAATAAATAAATAAATAAATAAATAAATAAATAAATAAATAAATAAATAAATAAATAAATAAATAAATAAATAAATAAATAAATAAATAAATAAATAAATAAATAAATAAATAAATAAATAAATAAATAAATAAATAAATAAATAAATAAATAAATAAATAAATAAATAAATAAATAAATAAATAAATAAATAAATAAATAAATAAATAAATAAATAAATAAATAAATAAATAAATAAATAAATAAATAAATAAATAAATAAATAAATAAATAAATAAATAAATAAATAAATAAATAAATAAATAAATAAATAAATAAATAAATAAATAAATAAATAAATAAATAAATAAATAAATAAATAAATAAATAAATAAATAAATAAATAAATAAATAAATAAATAAATAAATAAATAAATAAATAAATAAATAAATAAATAAATAAATAAATAAATAAATAAATAAATAAATAAATAAATAAATAAATAAATAAATAAATAAATAAATAAATAAATAAATAAATAAATAAATAAATAAATAAATAAATAAATAAATAAATAAATAAATAAATAAATAAATAAATAAATAAATAAATAAATAAATAAATAAATAAATAAATAAATAAATAAATAAATAAATAAATAAATAAATAAATAAATAAATAAATAAATAAATAAATAAATAAATAAATAAATAAATAAATAAATAAATAAATAAATAAATAAATAAATAAATAAATAAATAAATAAATAAATAAATAAATAAATAAATAAATAAATAAATAAATAAATAAATAAATAAATAAATAAATAAATAAATAAATAAATAAATAAATAAATAAATAAATAAATAAATAAATAAATAAATAAATAAATAAATAAATAAATAAATAAATAAATAAATAAATAAATAAATAAATAAATAAATAAATAAATAAATAAATAAATAAATAAATAAATAAATAAATAAATAAATAAATAAATAAATAAATAAATAAATAAATAAATAAATAAATAAATAAATAAATAAATAAATAAATAAATAAATAAATAAATAAATAAATAAATAAATAAATAAATAAATAAATAAATAAATAAATAAATAAATAAATAAATAAATAAATAAATAAATAAATAAATAAATAAATAAATAAATAAATAAATAAATAAATAAATAAATAAATAAATAAATAAAATAAAATAAAACCTTGGCTGTGTTCAATAAATTTGTTTATATATGTATATTCCTACGATTTGTTTAATCTGTTGACTAAATATTAAAATATAAATTTACAAGTCTATTAAATTTAAATAGCAATAAAACAGCAATAAAAATTTCTGAAATATTTAAAGTCATTCAACAAAGCAATGATGTATTGTAATTTTTTTTTTTAAGAAAAAAAAAATATACTTAATAACCTGAACTAATTCATTTATAGGTTTATACAAAATTTAACTTTTATTCTAAGCAATATAAATTTCTTAAATAATACAATTTTCTTTGTAACTAAAGAAAATCCTTAATAAACTTTTAAAATACCAAATTGAATTAAAAAAAAAAAAAATACCAATTTAAAACAAAAATATACACAAGAATTTTGCATATATATGACACGTATACTGCTGAGAGCTTTCAGAAAAAATACCTATGTGATTTGCATCTACTCAGAAAAAATACCTATGTGATTTGCATCTACATACAATTTAATATGCTGAACAATAAATGTGGTTTTTATGCTAAATTGCAAAATACAGGTTTTCCATTTATTATGGAATTTGTGAAATTTTATAAATTCTTGTCATTTTTTTATTTTTATTTTTTTAACATGATTAGATTTTATTCAAACATCACTTATGTTGAAAACATACAATATATAAAATTTAGACAATTTTTTATTTTGCTTTTGGATTTATTAAACCAATTTGATTTTTATTTTTTATTATAAAGGTGTTTTTGAAGGACTGTCAAGAAAACTAATATATGAAATTTAATGTATATTTTTGTAGTAAAAGAAAAATAATTTAAATTTAATATTTTCTAGCAAAATAAATTTAAATGTTCCAGGAAAAATTGTATTAGTTCTACAACTAGTTCCAGAACACATGAGAATAGCCTGTACTCGTTCTACTTTGGCGTTTCGGCCAATGATTTTGTTTGAAATTGTCACCTCCAGAACAAGTTCCTAGAAGCCACTTTTTAAATCAATATAATTTTGTTACTCTTTTGGTTTTTTTATTAAGTTTTAGAAATTTTTTAAATTTTTTATAAATTTTTTTTTAATAGTTCAAGGAAGTCATTTGTGAACCAGTAATTTGTTTAGAGAAGTAATGTAGAAATCATACAGAATTAGTTCTGAAGCACTACACCATTTCCAGTTGTATTTGAGAAATTTCTAATTATATTTCAGAAAATTCCAATTATATTTTAGAAATTTCCAATTATATTTTCGAAATTTCTAATTGTATTTCAGAAATTTCTAATTATGCTTCAGAAGTTTCTAATTATATTTCAGAAATTTCTATTTGTAGTTCAGAATTTTCTATTTGTAGTTTAGAAAATTCTAAATGTAATTTAGAAATTTCCATTTACATTTCAGAATTAAACAAATTCTTTTTAAGAAATTTCCATTTGTATTTCAACATTTTCTAATAGCCTGTTTCTCTATGTCGAACGAATGCTTTCTTTCGCCTTTTAAGCGAACGAAAACTGATTTGGGTTTCTCTAACTTACTTCTATGCGAACAATAAGTCGAACGACAAGTCGAAAGAAAACGTAAGTGTTTTCATATAAAATTGGGTTTCTGTATTTCGAACGATAAGAACAAAAATGTCAAAATCAGTCACTTGCTATTTTGCTTTCGACTGGTTGAATTTTTTAATGAAAAATAGGAAAACGGTTTAGGACATTGCAAATGTTCCTCAATCATGTTATTTATTCGTTTTGATAAATATTGTATCGATAAATGACGATTTTGTATCTAAAAAACAATTTCTAAAGAAATTTTAAAAAATTTTTTGTTTTTTAATATTTTTAAATTAATTTATTTTTGCTTGTTTATTTACTTGGTTGTATCTACGTTTAAACAATTTAGTAGTATTTTTAATATTTTTGCGAAAAAAATTACTCTGAAAGAAAAATAAAACAAAAACAATACGAAAAGACGTAACCCCATGCGAACGAAAGCGTAAGAAATACAGAAACCCAAATTGATTCGAATTCGTTCGACTTGCTTTCGTTCGCTTAGATTTTCGTTCGACATAGAGAAACAGGCTATAAATGTATTTCCGAAATTTCCATTTTGATTTCAGAAATTTCTAATTGTATTTAAGAACTTTTATAGAGAAAGTATATGTTAAATATTCCAAAATACAATTGGAAATTTCGGAACTACATTTAGAAAATGTTGAATTACAAATATAAAATTTCTAAAATACATTTAGAATTTTCTAAACTACAAATAGAAAATTCTGAACTACAAATAGAATTTCAGAAATGTAATTAGAAACTTCCGAAGTGTAAATAGAAATTTCTGAAATATAATTAGAAACTTCTGAAATACAACTGGAAATAGTGTAGTTCTCAAAATCATTCCCTAAAACGAATTTAGTATCATAATAAGGTTCTACTCAACGAGTTCCAGAATTAGTTATGAAACCACTAGTTCTAAGGTTGTTATTAAAGAATTTGAAGTGGTTGTGATTACACCAGTTCTAGAACTAATGATTTTAGAAAGTGTTCTAAAATTTTTCCTGGGGTTTTATATTTTAAAATAAAAATTATTTTCAGGATTCTTTTTATACAAAAACCCTCAATTATATTTAAATATTAGTAAATCAATCACTTTATTATTTATTTAATATTTTTTATAATTAATAATTAAAATATATAATTGTCAAATCTCTCAAATTTCAATTACGTTTTGAATTTATTAAGCATTTCCAAATGTAAATCTCGTTGTTTGTTATAGACTCATATATATAAAATATTCGAATAATTTCATCTATATAAGATTTTCATCTTTTTACTTGCCAAACCAACTTTTCTTGTTTTGTGGTTTAAAAATTAAATTATTTTAAAATAAAAAAAATAAAAAAACTTTATTAATACGTAACTCAATTTAAAGTTAAATAAAAAACTTTTTATATGCAAATTTCTATAAAATGAAAAAATCCCACATTTAAGATTCATACAAGAGCTCAGGTTTGTTTTGTTGAAAAAACAAACACTTGAGCTCATATGAATTCAAAGTAAATTTAATATTAACTTTAAGACTATATTTTTTCTCTATTTCAAATAAATGTTTTTTTAAGCATATAAGGATGAACAAATAATCCAATTCTTCTTGTTTTTAGTGCGTTTGTTTTGAATTGCATTCTTGTAAACACAAAAAAGGTAAAATGAAGAAGGAAAAAAATCATAGGAAAATTATAATATTCAAAGAAATAAGAAAGTATATAGAAAATTATAAAAATAAAAATTTATATTTAAAAAAATAAGTATACGCGACATAAAATATAAATTAAAACACACAGAGGTTCCAAAATTATTTTTTTAATAATTCTCCCACTTGTGATCCGTTAAAGATATCTGAATTAAATTTTACATGGTCATAGCTGAGTAGTTTTTGAGTTGATTTGAAAGAGTACGGTATACTAGCTTCTCAAGAGGTTAGTTAAATTTGGCCATCCCATGTATGAAATTTTTTTATAGTCAAAATTTCATTTATGATTTTTTATAAAGAAGTTTTAAACACGGAATATATGTTTATAAGTCCCAAAAACGCAAATTGAAGATTTAAAGTTCTTTTTGTGAAAAAATATTCTTAAGACATAAATTAAAATAAAATTTAAACGAACAAAGATATCCGATAAAACTAAATTAAAATTAAAGAATTAAAAACTATCCCACTTTTTGTTAAAAAATGCCCAAAATCACAATACGGGAAAAAATCTTTTAAAAATTTACTTTTTTCAAGAAAACAAAAATTTTGATTTTGTTTGAAAAACTCTATGATATTTAAAAATAAAATATTTAAAGGACATTTTTCACACTATAAAACGCTGAAAATTAACAAAAAAAAACTTAATTTTTCTGGAATTTTTAAATTCTATTCTACCTTTGTCGATACTATTGAAGAAGTGGCAAAATTTTTAACCTTTTTTCTTATGTATATATTAGAGTGTCCTGTAGACAAAAATTTTGTAGGACACCTCTCAAATGATGCGTAAAAATTAGCTGAATATGGGAAAATATTAAAAAAATTTTAAATTGATCTTCAGATCCCTATCAGCGATTGAATGTCACGGGTCTAAAACATTTCGTCCAAAAAATTTTATCGAATTTTGTCTTGAAATGGGTATCAACAAATTTGTAATTTTTAACCAATTATGGGAAAAATATTTAAAAAATTTTTCGCAAAAATTTTGGTATATAAACCGTCATTTTAGTACAACATGCAAAAAAAATTTCATTATTTTTTCTTAAAAAATAGATAAGAATTTTATAATTTTATTCCCTTTAAGGATAAAATTTTAAAAAATTGCATTATAGTAAGAACTGTTGATAATATGTAATTTTCAGGATTTAAAAAAAAAATATGTTCATCAAAATACCTTAAAAGTCTTCTAGCGAACGAAAATCCCATTGAAAAAATATTTTCGCCATAATCAGCATAAAATTACGAATTTTTTGATACCAATTTCGATTAAAAAATCGAAACTTTTTTTTAACAAAATGTATGGGATCCATGATTTTAAAATCTTTGGTAGGGAACTGAAGACCAACTTTAAACATTTTTTTTTTTTTTTAATATTTTTCAAATATTCAGCTAATTTTTACGCATCGTTTGAGGGATATTCCTACATCGAAATCTCGAAAAACGCTATTCTCGGGACACCCTAGTGTATATGGTTCCGTTCATGTGTGAAAAATTTAATTAAAAAAACGAAGATCGAATTGTGATAAAAATTTAGGAGTCATATTTAGGAAACTACAGGCAATTTTGTTTTTCTTATAAAAAAATATGATACATAAAAATTGGTAAAATATATACCTAAATGATTAATATTTTATTTTATTAATTGTAGGATTAAAAATCTTCAGCCAATTTTAGATTTCATTTGGTTTTATATAAAAATTCGAATTTTGCTGAGAAATATTAGTGATCATAGACTGATGTTATATTTTTAATTGGTATCTTTAAAACTTAATAAATATATCCACACAGAAAAAATTATTCCTTATATTTTTCAATTAATACAGTTGTTTAATTTTGCATCAAAATTTAATAAATATATTCAAATAAAACTAAAATGGGAATCAAATTTAAGTAAGATTTTATTTCTTATTTAAATTTTTAATTCATTCAATCATCCACTTAATTGATTTAATTAATTCTTTAATTGGAATTTTTTTCTGTTTTTCATTTTTTACAGTTTTTACTAAATAATATAATCATTTTGGCGAGAGGTGCACATTTAAAAAAGCTGTTAATTTAATGAATTATTTAATTACATATTTGATGATTGATTTTATTTTTTGATTTTTTCTGTGCAATTAAAAGTAAAATAAAAGTCAAATATTGAAAAATTGATTTAATAAATTTTTTTCTGTCTTTCATTTTTTCTATGAACTTTTTGTAAACGTTCTTAAAAGAATATAAATATGAAAATATTTTATTAAATTCTCTATCAACTATTTCATTACATATTTTTTCTTCTAAAAACTCTGAAAAATACAAATACAAAAACTTATGGTCAAATGTTGATATAAAAACATACATACATACATATGTATATATAACTATAAAAAACGACTTTTATTAACATAAATGCATGAATGTCTAGAATATTTTCTCCTCAAGAAAAAGCATAATCTTTAAACGGTAAAAAGTAAATAAAAAATAAAAATGAATTTTTTAAAATATTCTAAACAAAATTTCCAATCATACACAATACAAGAAAATCGATTTCTTAGATCATGTTGGAAATCCAAGTCAATTGTAGACAAGTGAGATTGTTATATTAGGCTTGGCCGAATATATATACCCACCAGCGGCAAATTTTTTTAAATTCCATAATATGCTTATAGGAGGTGGGCGGTGAAGCAGGCAGATCACGCCCATTTTGGGGTTAAGAGTTTATATTGATCATAAAACTATTTGCAAAAAAAATTTCTTTGACGTACATGCTTTTTTGTAAGAGATATCGGCGGAAGAATATCAATTGGAGTTACAACAGACACTTTGTGATTCCAGTATTTATCCCATAATTTTATTGTTTTAGAAGCCCATTTAAACACCAAATAAACCTCATATAAGTTAAATATTTTAGCAAAATTTCGTTCCCCAAGGTGGTCTGCCACGAGCTCTATCCTTCTTTCAAAAGACACACCGACGCACGTTGGGGTAAAACGTGTTAAAGAAAAAAAAATAATTGAATTTCGAAATTAAAATCTTTGTAATAATGTGGGTATTGAATAAAAATAGACAAAATTATGTATCAACATCAATTAAAATCTTCAAACTAGATTGTGTTGTTTTCTAACATTTTTTTTAAATTTTTGAAAAAGAGTAAACAATTAAATTTTCATTAACGTTTAGTGTATTTATTTTAAACAAGAGGTCTTTTAAAGTAAAAATTTAATATGGAAGCGTCAACTTCAGGTATTTCAGGTGTTAACTATATTTTTATTTATGTGTTTTTTCCTTAAACACATAATTTTCAAATTTCGTGGAATGGAACTTAAAATATTTCAAGATGTTTGTTCTGAAAATTTTCTAAAAAAATAGAACACATTATCTACTTTAATACTGTGAAAAAAATTTTGCGCATATGTAGTCCAATTTGAGGAATTATTACATTTTTTTTTTTTTTTTTTTTTTTTTTTTGTCGAAAAAACTCCAGTAGATCTCATAAAAAAACAGCTTAAGGGCATACTTTTTCTTCCGGCAACACAAAAACATTTTATTTACGAAAAATGTACCTATGTATATTTCATTTAAAAATGCCTCCTGAAAAATCAGATTTTTTTTAGTTGAGGAGTATTATTTCAAAAAATACTCTTCAAACTTTGTGAAATTATTGACATCTTAAATGAAAGAAAAATATTAGTTCATAAAGGCTTAATCAAAAGACTTATAAAGACTATAAAATTATTAAAAATTTAAGAAAATGAAATAAATTTCTCAACTAATGAAATAATCTCATAGGAAATAATTAACTTAATATTTTTTAAGATTAGAAAATACAATAAGAAAACTTTTCTTTTCTATTACAAACATTAAGGAAAGTTTTTTGGCCGTCGTTATTCTTTGAAATACTAAATTTCTCCAACACATATTGTGAAATTAAATTAAAAAAAAAAAAAATAATAAAAAATCGCTGAATGAAAAATCGCCGTAAAGCAAAATTTTTAAGTTTTTAAAGGGTTTTCTTTAATTCCAACTTTTTAAAGCAATTTTTCATTCCAAATTCGGTGCAAATTTACCTCAAAAAATCACGTCACAAAATGCCCCAAAAACGAAGAAATATTGCCCCAAATTACGTGTTGTTGCATCCCATGTAATTTTTGAGGCCATTTTTCGTTAAGTGTTTTAGGGCCACAGTTTGCAGTGCCTATTTTTCGAGATATTATCATTAGACATTTCAACAACCTCAACTTGCAAGATCTTGGTAAAGTCTGGTCTATATATATCCCAACATGTTCAATCGACTTTATTATATTTCTTGCAGTTTATTAATGAAAAATTGCCTTTCGAATAAAAAAAATTTGGAGTCGACGGAAGAACACATTAGAATTCTCTAAAAAGTCTTAAAATTCCAAAAGTATATTATTCTTCTACTTTGCGACCAATATAAAAACTAAATCTTAATACTAAATTATTTATATCACCATTCCCTGAATAAGCGCCATTTTCGACCTATTTAACCCAAATGTATAGACGGATATTAATATTCTGCCAAAAAGTATTTTAGAATTCCAAAAATGCTTACTAATAAATAGAAAAAATAAAACGTGATCATCTAAATTCTTTCCTAAATTAAGCGACAATTTTGATTCATTTAACCCAAATGTATAAATAAACCGACGGACATTACCATTCTGCAAAAAAAAAACGTCTTCTAATTCTAAAAATAATCTTTTTTACTTAATAATCAATAGGAAAATTAAATGTGATCATTAAAGTTTAGAAAGCGATTCTAAGTTGATTGGTATAAATAATCAGGGTCTTTGATCAATATTTTTGGATGTTACAAACACCATCACAAACGCATAATATAGTGGTGTAATAAAACGTGATCACTAAAATATTTATTTCACCTTTTCCTGAACTAATCACCATTTTTAACCCCTTTGTAAGATCGACCCAGAATCTTACAAAAACATACAATAAAATTTTATGGGATCTTAGATAAAAATTTCGAGTCTTTTACCCTAATGTGCGACGGATAGACGGACAGATATCGTAAGATCGACTCAAAATCTTATGAAGACTCATAATAAACTTAAATACTCATAAAATGACAAAGACATACTCTTAACTTTTTAGATGGTGGGTACAAAAACCACTAATAATTCTGTTTCATTTAAATCTTATTCTTCCTTTCCTTTAAATTTTATATTCTGTATGTAACACTAAATTACCTATATTTTACTAAATCCTAAAAAAATGCTATGCGTCTAATGCCACAATAACTTAATAAAAAAACAATAAATATATGAATTTCCAATTGGGACAATATAAAAACTATGACTTAATATAGCTACCATGTACATTCGATTACATGCTTTAAACTGTAAATTACTTGTATTTAACTTACAGAATACAAAAATATAAAATAAAAAAGATTCATCATGACACTGAAAACCACATCCGGTATAATAACATTTTTACAATTTTCATTTCATTTTCCAAATATAATACACAATATTATAGAACTTTAACAATTTTAAAAGAATTTTATTTAAATAAACTTTTAGATAATTCAGGAGTATATTTCCAAGAATAAAATATTTTTATAATATCAGTTATCATGTTTATTCAACCACATAGTATCTAGTGACCATAAATACCGTTTTATATATAAGTATGTATAGGCAGATAAATGTGGTCAGTCAGTCGGCCGGCTGCCTAGAATTGTATTATTTTTGTTATTACACGCTATGTACAGACATATCGTCAGCTGAATTGTAAATGACCGTAACCGCACTTTTTCATATTTTAGACTAGAGATAAAGAACAGTATTTTTGAAGATATGAATGTGAAATTTTCTGTGTAGATGTAGTTTGGGTCAGCGCTTTATAATAGAATAAAAAACCAACTTCTTATTTTTCAGTGGTTACAGCCTTTTTGCATTTTAGGTGACGATACGTACAAATGTATATATATTTTTATTTTTTTTTTTTTTTTTTTTTTTTGCTAAGAAAATTATTTGAGTGCATCTGTTGCCATATTGGATTTGCATATAAATTTTACGAATGCTAATGCATCATGTGTACACTCTTAATACAAATAAATGCATTTATATATTTTTTAAAAAGGGTATTTCTAGTGAATATAGTTTTGTGTAGAGTTTTGTGAAATTATAATTTATTTTATAATTGAGTAATATAACTCAAAAACTACTCTTATTTGAAAGCAAAATAAAATGGAAAAAAGTTTCTAAATTAGATTTAATAATGTGTAATTTAAACATGTTGAAAAACCATAAATTTTGTTAGAGCCCAAAATGTGCAACGAACTCTTCCTATATTAGAACGTGCGATGCATGTAATTATATTTATATTACAAAATCCCTAATTGGCATAAATGTAAATGTTTTTACTTGTTTTTGAAACTAGAACTACAACATTTAAGTACTTTGAATTTTTAATATGTTTGTTTTTGTATAATTTAAGGATTTAGGAAAATTCATTTTATTTACACATAATTTAGTTGGTATTACATGGAAGATTTTAAATAATAAGTAGCAAAAGTTAATAAATATTGACAAAAGCATTTTAAGTTACCATAGAGTCATTTCATTTAAAACCAACAAGAAAAATTACAATTTTAGAATTTACTTCTCCGAATTTATTAATATTTGGCGCAATCATTATTTTTGTCAAAACTAAGACTAATTCTGATTTGACTAATTTAATATGACATCTCAATAAATCTTATATCATTAACACTTTCAAAGATATTTGTAATTTTGGGTATACAACTTTGTAATTTTTTTGAGCTATTTTGCACTTAAAATTATCTTAGAATCTTAGTTTTGAAATGAATAATGATTGTACCAAATATTATTAAATTCGGAGAGGTAAAGTCCAAAATTTTTTATTTTTCGTGTTGGTTTTAAATGGAATGGCTCATATGTAGAATCCACACTACACGCAGAGAAAAAACATTTCTCAATATGGTTGCCCCAACAATATTATTTTCATTGCAGAGAGATTTTTCCGTCGCAAACATTCTTATTGTTGAATATATTTTATTTTAAAAAAAAATTTGTTGTAGTAATTATACATTTGTTCTCAAGTCACAATTATATTGTTGGCAAAACATGTTAAGCAATATGTTTAAATTAGAACCACATTATTGTAGTTAAAATTTCATGTGCAAAAAAAATATTTTCAATTCCTGAATATTTTATTTTGTTTGTAATTTTGAATTGACAACAAAATGTTTGTTTTATATTGGCAACAATATATATTATTAGTACTTGACAATAAGAATACTTGATGATTTTTATTCAGTTTAGTTTAATTCTTTCATTGAGCTAGTTGTCTGTCGGCAAGTTAAAAATGTATTAGAAAATATGCTGAATATATTATTAAAAAGTGAATTATTAAAAATAAATTATTTTAATTAAAATTAAACTAGAAATAAATAAGTGTTTCATATTGTGAAAATATTGTAAACGGATAATATACAAAGAAAACTACATAAATGGTTATCTTCGGATTGCTAAAAAATGTGTTAGCTTGTACGAGTATTCAAGAAATTTCTCAAGTTTCATCATTCGCATTTGATAAATTTATCTTTTTATAACAAAGTGATTTATTTTACGTAACTAAATCCTAATTAATTTTAATAAAAACTTCCATACGATAAATTAATTGGCTTTTATTTATTTTTAGGCATAATAAATGTTTCTCGACGCTAAGTACCGTTATTGTGATTCAACCATATTATTGCTGTATACATGAATCGAGTATATATACAATAAAAATATTATTATATATCAACAATATTTTTATTGTGATTTAACCATTTTATTGCTGTATACATGAATCAAGTACAAATTCAAAAAAAAATGTAGTTGTAGATCAACAATATTTTTATTGTGATTTAACCATTTTATTGCTGTATACATAAATCAAGTACAAATTCAACAAAAATATAGTTGTAGATCAACAATATTTTTATTGTGATTTAACCATATTATTGCTGTATACATGAATCAAGTACAAATACAACAAAAATATAGTTGGAGATCAACAATATTTTTATTGTGATTTAACCATATTATTGCTGTATACATGAATCAATTATATATACAACAAAAATATAGTTGTAGATGAACAATATTGTTATTTAACCATATTATTGTTATATACATGGATCAAGTACATATACAACAAAAATATGGTTGCAGATCAACAATATTTTTATTATGATTCAACCATATTATGGTGCTATATCTAACCATAATATAATTTACAAACAATCATAAAATCTAACCATAATATAACAGTACTCGATTATTGTTGCTATTCACCATATTTTTTCTTTGCGTGTATTAAACTTTATGAGGATCGGACTTCACATGTTAAAATATATATTTTTTTTTTTTTTTTATGATGATCATTTTTAACAAACTTTAAATTATTTCCAAAAATAAGTAATTATTTTCCTTTCTTTCCTACACCAAAGAAATCTCTTTTTTCACAACCCAATTTATATAAATTTTCTAGTATATTTATATAACCCTACTTTCAAAATACTTAAGCTCAACAAATTTAAAACTATTAAATAAAATACCTAATAAAATTAACCCTAAAATTTGCATTCAATGCTTTTTCTTCTATTGACACGTTTTTATTTTATCTTGAGCGAATGAGTCGTTTTAAAGTCGTTAAAATGATTTAAGTGTTAAAGTGAATATTTTATGTATGTATATGCTTTATCCTCCATAAAAGGTCTATATATCAATTTCTATAAACATTAAATATAAAATACCAAAGTATACAAAACACAAGTATTTACATATATACATGTGTTGTATATTTACCAAAAAGCTTAAGTCTAGATATCTATGTATGTAAATTAGGAAGCCTACTAGCCTCGAATAAATATCTATGTAAGTGTAACTGTAAACTTTGTTTAGTAGTGCGTAAACTCATAATAACTCAAAATTTGAGCAAAGTAACCAAAGAGCCACAATCTAAATAAACGAACCGACTACTATTTAAAACCAAAACACGTACTTGAAAGTAGAATAAACAACAAAAACAACTATACGAAAATAGCAATAACTTAACATAAGCAGTAATAACAACAAACAACAAAAACTGTAACATTAGATAACACACATAATTGTTTTTCCAACAACCATGAGTTTTAATGTGTCTAAACACAGACACACTCTCATCAGCAATGTATTAAATGTGAACAACTAGAATAACTTTTACTTGTAGAAATAGCAACAATTCAAGCAGCTTCAATTATGAACAAAAATAATGTTTTAGTAACAAAAATATAATTTTCTATTAACGAAAAGCTAAACTGTATGTTTGTATGTAGATATTTACTATTGGAGCTTGCTGCGAAATACAAATTGTTTTCAACGAAATTTTATTTAGTTGAAGTAGAAGGAGCTGATAAAGTTAAATATTAAAGTTTAAGTAGTTTGTGGGAAATATTAAAATGCATTTTGTTTTCTTCAAAATACTTAAATATAGAAAGAAAATTTTGTATATAGTTAGGTTTATAACAATCTAAACAGAATTATTTAATAGGACTTACATAGAAACATTCTAAAAAAATAAAAAAACTGGTATTTACTTTACTAAGCCAATCTTACATTTTTTTAATTTATTCAGAAAGCAGAAGAGGATATTTAAATTTGTATTAAAGTATATTAATTATATTAAAATAAATCAAATATTATTTTATATATTTCAAAATTTCAATATTAAATTGTTTGGATTTTTTAGAAATAAATATATTTCTAAATTAAATCTTTTACAATAAAATTAGATATCAATCTTGAAAATCTCTTAAAAATAAAAAATATAGAAATTTTCTAAACTTGAAAAAAAAAATTATGAAGCTTTTAAATTATGCTTAGAGCATACTTTCTGGGGCAACAAAAAAATGTATGGAAAGTTTAATTAAGTTATTAAGGTGTGCGATCAAAAAAATCTTAACATATATAATATTCAATAACTTGGAAACTGTTAATCTTAGAGTTTTCATTCTTTTTTTATTTAATTGATAATTTATTACAGATCACAGAAAAGTATAATTTTTATAGTTCCAACCACTACTTATGAACTTGTGGACCATTTTTGGTAACCCTTCCGTTAGAGATTTGATAGTAGCTTCAGTCACATATTTGGAACAGTGTGCACATCTTCTATTAAAATCTTCGGTATTTTGGGACTCCTTTTTTGTGCTCTTCAATTCACTTTTCACAAGAGGTCAATATTTCTCCACTGGTCTAAACTTTTATTTTTCAAAAACAATTTATTTTTTTATGAAAGTCATCAGAACTAACCCAGATGTATTAAAATTGATTAAAGCTTTAAATATGCTATCAACAAAGCTTTCAAATGGTCTTCAGAAAGATTTTAAGATTTGTTTGTAAAAATGCCCATTTATTATAATTTTTTCGGTGCATTGATTCAATAGTTTTGCTCGTATGTTGGAATTTCACCCCGCCCCCCCTATATCTGTGCCTGGACTACTATTCTTAAAATTCTTTTATATTTGGCTTTCCATAAAGCAGCGCTACCCGTTTAGGAATATTAAATTTTTCAGTAGTAGAACGTTTGAAGTAATTTCTTTGTGAGGATTTTATAGTTAGCCAGTTACTTGCAAACCACTTTCATAAGTTTGAGTCATAATGTCCGCGTCTGGTAGATATTGCCAGAACTATTGGTTCAATACCAACTGATATGTATTTCATACCTGGAAATACATATCACACAGAAAAAAATATTACCGTCTTTTTTTCAATTAACTCAGTTGTTTAATTTTGCATCAAAGTTTAATAAATATATTCAAGAAAAAATAAAATAAAAATAAAATTGAACTATATTTTTATATCATATATACATATTTAATTCATCCAATCAACTACTTGATTGATTTAATTAATTTATTAATTGGGAATTTTTTTATGTTTTGTATTTTTTAAAGTTTTTAGTAATTGATATAATCATTTTGGTGAGAGGTGCAACTTTAAACAAGTTTATAATTGAATGAATTATTTTCATATATATTCGTTAATTGGTGACTTTTTTCTGTGCACGTTTTATAAAACGTGATTTTACGCGTGAAGTAGAGCCAATTTAAATATAGTAAATTAGAGGCTTAGTACTTATGAATACCGTGTATATTGAATTGACTGAGAAACCCCGTGCCGAAGAATTTTTTTTTTCATTTTGTAATTCTGTGTTATATATAAATCCCAAAAAATAAATTAATTATTTTGAAATTGTTTGTTTTGTGATGTGGTATAAAAAAAAGGGAGAATTTATAAATGAACTAAAACTGTTAGTAACTAAAGCTAAAGACAAAGTTTATGAACAACTATAAAAAACATCAAATGCCAAATTATTTGGATCGGATTGGGAAAATTGAAAAAAAGGTTCGATGAATACTTTTTATTTTGCCTCATATCAGTGCCCCGACGGAACTTTTGATTTTTAAATTATAACAATGTTATTTATTTATGTAGATTTTAAAAGCATTTTGACTTTTGACACTTTGTTGTTTTGTGACTTCTTTCTGTCACATTATATCCTCTATTTTAAATTATACTTCAACTTCATATTTACATTTATTTATTTACAATATTTAACCTCAAAATTTTCGTTTTAGCTTCTAGCTTTTTTTCTAGCTTTTTTTAATTTTAAAATAGCCTTAAAAAGGCTAAAAATTTACAAATTTTATTCTTACAGAATCATCAATTTAAGCATTTTTGTGTATTAGTTCGCACAAAAAATCGAAATTATTTATATTTAACGAAAATTTTCGACTGCGGCGCTTCATTCTACGAAAATATTATAAGTATTTTTTAACAAACTTTATTACCTATAAAAACTATTTATGTTATATTTACAAATTCACTAAAATATCTTTAAGAAATGCCAAAATCTAATGAGAAAAAAATAAATAAATGCGTTTTTAAATAAAACAATATATTAGCTTTTTTCTAGCTTTATTTTTTTGGACATTTAGCCTTTTCTAACTTTTTTTAAAGTGTAATTTAGCTTCTTTTTTTGTCAAGTCCTGGCAACACTGATAGCCACGTTCCCATTCCGTCTTATGCCGTCCAGTCAAAACCCAACTAAACTATCGTCTCCATCCAGCAAAACCTTGGTGATCATCTCTTCTCTTTTACTCCAGTTCCTACATTTATGTTATTTAATTTCATGAATTAATTTTTATTCTTAGAATAATCAAAATTATCTATATATGTATGTATGTATGTTTGTTTGAAGTCTATAGCCGCCTAAACGGCTAAACCGATTTTCTTGAATTTTTCACAGTGTGTTCCTATATGCCTGGAAGGAAAAATAGGCAATTTTTTATTTTGAAATTCCATGTGGGCGAGGTGCCACGCCCACTTATTAAATAACTATTAAAAGTAGTATATCTCGGAAATTGGTAATACTAGAGTCCTCAAATTTTGCACGAACAACTTTGACACTTATATGAACATTCTGGAAAAAAATAGGCGAACTAGCAATAGGGAGTGTGGCACATCCCACGCCTAATATTGCTTGCCAATACCAAATGCCATAAATTTAGGAAACTATTACAGTTACATTTCCCAAATTTTGTACAATAAACTTAAGTGTCAATGTGAACATTTTGTGCAAAAATGGGCGGAAAATAAATAGTGGGCGTGTCATCTCTCATATAAAGTTAATACCAAAATTTTTATATCTGGGAAACTATAAAAGTTAGAGAGCTCAAATTTTGTACGACTAGCATTAGCTTCAATATGAATATTTTGGACAAAAATTGGTACAATAGCAATAGTGTGCGTGGCACCTCCCATATAAAGAAAATATTAAATTATCATATCTGAGAAAATATAACAGTTAGAGTTCTAAAATTTTGTCGGAGCCACTTTAGTATCAATATTAATATTTAAGAAAAATATGGGCGGACTTGAAGTAGGGGGCATAGTACCTCCTATATGAATTAAATGCAAAAATTCGTATATCTGGGAAACTATTGGAGTTGGAAGCTCAAATTTTGCACAAAGAATTTTGACATCCATGAAAACATTTGTCTAATAAATTAGCGGATTATGGGGGTATGGTCCCTCCCATAAAAATTAAATACAAAAATTAGTATATCTGGGAAACTATTAGAGCTTGAATTTTCAATTTTTGCACGGGAAACATCTATCTATCTATCTATCTATCTATCTATCTATCTATCTATCTATCTATCTATCTATCTATCTATCTATCTATCTATCTATCTATCTATCTATCTATCTATCTATCTATCTATCTATCTATCTATCTATCTATCTATCTATCTATATCTATCTATCTATCTATCTATCTATCTATCTATCTATCTATCTATCTATTCCTATTCGTTTAGCATTTGCAATGACTATTAATAAAGCTCAAGGTCAGTCTTTGCAAGTTTGTGGCCTAAATTTAGAAAATCCATGTTTCTCACACGGACAAATTTACGTTGCATGTTCGCGAGTGGGAAAGCCAGCAGATTTATATGTATACGCACCAGAAGGAAAAACAAAAAATATTGTGTATCCCAAGGCATTAAAATAAGAATTATTTAATAAGAAAAATGTTATATGTTAAATGCTTATATTTTATTACAATAAGGTCAAGTATGAAAACTATACATCAAAAGAATTTATAATAAGAACTAATTTTTAAGAAAAATATTATATTTTAATTACTAAATAAATATATTTTGTTAATCCTTTAATTACTATGTATTTCATTTGATTCTTTTTTTATAATAAATTTTTTTGTTTTTATCAAGTAAAATACTTTTAGAGAGTTTTTAAGGTACTGAAGCAGGTGACACCTTTTTGGCCGTCTAGAAATACGAGTTTTTATCTAGAGTCAGCTATAAGATGGCTTGTACCACAAGCCATAAAAATCGACCCAAGCTCTATCGTACTTTCAAAATACAGATAGACGGATGGACAACAAACGGAATCACAAATTCAATAGACTCTCTACCTTTTTAGATGGTGGATATATAAAAAACACCTCTCGTTCATCTGATAAAGTGGCGTTTAACTACAGACGACCGTGATTATTCCGACTTCCCTTCAACTACCATCATTTTGTCAAATTCATTTTCTCTGAAATGTTTCTAAACATTTTTGTTAAATATCCCCTTAAGAAAAGTATTTGCCATTAAATTTCTCATTTATTTAAGAAATTTCGCCTACCCTTAACCAATATTTACTGGTTACTGTCTTTCTCACAAAGAGATATCTTCTACAAAAAAAAAAAGCTCTCTCCAACAATTCAGCCTTTAGAAACACAGAGAACCGTTTGCAAATTTACTCTCATAACAAAAGAAATAAAGACAAAAATAGAGAAATTATCATAAACTTTCTGGATTTTCCCACAAAACTTATATTATGCTACACAAAGCTTTTCCCGGAGTTTTTCTTTATCTAATAAAAAAAGCTTTAACATTCAACATGTTTATGTTGCCTTAATATACTACAGTTACTATTTAACACAAAAATACTTTGATAAACACACATATAAATATATAAATACAAACACTCAAACAAATAAACACACACCTAAATAAAATTCATACTTTTGGCATTTCACATGCATCAAGTGAAAATCAGTTTTTCCCGGGTATTCGATAAGTAACGTTGTCAATATTTTTTGAAGACGGAAGAAAATTCAAAAGTTAAATAGTTTTAAATGGAAATATAAGTAACAAAATAATATTAATGATAAAAATAAAAAATTAAAAAAAAAAAAAAATATTTAAAAAAATATATTAAGATTTAAACTCAAGCAGGAATTTAAAAAAAGAAAAATAAAATAATAATTTAAATAAATACTAAAAAATAAATAATACAGCTTGATTTTATTTTTCTAATTGTGTCTATTGTGTAAAAGTTTCAAGTGTTTTGAACATCATTCTACAAAAAAAAATCATCTTCAATAACAACAATCACAAGTAAAACCACAATGGGAATATTTTCTCATTCCACTTGAAGGATAAAATTATATTAAAGGTAGGAGATATATATTTTTTTATAAACTTGTTTTTACTTTTTTTTCCACAACCAAATGAATTTATATTTTATCAGTAGTCTACACTTGGGGAAAAGATGGGTGTGTGTATTAAAAAAACAGCTATTAAATACAATTTAAATATTTTGTTGACTTGTTGAAAATTGCCTTTAGAAAAAAAAATATATTGTACTTTTATGTATTTTAATACGTTATCAAATGTGAAATGTATTATACTTAAATGACATAATATAAATAAAAATCATAAAAACAGAAGCCAGCGTTTATCATAAAATGTTTTTTATTACTCGCATTATGTCCCCAAATCATGTGCAGGTTTTAATTTGCTTTTAAAGGTAAAATTTATAAACAGGATATCCTTGACATTCTATTTATTTATTTATGTATGTATGATTAATATATATTTTCTTTTTATAGTCATACATGGGATATTCATATATAGATTGCCAAATCAATAAAAAAAAACTTAATATGAGTTAAAAATAAATTATTAATGATTCTATTAAGGACTAATAAAATGATAATAAAATCATTGAACGTATAAAGGACAAAATTATGTACATATTATAGTTAACAAATTATTATAGTTAATAAAAATTAATAATAAAAATTTTAATTTATATTTTTACGGTTCATCAATTGTTAATAAATAACATTTTTATATTTTTTAATATTAAAAGGCAAATTTATAATCCTTTATTAAAATAAAATTTATTAAAAAAAAAAGAACGCGGTTTTAAAAGAATATATGGACCTCTGAAATGGGACAACCTGTGCCTTTTTGTCAAAAATTAACAAAGTTTAAGGTTAATGGCCCATAATTGACCATAGTTTCCATATAATCCCTTCTTCCGAAAATCACTTTAATGTGCATAAATAAATAAATATTTGACACAAATTAGTTTTATATAAGTAGAAGCCACAGTGACAAATTTTTTATGGATTAATCCTTTATTAATTAATAAAAATGTTAGTATCAATTATAAAAAATATATATGGGCCATTCTCATTTTACGTTTACCTTTATGAATCCAACTTTCACCTTCAAATATTTTTTTTTTTTTTTTTTAAATTCTGACCTTTTTAAACAACTTTTGATACAATTATGTTAACAATATTTGGTGGCGTAACATAAAAAATATTCAAGACGGTTCCATGTGGTACCGGTAAGCACTCAAAATCAAAAAATCAAAAAAAAAGTGTTTGAAACTAACAAGTTTTCATACCAACCATCAAAAAGAGGGGGGTATATTGATTTTGTCATTCCATGTGTAACATGTCGAAGGAATCATCTAAGGCCCCACAAAGTATATATTTTCTGGGTCCTGGTTAGATTCTGAGTCGATTTAGCTATGTCCGTCCGTCCGTCTGTCTGTCTGTTGAAAGCAGAATAGAGCTCGAACGGGGCAACGTAGGGAGACGAAATTCGGGACAAATATTTATCGTATATAAGGTTTGTTTGTATTGAAAATGGTGGGTATATAGATTCGGCCGGACCGAATATATTCGCTTTTTTTTTTTTTTTCTTATAACTGCTGTCATCGCGGTTTTTAGCATATACTTCCAATTCTTCTAATGTAAACCAAAAACACTTGCAAAAATAGGCCAAAGTGTGTTCAATAAATCTGTCGTTGACCAGTTTTAAATACATTGTGGACAACTTGTGAAACCAAAATTTTAAAATTTAAAATTTTTTATGGGATACAGGTTTATTGTCCTTGTAATTATGCATAGTTTAAGATATATCTCGTTGATGTGTCCTCAATGGAAACGCTACAGGAAGTGACCAAACTTGGGGAGACAAAAACGTGAACAACATTTAACGAGGCACACTCACAGCGTAATTTCAATGAAACTAAAATATCACATACCCTGCAAAAAAAAAAAAAGGTTAAGAGCTTCCAAAAAATAATATTTTGAAGTGCATATTTTAAACTTTTTTGGAAGTTCTTAATAATTACTTCCAAAAAAGTGAAAATAAATGAAATTTTAGCTGGAAAAAAAGGTTAATAATTTCTAAGAAAATTAAAATTTTATAAATTTTAATACATTTTTATTATCTTTTAATAAGGCTAAAACTGAATTTATGTAAAAAAATTTCATAAACATAGTTTTAGAGGAAGTACTTCAAAAGAAATTAATAAGAAGCATAAAAGAAGAACATCCTACCAATGACAACCATGGGTTAAAAAAAGAACTTCTGCAGCTCTATTGCACCAGTAAGTTAGTTAAATTCATGACTTTTTCAGCTCTTTTTCAGTTCCTTTTTTGCTGGGTAATTAAAAAACGTTTCCAAATTACATTAAAAATCACAGAAGCGCGATAAAATATTAATTTGCAAACATTTTATAACATTTTTCATTCGATCTAAAATTTTGCCTATTTTATATTAGAATTTTTTGCACTTTGAAATCGATGAAAATATATACTAATTTGTAGCTGTTATTATAGCTTATATCGGAATCAAGTGTCACTCAAAAATAATTAAGCGTTTCAACTTAATGCAACCTTAAATTTTTTTGGGTGTATATTTTTGTAACTGAAGAGTTTATAAAAAGTTAAAATCTATACATGCTTTGTTTTTTACATGATATTCTAAAGAAGGTTTTAAACAGATATATAATCTCGATTATATTCACTAATATAAAACTTATCAAACTTCCTGTTATTTACTTCTTCATGTAGGTACATATAAGCATTTATTTTTAATATCGGACTTAAAATGTAATTTTTACAATTTATTTCGTCATCATACATGTTTTGTTTAAAAAATATCAGCTGAAAAGTATGATCTTAAATCGCAACTGATACCCTGTGTCAGTATTTGGTTCTTAACTTTTTTGTTTATTAATAGATTTTTCCTATTTTCAATATCAAACAAACCTTATATAAGATAAATATTTCAACGCCTATATGAAAGGTAAATCGGTTGATACTTCGTTACATTCGCTTGTAGGGTATGTTTCAAATGCTCTCGAGCATAAGGAATATGCCTTTCTTGATATAGAAGGAGCCTTCAATAATGTGACACCAGAGGCAATTAAATTGGCTCTGGAAAGACTGAATATACATCAGTCGATTATTAGCATCATATGGAGACTTCTAACCAATAGGCTCTTTATCTCCAATATGGGTGCGGCTACCACTTATAGAGTGGCAAACAGGGGCACTTCACAAGGGAGACATTTATCTCCACTTTTGTGGAACATGGCCATCAACACAATACTCTTGAAACTAGATTCCTTGAAGTACAAGACTGTCGCTTATGCGAAACTGCGCTAGGCCTACTCAGTAAATGAAGTATAGATAGTGGCCTCAGCGTGAATCCAGGTAAGATGGAATTAGTTCTCTTTTCAAGGAGATACAAAATCCCTTCTTTCCCACTTCCCTGCCTAAATGGAATTGAACTAAAGGTGTCGGATAGTGCGAAGTACCTGGGTATCATACTGGACTCCAAACTATCCTAGCACCAGAATATCCAGGCTAGGGCGTCAAAGGCAAATATTGCCCTTTATATGTGTAGGAAGGCCATAGGTAAGTCCTGGGGTTTAAATCCTAGGAACACGAAATGGCTCTTCGATATGGTAATTAAGCCCATACTTATGTATGAAGCGTTAGTATGGTGGAAGGCGATGAAGAAACCCACCTTTTGCGGAATATTTAATAAAGTTCTGCGTAGCTCAACGCTATTAATTACGGGCGCGCTTCGTACAACACCATCCAGGGCATTATTCATTTGAATGAACTGGTTGCTTGTTGATCTAATGGCCAAACAAATCGCCATCATATCGGCGACTAGGCTTAACACTATATGTGCATGGAACGGTAGGAACTATGGCCATGCGACCATCCTGGGAATTCTGGAAGGCATTCCTGACAATATTGACTATTGTATACCTAAAACCTTTCTGGACAGAGGCTTCTCAGTGTCAACTCCAGGTGATCCTACCATAGGAGATGGATCGGTTGAAGTCTATACTGATGGGTCCAAATCTGCTGAGGGGGTTGGGGGGGGGGGTGTTTACATTCCCTTATATGGAAAGCGCATTTCCTTTAAATTGCCGGATCATTGTAGCGCCCTACAGACGGAAATCTCGGCCATTAAGAGAGCGGCAAATTGGTTAATGTACTATAGGATATTTGGAGTGAATATTCAAATCTGTACCGATAGTCAGCCGGCGATTAAATCTATCTCTGGTGTCCTTTCGACATCCAGGCTGGTAAATGAATGCCGGACATCTCTAAATGAGATGGCGAGACATCCAAACCTAGAGTTGATCTGGGTAAGGAGTCACTCAAACACCCCGGGCAACACTGTTGCTGACAAACTAGCCAGGACTGGTTCCCACCTTCGAAATGGGGAAACTGACCAACTGGTAGGTGTGCTGCTGTCATCTTGCAGATCTATGATACTGCAGTATTTATCGAGGGTAGCTCAGCAAAGGTGGACAAATGAGTCTACATGCTCCACCTCGAGAAGTATATTTTCCCAGTATGATCACTTGCGATCGAACTACATTCTGGGATTGCCTAGGCGTCAGCTACGGATACTTGTAGCAATTTTCACGGGGCACTGGATAGCCGGTGCGCACGCTAGGAGATTAGGACTCCCATATAACGGCATTTGTAGAAGTGGCTTAGATGAGGAAGAGGAAGAGACAGTGGAACATCTTCTATGTCACTGTTCTGCTCTTGCAAGTATTAGGGCTACGGAACTTGGTAGTCCGTTTCTGCATGCGTTATCTGATCTTTCTATAATTGACATAAGACAGATCAAATCATTTATACGTGCGTCATGCTGGTTCGATCCGAACCTTTTTGCGGACATGTGAAATAATTCCACATGATCCTAAGGGTAACACAATGGGACCAATAGGACCCAAACGAGCTGTTTCGTATCCAATAGTTACAGCAGCCCATTTAACATAACCTAACCTATGTAATATCTTCATATACTAACATTTTGCAAATATTTCCACCCTCGCATATACATATATCTACTTATTAACTCACATTAGAAATGTAATAAAATTTTTTAAAGAAAATCAATTATAAAATCTCCCCAAGGAATTAATTTTCATTATTACTTCTTTTTTTTTCGCTAACATAACATTATTTCAGAAAGCAAAAGACAGATGAAATGACAATAATTTGATTAAATAAAAATAAATGTCGAAAAGTCTTTAATCTTAAACAACAAATAACACAAATCTTAAAACACGTGTCTTAAGTCAAAGAACATGAAAGATTTTCAAAAAGCTACAAATTGCCTAATAAATACTTTAATTTTAACAAATATCATCCATTATAATTATTAAAAGACATCCTCTTGAAAATGAAATGCTTGCTAAGATTTAAAGTCTTAAATTTAAGAAACTTAAGATGAAGAGGAAAATAAAACAACTTAAATATGAACATGATGTGTTTCATATGTACATACGAGTACATATAATAAAATGTTGATATCTCTAAGGTATTTTATTTTATTGTTGTTGTTCTTATCTTTTTGTAGTTACCAAAATCACGTAAAACATGTTCACATGAACACTTAACGGAATTTCAAAGTTTACAGGAACAAATATGAAACGTATTTTATTTATTTTATTTTTTTCAACAAATCTTTAACTACTTGTCAGAAATAAATAGAATTCTTTTACACAAACAATTCCTGACATTTATAAATTTAATAAGAAGAAGTAAAAATATATGAAATAATTTTGACAATAATTTATAGATATTTTTGACAAACGACTTGAAATGATGTAAAATTAAATTGACAATAAATAAGTAGTGGTTTATGGGAATAGATTAAAGCAATATTTTATATATAATTATATATTTCGAATTTTTAAAGTATTATTTCATTTGTATTGAAGTCACATACTTGCTATTAAAATGTTATATAGAGGTATTTTTTCTGGAAAATTAAAGTCATTTAAGTTAACTTTATTTCTTTTTTTTTTTTTTTTTTTTAATGGTCAGTAAAAGGAAATAAAGGGTATATTATAAAAAATGTAAAAATGAAGAATTGAACAAAAATATTATAATAATTCAGTTAATTTTAATAAAACAATTTAATTTAATATTATTTTAGCATTAAGCAAACGACAGCCACATTTATTATGAAAATACACTTGGACTAATAGATAGATCCTTTAATATTTACAGTTCAAAAACTATAATTCTATGAAGAGAGGTAATTTTTGCAAACACTTTCCTTGCAATACCCTTTTGATGTATATATTTTGTGACTTTTGTCCTTTCTATTCAATTTTATATTATAAAGTGATTAATTTTTAAATCACGTCTTCTTACTGCGAGTGTTTTGTTGAAAATAATAAAACAACAAAATGTTTTAAACTTTTATTGTTTTTTTGTTAAAAGAAAATAAAAAGAACGTTAACAATAAAATAAAATAATGAAAACATTCTAACCAATTGTTGTCATTTTTATTGGAACGTTAATCTTTTCACAAAACTTTTTCGGAAAAAGTTAAGGGAAGCAAAGATTAAGAAACAAATTGTACTTGTGGTAGGAAAACATATTATATTTCCATTTAATGGATGGTTTAACATTATAAATTGATATGTGTGTATTAACACACAAATACCAAAATATTTATACATATACTTACATATACACAAGCAACATGTGTTCTCTTAAATTTACAAAGTATGAATACTTTAGGTATGAATGATATTTAATATTATATTAATCATACGTACATGAATATAAGAAAAACGCTTATTTAACTTTATACTTATACAAAATCCAAGAAAAAAAATTGCGAAAAGTAATTGAAAAACTTCTAACGTTAGCATGTTGCATATGTAAGCGTTTTATTTTTCTCAAAATAAGCTTAATCGTGTGTTAGTGAGTAGCTAAAATAATTTAATTTATGAAATGTAGTAATTTCAACAGAACTTTAATCAAATTTTGCTTGAAAAAATTACTTACATAAAATCGTCATGGTACCAGCAATTAAATATTTAAGCTATTTTTAGAAAATTTAATTAACAGCGTTAGTGGGAAGAATATCACTTAAAGAGAAAAAGAAAATGTAGAAATTTAACAGAATATAATTACATAATTACATAAAACAGGAATATTTTAATTTTATTTAAAGATGTAATTTGATAAGGATTTATTACCAAAGAAAATAAAATGACTTACATTAGAAATTTCGAGTTTATTTAAAATTTGTAGGTAAATACATATTTACTTAGTTGTATTTATACAACTATATACTACCATAGGTGGCTGGGTATTATGTGTTTTTACAAATATTGTAACGCAGAGAAAAAATCTTCTGATGGCCACCTTAAAGTATACCTCGACTCAGAATCACTTTCTGAGTCGATTTAACGATGACCGTCCTTCTGGCTGGCTTTCATGGCTGGTACATGTATGGGCCGTTATCAAAAATGTTTAACTTGGCTGAAACTGATTTAAATCCTTAATAAAATTTTTCGTTATAACATTTTAAACAAATTTACAAATATTACAGATCTAAACTCACAAGACTTGAAACTAATACAGTGCAAAATTTCAGCACCATAAGTTTTTTTTGTAATTATGATTGTTGTTCAAAGTTTAAGAATATAGAAAAACTGCTAAAAATTACTTAAGTTTTTTCCATTCTTCTACAATTTTTGTTCGCGCGTTTATACTTTTTGATTTCATTCTATCATAAATAAACTAATCGGAATCTGCAGCTAAATTTTGCACCATCTTTGTTGTTGTACAGACTTTCAACAGTAAAATACAGGGTAGTCGAGTTTTGATGACAAAATTTTTTTAGTTTTTAAAATTTTTCAGTTTTTTGGGCGGGGTCTGTGCGCCCCTTAACCGAATACAAAATTTGAGATAGGGATTAAATAAATAATTTTTTTGATATATGTTGTAATTGTGCGTATTTTGCATCCCGTAGATGTACCGGAAATAGTCAACGTAATAAATAGTCTCAAAGTTTGGAAAACAAGAGCGAAAATTTTTCAAAAAGTCAGTTTTTCGCGGGGCACATTCACAGTTTCATATGGAATTGCTTGGATTACTACGTGCACTTAGTTTTTTGTTATTTTACATAACAAAATCGGAGGAGCATTAAAAATAAATTTAATACAAGAATTTTATGAACTTTTTGAAAATTATGCAAAAATTGCACTTTTTGTTTTTCTATTTTTATATAGAAAATTGCAATTTAAACAAATATTAGATATATAGATATAAGAGCGGCGATAAATATAATTTATTGGGATCATAAACTTAAGTCAAATGTCGTTAATAATTGAAAACGGAACACTTTTGTCAAAACACATTTCGCTAAGACACATCGTGTGGACAGCATGAAATTAACTATAATTGACATAATTAGTAGGTGTTTGTTATGCTTAATAAAAATGCGGAGGTGCATCAAAAAATTTTGAAAGATAAACATTTTATGAACCAAAAAAATATTTACTTGTTAAAAAAGGATCTCAATATTAAAAAGCATTTCTATGTAATAAACTCTAACAAAATATATTTTCTTTTAATATATGGAGAAATAACTTAGAAATAATAACGATTTTTGTTATAAAGAAAATTTTTAAAATTTTACTAAGAAACCCTAAAATATGCTGCACTAATACCATCAAACATTGAAAATATCAAAAATTTTATTGTAATAGCTAGACTTTGATATTACGTGTAATTTTGACCACAATTATACATAAACTTCCAGTCTGTAAACATTTTTATATGTTCAACTTAGAATCGCCATAACTTTCGCGCCCCTCACTGGAAATTAATAACGCATATAGTGTTTATAAAAAACCGACTTTTGAAAAAAACGGTTTGACGGTTAACCGAAAATTGGATAAAATTAAAAAACCGGTTTTTCGGTTAACCATCTACTAAAAAACCGGTTAACCGACATTTAAATAATTGCTCTAATTTGAAGCTTAATGAAAATATTTTTGGTTAAAAAAAGTGTGTATAAGTTAGATTTGTTAGCTCCTTTTTTTATAACAATCAAATATACTATTTTTAACCACGTTAGAATTTATTCTTGCTTCCCTTTTTTGCAACTTTGTTGGAAGTATTTTGACATTTATACTAACGAGTAAACCGCTAACGGTGACTTAAATATTGTTTGCCACCAAACTAATAGCTTTTAATTTCACTTCTTATATTATCTTCGACTTAAGCACTACGTGCACCACAATATATTTATAAATTTGCTTATTCCTTCTACGAGGTAACATTTATTTGAAATAAACAGAGATCTACGTCTCAATTAAAATTGAATTTGGTTTGTTTTATTTCATGTCGACATATTTTGGATTGTGCCTAAACAAAGTGTTTAGGCACAATCCAATATATAATATAATATGCTTTATATAATAATTTATATTCACCGCATTCAAAGTTTTTCTCTCAACGAAAAATTTATATAATTTTTATAAAAAAAATGTAATAAATATATCTGCATAAAATTGGAAAAAAAAATAACATTTTTTCTGCTAAAAAAAGATTTGTTTTTAATTTTTAGATGATTATTAATCATTTAGAAGATTATTAATCAAGTACATTTTCTGCACTTATTTAGTTCTACTTTTGAAGTCTTTATTCTTGTTATCCTATATAAAATCTTATTTTTTTCTTAAGCTATACATTAGTAGGTTTAATGTTACATAAGTATTTTCTTCTTTTGGAAAATTTCATTCGCATGAAATTAAAGTTTTTGTAAATGGAATGCTTAATTATCTATCTGAGTTATTATACAGACAGTTTTAAAATATATTTAACTTCAAACAAGTAAATATATTTCACCTGGCTACTTGTTAACTCAAACAGCAAACATTTTTAATAGTTTAAAAATATTTTCTTATATTTTAAATTCAGAAAAAAGCAACTAAAGGACGAAATTTTATGATATTTTTAGCAAATTTTTGAAACCGGTTAACCGACACAGAAAAACCGGGTAAACCGGTTAACCGAAATTGAATATTTCAAATTAACCGGTTTGCAAATAACCGAAATTTGAAGAAAAAACCGGTTTTATACATATGAAAGGATTTTAATGTGCCATCGAAAAAAAAGTATACATATTTTTTTTTTTTTTTTTTTTTTTTGAAAGACAAACATTTTTTTTTTTTTTTTGCGCTAGAACGAATCTTATTGAATTTGGTCGTGATCGATCCATTATTTCACCTGGGTCCTATACAAATGACCTCTAGAAATAGAGTTTTAACACTAAAAATAGGAATATTTTAATAAAATTTGCACAAATGAATTCTATATAAATGTTAATTTCGTGAAGATCGGTCCATAAATCCATTTTACAAATATCAAAAGCCCATACAAATTTTAATATTTGACACAAAATAAATTTTTTATAAGTACAGTGCAGGTACAGTGCAAAATTTTATGGAAATATAAGACTGGATGATTATTTTAATTTAATAAATTTTGAATAAATTTCCCCGGACTGGGATTTTTGATATTTTGTTACAAAATGGTGACGTATTTTTAAAAACGGGTTCAAAAAAAAAAGAAAAAAAAGATTAAATTTGCTTTGCCATAAATATCTCTTCAACTAAAAAAGATAATTTCACAACTAAAAGAGAAAATCTACAAGTTTTTGGAGAGATTTACAAGGACTACTTATATGTAAAATAGTTTACATCCAAGTCATATATGAATTTTTTGCAAATTGGCCCGAGAAGATAAACTTTAACTCAAAACACCTCATCTCTGACAACGTGAAATTTTATTTAGTTCATAATTTAATAATCATATCTAAGAAAAATATATAACTAATAATTTCTACAAATTTTGTAGAGAGGAAAGTAACATAGACTATTATACCGTTCTTAGAATTTTCAATATACCCCAAAAATAACCGATGTTTTGGGACCTCACGATTCTTCTCGATTGCCTATTAACCAATTTAAGTTTTTTAAATGTCATTAAAAACAAACAAAAAACAACCGTTTAAAAAATTTAAATAGGAAACAAGTGTTCCTATTTCAGTGCCTCGAAGTGCGGAAAATCGGTTTTTGTATGTTATTCCAGATTTTGGATATGCACTAAGAGAAAAAATTCTATTCAAAATCCACCACGGTTGTGGTCACATTGACAACATACGGTATCATCGTCTTGATGCCGTTCGTATAAAAATTTTAAATAAACATAAAGTAATTCAACAATTTGATACTGAAATGGTATCAACTTGATGCCAATTGGTGTAATACTAGTAAAATTATACTTTCTTAGATATCAAGGGTTTTCATCTTTTCTAATTTTGTAGCACCGTGTTATTATTAATACCATTAAATAATACTATTTTATTTTAGCTACATTATTTTATAATGTAGCTAAAATAGTTAATTTGACATAAAAAATATGCATTTGTCAAAAACAAAAAGAAACCGTTTAAAAACCAAAATACCTTTCGAAAAGCAACTCATATTGCTTACATTTTCTACTCTAGTTCTCATTATGCATAATAATCAAATAAAACAACTGAAAATGTTATATTTGACTTGACCGATTTTATACACCCATCATGAGCAAAATTTTAAAATTTTATCTTATATGGGAGGTACGCAGTAAAGTGGAGGACCATGCCCAATTTTTTTTTTTTTTTTTTTTTTTGAGCTTATTTTGTTCCTTGAACTATTCGTAGAAAATTTTGTTAATGTTTTACCTTATATGAGAAGTAATCGGATCACGCCCATGGTCGAATGGTTTCCGAGTTTATTTTGATATTTGAACTATCTGTAGAAAATTTCGTTTTCGTATATGCTTTTTTTTAAGATATCAGTAGAAGAGTATGAACTGAAGTCACAATGATGGCCTGTGTTTTTAGTATTTGGCCCATAAATAATTATTAAATCTTTCCTATTATTATCCCACTCCCCTATTACAACTATATATCTCAATTAAAAGTGAAAAAAATTTAACTCAACTTTATTTTTGTAATGAAATAACATTGACACAGTTATAATAGAGGACAGTTTAATAACACTGGTCGACAAAAAAATCCTCTCCTAAAGACGAATAGTTGGACTTGATGGATTTTGATTTGCTAAACACGAATCAGCTTTCAGTTTTTTTCCATCAGGTTTGGATTTTTTTATGGGCGTGTCTAATATTTCGTCCGTGTGTACGATTGGCATAAGTGATACATCAAAAAATGTGGACTAAAAATATCTTTAAGTCACTTAATTTTTTATGGGCTCAATAGTTTCGGAATAATTTTGAAATAAGTGTCCAAAAAAACTTTTTCATGCTAAATTTTTTACTTTTGTTAAAATTTCTTTTTAATGTAAAAACATCAGAAATGTTTTAGTTTATCATCTTTATCCTAAAGCTGGTAATGCTGCGAATAAAATAAGGCATGTATCTTCCAAATTGATGCACAATGCTTTTATTCACAGTTAAGTAAAAATACCCATGTATACATATTGAGTAGAAATATAGTGGTGGGCAAAAAAATGTTTTTATTTTTTCTTTAAACAAAAATAGGTGGACTAGATGGATTTTGACGAGTTAAACAAGAATCTGCTTTCACTTATTTTCTTTCACGTACTGATTTCTTTTTTCTTTTTTTTTTTCATTTTTTTTTTTTTTTTTTTTGGATGAGCATGACTAATATCATCATCTTATTCTGCGATCACACTATAAAACTCCAGAATGGTTTGTACAATTTAGACGATTTTGATAAATGATACACCAAAAGATGCATACGAAGGTATGTTAACAATATTTTTTATTCGCTTAAGAATTTAAGAGTTATGGATCAAAATTTTCACGATTTTTAAACAAATTTTTTTTATATTTTTTTCGCTACTAATTACCGCATAACTACGAAAATATTAACTGAACAAACAATTATTTAAATTCAGCTCAGAGATAATTTAAAACGCTATCTACTGGAGTATAATTTATCTTAATTGAACAAACCGTTGCACAGTGTCACATTTATCCAAATTAGAATGACAAAAATAAGAAAATAAAAGCTTAATATTTGAAGCAATTCTTTTCGAGTTTATTAGTAAACATATCATATATTATAGAAAAAGCACTTAGAATGTTGAAAAGTGTCTATAGCGCGAATTATAGATCTTCAAAGTTGCAACTTATAAAAACATTTTAATTTTACTTAAAATGTTTGTAAAGAAGTATGTTAACTTTAACTTCATATATCTCAGTAAATACTGCTGATATTGATATGATTTTTTTGGTATCTAATAACTAATGTATCCAAATTATTCTGTTATAATTTACTGTGTTAAAAAATCAATACTGAAAATATTGTTTTTTTACTTAAAGGAAATCATAATATTAAAGAATATATTTTTTGGGAAATTCTATTTTTAATGGACTGGAACTAAAAAGTTCCAACGAGTTCCAATTTAAAAATACGATTGTTATATAAAAAAAAACATCTTTAAAATTATTTTTAAGAATATTGGCTGCGACTTTTTGCGATCTTTTAAAATATTAGAAAAAAATGTGCGGTATCTCATATTAGCATTTTTTTAAGAATTATTTAAACACATTTAGGTAATGGCTGAAAATTTGTTATGCAAGTATTACACTATGATTGATGTGATTAGATCTTGCCACGCCTATTTTTAAAATGTCCCTTATTTTAATAAAATATGAAGGAAATTCATACAAATCAATTAATTTTTTTTTTTTTTCAATATGGGAGTGGCAGTGATTCTACCCGCCTATTTTTAGAGGAATTACGTATTCAAAAAATCAATACGTAATAGAAAAAAAGTAAAAGCTGATTCTTGTTTAGCACATTAAATTACATATAATCAATCTTTTTTTTTAAGACGAAAAAAAATTTTTTTTTTTACCCACTAGTGTATCTCCACTTAATTGTAGATATGCATGGGTATTTTAACTTAACTGTGAATAAAATCAAGATTTGCGCATCAATTTTGATGATACATTGCTTTATTTACTCAAAGTTTTACCAGTTTTGAGACAAAGATGATAAACTGAAACATTTTTGATGTTTCTACATTAAAAAGAAATTTTAGTAAAAAATAATGTTCAATTTAGCATAAAAAAAAATTTTTTGTACACTTATTTCAAAATATCTCCTAAACTCTTGAGCAGATAAAAATTTGATTGTGGAACGAAAAGCCAATTTTATTCCACACATTTTGGTGTATTATTTATACAAATCGTGTATACCATTCTCTGGTTACAGTAAAATCTCGAATAATCGACTTATTTAGGGCGCAATATTTGACACGCCCATAAAAAAATCTCGACCTGATGGGAAAAAATCAGAAAGCAGATTCGAGTTAAGCATGCGGAATTCCATTTTTTTTTTTTTGAAGGAGGACGAAAAAAATTGTTTTTGACGAACAGTGTAATTTAAGTCACTCTTTTGTTTGAGATATATTACTTTTAAAATACTAAACAAATTTTAATCAAATTTTAATGCTACACACTTATAAAAAAGTACCTTTATAATAGTATATTTTGTACTAAGATCGAATTATAATGTAAGCTTGAAACGGATTACAAAAGATGTGTTTGCATTAATTATATAAACAGATGATGTAATAACTCAAAAAGGCATTCCAGGAAATAAAATCATCACCTTTCATTTAACACATTTCAATTTCCTCCTCTTCATATACTAATGACAATAACAAAGATTAAATAACAACTAGCAATCACTTAATCGCTCAAAAATCACACAATTGCAAATATTTAAAATAAACTAAAACATTACACCTTAGCATTCGCAGAATTTGTACTAGTGCCCCCACATATACAAATATTAAAAAATAATATAAAGATAAATCGAAATAAAACCAATCGACAACCCCACACCTATTTTTTTTATCTAGAAACAAAAACCAGAAATAAAAATATAACTCATTTAATATAATTTATTTATGCAAATTTATCACACATTTTTTATATAATTATTTTTTTATATATTTTTTTTATAAAATTACTAATTAAACAGCTGTTGGGGTGAAAATAAGGGTTAGAGGAATTCAACAAATACGAAATATTTTTTTATCTTCTATACTCTTTTTAGTGTAAATAATCACAAAAAAAATAATAATAAATTAAAAGAAATAAAGTGTATTTGCTCATTCGTGCATATTTTATCCACGTTTCAGAGGAATATCAAGCCCAAAGTGTCTAATAAAAAATGAATTATTGATTACCAATGGTGTGCCTGTTTCTGTATTTGTTTCGTTAGCTGTCAGTACAGCAATATTTTTTTTATTTCAATATGTAAGAGTAATGAAACATGTTGAAATACTCGTACAAATGTAATGAAATACAATATTTAGTATGAAAATGAGCAAAACCAAAAAAATAGAATTAATCACTAAAAATCAAATATACTTGTAATAAATATTGCAAAATTAAAAGGGGGTAACAATCATTCTAATCATCCTCTAAATACACCCGAAAAACAAACAAACAACAACAGCAACAAAATATTCTACACAAGTTCAATCAACGAACGACAAGAGCAGAAAATTAAATGAGTCAAGTACTGCTACTAATTATGGCAAAAATAAAATTAAATGAATGACTAGGAGTTTCTTTGTTTTATTTGCTATCTATGATTACAATTAAGTTTTTTAGATAATTATTTGTAATATAATTAAGGAATAAAGAAAGGGTTGCGAATAATAAAGATTCTGGTGTTGGACTATTTTACTATTTAACGAATTTCTAAATACTTAAAACTTTTAAGTTAAAAAAATTTAAAAGCTTTAAAAACATTTTACTTTTACCAGCATATTTAAAGAAATAATTTATTTTCATCAATAGAAAGCAGAGCACTGTGGGAATTATAAGAATAAGAATTGATCACAAATTTTTTAAATTTGATAATATATTAAATTTACTTTCATGCTAACATATGAAAAAAAAAATCCTAAAATATTCCATAAATTCAGTATATTTGTAATAAAAAATTTTTGAAGAAAATGAAAGTTTAATGTCTTGTATATAAAGTTTTTAAAATTTAATTTGCGGCTGTCTGCAGAGGCTGCCAGCAAAACAGGCGCGGATCCAAGTAAAGTATTTGGAGGGAACACTTTTTTTATATTTTTTTTTTTTTTAATCGTCACTGAAAAAAATATTTTTTTCGCCAGAAAAACTCGTTTTTTTTTTTAATTAAAAATAAAAATACACAATTACAAATCTTAATTAAAAATTTTTCAGGAAATATTGAATGGACTTTAATTATGAAAGGTGTGTTTTATTTCAGCGATACCCCTAAATAATTTTAAATAAAGTAAATTTCATGAGAATACATAACATGAAAATCACGAAAAGTTAAGCTTAATAGAATATCAAGCACACTAAACTATATCTTCACAGAAAAAAGGCACCAATTAACAAACATATATGAAAATAATTCATTCAATTAAAAACTTGTTTAAATTTGCACCTCTTACCAAAATGATTATATCAATTATTAAAAACTGTAAAAAATACAAAACAGAAAAAAATTCCCAATTAACAAATTAATTAAATCAATCAAGTAGTTGATTGGATGAATTAAAAATGTATATAGGATATAAAAGTATAGTTAAATTTTATTTTTATTTCATTTTTGCTTGAACAAAGTTATTAAATTTCGATGCAAAATTAAACAACTTTAATAATTGAAAAAAAGACGGTAATAATTTTTTCTGTGTTCGTTATATGAAATTTTTAAAACGGACCTAAGTATTCTCTTTAACATTTAAAACTTACTGTTGTAAAACTTGAAGCTAATCTGAAAAAGAAACACGTGCAGAAAATCGACTGAAAATTGTGTAAAATATCACTTTTTAAAATTTTTTTAAAATTCTTATTATTTATGTCTGAAATGTTAAAATTTCATTAAAAAAATCTATACAGTGGCGAGCAAAAATGGAAGAATGTTTTCAAAATTCATTTTTAAACATACATAAAATATTTTAAATAAACATGATTAATGTCCATTCTTCTTCTTAATGATTAAAAATTTTAACATTATATTTTTCTTAGCCTTCATTAATTTATCATTCTGACCCTCCAGAAATTTGCCATCTAAATACAAAAATTTGCTTTTTTTATTTTAATAATCATGTGTGATTTATGCAAGATTTTCACGGTATACAAGAATCAGATGTGTTAGTTTTTGATTCACTAAAACAAGGATCATCCTAGCAAACATATTACACTTTTATTTTCATAAATATTGTCATTCGTTATTAATGTACTATTATATCAATAAAAACCCTATCTTTACAAATTACAAATTTTGTAGTTTATTTAATACATTTAATACAAATTCCGTCCACTGCACAGTGGGTTGAACCATAGCGAAAAAGGGGATTAATTCGTGGAAGCTTTAATTTAATCAAGAGCGAATGCTATATTCGGCTGGGCCGAATCTATATACCCACCATCAAATTTTTCAAATTTTACGTGGGCGGTAAAGAGGGCGGACCACGCCCATTTTTTGTTTACATTGCTCCTTGAACTATTTGAACGCAATTTCGTTGAAGTTTCACCTTTTTGGTTTCCAAGTTTATATCGACCCTTGTTGCTAGTTTCTAGCCCATAACTTTTTTGTTTATTAACCGATTTTGCACATTTTCAATCCCAAACAAACCTTATATAAGATAAATATTTGATCCAAATTTCTCCCCTACGTTGTCCCGTTTGAGCCCTATCCTGCTTTCAACAGATGGAGGGACATAGCTAGATCGACTCAGAATCTAACCAGGACCCAGAAAATATATACTTTGTGGGGTCTTAAATGATTCTTTCGACATGTTACACACGGAATGACAAAATCAATATACCCCCCACCTTTTTGATGGTGGGTATAAAAATATATACTTTTTATACCCTTCACCACAGGTGTAAAGGGTATATATAAGTTTGTCATTCCGTTTGTAATTCCCACAATTTTCGTCGGAGAGCAAAAAAGTTTACATTTTCGGGATCCTTGTAAGAAATGATGACGATAGGACCATGTCCGTCCGTCCGTCCGTCCGTGTGTCGGTTGAAATGGCGTTTATGAAGCCCACCGATAACTGACATATATAATATATATGTCAAACGATCGGAAATGCTTTCGAGAATTTTGCTATTGGGATTTAGCAAGATCGGTTCATACAATGCGGAGATATGTTAAAAAAACCTGTTTTTAGAACCGGTTTTCCAGTTTCTGAAGCCTCGATATATACTAGAGACTTCGTTTTTACAAAGAAGTCTCGGACATTTTTTTCTGAATTTTTGTTCTGAAAAAATGAAATAAATCGGTTCAATAATAACTGAGATATCGGACAAAATGCATTTTTTATTTTTTGAAGCCCTGGTTTAAGCTATAGATTTCTATTATACAGATCGGTCACAAATATTTTCATAAAATTTCGGTTTTTTGAATCAGCAGGATCAGTTTATAAATGGCGGAGATATGCTTTAAAACCCGGTTTTTGGAACCGGTTTTTCAGTTTCTGAAGTCTCTACATATACCAGGTACTTCGAATTTTTAAAGGGGGCTCGGAAATTATTTTCTGAATTTTTGTTCTGAAAAAATGAAATAAATCGGTTCAGTAATAACTGAGATATCGGGGAAAACGAATTTTTAATTTTTGAAGCCCTTGTTCAAGCTACAGATTTTTATTTTTATATAGATCAGTCATAAATGTTTTTACAAAATTTCGTTTTTTTTAATAAACCAAATTCGTTCATAATCAACAGAGTTATGGCCCAAAAACAAAACAAAACAAAAATTTTTAATTTTTGAAGCCCTTGTTCAAGCTACAGATTTTTATTTTTATATAGATCAGTCATAAATGTTTTTACAAAATTTCGTTTTTTTTAATAAACCAAATTCGTTCATAATCAACAGAGTTATGGCCCAAAAACAAAACTGTTAAGAATATAAATACACACACAAACATGTATATTAAGCATTGTAATGACTATTAGTGACGTTTTTTTGTTTTTTGTATAGACAAGTAGTTTAGTTACGTTTTTGCCTATAAGACAAGTAGTTTATTTAGCAACAGAAGTAATATAATGAATAACAGTGTTGTTGTTGTTCTTTGTATATCCAGCCAGTTTGTATATACACACATAAAAAAATAAATAAACATGGAATTGTTGTTGTTTATTTTTTAAAAGCAAAGCCTGTTATGATTGTTTTTTTTTATATATTCAAATTTTCGTAGTTTGAAAAAAATTTAGATTTATATATGTGAAAATATGAAAGCATACGTTAAGGCGAAAATTTTATTATTTGTCGGTAATATGGTAATATGATGTCGATAAGATAGTAAGATGGTAATATGGTGAAGGGTATCATAGATTTTTCAATTTCATTTATTAAAGGATATTGATAAATACGTAAAATACTACAATTTAAAATAAAAATATCTTGGAAAGCAATTATTTTTAAATTGTTTTGGCAACTTTTATTTTTCAGAGAAAATGGGCTTTATTTAGACTTTTTGTTGTAACTTTTGAACTAAAAGCTATAAATTAATAAGTCAAACTGTAAATTGAAATATACTTCTTATTATATAAGATAATTTTAAGAAAAAAACAGACAAATGCGTCTTATTGATGTTATTGAAATTATTAAAAATAAAATTGCGATTTACTTCATTTAATATATATTTTAGGCAACTAACAGACCCAAACTTACGAGAAATTTAGTATAAATGTTTTTATTACAGTTTTAATGGCTACATTTGTTTAAAATCTTCATTTTGAACTTTCTATGATTACTCTGGTAGTGTAATGTATTGTGTTTTTGGCAAAATTTCAACTGGTTTATTTTAATATAAAATTAAATATTTTTCATTTAAGCAAATATTGGCAAAATATTCTTTTTTATTACATAAGCTAAGGCCTTATATTTTATCACTATATAAAAATGTTTACCCAATTGTACCCAATAACTTTCGAAAACTCTACATATATCTCGAAAATATCTCATTTTTAGGGTAATATTTGCAAAATTATTAAAAGTAATTATACAGTCCACTATCTCAACTTAATCCACCTGTTAAAAAAACAATTATCGTTTTATAAAAACTAACAAAAATCTCACTTGAAATTTTGAAATTTTCACTTTTGCTAATATAATATTATTTATAAAAATTTATGGACTTTGAGAGAATGTATCAAAAAAACAACATAGAACAATAAATTTTACAGATTATGATAATCCAGTTTTTTTTTTTTTTTTTTTTTTTTTTTCTATTATTCGATATAAAAATTTAATGCAATATCCACATTTATTTTTCGAATTAATCCTCGTTTTGAATACTGTTCAACCCAACGTGCACTGATTTCATTGTTTGCTTTATATTTATTATTAATATTTTTTATTATGTTTTTTTTTTAATCCCAAATAAAAACTTCAATATAAATGACTACCAAGAAATTTATATTTTCAATTGTGTACAAAGAGAATATAGTTGTCACAATGTGAAAACATTTTTTTGCAAGAACTTTTTTCCTTTTTTTGTGAAATCGTTTATTACAACGAAACTTCTTTCGCTGTGTACATAGTTTCCAATTTCTAAAAAAATCCCCACTGTGCCTCTAAATCCAGCATTAAATTTCAATGTTTTTATTGTATTTCATTTATAAAACACAAGTAAACGAATAAACTTTTGTAAAACTCATATAACATCGAAATACATGTGTATTGGTATATTTAAGCTTATATGTATGTGGCTGTTTGTGGTTTATCTGTTACCTGACAGACTGTTAACTGACACTAACATTCACCATGACACCAAAGGTGGGTAGGAACAAAAAAAATAAAATAAATATTAAATTAACCAAAAAGTGTTGTGATATTATATACGGATGGATATAAGCCTACACAGAATAATATATAAACTGGCTTTTATATGTGTGTATGTATTATCATTGTGTTGGTAGAATAATATTGTATTCCAATGAATTTATACTAAATTAATTAATGACAAGCGTTAAGAGTTTCAGATTATTTACCAATTTATATCAACGTTCACAAAACAATGAACCACAAAAAAAAAACGGTTCAAGTTAAGGCACCAGCAGGCATTGGGTTAAAACAACAAAACTCTGTATGTATCTGGTACTGAGAATTAATTGAGAAATTTTTCAATTAAATATATTTACAACAATGATTTTTTTTCTCTCTTCGAGAATTCAATAGGCAAATGAATTTTTATTTTTATTAATTTTTTTATTTAGATAAAATAACTCAGTATTTTTAATTAATATTAAAAGTTACATATCGTCAACGAAAATGCAAAACAACGTAACATTACTTTTCATAATTTTACAGGAGGCACAAAAAACTTTCTAAAATCTAAACAAATTGTCCTACAAACAAGATATTAAATATTCCCTAATATATTCATGATGAATAATTTAATTTTTATTAAATATTTTTTAAGTTATGTGGTTTACGTTTTTCAAGATTTTAATTTTCTGAAACCAAAAAAACGTAACATCAATACAAATTTTAGAAAAATTGTAATTAAAAAGGTTTTTAATAACTTTTACTACAAAATTTTAATAGCTATTATATTTTTATTAATTTGCAATCTGAATTTGTAAAAAAAAAAGAAAACAATTTTTTTATGATGATGTTATTTTGGATATGATGTTATTTTGGTTATTTTGGACTTATATAATTGTTATTTTTTGAGCTACAAGTCTAAATATTTGTGATCACACACACGTATTTTGGAAAAATAATCCATATTTTATCAAAAACACAAATTTGAAAATTTTGATGTTACGTTATTTTGCATTTTCGATGACGATATATTGCATAGAGGTAAAAATATGTATATGAAAATAAAATATTTTAATTTTAATTTAAATAGAAAAATACTAGTCATCGTAGTTTATTTGTTTTATTATTAACAGCTTATAAATAATTAATAAATGAGATCAATTGGAAAATTAGTTTTAAAATAGATTAATTTGTTGTTAATAAAAAATTCAATTGTTATTTATAAATGCTGAAATTGTTGAGCAAATTTTTTTTTAATGTTGTAACATATCGTTAGCTAAAATACTAAATTTTGCTTTAATTTACAATAAAATTTATCGATGTAGATAATAATTCATTAAAACAAAGTAAGCTATTCAATTTAAACTGAACCAAAAAGGCACATAATACAACGAAATAGTTCATTGATTCCTTAAATATGTACCCTTGTTTTGACCTAATATACTGGTACGTTGAAAAAACATATTACGTACAAGTTTATAGATTCAACTTATTCTTACATTTATTTAATGAACACGTTCGTTGAATAAAATAAATAATTCCAGTAAACATTACATTGGTTTTAATGAACTCATATATTGTTCTAATGAAACTATAAGTCAAAAATGTATTATAATAATACACCTGTTCTCTACTTTTAGTATTCACTTTATTTCAAATAAAATTCTTAAATTTTATAACATTCAGTAAAAGTTATAATTTCCTTAATATAAATGCCACAAAGGCACATATATAACAGTGTTTATATAACATTTTACATTTTACTAAGTAAACAAACTTGATTTAACAGATGTGATCGTGTACTTTCTGTTCGCTTTTTTCATGCTCAATGGTCATATAGAATATCCCTGTAGACACCACATTAATATGGCAACATCATTATCCTGGAGGAAAAATAATAGATTGCATTATCCTTTAATAAACAAAAATTCTAAAATATGTTCAAAATTGTTTAAACTTTTTACCTTTCACATTATTTGTCATCTGTAGAAATTACCTTATTTTCATAAAATGGTACGGAAAGTTTTAAAGAATACCTTGACAATCTACGGATGTAAGGTCTAAGTCTTGGTCAGTTAAATAAATATTTGATATATGACTGAATATATACGATATTTTTTTTTAAAACCTCGAACACACATACAAAATATGGTCTATTAAACGATTTATCAGACATAAAAACCATTCAAATTACATTTTTAATTTTATCAATTATTCAATTGATCAAAATCCAAATTTTCTAATAATTATTACTGAATCGGCATTCAAATACACAGGGAAACACTGATTTGCGGCACGGGATTTCTCAGTCGATTCACACAGTATTAATAGGTACTAAGCCTCAAAAAATGTAATTTAATGCAAAATTTCAGGATTTTTTTTTTTTTTTAATAAAAAAAATATTCACAAATTAGTGAAAATATTCATTTACAAATTACATAGGAAAATTAAAAATAAAAAAATGATTCTGTGATTTTTTATTTTTTTTCAATTGTTCTATGTAGTTTGTAAATGATTTCTAATTATGTAGATTAATGTTAAATTTCAGACTACTATGGTTTATATTAATTTTTTTTCAAACTACATATGAACAATAAAGAAAAAAGCAATTTAATGTAAAAAAAAATTTATAAAATAAAAAAAATATGATATTTTGTTAGTGAAAAACTAACAAATTTATCAATATTTGTTTTTAATATTGGTTAATATTGGACTAAATTTTTTTGTAAAATCATTTTATTTTAATCACTTCACACGTTTTAGTTTACAATTGAAAAAACACTGTTATATAATTTTGCTTTATTATTAGTTGTCATTGTCCAAATTAAATCACTCACACTCCAAAAAAATAGCTTAATTAAACTTTAAAGTTTTTTCGCTTGCAATTAAAAATAAAAAATACTAAACAACATCACTTTAGATTAATTGATTTGTGGTTTAACTATTGTATAAATTTAGATTTAGATTAATACTTTTTTTTATCCCCACTCTCATGTTACTTTATAAGCTAATTATTAAAAGATTTACTTGCATCTAAATAGTTTGGATGTGTTAGTAAGTATTTGTAATACCTGATATTTTATAAAAATAATCCCATTAAATCTCTTGTATGTGTCACAAAATGTATTGTAGTTGGGTATTAGTTATGGTTTTGAAAAGGATTTTGTTGAAAATTTAATAAAATATTGACTATTTTCAAATATTTGTCAAACATATATTTAGATAGATGAAAGGATTAAAAATGTAATACTTATCGTATACACATTGATTTTTTAGACCAAACAATAACCAAATTTAAAAAAAAAATAAAATATATAATGCAAAGTGAAAATGTTTTATTCGGCTTGGCCGAATTTATATAACCATAAACATTATAAAATGTTCGCTCATATTGGATGTGGGCGATAAAGATGGCGAATCACGCCTATTTTTGGATTTCGAGTTTTTATCGACCTTCGAAAGATCTGTAAATTGTATGTGCTTTTAAAAGATATCAGCAGAAAAGCATGAATTTAAGTTACATTAAACACCCTATATTTCTAGTATGTGCCCCATAACTTTTAATCAAACAAAACTTATATAAGATAAATATTTGAACCAAATTTCATACCACTTGATGGTTCCCTACGAGCCTTATCCTGCTTTCTACAGACAGACGGACGTACACAGCTAGATCGGCTCAGAATCTTACCAGGACCCAGAAAATATACACCTTATTGCATTTTAAATTATTTCTTCGACATGTTACCATCGGCATGACAAACACATATTTTTGATGGTGGGCATAAAAACTTCATATAAAAAGTTAAAATATAATTCACTTTCTAAGTTCTTTAAATCGTCTTTAATTTGTAAGGCATCGTAATGTGTACTAACACATATAAAAATTCCAAAGGTTTAATAAATTACTTTACATAAATTAGTTACCTTAAATATATATTAACCAGACATTAAATGAACAATTTATTTGCTTTAATTTTTTTTTTTTTTTTTTTTTAATAAAAAGAAAAAGAAACAATAAATTTTTGCATTCATAGAGAAAACAATGAAATACTTAAAAGATTTCAAAGTCAATTCACAAACAAATAACACTTATCATACAATAAAAGTGTTTTCAAAAAGGTTTGCTGACCTTGCAGTATCAGCTTTGATGCAAAAAAATATAAAACCAACAAAATTTGTCACAGACAAAACTAAAGCTATATGTTTAAATTTCTTATATTTCTTAGCACAGAGGGCCAGAGAGATAGATTTTTGGCCATAAGTCGATTTTAAGAATTTGTTTTTCGATTTTTTTTTTTTTTTTTTTTTTTTTTGTTAACCATCTACACCATTTCCTTCTGTATCGATCCAAAGTTAAAAAAGTTGTTAGAAATAAATTTTATTGAAGGGCAAATTTTTGGTTTTTGCAACATATTTTTATGACAAAAGCTAAAATTTTTTTTCGCATCAATAAATATCTAAATCGGCAATTATAACAAAAATAACCCAAGATTAAATTATTCACATATAGTATATTTTTTTTAAATTTTAATCAAATAAGTTAAAATTTTTTTTGATATTAACCTTCTTCCAAAGAAATCCACACAAATCCTCAGTCCGATAAAAGCAATTTTTTCTACTTTTATATCTAATAGAATGTTAGTTTTTGAAAAAAGTTGCCCAAACTTGCTCCAAATGATAAATGACCATATCGCACCAATTTATAATAGTGTTCCTAGATATCAAAATAACATAAATTTTAATAAAACATTTAGATATTTTTTCAAATAAATAATTATCCAGTGTATTTACACAAACATTGATACCTTCGATATAATTATAGATGCAGTTAATTTTCTATCCCTATATAAAAGAAGAAAAACAGTATGGAAATTGGTCGTGATTCGTAAATTATTTCAAATACCCCACGTGTTTTAACGCTTAGAAATTCGTTATTTATATCACTATTTCAATAAAATTCAATACAAATAAGTTTAATACATTATTAAATCAGAGTACTAAATATCAGGAAGATCGGTCCACAATTAGGCATAGCTCCCATATAAAGCTCACTTTCGAAAATCACTTTAACTCCCAAAATCCAACATAAATTACAGTGTAATGGCAATATTTGACACAATTAACTTTAAAATCAGTAAAAATCATATAAACTAATTTCATATTAGGTCCATTTTCGAAAATTTTGGAATTCATTTTAATGTACAAACGCAATGGTGTAGGGTGTTATATAGTCGGAATAGACCGACTATAACTTTCTTACTTGATTTTTTAATGTTTGTTCTTGAATTCAGTAAAATCAAAAACAAACAGAAAACTTAATATTAGAAAGATACAGCAACAAACAATTTTGGACGCCATATTGTTTCCGCCATTTTGCATTTTTTTAATATTTTTGATAATTTTATAGAATACAGATTTCAAAGTTTTCTTGTATTTGGTTTTTGACACATTTATCGATTATAAAAAAAAATTATATTTTTGAAGAAATTAACATAACTTTAAGAAACATGTTGAGTCCGCCATTTTGTTTTTTCAAATTCTGATTTCAGTTTCAAATTAAGTAACTCTAAAACTGCCTATACACAAAATTTTAGCTGGATCAGAAAATGTTTTCAACATTTTGGCAGCCATTTTGGTTCCCCCAATTTGAATTTTTTATTTTTAAGTAAATTTTTTGAATCAGCAAGTCCAATAACCTTGAAATATGAATTTTTTGCCATATCCGACAACGATAAAGGGTTTTGGCCAAAAATCAATATCTCTGGCCCTCTGTGCAATGGTTATATGTTGCGTATACGTAACGTACATTTAAGATTGTACTTACTAGAGAAGATTTATCTTTTTTCATATAAACTGTGTCATATGACATCTGCTGCAAACATTTGTTTTCTGTTCACTTGTATTAAAAAAAGGTATAAATGAATACAAGAGGGAGATACTTTAAAAATTTTAAGCAGATGACTGTCCATTTTTTTTTTTTTTTTTTATGAAAAATAAAAATCAAATTTACATATCTTAGGACTGTTTTAATGTAATCCGATAAAATTTAAGCTGTTATAAAAATTTTTTTATTCATACAAAATAATTTTTATCCGAACATACTTATTACATAGAAGGTACTTGTTGTAATCGGCTTAAATATAAAACATAATATTTATTTATGGAATAATATACTTAGTTTATGTAAGTACGAATTTATTTATGAACATATAAATTTTAAATAACAACTAAATTGTTATACAAAAAAATAATATAATATTTATATGTAAATATTTTTTCTAAATGTTTAAAAAATTATGACAAAATTTCTCAGATGCCTTAATGAATCGAAAACAAAGTAAAACACTTATAATAGCTTTCTAAAATAAAAAAGAAACTGTCTGACTATGCGTCTGTCCATCTGTCTGAAAGATATTTAAATTTCTAGCAATAAATTTAAAAAGTTTAAACCTTAATAAAATACTTACAGACTAATATAAAATAAATTAGCAATACTGCTTAGAGTTTTCCAACTTCAATTTACTTAAAGCTTATAATCCTATATTTATCGAGATGTTCATAAATAGTTGCACATAAATCCCTTAATAAAAACAAGAAACAAACCATAATCTCTTCAACTTACCAATCATTATTTAAACGATTTAGAATTTATTGTTTCTTACTAATTTTCTTTTCTTATATTAAATGAAATTCACTTCCCCTACTCCTTCAAAAAACTTTCCAAAAATATTGTTAAATGTTTTTGGTTAAATGTTTGGTTGGTTGAATGTTTAGCTAATAAAAAAAACATACTAGACACATGCTGTACATTCATTATTTAAGTAGCTCCAAAAAGCAAACACAAAAACAGTAGCAGAAATAATAACAACAAAAGTAATAATAAAAACCGTAGTAACAAAACAAAAGAAGTTTTTAAGTAAATAAAAATTATACAAATACGCAGCAATAAACAAACGCACAACAAAATATTTATTCGTATCTTCAAGAACATTAAAAAGAAAAAAAGTAAAATCAACAAAACAACCCAGTACAATATCGTAGTACAGCATCAAAACTCAAGGCTGTTGAACTTGAAGGAGACGATGGCCAAGTAATAAAAATTCTTATAAATAAATATAGTTAGGGATGAGAATCTCTAGAGAAAAAAATTGGGGAGAGGGGATGAAAAGTAAAATAAATGATAAAAAGCAAATAAAAAGTATACACGGGAGATTTTGAAACAACAAAAACAATGATGAAACCAAAAAAAAAATTAACATTTACTAGTCATCAAAAATAATATAAAATATAGACAGACTTAAATACATTAAAGATACACAGAAGTATGTATAAAAAGATTGAAAGAAAAATAAACAGACGGTTATAAAAATATAAAAAGACCGCCAATATGACTGATGGACAAATCACAAAATGTTACAATATGATGAGGCTTTTTCTAAAGAAGACCTGAAAGAATTGAATAGCGGATAGAGATGACGACAAATAAAAATACTTATGTACAATATTTCAGTATAAGAAAAGTAATAATAAATAAAAAATAATAATTTTATTATAAAAAGTGTGAGTAGACAGAGGAGTTGTTTCTCAAACAGTTTCTCAGTTCATGATTTTTTTCAAAGGTCACTTACTTTCTCTAAATGAAAATTGTAATTTATAAAAAAATGTCTAAAATTTTTCTAAGTAAAAAAAAAACAAATTAGTTACGTATAATATTCTATAGAACAATAGACAAAAAAAATCTTGGAAATAATGAGGACATTTCTAACAGACTGATGCAATTAGTACAGCTCATTTCAAACAAGAGTAAAATAAAGGTAATTAAGTTTAAGTTTCTTAAATGAATTCCTTAAATCTTTAGGAAAGAACGCTATTTATTTTAAAAGTTTAGCAACTCTGTCGCTTAAAACGTTTAAGTGTTTGATGGTTCTGAAAGTTTTTTTTTTTTTCATTAAATTGTATAAAAAAAAACAAATAACAGTGTAATAATGAACAATTGAACTAACATTCGCAAATAACTATTAATAACAGAAACTGTTAACTGTTAAAGTGTTAATTTAGATTTTTTTCCTTTAATCATTAGTTTTAGTAACGGTATAATCAAAACCGCTTCTGAAGTTTTAATAACATTCTTAATGCAGCCAATTGGATTAGAACTGTACTCTTAAAAGATTATATAAGTAAAATTAACAAATACATTTCCATTTAAATGTAAATTTTTTTAACTAACAAAAACATTAAACTTTACTGATTTTTTTGTTATTTTTACTACTATTTTATAATATGCTAATTCAGTAATAAATATGTTTTTACACCCTTCACCACAGGTGTAAAGGGTATATATAAGTTTGTCATTCCGTTTGTAATTTCCACATTTTCGATGGGGAGCAAAAAAGTTTATATTTTCGGGATCCTTGTAAGAAATGATGACGATAGGACCATGTCTGTCCGCCCGTCCGTCCGTGTGTCGGTTGAAATGGCGTTTATGAAGCCCACCGATAACTGGCATATATAATATATATATCAAACGATCAGAAATTCTTTCGAGAACTTTTCTATTGAAATTCAGCAAGATCGGTTTATGCATTGCGGAGATATGCTTAAAAAACCGGTTTTTAGAACCGGTTTTCCAGTTTCTGAAGCCTCAACATAAACTAAGGACTTCGTTTTTGCAAAGAAGGCTCGGACATTTTTTTTTTTTTTGAATTTTTTTGCTAAAAAAAATAAAATAAATCGGTTCATAATAATTGAGATATCGGGCAAAACACATTTTTGATTTTTTGAAGCCCTTGTTTAAGCTATAGATTTTTATTTTTATATAGATCGCTCATAAATATGTTTATAAAATTTCAGTTTTTTTAAGAAACCAAATTCGTTCATAATCAACAGAGTTATGGGCAAAAAAATCTGTTAAGAATATTAATAAACACACAAACATGTACATTAAGCATTGTAATGACTATTAGTGACGTTTTTGTTTTTTGTATAGGTAAGTAGTTTAGTTAGCAACAGCAGTAATATAATGAATAACAGTGTTGTTGTTCTTTGTATATGCAGTCAGTTTGTATTATAAATATGTTTAAAAATAAATAAATATGGAATTGTTGTTGTTGTTTATTTTTAAAAGCAATGCTTGCTATGATTGTTTCTTTTTTTTTTTTTTTTTTTTTGTTGTATTCAAATTTTCGTTGTTTGAAAAAAAAAAAAATTAGATTTATATATGTGAAATAATGAAAGCATACGTTAAGGCGAAAATGTAATTATTTATCGATAAGATGGTGAAGGGTATCAAAGATTCGGCACAGCCGAATATTTTTTTTTTTTTTTTTTTTTTTTGAGTGTATTGAAATTTCAACTTGGTTTTAAATAATATTTTTGAGAAATGGAGCTTAAGAACTAGTTCTGTGTTACTTCTGCATCGCTCCCCGGAACAAATTACTGATACCTAAATGTTTTTCTAGAGCTATTTAAACCAGTTTTAAGCTTTTGTTTTGTTTTTTTAAAAACAATAAAAATTATTTAAAAAAAGGAAAAACTTAAATTAATGAACAATATTTGTTAATAAATTTTATTGTAATAACTGGTTCTTGGACTATTCCACAACGCTTCTGTAGAACTAGTGGTGAATATGACAATTTCGAAAAATTTCCCGCTGAATATTAATGAATCAATCGGATGTATAAGATACTCTTAGTGCAAACTCTAAATAGTTCGTCTATTAGATTCTCAAATGAAGTAAAAAGCCATGGAATCACTCTGGCTAAGATCATCACTTGAAAGAAGTAATTGTCCAATGCTACAACTTTAAGCTTGTTAACGACTTCTTTGTAACACTTAGGGTCTTTAAACTAGAATGATATACTGTCCTTTTATTACAATAATCCACACATACATGTGCTTGTTTATCCTTGTGGCTTACAACACTTATGTGACTATTACAGATGTAATGAAAATCTGCCCCATGTTTTCCACATTCCTCCATTGCATATTTTGGTAATGAAGGAGTCTTAAAGGAGTACTTTAGAATTAAGACCGGCGACCTAGTATAACACACATGGATCTTTGAATTATTTGAAAATGATACCTCCATTAGAGAGAATGACTATATATTATCCACTCTGATGTGTTTTTAAGGTCTTCATAACTAATATAAGTAGTATATATCTGAAACAAACCTGTTGGTATGTGATCAGGATAACGATTACATTCAAACTAACTATGATATAAGATCCGGTGTATTTCAACACAATTTCCAATAGACTTACAGTCAGACTGCTCTAAAAGCTGTGTCTTTTTATGAGATAAAGTCGTGGACAGATTTTTTTATTTGAACAAATTAAAGCCGAATAACACATTAACACTTTGTTGGGTACCCTGCCACGAGGGTCTTTTGGGAAGCAAACGACTAACTGATTAGCAAAGAAAGGAGCTCGACTTATTTTCACAGGTCAATAACCCTTTGTCTGTATCCCAGCACTTAAAAGCTACACAAAATATCGTTTTGATTATAGAGCTTAGGGCCTATAATGTTATGGAGGAACAATTCATACATATGTACATGAATTGTTAAGTTCCTCATGTACTCATATACTGTCAGTATATTTGATAACACTGTTGTTGTCAAAGGGTTCAATATTAGATGGAATAAAAACTTATATATATTTTTGTGCTGATTGGTTTAGATCCAATTACATTTAATAGATATCGAATAAATAATATTGTTTTAGATAACACTTATAAGAATATCCTTTAATTTTAAAAAGCATTTGCAATTTAAATAAATACAATTCTCTGAAGTATTGCTTATTGATTAACCTTTTTAACAATCTCAAGTGCAAACATGAACTAAAAGTTATTTAAAATTTCTAATATATACAATAAACTCAAATGAAGATTTTAAAATAAATTAAATTGTAATTTAAAACCAATTCTTTATAAAAAAGTATGCTATGTATTGAAAAACTTTTTGATAAATGAAAAATTTGTACTTCGTTGATTTTGTTTCTGTATATAATTATATATATAATTAACAGCAAATTTTTTTTTTTTTTTTTTCAAATTTTTACTCACTTTATATTAATATATAAAAAAGCAACAGTTTTGAATCTTATATATTATGTATATAATTTGTGGTATAACACCAGTAGCATATTTATCTAATTTAATGGCAAAAATACATATCTCTGCCACAAATAGGCCTCTACTACTGCACCATAAATAAACGAACTTACGAATATAAATAAATTATATGTTGGCTGTGTTGATTTTATTATTGTTGGCATTGTAATCAAAATACTTAATAAATTAACAAAAATTATAACAATATTTAACGAGTTGTTATCTATACACACATATGTATATGTAATTTTGTAAAAATAGGCATATCGCTACCTAAAACGTTAGCGAAATGTAACTAGAATTGCAAGAAAATAAATTCAAGTTCATTAAGACCGATTATTATACCCTACACCACCAAAGGTGGTTAAAGTATACCGTTTGACTCAGAATCACTTTCTGAGTCGATTTAACGATGTCCGTCCGTCCGTCTGGTCGGCTGGCTGACTGTCCATGTAAAGCTTGTGCGCAAAGTACAGGTCGCAATTTTGAAGATAATTTGATGAAATTTGGTACATATACTTTTTTCAATACAAGGACGAAGCCTATTGAATTTGGTTATGAATGGCCCATTATTTCACCTAGCCCCCATACAAAAGTCCTCCCGGAATAGAGTTTTAACTCTTATAGATGCCTTAAACAATAGGAATATTTTAATGAAATTTAGTACAAATAAGTTTTATATCAACAAAAATCTGTCTGCCAAATTTCATGAAGATCGGTCCATAACTGACCATAGCTCCCATATAAAATCCTCTCCCAAAATCACTAACGTGCATAAATCCCATACAAATGTTAGTATTATGTTAATATTAAACACAAGTAGGTTGTATATAAGTAAAAACAAAATTTTGAAGGATCGAAATGGTGTAGGGTATCATATAGTCGGGCATGACCGACTATGTCTTCTTCTCTCGTTTAAACTAAAATTACACTAAAATTTTTCATTAAAAATTTCTTACAGCTCATATTACAATTGTTGAATTAAGATTAATTAGGACTTGATGCATTTTCGGAGACGATATGTACAAATATGTACTTATGTACTTGTGAAAACCTATGTTTATATAACTTAGAGGGTGTGTAGAGTTATACATATGTATGAATATATATATATATAATTTAATAGTTTTTCCGTCTGTTTTATACAACTATATAAAATTATTAACACTCACTTATGTACACCAACATACCTACTTATTTATATACTTAAACTTCCCATATATTTAAGACCATAAAAAATTCATGCCTCTCTCAAAAAGCAACAAACAAAAAAATAATAATTTATAGAAAGATAATAATAAAAAGCTCAGTGTGTCAGTAAATTTCCAGAGGGGCTGGTTGCTTAATAAAAAGTCTGTATGTAAGTAAGTGTATAAGTACATACAAAGTTGTGCTTTTTATGCCAGCAGGAAGGTAAAGACCGACCATTAGGGAAGTATATATACACAGACACTGTTATCTATATGAATACACGTAGTTTGAAATTATCTTTCTTTTAGGAAATTGAGTCAACATTTAGCTGGTGTATAGCCAAAAGCATAATATTTTTTTAGATTTGTATAAGGAATAAAAATAGGGAGAAGAAAGGTAGTTAAAAAACGAGGGTTGCTTAAAATATATTTAACCAATGAAAAACCTTTTTAATTCCTATAAAAAAATCCGTTAAATGTAAAAGTATAATTATATAATAGAGTAGACAATTTAGTAATAATTAATTGATTAAACTAAACAGCCAAAAATATTAATACTTCAACGAAATATTAGAAAGGCTGAAAGAGAATATTATTACGTTCTGTTTAACTCTTCCGCTCTTTAATTGTACTCTGAAAATTTTTTTAAATTTATAATTTTTTATTTTGTTAAAAAAAATCTATTGCTCTTAAATAACATTGGTTGCAAAAAAAAAAATAGTTGTACTTGAAGGATTTTGATGTGCTACACACGAATCCGCTTTCAGTTTTTTCCATCAGGTCTTTAAAAAAAGGCGTGTCTAATATTTCGCCTATAAAAAAGCTACTACACTAGTATATTTAACATCTCAAGAACGGTGTGTACGATTAACATAAGCAATTAGGGTTGCCAGAATTGTTTGGTAGTTTAACTTGACATTTCCAAAAATTCAATTTGATTTTAAACAAATCAACTTGACATAACCACAAATGTTAAAAAAAAAACAAATAAAACCTGAAGAAAATTGTAGACGCATCAATTATATCCAAAAGATTTTAAATTTTTTCAACAAAATTTTATTAGGATCTAAAAAATTTATTAAAAAAAAATAGATATATAAAACTCAAAGTAATATAAATGTTTTTATTACCATATTTTCCACGTCAACTGATAAATTATTCAACGCACTTTTTATATAATTGTTTATCACATGGTAGTTGCAATTAATTTTTATTATTTTATTGTTTTCATTTTTTTATTTTTGAAACACGGAATTATGGACACCATAATTTACAGCTGCACTATTGGCGCTGTATGAAGTAATTTTTTAAAGATCTGGTATATTTTCTGTATTTATTCTTTAAATAGTTTTGAAAATATCTATTGAAGTTTCATTCGGATCTTCATAGAAATCCAAAATTTATCTTCGAATACCATTTTTAAATATTGTGCTGCATATGGATACGTTTTTATACCCACCATCAAAAAGATGGGGGGTATATTGATTTTGTCATTCCGTGTGTAACATGTTGAAGGAATCATCTAAGACCCCACAAAGTATATATACTCTGGGTCCTGGTTAGATTCTGAGTCGATCTAGCTATGTCCGTCCATCTGTCCGTCTGTCTGTCTGTTGAAAGCAGGATAACGCTCGAACGGAGCGTTATCCTGCGAAATTTGGCACAAATATTTGTCTTATATAAGGTTTGTTTGGGATTAAAAATGGGCAAAATCGGTTCACAAACAAAAAAGTTATGGGCTAAAGACTAGAAACACAGGGTGTCCGTTTTATACTTTTCTGCTGATATTTCTGCAACAAAAGCATGTACGAGTCTTCTGTTGACTGCGATCGCATACGCATGTACAAAGTTACAGCTTAAAAAGTGTGTAAAATAAAATTCTGAAATAAACCAGAAATATACGTACATATAAAAAATAAATAAATAAAAAAAAAAAATAAAAATTGTCTAGTTACAAGAACAATAAATATTTTAAAAAATTTTTGTGAACAAAAACAATTTACACTGCCATCATCATGGATGATAGCAGTGATAGTGATGATAACGATATAAGCTGGCAAGTAGTTTCTACATCTATGTTAAAAAAACGTCGTCAAAGTGAATCACCAAAAATATTTCAAAACAAAAGACAACATATACTCCAAAAAACAATAACAATGCTAGTGCATCAGCGAATACAATTATTAATGCTTGCATTCCAAACATAAACAACAACGATGCTAGTTCATCAAAACAATTTCAAAATAACAAGAAAACAACAAGTGCAAGTTCTTATACTTCTCAATATAGTAATCGTTTTGCTAGTCTTGATAATGATAATGAAACAGACTCTGAAGATGACGAAACTAATAATAACAATAATAATCTTCCAAAACCTCCTCCTATATTTATTCCAAATGTTGCTGATGTTAGCGGAATGATTAAATCATTTTCAAAAGTAATTCCTACCTCAGAATTTAGTTATAAGTCACTAAAAGACGGACAAATTAGATTAATGGTAAAAAACGTACAACCATATAGAATAATTGTAACATATTTAAATGACAAAAAAGTTAAATTTCATACTTACCAACTCAAGCAGGAGCGTTCGTATAGGGTCGTTATAAAAATCTACACCATTCTACACCAATAAGCGATATTAAATATAATATTGAAAGTAATGGACACAAGGTCAGAAATATTACCAATATTCGTAGCAAAATTAGTAAAGAACCACTTCCAATGTTTTATGTTGATCTCGAACCAGACACTAACAACAAAAGTATATATGATATTAAATATCTAAATAATGCCATTGTAAATATTGAATCACCAAGAAAGACAAATGATCTTGTGCAATGCCACAGATGTCAAGAATTTGGTCATACCAAAACGTACTGCCGCAAACAAGTAAATTGCGTTAAATGTGGTTTAGGTCACTTAACCATTGATTGTACTAAGAATAAAGAAACACCCCCACGATGTGTCAACTGTTTGCAAAATTATTGTATATAAACAAATGCTAAAAAGACGACTACAAAATAGCACAATTTACAAAAGAGATACAAACATCCAATACACTTTTAATGATACAGATTACCCTTCTATGAACCAAAACGCTACGCCAAATATAAATCAAAATAATACTTTTTCATATTCCGATATCTTACGAAATACACAACAGAACGTAACAAACAATTCTTTTGAAAAAATTGAGAAGTTAATACAAAACCAAATAGAACTGACCAATAAGCTTATAAGTATGATGTCTGTTCTAATAACAAAATTATGCAGCTAAATCTTAGGATAGCAATATGGAACGCCAATGGGCTTTCTAACCACACCCAAGAAATTGAATTATTTTTAAAAACTAATTTTATCGATATTTTACTAGTATCAGAAACCCATTTCACTTCAAGATCATTTTTTAAAATAAGAAATTACGATTTAATAAATGCCAACCATCTAGATGATCGGGCACATGCAGGAGCAGCAATATTAATAAAGTCCACAATCAAATACGAAATTTCTGATGAAATAAGAAAAACATACCTACAAGCAGCATGCGTTAACATCTTTTGTGATTCAGTTAAAATTTCAATCGGTGCAATATATTTTCCACCGCGGTTTTCAGTAAAATGCCAAGAATTTCAAGATTTTTTCAGAAGTTTAGGATCAAGGTTTCTTGTTGGAGATGATTTCAACGCCAAACACAATTGGTGGGGGTCCAGATTGATAAACCCTAAAGGCAGAGAACTATATAAATGCATTAATAACAGCAACTATTCAATTTTATCTACTGGTAGACCTACGTATTGGCCGACTGATCTTTCCAAAATTCCCGACTTATTGGACTTTGTTGTATATTCCGGTATATCTAGTAATGTTCTGGAAATAACTGACTCTGATGATCTCAGCTCTGATCACACACCACTAATTGTTAATTTCAATACTTTTCTCCACTGTCAATCAAAAAAATATAAAATTCTTAACAATAGGACTAATCTTAATAACTTTACCTCTTGGATAGAAAGAAACGTTAACCTAAAAGTACCAATAAAATCAACTCTCGAGTTAGACGACGTTGTAGAAACATTCAGTAATCTGATACATGAAGCAGGATACTTATCAACACCTAGCAATATTAATCAAAATTATCAACATCAATATTTTGTTAGTATTGAAATCAGAACAATGATTCGAAACAAAAGAAGGCTGAGAAAAATATGGCAAACAAGCAGAGACCCCAATGATAAACGTAATCTAAACAAAGCAGTTAAGGATCTTAAACTTCGTTTGAAAGAAACAAAAAATGAACAGTTTGAAAACTACATGAGAAACCTCGGTGTTACTAAAAATGACGAATACTGCTTATGGAATGCTACTAAGTATTTCAAACGCCCAACAAAACGAAATATACAAATCAAAGATGAGAATGGGTTATGGTGCAGGACAGACAAAGCTAAAGCAGAAACATTTGCTTTATATCTAAATACAACTTTTCAACCTCATGACATAAATAATAGTCAGGATATTAACGAAATAGTAAATTTTTTAGATAGTCCTTGTCCAATGGATAGGCCAATTAATCATATCTCACCTTCGGAAGTTCGTGACGAAATAATTAAACTAAACTGTAAAAAATCTCCGGGATACGATTGCATTGATGCACACGTTGTTAAGGCCTTGTCGAAAAAAGCTATAATTTTCCTAACATTATTATTTAATTCAATTTTGAGGCTAAACCACTTTCCAACCCAATGGAAATGTGCACAAGTAGTAATGGTACTTAAACAAGGAAAACCTGAGCATGTTGTTACATCATATCGCCCAATAAGTTTGCTGGCTACTTTCTCCAAAATATTTGAAAAAATATTTCTGAGAAGAATGTTACCGGTATTAGAAAAACTTAACATAATACCTGAATACCAGTTTGGTTTCAGACATAAGCATGGTACGCCTGAACAATGCCATCGTATAGTTTCATATATACGAAATAGTTTGGAAAATAAACAATATTGTTCTGGAGTGTTTTTAGATGTTCAGCAAGCTTTCGACAAAGTCTGGCACACTGGATTATTTTTTAAACTCAAAAAACTACTTCCAACACATTTCTATCTTATATTGAAATCGTATCTTTCTAATCGACATTTTTACGTAAAAGTAAATAAAGAATTTTCAGGTATTTATAACATTGAAGCTGGTGTTCCTCAAGGCAGTGTTTTGGGACCAGTCTTGTATACAATTTTTACGTCTGACATGCCTGTCATTAATAATGTTTTAGTTGCTACCTACGCAGACGATACTGCAATTTTAGCTGCAAGTACAGATCCAAATGATGCTTCGATCCAGATCCAAAGAGAACTTGATAAAGTACAATGCTGGTTAAATAAATGGAAAATTAAAGTGAACACGGAAAAATCTACTCATGTAACATTTACCTTACGTAGAGGATACTGTCCAAATGTATCCCTAAGTAATTGCGACATTCCACAAAATGATAATGTAAAATACTTAGGATTATACATAGACCGTAGACTTACATGGAAAACTCATATAAAAAACAAAAAACAACAATTAAATATTAAAAACAAGCGCCTTTTTTGGTTACTAGGAGCTAAATCCAAACTTAGACTTGAAAATAAAATTATTATTTATAAAACTATGTTAAAACCTATTTGGACCTATGGTATACAATTATGGAGTACAGCCAGTAATTCTAATATAGAAATCTTGCAAAGATACCAATCAAAAACGTTGAGGTCTATCGTCAACGCCCCATGGTTCATATCTAATAAAGCTATACATGATGACTTATCTATTCCAATGGTTAAAGATGAAATTAAAAGATTTAGTAAGAATTACTTAGATAGATTAAGCAATCACACTAATTCATTAGCTTTAACGTTACTCGATGATACCAACGAAGTAAGAAGACTCAAAAGAAATCATATATTAGATTTGCCATTTCGAAATTAATTTAAAAATAAAAATGTTTGTAAATAGTTATATATACATTAATAAAATAAACTCTGTGAAAAATTAATATTACTTAAATTTAAGATAAACCTATATTAATATTTTATTAACTTTATTTTGTATGTATATTGTTGTTCTCATAGGAGTTCAGCAATGAATGTTATTATTTACTTTATGAAATTTACTTATTGTCCTCTATGGATAGATTGTAAATAAAATTGAATGAATAAAAAAAAAAAAAAAAAAAGCATGTACGATAGCGAAATTTTGTACATATAGTTTGGGGATCGATATCAACTCGGAAGCCAAAAATGGGCGTGGTCCGCCCACTTTACCGCCCACCTCCCATATAAGGTGAAAATCAATGAAATTGTGTTCAAATAGTTCAAGGACTAATGCAAACTCGGAAACAAAAAATGGGCGTGGCCCGCCCACTTTACTGCCCACTTTACCTCCTAAAAACTAGAAACACAGAGTGTCCGTTTTATACTTTTCTGCTGATATTTCTGCAACAAAAGCATGTACGATTGTGAAATTTTGTACATATAGTTTGGGGATCGATATCAACTCGGAAGCCAAAAATGGGCGTGGTCCGCCCACTATTCCTCCCACCTCCCATATAAGGTGAAAATCAATGAAATTGTGTTCAAATGGTTCAAGGACTAATGCAAACTCGGAAACAAAAAATGGGCGTGGCCCGCCCACTTTACCTGCTAAAAACTAGAAACACAGGGATATTTCTGCAACAAAAACATGTACGATTGCGAAATTGTGTACATATAGTTTGGGGATGGATATCAACTCGGAAGCCAAAAATATTATATTCGGCCTGGCCGAATCTATATACCCACCATAAACTTTTTCAAATTTTACATTATATGGGAGGGGCGGTAAAGTGGGCAGTAAAGTGGGCGGACTACGCCCATTTTTTATTAATTAATTAATATTTTAAAGTAGTATAGAATATTTTTAGCTTGACAAATTGTATTTTAACTTGAAACTTGACAAGACCTAAAATATCTTGACAATCAAGCTCATTCAAGCCCGTCTGGCAACCCTATAAGTGATGCATCAAAAGATGCAGACTAAAAACATCTTCAAGTCACTCGAAATTAATTGTTTTTATGTACTCAATAGTTTCGGATTATTTGGAAATCAGTTTCCGAAAAAAATGTTCATGCAAAATTTAAGATTTCGCTTTACTAAAGTTTCTTTTGATAAATGAACATCGAAAATATTTTACTTTATCATCTTTATCTTAAAGCATGTATCATCAAAATTTATACACAAATTCACAGTTAAGTGAAAATACTCATGTACAATTAAATAAAAATATAGTAGTTGCAAAACATTGTTTTTGAACACAATTTTGTAAATTTCAAACCATTGGAGACATCTCAATAATTTTAGTACGTCTAAGCCCACCAAGTTAAAAAAAAAAACTTTGTTTACTTTCCACAAATTATAGAATACTGCTTAATTAAGGAAAACAAATTTATTTTGGAAGCACAATTTAAAAAATTATGACTTTTCAGTACATGTAAAAAGACTTCCGCTAAAAACTTCGTTCAGATGTTATTAAAAATAAATAGGTAACACGTTATAAAAACAGATTTGTCTACATAGATAGGTTATATAGTATCTAAGGTTTAATATATACTATACACAAAGTCCATTAAAAGCATTTAAAGAAGCTACAGGCTAAGCAATATAGCACTGCTTACTGAAAAGTTTATTCAATAAAGGTACCTTTTTTTATTTCTGTTTTTATACAAAAAACAATTTATAATTTCATATAAATACGTTACTTTCTTCCTGAAATTAAAAAAAATAATCATATTAAAAAAGAAAAGTACTTTATTTAATTTAAAACAATATTTATATACATATATCCACTATGACCGGATACACAATGTCGCGCAATCTGTTATACTGTCAAGGTGTACATCTTAAACCGCACAATTCCAAAAAATTATTTTGGGCAGAGAAAAGATGTAATATTAACTGTACTTGAATTCTAGCAAAAAAAATATATCCTCTTCATAGAAAGCTAATGAAATTTTGATACTTTTAGGTTAATAGGTTATTAAAAAGCACAGAAATTTCGTTATACATAGAGAAATATTTGCTTTAATTCAACGTTTTTCCATGAAAAAACTGCCGAATATATTTTAAACTTTTGAAGGATTGGATTAAACGTCATCGCTTAAAATTTTGCTTAACATTTTTTAACCATGTAGGCTAATACTCAGACGCAAGATCTGTGGAAGATTTTTTATGTAGCTTCAAGATTAGTGCAGTCCAAAGTGTTAAAATTTAAAAATTAATTCGAAGAATTTCACAAAATAGCTCGAATAACCTTTTGAACTATAGCCTAGATATCAACAAATATGAAACTATTCACTTGTTGACCAATATTTTACCAAGCTCCCAAAAATTTGTGTTGCGAAAACGCATCAATGGTCAATTAGGGGTAGTGTGATTTAGCTACATTACGCAAGGTGACGCACTGAAAATATGGAAATTTTTAAGGTAGTATAGTATGTTAAAATTATGCAAAATAATTAAGAAAACCATTATAGATGAACGAATATAGAATTTTTTGAATTAAGACTTCATGTGCAATAGACTTTTTTACTCTAGCCTTATAAAAGTTGTATTCTACATTATTTATGACTTATGTAGTAAAAAAATAATCAATTGTCAGCAAATTACAAGTGGTTATATATTTTACAATCATTGAGAACAAACGTAAGAAAAAGAATTTCCAAATGATCGACGCTACCTGAATATGAAGTGTATTTTGTGAAGGATGCTATTATATTGAATATGATGACAAAAATTCAAGGAGTTACCTGAAAAATATCGATAAGTGATGAATGAAACCAATAAAATTATGTAATTTGTTCGTAAATTTTTTCAAATTGTCTTAAAAAAGGGATAATAAATTTTCTCCAAAGGTCATAAAATTTGCTAAAGAAAAACATAATATTAGCAATTTTTATGATTACACATTATTATTTTATATTCAAAGTATTAAAAAGTTTTAAAAACAAATGTTAGTAGGTAAAATTTCATAATTTTCGAAACAGCATATTTTTATAAAATGCTATGCTCTCTACTCAAAGTGATAGTTCATTTTGGGTTTTCAATTAAACGAGATTAAGAGGATATCAAAATATAAACAAAATATAATCTCCAAGAATATTAAAGGTATAATAAAGGAAAAATCTGTAAATATATGTGCACGGATATATGAAAGCAAACAAATTTGTTTCTTAGTCATTTCAAAATTGGTACATTACCCCAATTTTCAAATCCTGTTTCAATTGGAATGCATCATATTATGAGCCACTGCATTTGGTACATTACCAGGATTTACGATTTTACGAATTCGGGAACATTCCGCAAGAATATCAGAATCGATTTACGTAATATTTGTGTTTGAAGTACAACGTTGTTAGGCAGCTTGTATAAAGGACCAAAATGCTTTCCTGACCACCGTATTGAAATCCTAATCGAGATGATGCGCAAACTGATAATCGAATGCAATGTACATTACATTCCATATGCTTTAACGTTTAACATGTTTCATATAACGTTTAACATGTTATATATAATCTATTTATACATTATGTGAAATTATTTAATCTTACATCGTAAGTTATTTTACATTTTTACATAATTATTTAGTTGCCTTAAATTTCAATTGGAATGGTCCACATCCAATTTTTGTTCACACTTAGCATATTTATCATACAATTTGTAAAATAATCACAAAATTAAATTTAAATGACAAATAAAACTCATTTTACCATACAATTTGTTTAAACGTCTACTTCTTATATGAGCGAAACAACATTGACAAACAATTGACCATTGATGCGTTTTCGCAACACCCGATATCTAAGAAACTAAAATAGCTAGGATCACAAATCATTCGATTTTATGATCACAATCACCAAAATATACCCCATACCAAATTTAATTAATTTATCTTAACGGGATCGGGTAGTGGTAAGAAATGGGTTAAAACTACTAAATTTTTCAGAAAATGTAAAATATAGAAAAGAACGAGAAAAGTAGACCAACCATATGATACCCTACACCATTCCGGTTCAAATAATTTTATATTTACTATTATAAAACTTATTTGTGTCAAATGTAAAGTTGATACTAACATATTTATGGGATTTACGCACGTTAAAGCGATTTTCGGAAGGGGGATTTATATGGGGGCTATGGTCAATTATTGACCGATCTTGATAAAATTTGACACAAAGACTAACACTTATACAAAGCTTCTTTGCACCGAATTTTATTAAAATATTGCTATATTTAAGCCATTTATAATCGTTAAACTTCTATTCCTGGAGGACTATACTTTGTTCACAAAGTTTACATGGACAGACAGACTGCCAGCCAGCCAGCCGACCAGACAGACGGACGGACATCGTTAAATCGACTCAGAAAGTGTACTTTAAGGTAGAAGATTTTTTTCTGTGCATTACAAACATCAACACAAACGCATAATACCCCAACCACCTATGGTGGTGTAGGGTATAATTAAGAAAAATATGAATATGTTGCTATTGTTGTGCACACTCCTATATGAATATTTTAGTGTTTTATTCCAGTTTTTGTTAATAGACAAAGTTAAAGTTCTTTAAATGTTTGGGTTTTTGTTAACCCTTAAATAAATATATAATTTCGTAAAATTATTTTTGTTGTAAAACAAATATTCTAAAAAATAAAACTATTCATAAGTTTACACTAATTTTGTTGTTTTTGTTCTGCACAGCACTGGATATATTTAATTTAAATGGTTTAGTGTTTATCAGCATTTTAATTTGTTAATAGAAAATTATTATTTTCAATAACATACCAAAGGGGGCTAATTTAATTGCTCAACTAAGTCACTAACTGAGGGGACTAACTGATGGTTTTTATTAGCTTTTTGATAGTTGATTTATTTTTCAATGTCTGACTATAGGTTGACAAACTCATTGAATCTGATATTCTCTATTCATGTTAGTAATTGCCTTACTGAAATTAATGACTGTCTCATTATCATTAACATAAATGTGAAACGAGTACAAAAATAACTACATGTCTGTATCTAATATGTAAAAACATAACACAGTCAATGTATTTGACTACCAGTCTGCTTAGTGGAGAGTAAAATTTTACAGGTTGTTGGCTTATTACAAAGAAAATACTTCACATATATTATCATCTTAAAGTACTGCTGACTTACTAAATGTAATGTTAGGTCAGGTTATTCACTAATGGCTACGTATGTATGTATGTATGTATGTATGTATGTATGTATATATGTATGTATTTATTTATTTCACTTTTCTTTATAGCCATTTTCATTTACACTTCATTTAATATGCCAACGCCTTTCTTGTTCAAATTCAACAAATGTGTATTTTTATCTGTAGACAACATCTGGACAGGAATAAATGTTTATGCGTAGAATTTCAACTAGCACATTAAACAATTGCTGTGTATGCACAATTCTTTAGCTTAATTTACTTGAGACTTTGATTTTATACATTCATTGTCAAAATACTTATGCCTTTCAGCTATAATATAATCTAAACATTTCATCATTATGTCTGCATGTGAGTCTCAGACTCAGAACTCCTCGTTTAGTTATAAAAAAAGAAACATAAATAGTGCCAAAGGCTTTATCTTCTTAAAGATGGCCCATAATTAAGTTAAATTCCTAAGGGGTTTGTTTTTCATATTTGCACATTATGCCAGTTATAAAATGAAATACCAGGACAATTTTATGCCTTCATGCATGTTGTCTTTTATTTGTGTTTGTACTTAAGTGTTTGTGTATATTTGTTTATGTTTATATGAGATTTTAATGAAAATGTCCTGCTATATGGATAAGAATTATTGTTATTATTATTCTTTCTCATGCGGATAATCTAGTGTTGGGACATTTATAAATTTGGGTACGATTTGAAACTGCATAGATTTTCTCAAAAGTTTTAATTGTTAATCTTAGTCCCTTAGTTGGTACTATTTATAAAATTTATCCCTTGAGATTTTTTTCATTCAGACTGAAAAAATTTAAATCCTTGGGTAGATTTTTTTTAATATTTATATCTTATCCTTAAGTAAAAGGCACATACTCATACTAATAAGCATAAATACTTAGTGTCTAGCTGTTTTTTTTTTTTTTTACCTACAAGTATTTTGTGTATTTTTCGTATTTAGAACAAGAAAACAAACAAATTTTTCATACACACATTTCATTAACATTTTTGTCACATTAAAATATTCAGCTTTAGGCTTTCTTACAACACAATTTTTCTATTTACTTTTCGGATAAAAATAAAATACTTATATATATATGTACAATGTATATATATACATACGTATATATTTTTCCTAGCATTAATTTAAGACTTTAATTTTGTTTTAATGCTGGTGAAATTGTTTAAAAAAAATTTCACGTACAAAACAAACAAAAACTTGAATATAAAATAAGAAATGAGAAAGATATAAAATATTTATTTTCTTATATAATTTAAATAAATAAACAATTAACCATAGAGGGCCAAATTGAGAAGTATTAAAGAATATGAAATTATATTCTTTCAAAAAAAACTTTTGCAAAATCCTATCCCTAACTTTAAGGCAATTTTCAATAATAAAGCTACGAAATAACCGAAATGTCTTTTTATGATATTCTATAAAATTCTCATATAGAAAAAATGCGCAAATCACCAAAATAATTCAATCAATTAAAAACGGATCATCATGGTTGTAGAAGTAAAAAATGTTTGACACTTTAAAAATGTAAATGGAACCAATACTTTCAGTTCACTTCTTACTTTTCAAAAACGTCATAGCGTAATTAGAAAGTGCTCGCACATCTACAAAAACAACAATTGCTTGCATTTTGTTAGTGTAAAACTACTGCACATAATGTCAAAATGCTATGAACAGAAAATGAGAGAATAAAGGAGAGGAAGAGTAAAAAAAACTCGAAAAAATTTTTGCATAGGAATACAAAAACAATTTGACAGTTTCGCGAGGTATGTCAATGAAAAAATTGTAAAACAGCTGTTCTTACGAGTATAGTTTATAATTATGCTATACAAAAACGTCTAGAAATTACAATTAAAACCATCCTAAATCTTTATATCTAAACCGATATGCAAATATTTCCTTCACGTTTACTGAATTTTCTTCACTCTCAATTTAATTTTCCACTCAAAACTTTGGCAGTGTAAGTAACAAAAAAGGAGAGAGAATACATAAAAATTTGGAGAACATCAAAAAATAATACCAATGATAACACTGTACTCGAAAATGAGACTTCTTTTAACAAGATGGGTAACCATTTTGGGTAAAATTAAGACGACGACGCAAGTTGGGGTAAAATGTGTCAAAAATGAATTTTAAATTTTGAGAAAATGAAATTGAATTTTGAAATTTAAATTTTTGTAATAGAGTTGGGTACCGAATAAAAATAGACACAATTATGTATCAATAGCAATTAAAATCTTTAAGCTAGGTTGTGTTGTTTTTTTATAAGGAGCTGTCAAAGTTAAACATTTTTTACATTTTTGAAAAAGAGTAAAAAAAATAAATTTTCATTAACTTCCTGTGTATTTATTTTAAATAAAAAGTCTTTTAAACTAAGAATTTATAATGGAACCATCAATTTCATTTATTTAGGTATACTTTTCTTCAAGTATTTGTAAATTATATTTTGTCCTAATATTTTTGTTATTTTTTTGAAAATTGTCCTAAAATACTCTAATTTTCAACTTTCATGAAATGTTATTTAAAATGTTACAGGATGTTTGTTTCGAAAATTTTCTGAAAAATAGCATTTTATGAAAAAAAATCGCATGCATATGAGACAAATTAATTTTTTCTTTTCGAAAAGACATTTGCATACAAAAAAAGCTTAAGTACAGACATTTTCTTTGCCTTATCAAACATTTAACAGTGGGGCAGAATCGAAATAAATCTGTAAGTTCTAATCGACTAGATGGATTTACATGAAATTTCACATAGGCGTAGCAGAGGATAGTAGCATTTTTAGTTTAGAAGCAGGATCTCATACGATTCAAAAGCAGAGCGATGGGGATTCAAAATAGGGTACTAATGTCATAGAAAAAGGTTAACCATTCCTTTCCCGATTTTAAACATTTTATATCACCTTAAAATCCCTTATAAATCCTTTAGAAAACGTGCTTGCATGTACTATTTCTCTTATATATTTTTCGAGATATATTCATTTGAAATTTCAACAATCTCAACATTAAAATTCTTTAAAAAAGTCTTAAAATTCCAAAAGTATATTATTTTTTTACTTCTTGACCAATATAAAAACTAAACCTAAATATTAAATTATTGATATCACCTTTCCTTAAATTAATTACCATTTTCGACCCATTTAACCCAAATGTATAGACGGTTGGAAGGACATTGCCATTCTGCCAAAAAATATTCTAGAATTCTAAAGATATATTTTTTACTAACTTATAAATATAGAAAATAGAAAGTGTTCATCAAAACTTGGATATCACCTTTTCCTGAATTAAGCGCCATTTTTGACCCATTTAACCCAAATGTACAGACAGACGGACGGATATTACCATTCAGCCAAAAAACATCTTATAATTCTAAAAATTTTTTTTTTACTTTCTAATAAGTTGAAAAATTAAACGTGATCATTAAAGTGTTGATATCACCTTTCCCTGAATTATGCATAATTTTCGACCCATTTAACTCAATATATAGACGGACGGACGGACATTACCATACTGCCAAAAAAAATCTTAAAGTTCTTAAACTGAATTTTTTATTTACTAATAAATTAGAAGATTAATCATTAAAATATTGATATCACCTTTCCCTAAATTATGCATAATTTTTGACCTACTTAACTCTAATGTGTAGACGAACGGTCGGACATTACCATTCTGCCAAAAAAAAAAAAAACTTAAAACTCTAAAAACTAATAATCAATAATCAACAATCTCAGCTTTGCAAGATGTTGGTCAAGTCCATATTTTATATTATTATTTTTTATGCAATTGGGAAAAAAATTAAAATTATCTATCGTTATCTTAAAAGTTAAATGGTTTTGAATTGGAAAATTTCCAAAAATTAATAAACAGACGGACGGAAGGACAGACATTAAAATTCTTTAAAAAAGTCTTAAAATTCCAAAATTATATTATTTTCTTACTTCTTGACCAATGTAAAAACTAAATCTAAATATTGCTATCACATTTCCATGAATGGAGTTCTATTTCGACCCATTTAACCCAAATTTACAGACAGACGGACGGACATTACCATTCAGCCAAAAAACGTCTTGTAATTCTAAAAATGCATTTTTTACTTACTAATAAATTGGAAAATTAAACGTGCTTTTTTCTAAGTCCTGGCAATACTGTTAAGGTGTAATTATGTTTGTTGTCTATATTGTCATCTAAGCCTGCTAAACCTTTTATGATTAAATCATCAACTTACGAATTTTGTTATTCAAAATGTAGATTTTTATTCCTAAATGTGATAAGGATTGCGATCGAAAAAATCTTAACATACGTTTTGCCTCATAGCATTTTTCCGAAGCAAAATTTAAAACATTATGTGATCTATTTATCTTTGGAAAATATGTCAGTTATTATTTTTAATGGCAACCATGTTGATTTGTTGTGATTTTGATCAAAATGAGTTACGAGAAAGATGTACGTGCTATAAATTATAAAACAATTTCTAAAAAATCCAAACTGGTACTACAAATAATTAGCCAAAGAATTAAATGTCTACTGTCAAACTGTTTCCAAAGCTATTAAACAGTATCAGGAGAATCCGACCATTGATAGGAAACCTGGTTTGGGAAAAAAAAAGGTCCACATGATGTTGGGAAGTCCAAAAAAAAATTAAAGCATATTGAAAAAAAAATCTTTAGATTGCTGATGCTCGAGGATATGTTGAAGATAAGTTTATTACCAAAAAGTTGACGAAATTTCCTAAAGAATTTCTGGTTTGGCAAGATTTGTGCAGTTACAGCAAAAGAAGCAAGTCATTTGTTACAGTAAGCTCTATAAATACCGAAAAATACATCAAAGAATGTTTGTAAAAAATCTTCTTCCTTTCATAAGAGAGCACAATGTGTCCACATATTTTTGGACCGATTTGGCATCATGTCACAACGTAATAAAGCTCTGGAGTAATACCAAAACAATAACATAGATTTTGTACCAAGAGAGGTCAATACTCCAAATTGTCCGGAGCTAAGACCAGTGAAGAGATATTGGGCTTTTGTGAAAAGGGAATCGGAGAGGACAAAAGAGGTGTCCCAACATATCAAACATTTTAAAAGGAGATGAGCAGACTGTTCTAAAAAAGTGACTGAATCAACTATCAAATCTCTAATCAAATGTTACCAAAAAAGGTCTACAAATTCATAAGTAGTAGTTAGAAGTATAAAATATATATTTTTCTGTGATCTGTAGTATAATATCAATTAAAAAAAAACGATCAAAACTCTAAGATCAATCGTTTCTAAATTTTTGGATTTTATATATGTTAAGATTTTTTCAATCGCAATCCTTATGTATATATTTTAAAATATTTTTTGAAAGAGTCCAATTTTGTCATATTCAATGGATTGAGTGGTATTGGACTTAGATATATAGATTTAAAAAAATGCATATCTTCTAAGATCACTTGTGCTTCCTATACCGAGATGTCTTGTGCAAAAACATTGTTAGAAATATAAAAAAAAAAAAAAAACAGAAATATTCAGGTATGTGATGGAAAACGATTTCGAAAACGAATCGATTTTAAATCGAAAAAAAGTGTGATTTTCTGATATTTTCGTTTTTATTATTGATAAAAATTATATTTTAATCACTTTCTTTTAGATTTTGTTAAATAATTTTTTTATATTTGCCTAAAAATAACTGTTATTTTTCACATGAAAATCATCAGAATTTTTCAAACCGATTCGTTTTGAAAACGATCGGTTTTCATCACATACCTGAATATATTTATTTAAATATTCTTTGATTAGAATTTAATTTCTAGTTATTCAAGCAAACATTTTTTATTAATATTTAGTCCTTAAGACATTATCTCGAAAGGCTTATTTATAGGCAAATTTAACGCAATGAATGGGTATAACAATATAACATACATGAATTTTTTTTTTTTTTTATTAGTTAACTTAAAAACTGCCAATAGTAATTAACAAAACTAATGTTAATTAAGATAAAAAGAACAAAAGAATATTAAAAATGCAAAAGTTTATTTTTGTTACTTTTTTCCAAATTTAGTGAAACAAAATGTATTTGGAATTAAACTTTGATTTTACTTTTTAATTAATAATTTAATTATTTGCAATACATTTAATTTTTATGAAAATCTATTAAGTTTTTCAATCAAATATGTAAATTTTGTTAGAAAACTCACTCAGGCGTTTTCTCAAAATCTTATTTTAAAATTATATGTATTTAACTAAATTTTATTCTATTTACTGAAAACAATCAGTAAGTATATATTTCTATTATACTGTTTATTATTCAAAATCATTGTTGCCTTCACTAACACTTTGACTAAAAGTTAAACTTAAATTACATTTAAAAGGAAACACTTAATGGAAACAACTCTCTTTCATTTCGCAAGAAAACATTAGAATTCAATTAAAAAACAATAAAAACACTTCAATTTATACTAAACATATAATAAAATTAATTGTATAAATAGAAATATATACAACAACAAATTCATTATTGTGATATGCCTTAAAAAGTATTACAAAAATAAATGTGAGATAATTAAATAAAAAAATAATAAAAGTTTAAAATTAAATATTATAAACAAAAAAATATTTGGAAAAATCTAACTTTTTCATATTAGAAATTTTCTTTCGAAAACTTAAGTCAACTAACAATTAACATCTCCTTTTAAGACACACTTTGATATCCTAAGTAGCTTCACTGGAAGACCTACATACATAAAATATTCCTCCTACTCTTTAATTAATCTTGTATACAACTTATTATAATTGCTAAATAATTAAAGTTCGCATTGAATAATTCTATCATTTCACTTATATACGATACATACATACATATGTTGCTCATACTCTTCAATTACAAATTTTCCATAGAAATCTAATGGACTTACAGGAAAACTCAATGTCATATAATGACCACAATACATAATAATGAATATGATGATGATGTATATTGTTATGAGGTTGGACATTAATTATGACAGATGGATTGTTTGTTTTAAGAAATATTATTGTTTAGATGTACAAACATATACTTACATATATCAATTAATCATAAATGTACACACTTTAAGTTACAATAGCAAATAATTTTGAAAACATTTCCTTAACAACAATTGTAGTATTGTAATACTTATATTCTCATTTGTATTTTATTAAGAAAGATGTAATGAAATAAGCACAAGGCAGTAAGAGGATTAGAAAAAAACAATAGAAAATTAAAAATATATTTCAGAAGAAAGTTTAATTTGATACTGTTTTTCAAGATTATTCTAATAAAATTAGTTTTAATTAGAATATTTCAAAACACCAATATTGGAGCAACATAAATAATACTGGTTCTACGGCAAGGGATATCTCAATCAATTTGGATACACGGATTAATATGTTCTAAGCCTCTAAACCACTTTTTTTTAATTAATTTTAGTTCTCACCATAAATTGCTATTAATAAAATTAAGGATGTTGCACCATATATTGAAGGATATCTCAAAAACTGTAACGAAGATTATTAGTTCATGTCACATCCGCAATCCAACATTAGCTTTAGTCTTATTACTTACATCCATCCTAGTCATGAACACCCTTATTGTTATTATATTTCAATTTGGTATACGTACTGTTTACACCACTTTATAATTCTCATTTAGTTTATACCATTTTTCATACATATATTTTAGGGTTTGATTTTGTGATTGCGGCTCGAACGAGACAAGAATTTGTCACGGTTTTGATATTACTTATCGAAAGCAACTGATACGAATCGGTAGCCACTGAGATGAATCGGTCAACTTTTTTATGTTTAGGGCTCGGACATATTCAAGAACCATATAATACATTGTACCAGAGACTTCGGCCTACTGTTCAATACAAAGGCTACTGAACAATACCGAGACTTCAGTCTACTTCAATACTGTTTACTGTTCAATACAGTTGATTCGCCCTACTGTTCAATACGGTGGCTTTGCTCTACTGTTCAATACTGAGGCTTTGGTTTACTGTTCAATACAGTGGCTTCACCCTACTGTTCAATGCAGAGGCTTCGATTTACTGCTCAATACAGTGGCTTTGCCATACTGTTCAATACAGAGACTTTAGTCTACCGTTAAATGAAGAGGCTTTGGCCTACTGTTCAATACAGAGACATCGCCCTACTTTTTAATAAAGAGGCTTCGGCCTACTGTTCAGTACAGAGACTTCAATATAGAGACTTTGGTCTACCGTTAAATTAAGAGGCTTTGGCCTACTGTTCAATACAGAGGCTTTGGTTTACTGTTCAATACAGAGACTTCGCCCTACTTTTTAATAAAGAGGCTTCGGTTTACTATTCTATAAAGGGGCTTTGGCCTTCTATTCAATACAGAGGCTTTGGCTTACTGTTCAATATGGAGGCTTCAGTTTACTGTTCAGTACAGAGACATCGGTCTACTGTTCAATACAGAGGCTTCGGTTTAATGTTAAATACAGTGGCTTCGGTCTACTCTTCATTAAAGTGGCTTCACCCTACTGTTCAATATAGAGACTTTGGTCTACCGTTAAATGAAGAGGCTTTGGCCTACTGTTCAATACAGAGACATAACCCTACTTTTTAATAAAGAGGCTTCGGATTACTGTTCAGTACAGAGACTTCGGTCTACTGTTCAATGCAGATGCTTCGGTTTACTGTTCAATATAGAGACTTTGGTCTACCGTTAAATAAGGAAGCTTTGGCCTACTGTTCAATACATGGGCTTTGGTTTGCTGTTCAATACAGAGACTTCGCCCTACTTTTTAATAAAGAGGCTTCGGTTTACTGTTCAATGCAGAGACTTTGGTCTACCCGTAAATAAAGAGGATTTGGCCTTCTGTTCAATACGGAGGCTTTGGTTTACTGTTCAATATGGAGGCTTCAGTTTACTGTTCAGTACAGAGACTTCAGTCTACTGTTCAATACAGAGGCTTCGGTTTAATGTTAAATACAGTGGCTTCGGTCTACTCTTCATTAAAGTGGCTTCACCCTACTGTTCAATATAGAGACTTTGGTCTACCGTTAAATTAAGAGAATTCGGTCTACTGTTCAATACAGAGGCTTCGGTTTACTGCTCAATACAGAGACTTCGCCCTACTTTTTAATAAAGAGGCTTTGGCCTACTGTTCAGTACAGAGACTTCGGTCTACTGTTCAATACAGAGACTCCGGTTTACTGTTCAATAAAGTGGCTTCGGTCTACTCTTCATTACAGTGGCTTCACCCTACTGTTCAATATATGGTCTACCGTTAAATGAAGAGACTTTGGTTTACTGTTCAATATAGAGGCTTCGGCCTACTGTTCAATACAGCGGCTTCGGTCTACTCAGTATACTGTTCAATACATATTCTTCGGTCTACTGTTCAATATAGCATCTTCGCCCTACTGTTCAATACAGAGACTTCATTCTTCTATTCAATACAGAGGCTTTGGTCCTGTACACTTGTAATAAAATATATTTGATTTAAGCTCCGTATCATCCAAAGCCGAATCAACTTGCTAAACACGAACTATCATCCAAATCTGTACCTATTCGCCGAAAAAAGACTCAATCTAGACACGACTGAACTTCCTCAGCCGACGTAAATATCACTTTACAAAACTACTTGCCTGACTTCAAAAAATTATCCAAGAATACTTACTAAAACTGTATTTAAGTTATACTTACATTATATTTTAAAACATTCAACATTTATGAAGATATTAAGACTATTTTCTGAAAAAAAATTAAACTTCCTACATACTTAAAAAAAAAAAAAAAATGTATTAATTTTTGAATACTTTTTTAACAAAATCAGACATGTTGTTTTCGAGATATCCTATATTGAATTGACTGAAATATTCCGTGACGCAGAACTTTTTTTCATTTTGTCAACCTATGTAATTAAATATAAACCATTCAATGAAAAGTGAAATGATCCGCTTTCCTTTAATTCCCATTGCAACAGTAGATTAAACATGCTACATTAAGACAAATTACCAATATGACACATGTTCTTTTTAAATTTTACAAGTACTCTACCAAGTTTTGTGTCTAGGGAATAAAGTCAACCCTACGTTTTTTTATTTTTTATTTTTTTTTTATTAAATTAAATATTATATTTTGCCATTATTTATTTGCGTGATTTGGTAAATGAAAGCAAAATATAAAGAACGCAAAAGATTTTAAATTTTTAAACTGGCTGGTAACCAAAAAAATTATTTTGCCTTAAAGCAAAAACATTTTATTTTAATTTAACACAAAAAATTGGTATTTCTATGGCCCATAGAATAAATAGAAAGAGAAATAAAACTTAAAAATAAATTCATTTATTTTAAAGGAAACTAGAATTTTGTATCAACTTTTTTCTATGGAAAAATACACCTTTGTATATTTTACCTTTTGCTATAAAAATAAATAGATATTTATACTGAATTAAGCCCACAAAAATACGACATATACAAATGTATCTTAACTACTATAACTATACACTTATATATAAGAAAAAATTTTCTCTGCTTTCATTTGATTTAAGGAATAAAATCAGTTTAAATCGTTTTTATTAATTTTAAATTTTAACTTTTTCTTTTAAGACACTTGGAGGCAAATCAGTATGAAAACTGAACAAAATTACCCTTTAAGTCAATACACTTTATCTAATATTTGTCCAATTTTGTTATCCCTTCTCAAGGTCTTAAAAATAAGATATTAGTTTGTTCAATAATTTCATAATTGGGTCTAAATACAACGTGTAACAATTTCTCAAAACATTATCATACATGAAAAAATCGAAATAATACAACGTATTCAGTTTTTCTCCAGGATGTCAAAATTTCTCTCAAAAGGACTTCAAAATTTCAAAAATTACACAAATTTAAAATAAAATATTAAATATGTATCAAAATTATATCAACCCAATATGGGTATCAAATGAAAGCTAAGGATTCCTGGAATATAGAAAATGTTTTTATTTAAATGTTGCAGCAAAAAATTTTAAGAAAAAATCTTATATAAAGGATTTTTTCTTAAAATTTTTTCCTATATTTTTGGACTATAAATAAATAGTAAATATAATATTAAATGGTTAAATTTTCAAAAATACATTTTCTTTACTTTATGTACTGCTACATTTAATTAAAAAATATAATTATATCGCAGGGATTTGTAGCTTTCATTTGATTTCCACATTGGATCAATTCAGTCTTTGTAAATATTTTATATTAATTTTTTTAATTTGAAGTTCTTCTGAGGCGATATTTGACATCCTAGAGAAAAAGTCGGTGCACAGTTTTACCACTGATGGTCTCTAGTTTTATTTATGTAATGATTTTTTGACGTGTGAGAATGTTTTTTGTTTACTATTATATATTTGAAAATGAATAGTAAAAAAAACATTTTCAAAGGATATATTCCTCTTGTTTTTAAGCTGCAACATTTAAATAATAAATATTATTATACTGCAGGGATTCTCAGCTTTCATTTGATATCCATATTGGGTTGATATAATATGCATAAATAAGGACTGCGAACGAAAAAATCTTAACATATATAAAATTCAATAATTTGGAAACGGTTGATCTTTTTGTTTTGATTGTTTTTTTATTTAATTGATATTATACTACAGAATTTTTAAATGAAAGTCTTTTAATTCAAAATTTATGAACTAATATTTTCATTTTATTTAAGAAGTAAATAATTTCTTTGAAGAGCATTATTTTTAAATAATACTCCCCAACTCAAAGCAATATAATTTTTCAGGAGACATTTTTAAATAAAATACATATTTGTTCGTTAATAAAACTTGTTTATGTCTTAAGGACTTTTCACTCTAAGTATGTCGAACAACGGCTACGCTAAATAAGCTTTTTTCGAATATAAAAATATGTTTAAGATTCCAGCTTTTTCATAAAAAAAAAAATATATATATATAATAATAATTTTCTCCAATTTTAATGGGACATGTAATTTATATATATAAAAGAGTAACGTGACTGACTGACTGAATTACTTACTGACTGATTTATCATCCCACAGCCCAAACGGCTGAAGCTAGAGAGACGAAATTTGGAAAGTAGGTAGGTCTCCCTCTGTATAGATCCACTAAGACCGGATTTTTTTGTCACCTTATGTATCTTTGAAACCAATCAACATACAAATAAAATTTATGTCGTATTCATAACTTATCAAAAAACTAGAAATATAAATTTGGTACTTTTTCGAAATTCGAACGTATAAGGGGTAAAAATCGTACCTTTTTTTGGTACTTTTTTTCATAAAACATTTTTTTATATTTATTGACATAACCATATGCGTGTTTTAATATGGGATCTCACTATAATTTAGAAACTCATTGGAATACAATTTTTGATACTTCTGTGGGTAAAAAAAGTACCAAAAAGGGGGTAAAGGCGGGAAATTACATTTTATTCAAACTTAATAATGAATTTTCAATTACATTAAACATAGAAACATCCTGTGGGTAAGAATTCAAGAGGATGAACTTTGTGGTACTTTTTTCTTCTTCTAATGGTACTTTTTGCATTTTCTGTAATATTTAACCTAGAAACATGAAATTAAGGACATGTGGTGCTAAGTGAATGGGAATCCATAGGAGGAGACTTTGTGGTACTTTTTTATTTTTCTAATGGTACTTTTTTAATGTCCTATAATTATGAACCTAGAAACATGAAATTATGGACATGTGGTGCTAAGTGAATAAGAATCCATAGGAGGAGACTTTGTGGTACTTTTTTATTTTTCTAATGGTACTTTTTTAATTTCCTATAATATTTAACCTAGAAACATGAAATTATAGATATGTGGTCCTAACTGAATAAGAATCCATAAGAGGGGACTTTGTGGTACTTTTTTGTTATTCCAATGGTACTTTTTGAATTTTCGGCAATATTTAACCTAAAAACATTAAATTAAGGACATGTGGTGCTAAGTGAATGAGAATCCATAGGAGGAGACTTTGTGGTACTTTTTTGTTTTTCTAATAGTACTTTTTTAATTTCGTGAAATATTTACCCTAGAAACATGAAATTATAGATATATGGTCCTAAATGAATAAGAATCCATAAGAGGGGACTTTGTGGTACTTTTTTGTTTTTCTAATGGTACTTTTTTAATTTCCTGTAATATTTAACCTAGAAACATGAAATTAAAGATATATGGTCCTAAATGAATGAGAATCCACAATAGGAGATTTTGTGGTACTTTTTTTTGTTCTTCTAATGGCCCTAAGTGAGTGAGTAATCATAAGAAGGGATTTTGTGGTACTTTTTCGTTTTCCTAACAATACTTTTTGAATGTTCTGTAACATACATCCTAGAAACATAAAATTGAAGATGTAAGGTCCTAAGTGAATCAGAATCCTTAAATGTGATTTTGTGGTTCTTTTTCCTTATTCTAAAATACTTTTTCGTTATTCTAATATTTATTTTTCTTTATACTAATAATAGAAATGTAATATTAAAGAGATATTGTTATTTATGAATGAGAATTCTCAAGCTCTATTAGTCACATTCCTCTATACTAAAACATAATAATAGTAATACTTTGGTAGTTTTTTAACTTTCGAATGTTAAAGATGTTAAAAATTGGTACTTTACTGGCACCCTATCAAACATGCCTTTTGTATTTTTTGAAAATCCTATTTTAAATTTATTTTATAGTAGGTTTTTATAAAAAATTTCCGCTAACGAAGTAGCGGGTTAACAGCTCGTAATAAACATATTTATAGAAATATATTGAATATTTAAAGGCCTATAATTCGTAAACTAAGAAGTAGGGGACAACATTTTTAATATCACAAATAAAAGAACTATTGACTCATTATCCGAATTATTGGAATATAAAAAGAATAAATATTTTAATATTAGACATTTACCAGTTTAACTAGACTCACTCCTTTAATACCTCATAAAAATGTAACTGACTACAAACTGTGTAAAAAAATGAAAAATTTTAAATTCATAATTATTTTTTGTTTCTTAAATTTTTTAATATAATTTTTTGTCCTCAGGATGTGTGTGTGGCAATGAAAAGACTCAGTAACCTACAAGTTCACAAGTATATTAAGGTTCACAAAACATTACAAAGAAAAAATGGTAATGGCACAAAATTACAAAATCTTATACACAGAAAATTATTAATCATTAACTTGGGCTATTTGGTAAAGAAAGATGAAAAACGAAAAAAAAATAAATATAAAAAAAATTTGAAATTATTACAAGAATTTTGCTTTAAAAGTACAATAGTAGTTTGAAAAAAAAGAAAAATAACAACAAGAAAAATAATGTAAATTGTAAAACATCCACTAAAATCCTAATCTTACATTATTCAAATTCCAAAGAGAATCTTAGGCCAAACACACAATTAGGTAAGTATTTGTTATTATGAGACTGCAAACAGTGATGTTCAACCTTGAGCTTATTTCAAGGTTAGTAAATTACACACTTACTTGCAATAAGTACATGACGAACTATATAGGTTTGTGGCCCCCTTCATAGGTTAAAAGGTTATTTCAATCATTGTTTTTTTTTTTAGATTTTGTAGAAAAAAAAAAACTGAATGTAATACTTTCTAAATAAAACTTTATTTTTGTATTTATTTCTAATTTAAACATTAATGTGTCAATACGAATTTTAAAAATTCAGATAAGAATTATTTATGGTGAGTCTTGACATTTGGTCAATCAACGCCACAAGACTATTATATATTTTAATGCAAAAATAAGATATTTAAGAAAAGGCGTGTGGAAATGAAATGTTAATCTTTTAGTAAAAAATATCTATAGGGAATTACGTTTTTTGAAAAATAAAATATTAATATGAAGAAAATAATGTACTATATTCAGATGTGACGAATTTTATATCCCATTCAGAATAAAAAAAGTGAGAATAATATATTCGGCTTGTGCGAACATACATATATACCCACTACCTCGTAAGGTTATGTGGAAGGTTGATAGTAAATTAGGCGGATTACCATTTTTCAATGGTTTCAAGTTTACATTGATCCTTGAACTATTGGTTGTGCCAAATTTTGTTGATATACATGCTTTTTTATAAAATATATCGGGTATAAATTGGAGTTACGATGACAGCCTGTTTTTCCAGTCTTTGGTTTATAATTTTTCGTATATGAATTGTTTTTACTAATTTTTAATACCAAATAAACCTAATAAAAGATAAAAAAATCACTTTCACGCAAAATTCCCCTTGGGGTACATGCGCTAAACTGTTGGAAGGTCGATTTAACTTATCCTCCAGGAACGTCGTAATCAGATACTAAGCGCTTACTATCTGTAGATCTTTCACTATACATGTAGACTCTCTAGTGTTAATTGAATTCAAACAAAAATTATTTAGTGATTTTCTCATACATAGATTTTGGATTGTCAGTGTTAACACAGAACAAAGTAAATGATGGACTTCAATTACGAAATTGCTTATATTAACTGATTTTGCTACAATCATCAAAATGATAATATTAATAACTAGAAAAAAATCAGTAATAATAAAAATTGATTTTATTATTGATTTTTCTTAAATATGAGCTGAAATTGACTTAAATTTATTTTATTTCTATATTTTTATAGATACATTTTTAATTTTTCTTTATATTTTATTAAGAGCTGTCAATTTATTTGAAAACAATTGTAAAAGTTTGGAGATGAATGCCGCAATAGCTGATATAAATTACGTTTCTTTAATTTTTTTTTCATAATATCAACTTTAGTCGTTAACATGATTCTTTACTAATATTTGATCTAAAGTAATATCTTATACTCAATTGCATACAATTTTTGAATTTCAAAATTTTTTAACGCTATTTTGACTCGGACGTGGTTTACGCGACATTTTGTACAATTTCTGTAAAAGCGGAATTTGTCAGTAGCGAAAAACATACTTTTTCAAATATTTACGCCAATTATATATAAGTTTGAGAAGCTGCTGTCCCATGTCTGGTTTTCCGACATCAACGAGATATACATTAAACTGAAGGTAATCACTTTATCTTTAAAATTCTGCCCTCTAAATTTAAATTCACTGAATGGCACAAATTTTCTTTACAAAAAACTGCAAAATTTCAAAAATTGTTAATTTTTGGTTTCATTTTTTATCACTGCATAACATTTCAACGGAATGTAAACAGGATACTTGTTATACACAAAATTAATTCTCAAAGACTTGTCTTTTGTCTGGTTAATGATCTAAATCAAAAAGTTGGAAATTGCCAATGCAAAACTAAAATGAATCCAAAAATTCTCGAAAGTTTCAACCCATTTTTTCACATGTTTTAGTTTTAAATTTCTGTATTTCCGTGAGATTTTACGCGAATGATTTAAAATTTAGGATTTCTTAGTTATTTTGTAAGATCTACAAAAAACCATCAAAACTTTTCCTAATTTTAAAACAAACTTTGACAATACAAGACACTAAAATTAGCTTTCAAAAACTTTCGAAATTTTTTAATTTTCCTCATATAAGACTGCTAGAATTTGAAGAAATTAATATTTAAGTATTAAATAAGTAAACTTTTTAAAACCAAAAAGATAAAAACAGCGCTAAAAATGAGCTTTCTGAACGAAATACTAACATGCCTATTCATAGAAAAAGTCTTATAAAAGTCACAATTTTATTATGACTAAAGGTTACGACTATACTTGTGACTCGGTCATAACTTCATATTCTGTTAACATAGTCAAAAAACATGCTTAAAAATGTTGACTTTTCTTGTCAATTAAAAATAAAAATTAAAAATAATTTTTTTTGTAAAAAATTTGAAATTTTTAAAGAAGAATGGATAATTTGCAAATAATACTGCAAAATCCGATGAAAATCTGCAGGAAATGAGTGTAAGAGTGTGTTGTATATATGCTTTATCGCTCTTTGGCCCTCAAATGTTTCAAATATGTATGTATGCGTTGCTTTTTCTACAACGCATTTTTTAATATTTTCATATTTTTTATTTTCAATTAAAATGTCTTTTTATGATAGTCACAATTCTTATGACCGTCTACATATCAGGTCTTAATTTGAAAACGAAATATTAATATATTTTTGTTTGTGAACAGAAAATTAAAGACTATAGTCACAATTTGTATTTTATGACTATTTTTCAGTCACAATTTTTCTGTGAATAGGCATGTAAATTAATTTTTGATAGGGTTTGTAGGGTAAAAAATTACTATATCAAATATAAATTTCTTCAAACCAAATATGTTTTTTTTTTTTAAATATTACATAAAGCAAAAATAAATTCGTGTATCTCTCTTCTCTGACAGAGATTTCAAAATCTATCTCAATCAGGCTTTTTAGGATAAATATTTTTATAAGAAACCGAATTTAAATTTTCTATGTCAACTTTGACAAAAATTTGGCTACATTAGGCTTTGTAGGACGAATAGTTTTATAAGTAAACTAAATTTTCTACACCGCTTGGCAGTTTTAGAAAGCTTTGGAAAGAGAAAAATGCTTAGGAAATTATATAAGACCTGATTTTTCTATCACTTATTTTCGAATAACTCCTAAACTATTAACCTGATACAAAAAATGTTATGTCAACACTTAGTACATTTTTATGGATCCCAATTAAACAAACCGTTCAATTATTTACTAGTGTAACCGCCTAATATTAGCCAAGAAAATGATATTTGCCTAGCAAATTAAATTCCATCTATTTCAACTTTTTCTGCTTAAAGAAGAATTTCTTTAACTTTAATCAAATTTAATAAACCAAGTAGGAAACAATCTTAAATGATTATAAAAATTCGAACTTTTTTCGATAATTTTCCACTCTTCTATAATTTAAAAAAAAAAAACAAACAAATCAAAGCAAGTGATTATAGAAATTCCTATTTTGTTCTACAATTTTCACCTTCACTGTTTGCATGGAATTTTGAAAAAGAAAAACAAATAAATCAAAGTAGCTTTGTTCTAGGCACAAATAAGAAATGTTCATCATTGCTTAATTTTTCCCTTAAGCTTGATTTCCTTATGTCCATTACCCAAGGTTATCAAGCAAAATTTCCTAGAATTCGTTATCTTTTAATTTTTTCTTTTTTAATGTTTTTAATGTTTGCCCACTTCTGCTTCAGACCCTCTATTTAAACAATTCAAGCAGAGCTAAGAAAAAATGTAAAATTTAATAAGAAAAAAAACGTTAATAAATAAGAATTTAAATTTACATTTGTACACGTAACAAACAAAAGAAATAAAGACAGTATGTATGTAGTATATCCTAATCACAAATATACATACTATATACAACTAAAGTCTAAAGCCAATGACTTGCTGCTAAAACTGTAGCAAAGCAATGAGATGCCTTACAGCTTTATACTTTATTTTATTTAAATACTCATGCTCTGTTTAAAATGTGTGAAAATATATGTATGTGTATGTAAATTCGCATTTCTTAACATTTTAGTTAAGTTTTCCAACATTTTCAACAAGTAACAGCTGCCACAGCAAATAAATGTTACTTGTAACAACAACAAAATACAAGAATAAAAACGAGAAATTATTCTTAACATTTAAGAGTAAAATGAAGAGAAAAAAATAAAAAAATAAAATAATTCTTAATATAAATAATATTGTGGGTTGATTTTTAAGTTGAAATATTTATGTTAATATGTCATTTTTATTTATTTGTGTTTGCCTGTGTAAGTGTAAAAAATGAGTTTGTATATCTTATTTGACTACAAACAGATGTTTTTTTGTTATGTTTGAAAGGCGATTTAAATGAAAATTATTATTAAATATCGCAGCTGGGTCAGATGTATAAAATTTTCAAATATATAACAAAGTAACCGATCATTTGGTAAATAATATATACAATATACTGCTAAAATTAAACCCTACACAGTAAAAAGTAAAAAATGAACTTCAATTATGAAATTGCTTATATTAATTAATTTTTAATTGATTTTGCTCCAATCATCAAAATGATAACATTAATAACTACAATAATTGATTTTATTATTACCGCTTTTTCTTAAATAGATAAAATGAGCTGCAAATTGTTGGAAATTGACTTAAATTTATTTTATTTCTATATTTTTACAGACAAGTTTTTAATATTGTAAACCAATTAGAAAATTAATTATATTAATAAATAATATAATTAAATTCCAATATAAAGTTAGTTAACATTTTTATTAAAAAATAATTTGAAATATTTTTTTCTGTGTACTTACGAATTTAAACCATAACTTTGCCTAGGATTTATGGTATGAAAAATATTTAGTGATCGACACTGGACTTTGTAGAGTGCATTCATATGACGAAAATTTTAATTATTACAAAATGCTTTTTGATTTTTTTTTTTTTTTTTTTTGTAAAGAAACTGTAATCTAGACGTAATTACTTATTTATCAAACAATACTGTAATTCTATATTAAAACGGATAAAAAACAGTTCGGATTTGATATCTCTGATTTCAATGAACAATTAATGCTAGCGTTATTAAATATTGCAAATGTTACAGACTTTCAGACTGAAGACCCTTTCCGGTTCAAAAATATAACGTTTTAAAAATTAAAAATCTACCGAATTTTTTCCAAAAGAGTACACTGAATATCTCAGAAAACGGTATTTTAAAATCGAAATCGGAAAATTTTTTAAATTTACAAAAATTAATTAAAATTATTTTTTTTTTTTTTTTTCTAACTTTGACCTTTGAACTTTTGATGTAAAAAAACTTTATAAATTTCGTTATAAAGGTAATATATTTATCATTAATATGAAACTAAATCAAACAGAGAAAACAGATTAGTTGTGGCAACCGAATTTTTTGCCAAACGAATTTTTTCGGTTGCAAGTACCATCACACAATTCAATTGTGATTATTGAATGAATATGGTACATGCAACTTATTTGACCAAATAATTCAGTAAATGTTTTGGGAATTAGATATAATTCTATTGTGAATTAAAAGCAACACAAATTTATGATTATTTCACTGACATTTTATTTTATATTTTTTATTTTATTTTAACACAATTGTAAAAAAAATATCAATACAAACGATAAAGATTCGTCCATTTCCTGCTTCACTTTGGTCTCTAAAATATTAAGAGATTGAGTTTCTTAACAGCTTAGTATATTTATCAGGTTTGAATCTTCACACAAATCGCAAGACTTGTCAATAGCATTTGTTGTTTGCAGTAACGATTGTACGATTCACTAAGTATTCTTAAACGATTGTATATAACTACTGTTGTCATGTGGCATCTCTCTACAAGGAAATACCGAAAAAAAAAAGTAAAGTTCCAATCCAAATGAAAAAAGAAAAACAAACAAATTTGAGAAATTTTTTAAAACTTTTAAGAAGGCGATTGATTAAATTATGTCTTTGATATTGATTAAGATATGTTTCAGTGAATGGTTTTCTTCAAAATGATCACTACTCCCAAAAAACGTGTAAGCACGGACTATAACTTTGAAAGCACATATTACAATCACAGAGGAGCGACTAAGTCATAGGGTTGACTTCTTGGCTACTTATTGTTGTTAATATAACAACACAAAAATGTTTGTCTTTAAGTGGACCCAAACAAGTATCGTTAAAAGCTTTACAGAATAACGAAATCGACAATTTTGTTGCTTACTGTTTCTAACGATTCGATTATCGTTAAAACAAGTTACTGAATCGCACTACAGGTGCCACTATTGACATAATATTAAAAAATATTATTATTTTAAAGGTTTAAAATACAATCTATTTTATATGTTTTCTAATGATTAACATTTAATATCTGGCAATAAAAACAGAATGAAACTTTTTCTAGCAATTTATTGATTCCAACTCAGAATTACTTCTCATTTTTTGAATCCAGAAACGAACCAGTCCAATTTTTGATACCTTGTAATGAAGTGAAGCATCGAAATCGAACGAAGCAAAAAGTGATCAGAAGTGACAATGCCTGGGCTATACAGCAATTAGGGCACAACTACAAAAAGCCTTTTAATTAGTTGCTCAACATAAAGTCGATCTTTACTGTTATGGAAAAATTTTAGAACTAATGTCTGATTTCACATTCTGCCTGTTTTTCGTCCCAATACTCTCATCGAATAGATCAATTGCATTAGGTACAGGTCTCCTATGATTGCAATACATCCACATATAAAGCATAATCTTGGCGACAAGGGTAATCAGCTTTGACATCGATTTTCCACACGCAAAGAAAAAATATGGTGAATAGCAACCATAATCGAGTACTGTCATATTATGGTTAGATTTTATGGTTGTTTGTAAATTATATTATGGTTAGATGTAGCACCATAATATGGTTGAATCATAATAAACAATTTTGTTGATCTGCAACTAGGATTTAGTTACGTAAAATAAATCACTTTGTTATAAAAAGATAAATTTATCAAATGTGAATGATGAAACTTGAGAAATTTCTTGAATAGTCGTACAAGCTGACACATTTTTTAGCACTCCGAAGATAACCAATTATGTAGTTTTTTTTGTATATTATCCGTTTACAATAATTTATTTTAAATAATTAATTTTTTTTAAATATACATTCAGCATATTTTCTAATACATTTATAACTTGCCGACAGACAACTAGCTCAATGAAAGAAGCAAACTAAACTGAATAAAAATCAACAAGTATACTTATTGTCAAGTACTAATAATGTATATTGTTGCCAATACAAAACAAACATTTTGTTGTCAATTCAAAATTACAAACAAAATAATTTATTCAGGAATTAAAAATATTTTTTTTACACATGAAATTTTAACAACAATAATGTGGTTCTTATTTAAACATATTGCTTAACATGTTTTGCCAACAATATAATTGTGAGTTGAGAACAAATGTATAATTGCTACAACAATATTGTTGTTAAAATAAAATATATTCAACAATAAGAATGTTTGCGACGGAAAAATCTCTCTGCAATGAAAATAATATTGTTGGGGCAACCATATTGAGAAATGTTTTTTCTCTGCGTGCTGGTTATATGGGTTTAACATAAGATTTTTTCACTTTGGATGCTTATTATACCCTACGCCACTATATGTGTTTCTGCAGAAATTGTAACGAGGAGAAAAAATGTTAAAATATACCTTCTGACTCAAAATCATACAGTTTTGTTATGGCAACCGATTTATTTTTTTTTGTTTTGCCAATCGAATTTGGTCGGTTGCATGTGCTATTGACGGAATTCATTGCAAATACTGTATTTTTTCTTTGTCAAAACCATATTATTAATTCACCGAGATGAAAAAGTTGCTTATGATAGTTATCACATAAATCGTTTACAGCTTCCAAATTTGTCCCTATATATAAGCATTTTAAAACAATTATTTACACAGAAAAAATGCAAAATACTGTTGCATAGTGTATTCAAATTGGGCCTCATGCAGATTTACAAAAAAAAAAATTCCAGACTCTTTAGTGTTCTATTTTTTTTTATATATAGTGTTAATTTTGAGGCCAAAAGTTAATTCTAACACTATGTATTTCACTTTTTTTCCTTTTTTTTGGGCTATCTACAAACAATATATTTTTTAAGGAAAAACGGGCTATCTCCAAGTTTTTGTTTGATATTGAAAGTAGTTTAAAAACATAAATTGATAAATAATAAAAATTTTCTTTGCGATTTGAACTTAGAATCTTAATATATCTCATAAAAAATATATTATCTCAATGCAGTCTGAAGAAAAAAAGCCATTAGAGTTACATTTTTAACCTTTTTTGATGCTCATAGAACATACATGGGTACATTCATCAACATTTTATGAAGCTAAGTAGGAGCACTGTACCCTAGACTTAAAGACAGGAATGAAAAAATTTAAATTAATTTCGTGATTATAAGCATAATAGCTTAGATACAAAAAGCAGTTTGTGGAAAAAATTATAATTAAATAAAAAGTTCAATAAACATCGTCTTTAAAGGTTTTAATCATATTTGAGTTGTTGATATGCAATTTAATACAATTTTAATTTTTAAAATTTTTTTGGCAATTTTTTTTTTTCCGCATGCAATTTTTTTCCAAAATTTAACTTATAATTTTAATTGTGAACACTTTCCGTTTTTTAGTAAACACACCTGTTGTTTTAAATTTCAAAACAAAATTTTGGTTTTTTAATCTTCTGATTGGTATAAATTTAACTTGTTGTAATTTTTTTTTTTTTGTTTTTACCAAAATATTATTTTTTTACTTTTTTTAATTTCCGATAAACAAAACAGGATATATAGACATTTTATAACACACATTAAAAATAAATTAAGACAAAACGGGCTATCTACCATAACTTTGCGAATAATCGAATTGGCCACAGATCCAGAAAAAATAGCATTCCACAAAATTTGGTGCATATAGAAAAAAATTGGAAAATGGTAATGCACATTGACAAAAAAAGTTGCCAAACTAAAAACTAAATTTCTCTAAAACTCAAAGAAATCGCAACATATATAACAAGATTTTCCTTTGGCAAACAAACTTATTTTCTTCACTTCAGGTCACATATAAATTTGATTAAATACAAAATCTTCATTATTTTAAGCAATATAATTTATACATGGTTAATTCATCGTTCTAAATTATTTATTTATTGAAATATTTTCTACTACCCTAACCATTAAAAGTTCGTACCACTTATTAAAATGTTAACATTTGAGTTTTAAATCGCTCCAACTCCCACAAAAATTGTCCAGATTGAACCAAACTACATTTATTTTAAAGAAAATTTTATTATTTTTAAAAATTAACACAAGCGCTTATTTTGAAATTCATTGATGTTAAAAAAAAAAATAAAAAGAATTCAGGTACTTGAAAATAAATATTTACAATTTTGACCATAATAATTTCGTACGGCATTAATAACATAATTTAGTATTGCGTGACATCACCTTTTGCATTAATTACTGCATTTATTCTTTTATTCATTGAATTTATTTATGTTTTACATTCATATGGTGTGATAGAATTCCATATTTCACTAATTTTGTTCCTTCATTCCGTCAACAGTTGTTTGGGGTTCATTTCTTAACCGCCTTTTCAAGCGGATTTAGATCTGGGCCAATCTAGGACATTAATATTGTTATTTGAGAGCCATTTCTTTGTTAATTTTGCTGTATGAGCTGGAGCTCCATCTTGTTAGAAGGTATATTCACCAAAAGTTGTGATATTGGATATGGAAGGTATTAAATTTTCCTCCAAAATATTAATATACCATGCAGCATTTACGGTATTTTCTATAAAACACATTTTTCCCATAGCATTTGCAGACATGCAACCCCATATCATTACTCTCGCAGGGAATTTCACTGTCCGTTTAAGGCAATCCCTTTGAAACGCTTCGTTTTTTATGCGAATTACTTTCGTGCCAGTATCACCTACACACAGTTCAAATCTTGAATCATCACTAACAATGATAGAGTCCCACTGTCTTTGGGTCCATGATTGCCGCGCTTTTGCCCATAACAATCTTTTTCGTTTTTGAACTTTTGTTTACAATGGTTTTTCTTTTGGCTGGCAAATGAAACATTTTTTATGAAAATATTTATTTTCTGCTTGCATATGTAACGTACCTTGTAAAAACCGTAGTTAAGCTTTTTCAATTTTTTTCTTATTGTCTCTCATCCAATTGGTTCTCCAATTGCTGATGACCACTCATTTGCTAATTTTCTGACAGTAATTCGTCTGTTTTTTTAATGATATTTTCCAACGAACGCAATTTTCGAGGTGTTATCTTGGACACTCGTCCACAATTTTTGTAATTGGGGATTATAGAATTATTTATTTTAAAAAATTTAATAATATATTGGACCGTAGACTTCGACAAATTCATTTCGGATGAAATCTCTCCATAACTTTTTCCACTTTTCCACTTAGCGACAACAAGTTCTCTAATTTCTTTCGATACCGCTTTACCTCGCGGCATTTCTTTATTTTATTATTTTTTTTTATTGCTTATATTAATTTTTTTATTACTAAAAATAACCACACCTGCCTTTTGACTTACAAAATTTTTTTCGGGGAAAGCACTAGAAAAAAATAACGGAACTTTCCACAAAGTACGAATCTTTTTTGGTCAATTTAAAAAAACCTTATATATTTAAAAAAACCTATGTATATAAGGGAAATTATTATAAATTCTTAAATTCAGTGATGCATTTTATAGTCTTATTAATGCAAGATATAAAACAGAAAGTTTCAAAAAAATATCGCCAAAAATTAATTTTTAACAGAATTTTGAAAACGCAGTTCTAAAAATTGTATATATAGTACGAACCTTTAATGGTAGTAGGGTAGTATAATAAATACATTTACAACTTGCTTTATAGTAATACCCCACTGCGTATGATTAATACGGTTATTAAAATAAATATTATTCATATGCAACATATGCTACTTGTTATAAATGTGTCACGTAAAGCAAAAAATAAAAAATATAAAAAAAATATATTCATACATTTTTCTCAAAATTAATAAACGTATAGTCGTTGTTTTTTTTTTTTTTTTTTTAAGTATCACTTTATTTTAATGAGAAAATAGCAAGAAAAAAAAACAAAATATATATGCCTAACAATTATATATTTATCGTTTGCATTAAAAAAATAAAAGTCAAGAGCTAACTAAAATCCCCATTAAATTCCATAAGTTAATGTTATACACAATGTATATTATACACAGAGAAAACATATTCATTATTGCAACCGAATTTTTTGCCAATCGAATTTAGGTGGTTCCACGTACTATCAAACAAATTGGTTGCAATATTTAATTATTTCTTTCCTAATAATACCTTTTTGGTAACCATTAAAAAATATATTCATTGTGATTATATACAATTCAGCATAATAGAGTACATATAACTGTTTTATGTAAGCAATTCGATTGAAATAACTAAAACTTCATTTGGTTTAATATACATTAAATTTTTTATTGTTTTTTTATGTATCTTTGCATATGTATGTATATTTAAAATACAAAATACATTTTAGTCAAAAACACACATGGATATCTTGAATCTGCTTGCAATTTCCTTATCTATTTGTTAATTTACATTTTTAAATGCGCGTATTAGAGATTTCCGAGAATTCCTGGATGAGGTCTGCAATATAAAGACTAATCAGTGGCATGATCTCTATAGGAAATAGAATGGAAGCAAAGGAATAATTACCTAATATGTTAGACTGATTTCAGGTTTTCCATGATGAAATATTTAAAAAGAAGGTGGAGAATCTTGTGGTTATTAAATTCCGTATGAGGGATATTTATTTCTAAAGTTATAAAAATGATTAAATGTTATCCAAACACAACGACAGAAGTGACTTCAAAATATCCCATGCATATAATTGTTTTAATAAACTCACCCTTTTAAATCCTCCAAACAATGATTCATTTTTAAAATATTTTTTTTTTTTTTTCTTTAAATTTTCAAAAATTTTTTTTAATTTTTATTAATATTGTTTTAACAACTGTCACAAAATAATTACTGTTTCACAATTTCTATTCTTTTGAAACAACCGAATTTTATCTATTAATGTAATCATTGATTTCATGATCTGAAACTAAATACTTTATTAGTACAATATTCAATCGTGTATAAGCACCGAATTGTTACATAATTCAGTATCATAACCGAATTATATTGATTGCAGTAACTGAAAATATGATTAATTTTAAAATTTTAAGAATTCAAATAACTTTTTAATTAAAAATACCAATATATAGTGGAAATACATGTATTTAGTTCGGTTGTTACTACCGAATTCATTAGAATAAGTTTTAACCAACCAAAAATAATTGCAACAACTAATACAATAATTTTAATAATAGTTATTCCTATATAATGATAATTTTAGCTTAATTATTTTAGTAAAACTGTACTTTTAATAAATTTTTAATCAATATTATGATATTTTAGTTTATATTATTAAATATTAATAATCTTAACTATTTTCCAACTAATATTTTTTCTGTGTGTACATGTAGAAACAAAAATATAAAACCTATGATTTTCTAAATCCCTTAGGTTTTATAAATTCCATATTATAACACAATTCCAAATACCAAACATTATTTACAATTGTTAAAATAAATATTCGATTACTTTAACGGAGTAAAAGGAAGAAAAAAAATCACTAATACAAAAATCTCCCAAGTCACATAAAACCATTGGAGATTACAGAACATTTAGTTAATTTCATTCACAATCGCATTTTTGAAATTTTCCCAGGAACTTTTTTGGAATTCTGTTATATTCTTAGATACTTTACGTGCAACAACGTTACAAAACATAATTTTGTTTGAGAATGTATTTTTGCTTTCTCATTTTTCCTTTTCATTATTTAGCTAAAGCATGTACATATGGATTTTTTTTTGCCCTGTTTTTGTGTTGGTTTTTTGCTGTATGTATATCTGTATGTATTTAAAAAATTGGTTTTATTATCATGCTCTTTCTTATGGTATGTTTAAATTCTGCACCAATAATGTATTTGATTTTACTTGTGTTCTTTTATTTTCAAGTGCCATTTAATACGTTGAACTATGCTAGATTTTAAATTAAAATTTTTTTCTTTTTAATTTAAGTTTAAATTTTTTACGATTTGCCAGAAACGTGATTTTTGTTTTAGCTTGCCAAATGTTTTTGGTTTTAGTTATCAAAAAAAGTAATAACTAGAAAATATGGTTGTGAAAGCAGAGAAAAAATAAATAAAAACTGTAAATAAGTTTATTTTATTTACAAAACGTTATGGCAAATTTTTAACCAATAAATTCTTATTATTAAAAAAAATAAATGGTTTGGTTTGCTATTTAAACTGAATATTCATTAGAAAATTTAAATAAAAAATATTAGGAAGTTTAACAAAAAGCAAAAATGTTTTGAAAGTTTTTAAATTAGTTTAACATGCCTATTCACAGAAAAATTGTGACTGAAAAATAGTCACAAAACACAAAGAGCCAAAGAGCTTTAAATCATATATACAACACACTTTTACTTACATTTCCTGCAGATTTTCATCGGATTTTGCAGTATTATTTGCAAATTATCCACTCTTCTCTAAAAATTTAAAATTTTTTACAAAAAAAAATTATTTTTAATTTTTATTTTTAATTGACAAGAAAAGTCAACATTTTTTAATGTTAAGCATGTTTTGTGACTATGTTAACAGAATATGAAGTTATGACCGAGTCACAAGTATAGTCGTAAGTTTTATAAAATAAATAATAAAATTGTGACTTTTTAAGACTTTTTCTATGAATAGGCATGTAAAAGATTTACTGTCTTATTCATAATGAATTCTTATTTTGGGTTTTTTTACAAAATAGACATCAAACTGTTTTTCCTTATTAACTTCTTATAAAAAAATCATTATTTATAATTACTAAATAGCATTGAAAACAGCTCAATAACTATTAAACAGTTTTTGTTTTGTTCTGGCAATGCTACGTTTATTTTCTCTCAATTTTCTATTAGTGATAAATAAAATATTGAAAATTTATTCGTTATTTTATTTCATGTCTTTTATAGAAAAAAAATAATTTTTATTAGAAAATGTGTCCAATGCTTAAACAATTTAATAGCTTATGGAAGCAAAGGGATTCATGGCCTTTTTGCTATATTAATTTGTGGAATATTTTAAATACTCGAATAATTATTTTGTTTTGAGCCTTAGCACTTTTTCATTAGTGGCAAATAACAAAAACCTTAAAAATTGATGGAAGTAGATTAAATATTTTATAACGGGATTATTTTAGACTATAAGCACGTTAAGTAACACTTTTACTAATTAGTATATGCACTTTTAATAGACCCAATAACAAGTAGAAGAACACAATGAAAAATTATATGGAAGGTAGGCGAATCACACCCACTTTTAATTTTCATTATTACATTGATCCTTGAACACGCAGAGAAAAAACATGGTTACAACATGATCACTACAACTATTCAATGCTTGTATAACCGATTTTCATTGATTTGATAATTTAATTATTACCCACAATCAAAATTTAATATGGTTGACTGCAATTATAATATGTACACAGAGAAAACACATTCGTTGTGGCAACCGAATTTTTTGCCAATCGAATTTTGTCGGTTACGAGTACTATCACAAATTCGTTTAGGAGTAATATTCGATTGCTGAATTAATGGTACACACAACTGATTCAAAAAAAGGATTCGATGATGGGAACTGAAAGTATAATTTTGGACAACTGAATTTATTGATAATTTTGTATTCTTAAATGATTTATTCTTCATTTTATTTTTTTATTTCATTTTATTTTATTAAAAAAAATGAACATAAACCAAAAAAAAAAAACAAGAACTTGCATAAAAACAATAAATAAAATAGTACAAGAACGAATGATTTAAACCTTGCAAACATGACGCCATCATATAGGAGCAAGGAATTGTGTCTTTTCATTTACGAAAGATCTTAAGCCGGGGACAAAATATTGATTTTTTTAGTAAAACATTTGCTCCATAAAAGAACCACTTTTATTTTATAAATATGTTATGTGCTTGCCCAGATGATGATGAAATTGTGATGATTTTGCTTTCGTAAAAAAATATTTAGACTTGCATGTATAAAAGATACAGAGGCTTTGTTATAAATAAACCTAAAACAGATTGTAATGGTCTTACTAAATGAATACAATAAGAATAAAAGACGTACATACCTTTCATATTGTTTTAAATTTTAATATCTTTCTGTTTGTTGTATATTTTTGTGTTTTCAAACAATTTTTTAACTATTTTTATAAATTTATTTTTTATAAATGTCAATTATGTTGGAATTTGATTTTCTAATTTAGTAATTGAATTTGTCGTTTACTATAACCAATAATCAGTATTAGAACATATAATGCTGAATTTATTTTGTTTGTAATTTTCGAATTAGTTAAGCTACATTTAGTAATGCCACAAACCTGCTGAATAAACACATTTTTCAGTTGCAAGAACCTAAATTCAATTCCAATTATATATTTAAAATTCTAAACAAAGAAAAACTTTTCCACTTAAATTTTTTTAATAATTATAATGAAATATTGCTTCTTATTAATAATATTTAGTAATTAGTAACGATTTCAAACAAATCTTTTTTCTGTGTGGGTATTTAAATATTTTTATATTAAATCATATTTATAATAAATCCAAACATTTGGTCAATTTTATAACTATTTAGTTAATTCTACAACTATTCAGTTAATTTTACGAATTTGGGTAATTCTAAATCGAATCACTAAATGATGAAAACATTATAAAATGGAATCATAATAATAATTACGTACAAATATACTTATTTTTAACTGTAATCATATATCACAATCATAGTATATTGTTCTTAGTTTATGGTCACTAGAACCATATTTTTTCTTTGCGTGAACTATTTATAGATGTCAATGGCTTTTGTTTAAGAGATATCGGTGAAAAAGTATTAACTAGAGATACGTCGGACACTAGTTTTTCTAGTATTTGGGGAGATAGTAGATCAGTTTTTTTGATAGTAGGTTTACAATTATACCATTTGGTCTTACTCTTAATAAGCTAAAATAACGTTCATGTTTTGTTCGCACAAATATAATGTGCAGATATACTTTAAATTTGTTTGCAAAATATCTTTTCATATGTATTTTATGCAACTAAAGGAAATAACAGTTGTATTTGAAACAATATTCTAATTACTATCCGGAGTCTGTGTAAAAATAAATTCCACTCTATGGAACTGTGCAATAAGTCCTAAATATAAAGTAATATGTTTAAAACTATGCCAATTTTCTTTTTTTTAATGAATTTAATATGCTAAAAAAGTAATATATTTCTAAAAATTTGTTTTATCCAACTGTTAAAGTAGGTTCTCACCACCAATAAAATTTTAAAATTTTATACAGTTTTATGAAACAGAAAAGTGATTATGAATAATAAATTTTAACAATTTCTTATTAACCTTCAATAAAACCTTTTATAAATTGTTTAAAATGATTATGAATAAGGCTGATAAAAAGAAAAACAACTAAATTATATAATTTACCAATTCGCTTAAAAGGAATGAAAAAGTAACAATCTATATTCGTCATTGCCAACTCTATGCAAAGTAAAATTTTTTTTTTTTATGGTTATTTAATTTTTTTAATTGATTCTTTTGTAGCTTTACTTCTCTTATTTAAAATTTTTCTATTCATATTATTTTTTTGTTTACTAAATTATATTTAAGAAAAAATTCTCTTTTCATTATTTATGTCTACAATCACGTATGAATAATATTATTAAATTACAAATTAATCATACGCTCCATCAATTCAACATATTTTAATGTTACTGCATAAATAAATGTTTATGATGACTATACATGAAGTACACAAATGTTAAATATATATTCACATACATACATAATTATTTAAATAAACCAACATTTTTATTCATTTACATATAAATATTTATACAAAATATAAAAATAACAACAAACATAGCAAAAATGTATACATAAATGGAGGAAGCAAAATACACAACATACATACATGGATATATTTAATAATTTATATACACTCTCTAAAAATTAAACATGAGCAAATAATTTAATATTTTTTAATACAAACATACATATGAATATTTATATTCATATACATTAGAGTGTCTCGAGGAAACGCTTTTTTCGCTTTGAATGTAAGACGATCCTTCAAACGATGCATATTGAGCAGCTGAGTACGGAAAAAATATTTAAATAGTTCAGTTCGACTAGCCTAAAGTGCCACATTTGGATGTTTTAGAGGGACGAAAATCCAGTTTTGGAGATATTGGACATGTTAGTAGACAAAGCCCTCTAAAACAGATGGGTAGAATCACTGCCACTTTCATACTGAAAGAAATTATTTAATTTGTATGAAATTCGGATATATATTTTATATATATATATTACATTATATATAACATATATTATATATATTTAATTAAAACAAAGAACTTAAACAAAATGTACTTTTAGAACGTACTTTTAGTTACGTTTTAGACTAAATTTCGATAGAAAATGTTGAGAGGGTTTTTGGATATACTTTGTTAAATTATTTTACCATGGTATTGGCTAAAAAATTGTTATTTGTTATATTTCACTACGATTGGTGCGATTAGATCTAACCACTTAACCCGATCTTGAAATGCTCTTAAATAGACCAGATAAAAACGGTAGCCTTTTTATTTAGGAAAAAAAAAATAAAATACCAAAAATGAAAAAACTAGTAAAATTAAACCATGAATCCTAACTCCCGTTAGAACAGTTATAATATTGGTTCTCTGTCGGCATTAAGAACAATAAACTTTTTAAACATTTTATTTACCATTTTCTTAACGTTCGAAGATTCAAAAACTAACAAATTATTTATATTATTATAACGAAGAATGTGACTAATAGGCCTATGGTTTCTCAACACGGAATATATGTTTATCTTTAATTTAATGTTTTTTAATTACTAGGACCATATATCTTTAATTTCATGATTTTAGCTTAAATATTATAGAAAATTTAAAAAGTACCATTAGAAGATAAAAAAATACAAAAAAGTCCCCCTTAATTCTGACCCACATATCTTTAATTTCATGATTTTACGTCAGTAAAATCCGGAAAACCGGAAAAGTACCATAAAGTCCCCCTCTCGATTTTTTACCCACATAGGACCATGTATCTTTAATTTCATGCTTCTAGGTTCAATATTGTAGAAAATTCAAAAAGTACCATTAGCAGAACAAAAAAAGTACCACAGAATCCCCCTGAAATCTCACTCAGTTAGGAATACCTGTACTTAAGTTCTTGCTTCTAGTTTTAATATAATAAAAAATGCATTATTTATTTTGAATAAAATTTAACTTCCCGATTTTATCCCCTTTTTTGTACATGCAACAAAGAGTGTACTCCAACGAGTTTCTAAATTTTACTGGTATCTTGTGTTAAAATATTCATATATATGTGTCAGTAAAAAGAAAAATATATTTTGTGAAAAACTACTAAAAATAGGTACGATTTTTACCCTTTAAACGTTCAAATTTCCAAAAGATACCAAACTTTTTATTTTTAGCTTACTGGATTTAAAGAAAGATAAGGTGCCAAAAGTATCAAGATACTGTTTTTACATGTTTACATGTTTTCTGCCTAAAAGAGCCGAATTTCAAAGAAGTACCAGATACCTATCAAATTATTTTTTAAATTGATAACAATAACTATTCAACTTTTTGTATCTCTATTAGTTTAGGAAATATAAGGTTACCGATTTTAACCTTTTCTACCCCCTAATCATTCGAATTTCCAAAAATCCCATCTTATTGGATCTATTCAGTAAGAGACCAATCTACATTCCACATTTCATCTTTTTAGCTTTAACCGTTTGGGCTGTGCGATGATGAATAACCAAGTAAGTCAGTTAGTCAATCACTCAGTCATTACTCTTTTATATATAGGTAATTTTCTTTTTACGTTTTCCTTTATGAATCCAACCTTCAATCTTAAATATTTTTTTCTAATTCTGACTTTTTTGAGCAACTTTTAATGCAATTATGTTAACAACACTTGGTGCCGTAACAGAAAAAAAATTCAAGTCCTGAAACGGTTCCATGTGGTGCCGGCAAGCACCCAAAGTAAAAAGTTCCAAAAAAAGTGATTGAAACCAACAATTTTTTTATTTCTTTTTATTGCTGTAGTCGAGGATTTTAGCTTAAATGTCCAATTCTTCTAATGTAGACTACAAACACTTGCATAAAAGGACCAGCATGGATTTAATTAGCGTGCAATTAATCAGTACCAAATTGTGTTGTGCAAAAGTCGTGAATCCAAATTTTATAAAATTTTTTAAATTTTGAGGTTTTTTCACATGGGATTTTACGCCGTTTCGGATATTTCAAAATTCAAACAGAGTCCAATAGCTCTTGAAATCATTTGACATACATCTCGTTAATGTGCCCTCAACAGAAAGAGATTCCTTTTTCGGGAGGCACACTCGCAACGTTATTTCAGTGAAGCTAGAGTATAGCGTTATCAAAGAAGGTTTCCAAATGACATTTAAAAATCATTGTGGCGTTTTAAAATATTAAATTGCTAAACGTGTATAGCTATTTTAAAGAATTCAGAAATTTAAATATTTTGTTATAGCGAATTTTGGCGTTATAATTCAATTTTAAACTGAAATAAATTCCTTTGTAAAGTTTTACCTACACAGAAAATATAATTTCCCTAAAAATATTCATTAACGGTTTTCATGGGCTAAGAACGCGATGTTTTTAGTTTAACATTATTCGTCCAGGCACGCCCAAGGCTAATCAAAATTGGCGATGATATATGTCAATCTATAGCTGCTTTAATACCCTATATCAAAATCAATATGGCGTTCGAAAAAAGTACGATTTTGCATTTAATGCAACTTTAGAACATCAAAAGTAAACGAGTTTGAAGAATTTCTCATATGTTTTACTTTTTTTTTCTGTAAAAATAAGAGTAGATATGTATTAAAAAATATTTTGTACATAAATTATTTACATTTTTTAATTATTCGTAAAAATGTTTTAATATAGGCTCAGTTCACTGCGCGCCAATAAAAAAAAAATCCAGAACTGATGGGAAAAAACTGAAAACAGATTCGTGTTTAGCACATCAAAATTCATAAAGTTTAACCATTAGTCTTTAGGGGAAGATTTTTTGACGACCAGTATTAAATGGGCTCCGACGAGATAAAGGGCTATGGATGCTAAAACCTTTTACAATCGCCGATCACCTCAAAATGAATTTAATGTTCTTTCAAAGCATTAATTGCTGCCTGGCTATCTATGTAAAGGTTTACCTCTTAAGCAGACCCCTTGCAAGGGGCAAATTATTACCTTTTCGAGCCACAGATGACCAAATTATTTTGTAAGAGGAATATCGTATTCTTTTACTATTGCACGACTATGAAATTTAAATTTAGGTAAAATCAAAAATTGTGTAAATTTCTATTAAAATTGTATGATGTGAAAACAATTTTAATTCAAGTATTTTCGCAAAAAATGCTACAAATATACATCAAGGATAAAGGGATATATAATTTTTATACTAAGCATACAAATTATGATTTCAAAGTTATTACATTTTTATTTTAACATAGCCACGTGGTAAAATTCTTAAATAAAATTTTAATATACAATTAATATTATTTCAAATAACAATCTTAGATACAATCAAATTAATGTCCCTTAACAATACATAATACCTAGATTTAGTAAAATTTCCAAGACTGTAATATAAAACACATTCAACACAAAATAAACATAAATTTTGTTCACACTAAAATTAACATAAAAATAAATTTTTATTTTTATTTTACTTCATTCATAAAACTCAAACTCTATAAATACATGAATATAAAAATTTAATAACAAATAATTCAGAAATATAAAATTCTCTTTTTCTTTTTCTCTACTTTTAGGAACTTCAAAAACACGGAATACAACAATCATAAATTTTCAAAATTATAAAGTGAATATAATAAAATAATAAAAAAAAAAATTAAAGACATGGTGGAAATTATTACAACAGACACGTTAAATGTTAAAATTGTTATAAGAAAGCCAGGAAATTAAAGGAAACAGGAACAAAACAACTGGAGTCAACTGATGATGATAATGAAGTTAGTGGGTTTTTAATTTGTATTGTTCAGTGGTCCGCAAATGTGAGTATGTGTGTGTGAGTTTGAGACGCCATAAACGTGCAAATTAAAGTGGGTGTGTATAAAGCTGTACAGGTGTAATTTTAATGGAAATTGTTTAAATGCCTGTAAAAGCAATTAAAATAAAATTCTTGTTGCTTGTTGTCTTACTGTTATTATTATAGCCCGTTTAAATTAAATTTATACATAATTTAATATTAAAACCAACAGTGAAAGTAAAACAGAGTGAAGAAAAAGTAAACTATAAAAAAGGGGAGAAAAAATCAACTCGCAAGTGAACAAATTATATGACACTTAATGCCTGAAACTCACTACCATAAAACACATTTTTCTTTCTTGTTGATGCATTTTTAAAAAAATATTTATACTCCAAGGATTGTTAAAGACATTTTCCAAGAATATCAGAATATTAAAAAAACGCGTTAAAAGAAAATAATAAACTTTTCAGAAAACTTAGTTTTAATCATTTTTCATCCAAAACTTAAAAAAAAACAAAAGAAACAACAGCAGTTAAAAATAACTATAAAAAAACCAAATAAACTCTACTGTAAAAGACATTGAAAAATCAACTCTTAAGTATAAAGAAAAGAAATATAAGTTTAAAGCGTATAAATAAATGTTCCACATTTATTTTATTACAAAAAAATAAATAAAAAATAAATTTCTCAGCATCATCGTTTTATGCAGTTTATGCACACAGAAAATAACAAAAAATTAAATAATAAAGACATAAGAAAAACGTCATTATAGTTGCGACTTCATAATCTGCACCATCAACTAACTCTAGCTCTACTCGACAAACGCACATTTTCCCATAATTGCAGGGGAGAGACAATTTTAAAATTAATCGTTAAAACCAAAACGTCAGTTGAAGATTATGCCCAACAGTGATTTATTTCTAAAATAGGAAAAAAGGGAAGAATATAAAGAAATCTAAGAATTTAAGAAAGCTGAGCATTTGAACATAAGTTTTAATTTGCCATCTAATAAATATTGTGAGTAATTTTCTTCTTCGCGTGTTTTTAACTAAAATCTGCCATAATGCGCGGTCGTCATTTACGTAGACGTTTCAGTTTACAACCATCATTTATGAAGGATGACAATGCTGAGGATAAAGCCACCAAACGTGACAAGTAAGTTTTATCTGTTTCACTTAATTTTTTTTAATTACTTATCAAATTGATTAAAAAAAAATACAAACAGAATTCCAAAATTATACAAAGTTTATCTATATACATAAAAATTAATGTGTGTTTGTTTGTATGTATGTTTGTTTGAAGTCTATAGCCGCCTAAACGGCTAAACCGATTTTCTTGAATTTTTCACAGTATGTTCCTATATGCCTGGAAGGAAAAATAGGCTACTTTTTATTTTGAAATTCCATGTGGGCGAGATACCACGCCCACTTACTAAATAACTAAAGTAATATATCTCGCAAAATGGTAATACTAGAGTCCTCAAATTGTGCACGAAAAACTTTGACACTTTAGGAAACTATTACAGTTACATTTCCCAAATTTTTTACAATAAACTTAAGTGTGAATGTAAACATTTTGTGCAAAAATGGGCGGAAAAGAAATAGTGGGCGTGTCATCTCTTATATAAAGTTAATACCAAAATTTTTATATCTGGGAAACTATAGAAGTTAGAGAGCTCAAATTTTGTACGACTAGCATTAGCTTCAATATGAATATTTTGGACAAAAATTGGTACAATAGCAATAGTGGGCGTAGCACCTCCCATATAAAGAAAATATTAAATTATCATATCTGAGAAAATATAACAGTTAGAATTCTAAAATTTTGTCGGAGCCACTTTGGTATCAATATTAATATTTAAGAAAAATATGGGCGGACTAGAAGTAGGGGGCATGGTACCTCCCATATGAATTAAATGCAAAAATTCGTATATCTGGGAAACTATTGGAGTTGGAATGCTCAAATTTTGCACAAAGAATTTTGACATCCATGAAAACATTTGTCTAATAAATTAGCGGATTATGGGGGTATGGTCCCTCCCATAAAAATTAAATACAAAAATTAGTATATTTTTTTAATCCTTTAATTACTACGTATTTCATTTCGGGGGGTGGCGAAGCACACCGGGTATTAGCTAGTATTCTATAATAACAACGTTTTTTGGTCTACCAAAAAAGCACAAAGAAGTTTAAAATAAATAAATACACAAAAATGGATTAAAACAAAAAAATAAACACCGAAAAAACTTCTTTGTATAATCTGGAATAACAAACGTTTTAATATATAATATATTATAACATGCTGCAGCACAGTGGTTCCGAAACGCTTTTTTTGTTTGGAAATAATTCTGTAACTTTTGAACCGTTGCACGTTGGGGTTAAAGGGGTCGAAAGAGGGGATTAATTGAATTTTGAAAATTAACTTTTTGTAATAAAATTGGATACCGAATAAAAATAGACAAAATTATGTATCAACAACAATAAAAATCATTAGCCTAGGTTGCGATGTTTTTGTGTACTGAGCTGTCAAATTTCAAAATTTTTTTTATATTTTGGAAAAAAAGCAAAAAATTTAAATTTCATTAACTTTCGGTGAATTTTTTTTTTTAATAAAAAGAGCTTTGAAGGAAAAACTTAAAATGAAACCATTAACTTAAGGAATTTGAGTTTACTTTTATTCAAGAATTTGTAAATTATTTTTTGTGCAGTTATTTTTGTTATTATTTTATTTTATTTTTTTGAAAATTGTTCTAAAATACACTAATTTTAAATTTTCATGGTGTGCAACTAAAAATATTACAGGATGTTTGTTCTGAAAATTGTCTGAAAAATATAACATATTGTGTACTTCAATATTCTGAAAAAACTCCAGTAGATTTCATACAAAAAAAAGCTTAAGTGCTAGACATTTTCTTTGCTTTATAAAGCATTAAACAGTGGGGAAGAATCGAAATAAATCTATAACTTCTAATCAGCTGGTTAGATTTGCATGAAATTTCATACTGGCGTAGCAGAGAACAGTAGCATTTTGAGTTTAGATGCGGGGTCCAATATTTGCAACAGGAGTGGAACTATAAGGGTTCAAAATAGACAACTATTGTCATGCAAAAGGTTTAACCACTACCGAATTTTTGTTCCTTACCCGATTTCTAAGATTTTTCTATCACCTTAAAGTTCTTGATAAATCCTTTAGAAAACATTCTTGCATATACTACTTATCTTATATATTTTTCGAGTTATATACATTTGAATTTTCAAAAATCTTAATTTTATAAGATCCTGGTTAAGATTTTTCCATATATAGCCAAATATTTTTAATCGATTTTATTATATTTTATGTAGTTGGTTAAAAAGAAAAATTATCTATCGAACAAAGAAAATTCTTAGTCTTTATCTGTATTAAGTCAAAAGTAAAACGATTTTGAACTGGAAAGTTTGTAAAAATTAACAGACGGACAGATGGACATTATAATTCTTAAAAAAAATTTTCAAATTCGAAAGATATTTTTTTCCACTTCTCGATTAATATGAAAACTAAATGAAGGTATTAATCTTTTAATATCACCTTTCCCCGAATTAAGTGGCATTTTCGACACATTTATCCCAAACATGTTATAATTCTAAAAATAAATTTTTTACTAGTAATAATTAAAAAAATTAAACATGGTTATTAAAGTGTTGATACCACCCTTCTCTGAATTGTGCATAATTTTCAACCCATTTAACTCTAATGTATAGACGGACGGACGGACGGACAGACATTTCCGTTCTGCTAAAAAATCTTAAAATTCTAAAACTGAATTTCAATAAAATTCATTTGAGATATGCCAAAAATGAATAGAGAGTCCTTGTAAATCTTTACAAAAAATACGCTTACTTGTGTAGGTTATCTCTGTTAGTTTATAAGATATACTAAGTCGAAGTAAATTTTTTCCCCATTTTTAGCCACGTTTTTTTATTTATTTATTTAAATTGGCGGGGTTAATGTTGCCCCTAAATCTATATTTAAAATTTTTTTCTGTCATATCACAAATGAATTTTTGGCAATTTAAAAAACAATTACATACCCGAGATGGCCGATTTTGGAAGACAACCCTCTAACCCCCCTGAATTGATAGCAGCCCCTACTCTTCGAAATCAACTCAAAAATACTTCAGCTCTAACCATGTAAAATTTTTATTCAGATATTTTGACAATTTAGCTTATCAAAACCCCTAAAATTTCTTTTCGAGTTTAAAAAAAAATTGGTTATTCTCATTAAAAACGTTCCAAGTAACTGAAAAATTAAGAAAATATTAAACAAATGTTAACTATTATATAGTGACGGAATTTTGAACTAGACTGTTGTTGATAATACAAAATATTTTTTTTTTTTTTTTTTTTTTTTTTGTGAGAAGTTTAATTTTTAATAGTTGTAACTATTTTTGTTTTTAGCAAGATCTTTTTGAAACTTTTTTTTTTTTTTTTTAAAGGTTGATGTGTTATCTATATAAATAAGCCGATTACTCGATCATGTTTCACTATAACTCAAAAACGGTTTTATACTGATTTAGAAGTCATTAAAAAAGCAGATAATTCCTATTTTAATATCATAATTAAAAAAAAATTTTGGATGAAAGTATAATGTATTTTATAGATGCTTTTTTGAAAACTTTCTCCACCTTCGTTTTTTTATTTTCTTGTGCCTTGGATTAAAAACATAAACATTTTTTAACCAAATTTTTTTTTTGTTTATTTATAAAAATGTTAAGAAAATATGCATCAAAATTTTAATAAAATATTTGAAAAATTGCAAATGCATTTAGGCAATTAATGCAATTTATAACTATGTTTTCAATGGTATTTTTTACTAACACAGTTTTATACCCTTCCGTTTGCAATTTATACAATATTCATCTAAGACCCCAAAAAGTATATATATTCTGAGGAGTTCGTCTGTCTGTTGAAATCAGTTTTTAGAAAGCCCCAGTTATCTGATATACTATATGTTTTATACATAAAATTGTAATGAGCAAAATCGTTTGATAAAAAAACGAGATATCGGCAAAAAGGATACCCCCAAAAATCGTATTTGTTGTCGGCTTTTCTAGGCTCCTACACAAGCTAGCGACTTCGTTTTTGCACAAAAAATTCAGAATCTTTTTTCAAAATTTGTTGCTGAATAAATGAAAAAATCGATCTATTAGTTTAGATATCGGCCAAAACGCGTTTTAGAAGCTCCTATATAAGAAATCGATCTATAAATAATCGAGTTATTGGCCAATCTTTCTTTTTCATTTTTTTAATGGCAGCTTTGCATATTGTTGTTGTTTTTATGTGTAATGAAAAACAACAAAAAGCTACATCAAATTAGTTTTTTAAACTTTTTGAAGCCTCTGTAGAAGCTAGTAACTTATTTTTTTCATTAAAATTCTATTTTTTTTTTTTTTTTAATTTTTTGCTAAGTGAATAAACTCAATCGGTCCATTAGAATCTGAGATATCGGCCAAAACGCGTTTTTGGACTTTATAAGGATTTTATATAAGCTTCGGAATTCGTTTCTGAACAAATCTATTACAAATATTTTTTTTAAGTTTTGATTTTTTGAACTAATCAAATCTGTTAATAATAGAGTTATAGCCAAAAAACTGAAATAAATGTGAAATTATCAGTAAAGTGGTAAAAGGTATAAAAGATTCGGCCCAGCCGAATATAGACCCCGCTCTCGTTATACCGGTTTTTTGACAACTGATTCATGTTTTTAATAATAGAGCTTCATATCTATGTTAATCTATGGTATTTACTGTAAGTAAAAATAATAATGATCAAAATATCTTGAATAACATTAGTTTGAAGAATAGATTCAAAGCAAAATACTTACACAATATGTCAATTGTGCGGCCATTAATTTCGAATTTAAATTGATCCAAAGCAAATCGGAGAAATAATTCAAGAATATAAAAAAGTCCCATCAATACATTTAAATCGTGTTAAACAAATCTTATTTGAGCAAAATTCCATTCCCCTAGGTAGATGAGAAGGGTATTATGCGTTTGTGATGATATTTATAACACCCAAAGATATTGGTGTAAGACCACCCTTAATTTACACCAATCGGCTTAGAATCACTTTCTGTAAACCTCGTAATCAAATTACAGGTTGCAATTTTGAACATAAATTAATGAAATTTGGCACACAGATTTCTTATAGTCCAAGAATGAATACTATTGAAATTTGTTATGAACGTAGCTTTCTTAATATAAAACAATATTTTATATACATTTAAACTACGTAATGATTTATTCATCGTATTTATCTTTTAGTTTTATATCTTATCTTTTTCTAATTTTTGAGTTTGAGGTAAATTTTTTTTCAAGACTATTTGTTTTTATATAAAAAGTTAGAAATGCTATTGTGTTTAAAATAAAATTAGATAATATATAAAATCGCTTAAAAACTAAACAAGTTATTAAGTATTTTCTAAAAAGTATTTTTTAATATTTTTTACATGTTTTTTTTTTTTTTACTTTTTAAGAAAAAAATTTAAAATATATGCAAAGTTTTAGTAAGTTACACTGGTCCTCCCCCCAAGACGAATAGTTGGACTTGATGTATTTTGATGTGCTAAACAAGAATCTTCTTTCAGTTTTTTTTTTTACCAGGTCTGGATTTTTTTTTATGGGTGTGTCTAATATTTCGCCATTACACTAGTATATTTCCTCATAACTCAAGAACGGTGTGTTCGATTGACATAAGTGACACACCAAAAGATGCGGACTAAAAATATCCTCGAGTCACCCAAACTTCATTTTTTATGTGCTCAATAGTTTCAAAGTTATTTTGAAATATATGGCCGAAAAAAAACTCTTTCATGCAAAATTTTAGATTTGTTTGTTACTAAAATTTCTTTTGATAAATGAAAACATCAAAAATGTTTCAGTTTATCATCTTTATCTTAAAGCTAGTATTGCTGCGAATAAAATGAAGTATATATCTTCAAAATTGATGCACAAATCTTTTCAGATAAACTGTAAAATTTTTGATGTTTTCACTTCTAAAGAAAAGAAATTTTAGTAGAAAGAAATTTTAGTAAAAAAAATATTCAATTTTGGATGAAAATATTCAATTTCGGACACTTATTTATTCCGCATAATTTGGTGTATCATTTATATAAATCGTGCATACCTTTCTCGATTTATAGTGTAATATACTCGAGTAATTGGCTTATTTAGGGAGCAAGATTAGACACGCCCATAAAAAATCTCGACCTGATGGGAAATCCATCTAGTCCACATATTTATTTTTATACCCTACACCACCATAGGTGGTTGGGGTATTATGCGTTTGTGCTGATGTTTGTAACGCACAGAAAACGTTATCCAACACCCACCTTAAAGTATACCAATCAACTCAGAATCACTTTTTAAATCGATCTAACGATGTCCGTCCGTCCGTCTGGCTGGACGGCTGGCTGGCTGGACGGCTGGCTGTCCATGTAAACCTTGTGCACAAAGTACAGGTCGCAATTTTGAAGATAATTGAATGAAATTTGGCAGGTAGGACTTTTATTATACAAGGACGAAGCCTATTGAAATTGGTTATGATCGGTCCATTATTTCACCTACCCCCCATACAAATGTCCCCCCGGAATTAAGTTTCAACACTAAAAAATGCCTTAGAAATAAGAATATTTTAATGAAACTCGGTACAAAGAAGTTTTGTATAAGTATCAATCTTTGTACCAAATTTTCTGAAGATCGGTTCACTATTAACCATAGCTCCCATATAAACCCATATGTTTCGAAAATCACTTTAACGTGAATAAATCCCATACTAATGTTAGTATCAAGTTAATATTAGACACAAATAAGTTTTATATAAGTAGAAAAAGCATTGTCAAATTTTATTACAATCGGTCCATAATTTACCACAGCTCCCATATAAACCCACTTCCGAGAATCGCCCTAAAGTACATAAAATCAAGTAGATGTTAGTATCAACGTATTATTCTGTATTTGTATATTTTATTTTACATTTACTAAAAGTATTGATCTAATATAGGTCTCCTTCCCGGAATTTTATGATCATACATCATACAATGGTGTAGGGTATTATATGGTCGGTCTTGACCGACTATACCTTTTTTTCTCGTTTCCTTACTTTTTTTGAAGAAACACTAAAAAAATTTTTTGTCGACTGTTTTTATCTAATTAAAAAAAAATAATAATAATGATTTAATGTTTACAACAAAAAAAAATAAATAAAATGCAGTAAATCGCAGTTAAACTCGAAAAATGGAGGAGAAATTAATTTTTTCTAATTGTTATTTAATAATTATGATTTAATATTTGACTACGATATAACAAATTCATACGGTTGAAAAGCATGTTTCATCGACTTTTCAAAGAAGTTTAAAAAGGAAAACTCAACAAAAGAATGTCAGAATTAAGAATACATTTAGACAAAAACCTATCCCAAAACAATTTTTTGATTATGTATTGCACATTTTCAAAACTGATTTATGATGTTCTCAAGAAGGCCTATAAAGTTTGCAATAATAAATTGTTTTCTTGTCTCAGTTTGTCAATAAGGTTTGTTGGTAAGAAAGTCATTGCTGAAAAATAAGTAATAATAATATCAATTATTCTAGTTATTAATATTATCATTTTGTTGATTGGAGCAAAATATTACAAATTTCGTAATTGAAGTCCATTTTTACTTTTTTCTGTGTTTATTCGATTTAGCTAATAAGTTTTAAAACTATGCTCTAAAAACTCGCTATGAAGAGTAAGTGACGAATTCACTTTTTAAAAAAAGTCTTCCTCAGAAAAAAATCCCTATTCAATATCTTATAATTATCAAGTACACGTTATAATCAAAATGAAGCAATAATTAATTTATATATATTTTTTTTTTAATTCCTACTCTCCATAACTTTTTCCCCTAAAAAAAAACCTTCTTCTCCCACAATAAATTTCCATGTCAATTTATCGTGTTTTAATTATAACACTTCAATTTTATTGTCTCATTTTATCTTAACTGCTGCCCCATCCTATGCAACACAAGTCAGAGGCTTGTGTATTATATCTTGCATAAATCATTTCATTACAATTTCCAACTAATTCTCATTAATCCACGTCTATTATCATCATTATTCAGTTTGTTTTATACACTTTTTTTTATTTCTTCATTTATATTTGGTTCATGTTTTTCCTGCATTATTTATATTTAGAAGAGAATAATTAAACATAATTCAAGCATCTTGTGATGATTCTTTTGCACTCTATATTTTTATTTTCTTTTTTAATTTTCTTGATAATTTTCTAAGACATTTGAATATTTAATGATTTTGTAAATGTGGCAGATTTGTGACAAAAACTTTAATGAATATGATTTATCTGTTGGAAGATAAAAAGGCAGTAATTCAAAAGGAAAATGTTTTATGGTTGTAGTTTTAAAATATGTAAATTTTAACAAATTTAATGTCATGGATTTACATCAGCAATTAAAATGTCATAAACAAAATATTTTGTCATTAATGTAACAAATAGGTTACAGTTCTTAGATTTGCAAATTTTTTATAAATGATTTTTTAAGCCGCATTTAATTCTGAAATTATGTATTAAAATAAGTATAAAATTGAGATGAAAACTAAAACAAATGTGTAACTTTGTTTTTTTAAATAATGAAGCAATTTCTTATAAATTTAATCACGCAGTTTTTCCTTTTACTATTACTAAAAAATTATATATGAGTGCTCAAATCAAAAGCTCATATAACTCATAGGCACTGTTGAACTATTAACACTTCATATAGTTTGTTATTGATATTAAATTTCCACTTATATTATTATACAATTATTTACTAATCGCTCAATAACAAAAAAAAAAACAAAAACTAAATTAATTTACATAATTATTTTTTGTTTATATTTGATTACGACACCCAATAAGGGTTACGGCCCTATTTACATATTTATCAAAACAAATACGCAATCCAACCGCATAACATATTGTTTAAACAACAATAATATTAATAATCTAATTTGTGCTACAAATACGTTTTGTAAAAATTCAAACAATTAGCAATTCCACAGAGTTTTACTCATATTGATTATTTTGCTTTAAACTAAATTATCATGTGACCTTTTTTTCAGTTAGTCGCAAAATAAAAAAGAAACCAACCAACCCATTTGTTTAATAGAAAATAAAACTAATTAAATAAAATCTAAAAGCAAAACAAAAAAACAAATACACACTTAACAATTTTGAGATGAGTAACAACTTGAACATTTAATTTAAGAAATAAGAGAACCACACAGGATTTAAAGGAAACATGAGCAAGAGATTTTTTGCTTTCTACGTTTCCATCTTTTCTTTCATGGTACAAAAATTTAATTTATTACATGAGTACTAAACAATTAAATAGAAAAATAAATTAGATTTTTTGTTGACTTTTCATTTTCAGAGAAAATAATAAGAAGAAAAAAAGATTTTAATGTTTAAAATAGAATTTTAAGACCCAGATCATTTTACAGGAATAAATAGAAAGAGTAGAAAAAAAATCAAAACTAAAAAATTGAAAAAAGTGGTATTTATATCTCTGTTTGTTTTTTATTTATTTGCCTAAGAAAAGAAACACTTTTTGTTTACAAAATGGGAAATTGAAAGATATATTAGACATTGCACAGTGGGGCAGAATCTAAAATTTTTGAAATAAAGCCGTAACTTCTAATCAACTGGTTAAATTTGCGTGAAATTTGGTATAGGAATAGCTGAAGAGTCTACAATATTAAGTTTGAAAGAAGGACCCAATAGAACCCTCAGAGGCGGAGCTAAGGGAGCTCAAACTATGGTATCTCCGATATAAAAAATTTTTAATCGCTTACCAAATTTTTATTTCTTGTCCGATTTAAGATCTTTGTATATGTTATTGTAAGTTATGATAAAAAAAAAACATGCTTGCATGTCCTATTTATCTCTTATAGTTTTTGAGTTATTTGCGTTTGAATTTTTAAGTACCTCAATTTTGCACGTTTTTGGTCAAGATTTTTTCATATATATCCTAGTATTTCCTACCGATTTTGTTTAACTAGTTAAAGAACAAAATTATCTATTGAATAAAACCAATTTGAAGTCTATATCTTTACCGAGTCCAAAAATAAACGATTTTGAATTTGAAAATTGCGAAAATGATTACTTTTTTTTTTTATTTTTTTTTTTTACCGAAAAAGTATCTACAATTTTTTTTCTCTAAAACAAAATTTTCTTTAACAATAATAATAATAATAATAATAATTTTATACTTTTCTAAAAGGTATCTTCACAGAGATGACTTAAAAATAAAAAATAAGCCCAATAACTCAAATGGTCAAGGTACATACCCCCCGAAATTTACCCATTTTATATAAAAGTTATGACTATATTTTCTAAAATCCCAAAGCACGAATCGGCAAATAGAATGTAGTTTAGGAATCTATAATATGTTGTTTAAAGATTTCAATAAAAATCTACGGGACTTCAGAAAATATAGATTTTATAGCCGAAAGTGTGGAAAAAAAACATTTTTGGGATTTTCGGCGTTTTTTTGAGAATTGTGGGATTCCTTTTTAAAAAATTTTAAAGTTTTTTTTTTTACTTTCTCATTTTATACAATAAAGTCTACATTTGCCTAAAATTTCGTTATGATATCTTTACTAACAAAGATATTATTACAAATAAAATATTTATAGTTTCTAAAAAAAACAATTTTTTACAAAAATATTTTTTGCAAAAATTATATAAAGTATAAATTCGATTTTTTTCACATAAATTACAATTAAATACTTTATTCTCTTACATAAAGTAAATTCTAAAATAAACATTAAATTACAACTTATAATATAAGAAGAGTGTTTGGTATAGTTTGTAAATAATTTTAAATTTTATTTTCTTTTGAAATAGGATGTTGCTATTTTTTTGTTATTTTTATATTTTTTAGTATATATATATGGGCAATTCTCTTTTTACGTTTGCCTTTATGAAACTGACCTTCAACCTCAAATATTTTTTAAATTCAGACTTTTCTAAAAAACTTTTGATGCAATTATATTAACAACACTTTTTGCTGTACCAGAAAAAAAAAATCAAGACCTGATACGGTTCCATGTGATGCCGACAAGCACCCAAAGTCAAGACTTCCAAAAAAAGTGTTTGAAGCTAACAAGTTTTTTTTTATTTCTTTTTATTGCTGTAGTCGCAGATTTAAACATAAGAGTTCAATTCTTCTAATGTAGACTCTAAACACTTGTAGGAAAGGACCAGCATGGATTTAATTAGCGTGCAATTAACCAGTGTCAAATTGTGTTGTGCAAAAGTCGTGAAACCAAATTTTAAGAATATTCAAATTTTGCAGTTTTTTCACTGGGGATTTTACGCCGTTTCGGATATTTCAAAATTCAAAGAAGAGCCTAATAGCTCTTGAATTTGTGCATCGTTTGACATATATCTCGTTAATATGCCCTGAACAGAAATGCTGTAGGAGGTACCCAAACTTGGAGAGAAAAAACATGAATGGCTCCAAGAGGTGCATTTTTCGCGAGGCACACTCGTAACGTTATTTCAGTGAAGCTAGAGTATAGCGTTATCATAGGTTTCGAAATGACATTTAAAAATCATTGTGGCGTTTTAAAATGTTAATTTGCTAAACGTGTATAGCTATTTTAAAGAATTCAGCAATTTTGCATATTTTGTTATAGCGGATTTTGGTGTTATAAATCAATTTTAAACTGAAATAAGTTCCTATGTAAAAAATATTCATCAATGGTTTTCATGGGCTAAGAACGCGATGTTTTTAGTTTAACATTAATCGTCGAGGCACACCCAAGGCGCTTATCAAAATTAGCGATGATATATGTCAATCTGTAGCTGCTTTAATATCATACATCAAAATCAATATGGCGTTCGAAAAAAAGTACGATTTTGCATTTAATACACCATTGTAGAGTACATAAATGCAATAATTTTTGATTTAGGACTATAAATAGTTTTGGCAATTTTTTTAAAAAATTTATCTTAAACCGCCATAAAATTGATGCCGTTCGGTAAAAGTCATTCACGCGAACAGATTTGTGTTTCACTAGAGCCAAGGAATATTGATACTAAATATCGTTGATGTGCCATTTAAAAATTTTCGAAATTTTTTTTAACATCAAAAGTAAACGAGTTTGAAGAATTGCCCATATATATTGTTTTCATTATACTTAGGATGGAATTAAAATACAACAATATAAGTTATATGGTTTGATAATAAGTAATCAATTCAAAACATTTCTTAAAAAATATTTCAGTGATAATTAATTTAATATATTTTCGAGTTTTAATAAAAATATGTACATAAATGTAAAGAAATTAGTTAATTTATTTTGATATTTGAAAACTAAAATATCACATTTTCAATTATCACACATTTATTAAGTGCAAATAAAAAGTATTAAGAAATGTTTTTGCTTTCAAAGCAAAATTATTATGTGTACAAAATTCCAAATACCTATACAAATTTATTTTGCTTATAAAGGAAAATTTTAAAGTATAAAAAAATTTTTAAAATGAATGTTATTGTCATATAAAAATATTTTATAAATTATTTAATTTTATTAAGGCCAGCAAATTCAATTTTATAAATTATATATCAACAAAATCTGTTACAGTTTCCCAAATCATAAACTTTCTTGGGAATTTTGATTTCTGTGATACACGATTCCTCTAGTCAGCCTGTACGAAGGTTTCATTGTATATTATGCAGCAATAAAATTTCTGAAAAGATATCTTCTGAAGTACTTTCACATTATTTTTTACCTCCAAATTCTTGCTTGCGTTTCAATTAGGATTTTTTTTGTATTTTATACGTCTTCAGGCTAGATTTTCTTTTAACTTTTCTGATAAAGATTCAAAGTAAATAACTTTTTGTTACACTTTTCTTCCATAGATTTTGTCTGAGTCATACAGCCTGGAGATACTATTCTTCTATTACCAAGTATCCATTCAGTGGCCATGACTTCTTTGTATGATATTATGACCCAAGAAACTGTGACACAACTCCCTTTCTAGCAATTGTTTTATATGGCCGAAGTAAGACTTCATGAAAAATATGAATTTGTGTTTAAGTGTTTTTTGTTCAATTTCCTTTTTAAGAAAAACTAGTTTCGCTATAACCATGAAACTTAGCACATTGCTAGTGAGTATAATGACCAGTTAACAGAATTAGATATTTTTTACCACATTAAAAGTTATAAGTCCAAGAGCATGCACGGATTTTTTCGTGCGCAGTCTTTATTTTTTTTTTTTTTTTTTCGAAAAAAAAAAAACGTTTCTATTGATAAGATGATTTTTCTTACTAAAATGAAAAACATTTTTTTTTCTTTTTGAATATGTATAAAGATTTGTAAGTGATGTCTACCAAAAAAAAATTTCTTAAAAATTTTAAATTAATTTTTTTTAATGTTCAGAAAAAAATATTTTATAAGAAAAATTTTTCAGTCAAACCCCTGATGTCAAACGAAAAAAGATTCAAAGTTTTATGAAAAGTATTCAGCACAAACGCACAGTACCAAATTTTGGATTCTTACCTTAAAAAGCGACATTTTAACGAAATTGAGCACAAATAAGTTACATAAAAGTACAAACCTGTACACAATTTATAAAAGGACTACAATTGTCTTACTTGACTAAAAATTATTTATGCATAATTTTCTTCCACTGAAATTTCGTTTGAAATCTTGGAACTTTTTAGATTTGTTCTTAATCATCTTAATCGAAACTATTTGATATTTGCTTATCTAAACAAATTTCTAAATACAAGTTTACTGCAAATATATTATCAGAAGTTTAACATAACTTTTATTAAAGCCTGACATTTAAAGGATTACAACTTTCATTTTATCCTTTACGAACTTTGTCATTCATCTATTTTACTATATATTATCATACAAAAGCTAAGCCCTAGATTTAGTACTTACAAAAATGTGTTTTATAGCAAAATAATATTATAATTGAATTTATTAGAAAAGCATTACCACAACACACCAATATTTACACTTGCACTATGACACTAACTAACACATACATACATCTCTACACTGCCACAAAGTAAATTCAATTGGAAAAGTTAATGCAACCTAAAACTCAACTAAACTCTTAGCAGCTCCACACAACAGCAACAACAACCACAACAAAATTATAACCACAACCTTATTATATACAGTTTTTGTTCAGATGTCACTCTTTTCTCTTTTCATTCCTCGATTATGTTGCACAAATATTGGTTTTTATTAAATTACATACCATGATCATCTAACTAGCATTTGTTTGTTTATTTGTGCAACAGAAACATTGTTTTCATTTCATCTGGTAACGTGTTTTATTTTATGTTTCTATTTTTATTATTATTTTTTTTTTTTTTTTTTTCTTCTTCCAGAGTTGGCCGCAATAATGCTGTTGATGATGCAATTGGTCCCACAAATGCACGTCACAAAATTGTTGTCATGGGTGCTGCTAAAGTTGGTAAAACCTCAATAATTACACAATTTCTATACAATACATTTACGACAAAATACAAAAGAACCATTGAAGAGATGCATCAGGGTAACTTTTCAATAGCAGGCGTTAATCTAACCTTGGATATATTGGATACAGCTGGTTCATATGAGGTAAGTGTTATGTTATACAGTACAAGTAGATACTCTTATTTACTTATTTCACTTATACCTTTTACAAGTGGTAGTAGATATTGCAGTATTAGCTGTATGTGTCTATGGCTGCTTATATAATATTGTATTTGTAGTTGTTATTGCATTAAGAAAATGTGTGAGTTGAAATGACAAAAAATGTGAAAAAGAATTGGCTTAAAAGGAAAAGTTAAAATGCTGCTGATTTTTCAATGAGCAGAAAAAAATTATAAATATCTAGTGACAGTTTGTGAATCCCTTTGAGTTTTTTTTTTTTTATTTTTTATGTTTAAATTGAACATTTTATTGAATATGATAAGTGGATTTTTATAACTGTCAATGGTTTAATTGAATTCAATATTGAATTTCTAATTCTTTTTATTTACTTTTATCTTTTAAAGAAAAGATGGTTTTTATTTGTATTAAATGTATGAATAGCATAAATATCCCTGGGTGAAAAGGAACTAAAATAAATCATGTCACTTGACTATTTAGTTTCTAAGTGATAGGGAGCAGTTCTAGTTCTAACACTTTCTATGAGCGGTACCTGTCACTTTAATATGGAGTTGGTGTAGAAGGGACATTTTTTTTTTTTTTTTTGCCACCTTGAAACTGGTCACAGAATTAGCCTAAGTGGACATATTCAGTGCCGATTAATATCCCAAGAAATAATATTTTTTTACAAGGTGTAATTCCGTACTATATCTTTTTATTCCAACATTCAAGATTGATTGTAATGAATTAACTTTTAAATATACATATTTTTATTTATACATATATATATCGTCAACTAAATTACAAAAGGCCGTAACCACTTAAAAATCAAATGTTGGTTTTATTTACTGGTTATTTATTTAATGTACTGACTTAAACTACATTTATACAAAAAATTTCATGATCATATCTCTAAAAATTACATCATTATTGACAAAAATCAAAAGATCGTAACATTAACTTCATAAACGAAATAGTCTTAAAATATGTTCCATTTAAGAAACATTTTTGTGCGAAAAGTGTTTATGATTTATCTATTTTTGCATTAAGGAAATTATTGAAGAATTTTACTTGATGGCTCAATTTAAAGCAAAAAACTAAAAATATTGATTTCTTTTGCTTCTACGGCAAACGACGCATTTTAATTTATACATTATTTGCAATAAATTATGATTTTATGAAATTTATTTTATGGAATTTTTGGCTACAGTTCGAAAACAGAGAAATTTCATTACATTTTCCTAAAATTACTTTCTAAATTTAGTAATTTTTCGTACGCGAAAAAAAAGTCAGACTTCTTGCCACAGCATTTTTAATAATTATTTCTCCACTAAATTTTAAGAATAAAATACATGTTGAGGACAGGTTTGGCAATAAAGTCATCATTGTCATGTAACTCCATTCAAAAAGGACAGGATTAACTTGGAAAAATGATGTCGATGTCGATCTTAAGCTGCGCCCAATTACTTTTTTTTTATATGACTGATGACAATGTCGCCCTTCTTGTTGTGCAGAATTTCTATGCCCTTTTTTCAAAAAAGTTGTCAAGATTTATAGAAATCTGTCGCCATTGTGTTCTCATCAAGTCTGTGTTCAGGACTTGAATAACTGGAACAGCATCTGTTTTTAGGGATCAAGATTAATTTTCCCTCTTCTAGTACGAAGAGTTTTAATAAAGTGCAAAAGTCAAAGTTAAACTAAAAAAAACTAGTTTTTGCTCAAAACCAGCAAAAAGTTAAGTTAACTTCAAAAAACGTAAATAAAGATGAAATATGAATGCAAACACGGACAAAAATGTAAATATTTATTTTATCGTTTATGATTTTTGTCCGCCTACGAGAGATGTTTTCTTTAAAAACAGGTGTACGCGTCCGCCCAAGAGAGCGTCCACCTAGCGGAGATTAATTTATTCTAAAAATGACACCTAAACCATGGGACCTAAAAAATTGTCCGCCTACCGGAGCTGTCCGCCTATGGGAGATGTCCGCTAAGGGAGCTTTTACTGTAATACTTTTATCATTGTGTTGTCATTGGAAAGAAGCACTTAATGCTAACAAGTAAGAAGTTACATTAATGTAGTAGGTGGGTGGTAAAATGGTGAGATCACGCCCATTTTTACGTTTCTGAGTTAAAATATCCCTTGAACTATTTGTACAAATTTCGTTGTACTACATGTTTTTTTTTAAGAGATATTGGCGGATACACACTGGTTTCAAAACGCTTTTTTTGGAAATAATTCTGTAACTTTTGAACCGTTGGAGATATCTCAATAAAATTTCACATGATCAGAGGTGAGGTATTTTAGAGTTGAATGGAGGAGTACCCTAGCGGGTCAGGGGTGTAGTGGGTGGCCCTTCTTGTAAATATCTACAAAAAATACGCTTACATATGTAGGTTATCTCTTTTAGTTTAAGAGATATTCGGGTCGAAATTTTTAGCCTCGTTTTTTTTTTAGTTTTTTTTTTTTTTTTTTTTTAACTTGCCGTGCTTAATATTGATTTGTAGAAGTTAATATTTTTTGAAACTTTTCATACTTGAGGTATTCAATTTTGACACCTTGCAATTTATCTCGTGTTAATTTTTCTAAAAGTTTAAGTTCTTTATGCAACTCTACCATACATTCGATCCAACCAGTAGTTTAGATATATATTTATTATATTTGGCCCTACTGTGTAATGATTTTTATTAATCCGTAAAATAAGAACAAGCCACGAAGATTTTAGTTCATATACATAATTCCGCTTATAAAAATAAAACCAATGTATTCATCTCTTTAAAATTTTTATTTTGTTAAAGGCTGTTTTATTCATTTTATAAAAATAAAAGAAACATAAAAAAAAAATATTTGATATTTTCTAAAATAGCCTACATAAGAGCTATATTGTGTTTTCGGTTTCATTTTTGTTGGAATTTTATTTTACTCAACTTTGAGTGTTCTTTAATTTACATTTCAAATAAATCTCTTTTTTGTCCACATATAAAAATTTCCTGCCAGACCAAAAGTTTATTCGACAATTTCGATTTTTCTTAAAGAATACTTTTTTAAACGATATTTATCGATATCTCAATAATTTCGTCCTCTTTCCTGCATCGAAATTTTTTCTAAAATTCCTATTAGAAACTTATTTTTGAGGTCCTTTGTGACGCTACCTTTTAAATACTGATAAAAGATACTAAGCAATTTAAGAAATTAATGCCATTCCATCCAGAGATGTAAAGATTTTCTCTTAAAGTACGTATCATTTTGTCTGCGATCTACCGTCCGTAAATAAACTTTTTCTTCAGTTACCCGTTTCAAACCCATTTCTATGAATTATGGCTCATTTTACTTACAAAATATCCATTTTTATGCTAGGAAAGGATTTTTTTTTTTTTTTTTTTTTTTGACGTTTTAAATTTTTGAAAAAAAAAAAATTATTTAGTAAGAAATTTATTTAATATCTGCGAAACTTTTGAGTAGGAGTAGATTAAACATTTTATGTAGGTATAACTTCAAAATAATTTAAATTATAATTCTTTTGAACCAACTTAAACTAATTTTTCTCGAGATATGTTGCAATATATGAAGCAACCTCAATAGTTATATGTTATGGTTTATTTCAAAAACTAGAGAAAATTTAAAAAAAATGTATTTAAATAATTCTAACTAAATTATCTAAAAAATTCATTGCCAGAATCAGTGTTGACCTGTGTAATTGTTTATATTCCTTAAAAAGTCCATCAACTTGTTGATTTTGAAATATATGTATTTAACAAATAACAATTTCCGCTGCTTTTAACTTAACATGAAATTGTACTTCTACCTTTTTTTTTAATCTCACTTACACAAATATAGTATTTTTATTAACTTTTCAGTTTCCACATTTTTTTTTTTCTGTTTAGTTAATAAGATTTAACAATACCTGCTGCTCTTGTTCACTGAAGCAATATAAATTTAGTACAAGTTCCATTATCTTTTATATTTTGTTATACATTGTGCGTTTTTTCTCCTCTGTTTTTAAAATGAAACGGAAATTAATGTTTGCCATTCAATTTCATTGATTTTTTTTTTTTTTTCTCCCTATAACAATATTTTTTTTTTCTTAGTACAACATTCCTGTTACTGGCACATGGCTTGACAGCTATTAAATAATACATAGTTTTTAATCGCGTTGAATTATTTTTTTAATTTAATTTTTCTTTTTTTTTTCAAAAGTGTAGAATTTCAAATAATATACATATGCAATGCATATTATGCATACCTAACGTGACCAGAGGGTTTTTGTCAAAAAGCGGGACCCGAAAGATTCTGAACAAAATTTTATGGAAAAAGCGGGATTTTGAAAAATTTAGTAAAAAAAGAGGGATTTTCTTTCTATATCTTTTTAGAACATTTTTGAACAACAAATATCCCTATAAACTCAAAAATTATAACTTTAACGTGTTTCTCGAAATGTTTTCCAAAAAGATTCTAGTTAAATTTCAAATTCGTATTGATAGAAAAACATGATACTTTCTATTTTGCAAGCAAGTTTTTTTCTTAAATAATTCTTGGGCCCGTTTAACACTAACATTCAGTTAAAACAAAAAGTTAAAATAAAATCATTAATTCATGGTTTCCGTTAGCACTAACTTTAAGTAAATTTGATTGAAAAATTGTTTACTGTTATTTTTTAACGTTCAGTTTATACAATAGTGCTGTGCAAGTATCGAGTATTTTCCCTTTTTTTTTTTTTTTTTTGGGTATTCAACATTGTAAAGTAGTTACCCAATACTTTCAAAGTTTAATTTTTAATGATATCGTGTTAAAAATATAATGGCTAATATACAACTCTGTATAAATATACTAGTAAATTTTTAAATATATGAAAATAATTTTATTGATTTTCAAAATTTAATTATATTTCAAATTAAAGAATCCGTTAAGCACCCTGCGGGAAATCTTAAGCAATTGGTGCAATAGTTCCGGTCCCTCAGTACTAGTTGAGTACCAATTTACACCTAATAGCCACCCAAGTTGATACCAAACAGCCACTAAAGTTCCAGTTGAGAACCAGTAAGAGCTTTTGCTTGATTGTTAAATGCGCAATTAGTAACACACGCGCAATAACAATATGTGGCTGAGTTATAAGCGTGTAAGACTATAAAACATGAGATAAGTAAAATTACCTGGATTCGATTCGGGGTGCCCCAAAACTGGTTAAAAAGGGTGAATTTCTCCCTGCTAGGCCAACACCATCTTAAAGTGACAGGTGCATCTCATATTATACAAAAGTAAAATAGAAAGTCTATCCAACTCTAAACAAAGGTACTTATTAAAAGTACAATATGAAAATATTCCTGTTAATCATAAGATGATAGTTCTGGTCAAAACATCTTTTATAAATGACACATTTTGGTAATAAAAATTGGTAAAAATGATTTAAATAGCTCACATACAAATGTTCTCCCGGAAAGAGTTTTTAAATCTAAAAAGCTCTCTGCAAGAACATAATATCTTCCTCCAAAAATGTATATTCTATTCTAACATTCTAAAAATAATAAATGTTTTTTTGTTTGAAAAATTATGTTTCTTTCTTAAATTTTCAAAAGGTTGTTCGAAAATGGAACAAAATTAAATTTTGGTATATATCTTGTAGGTCTTCCTGCATCGAAGCCATCAAAAAATATACACAAAATACATTTAAGATAAGTCAGTAGAGAAGTAGATCATAGTAACTTTTAATTGTCAAAAACGATTATCAGATTTTCAGATGAACAAATATTTTTTATTATTAAAAATATTGGTAAATATGTTATAGAAAACATAAATAAAGAAATAGAATAAGTAATTATTAAAGCTAAAAAAGCGGGATTTCTTTATAAAAAGCGGGAAAAATATTTCAGGCGGGATCGAAGTTTAAAAAGCGGGATGTCTGGTCACGTTATGCATACCAGTATTTTTTGTATATTCTATAGTAAAGGTATAATATAATTATATTATAGATTATATTGTTTTTTTAAAGCTCAATAAATTTTTTTATTTTGTTGTATGAAAGTATTACAGGTAAAATATTTTTTTTAATAAACGCGATTTAAATGAATTAAATTGGTTTAGTTTTAAATTTTAAAACATGGAAATATAAATGGATTAATAAGAATTTAAATGAAAATACACGCTTACACGAAATTAAGCAAAATTTCATTAAAACCACAAATTTATTGTAGCTGCCAATATTAAAATTATATTAGTTTTTAAATTTTATATTTCAAGAAAACAAATAAAAAATTATCACGGTAACAAAAATAATTTTTTATTTCATTCATATGTATATTTGGTAAATTTTATGGTATGAAATATTGTGCATGATTTTCTTGAAGCAAATTCCATTGAAATTTAATATGCACAATCTGAATGAGTTTCAAATGTTCTTAAAATGTTAAAAAATGACGACTGTTATCTGTTATCTGTGGTAATTGATTATTCTGAGAACAAGAAACAATTGCAGTTTTTTGAAATTTTCTTTTGTTATTTTTTATTACCCCAACCAAAGACTAACAAGATAAACAAAAAAACAAACCTGTCAAAAAAACCGCAATTTAAGATTGTGTTAGTAAAATTGTATTTATTATAGTATATGTATGTTCGATTTTAATTGGAAACATACCGTTGGAAAGGTATTTTCTCATATATGTCAATAGAAATTAAAATACGTTATAGAAGTTATATGCGGTAAAATTTGCTACTAATACATGCACAAAATTCAAATATATATATGTATAAGCCCCAAACAAAAAAGCGGCTGAAACAATTAATCCTAATCCTTTTTTTCTCAGGCATATCGTACAACTCTCTCAATTCAAAGCAGTACCTGAGTTATTATTTCTTAAAAAAACAAATTAGACAATGATAGTTGAGAATGTCGTAAGAGAAGAGTGTCAAACAACATAGAAAAAGAGTAGTATTTTTAATTGCTTTGTATGTTTTTTGTTTCAAGTCTTAAGCATAATGAGAAACAAAATACAAAAAGTATAATTTTTTCTTTTATTTTTGGATATTTGAAATTAGGATGCGAAACTGAAACTGATGCGAAATATAAAATATAAAATATAAAATATAAAATATAAAATATAAAATATAAAATATAAAATATAAAATATAAAATATAAAATATAAAATATAAAATATAAAATATAAAATATAAAATATAAAATATAAAATATAAAATATAAAATATAAAATATAAAATATAAAATATAAAATATAAAATATAAAATATAAAATATAAAATATAAAATATAAAATATAAAATATAAAATATAAAATATAAAATATAAAATATAAAATATAAAATATAAAATATAAAATATAAAATATAAAATATAAAATATAAAATATAAAATATAAAATATAAAATATAAAATATAAAATATAAAATATAAAATATAAAATATAAAATATAAAATATAAAATATAAAATATAAAATATAAAATATAAAATATAAAATATAAAATATAAAATATAAAATATAAAATATAAAATATAAAATATAAAATATAAAATATAAAATATAAAATATAAAATATAAAATATAAAATATAAAATATAAAATATAAAATATAAAATATAAAATATAAAATATAAAATATAAAATATAAAATATAAAATATAAAATATAAAATATAAAATATAAAATATAAAATATAAAATATAAAATATAAAATATAAAATATAAAATATAAAATATAAAATATAAAATATAAAATATAAAATATAAAATATAAAATATAAAATATAAAATATAAAATATAAAATATAAAATATAAAATATAAAATATAAAATATAAAATATAAAATATAAAATATAAAATATAAAATATAAAATATAAAATATAAAATATAAAATATAAAATATAAAATATAAAATATAAAATATAAAATATAAAATATAAAATATAAAATATAAAATATAAAATATAAAATATAAAATATAAAATATAAAATATAAAATATAAAATATAAAATATAAAATATAAAATATAAAATATAAAATATAAAATATAAAATATTTGTTATTTTCTTTAAAAAAATTTACGAATCTTAAAACAATAAAAAAAGTCATCTAACCAAAAAAATCGAAATTAACTGATTAAGAAAAAATCAATAAACTCACCAAAATGAAAAAAAAAAACCTAAGATAACAAAAATCGACTGACCAAGAAAAATATTCTTGAATTGAAGAAATCGCCAAATTGAAAAAAAATCGAAAACGATAAATTACCAACGCAACCAAAAACTGCTAAAAGCTAAATATCACCCAAAAAAGCTGTAAAATTAAAAAAAATCGCCAGAGCAAAAAATTCAGCAGAACCAAAAAAATGCCAAACCAAACAAAAATCACCAACGGAAAAAAATCGAATAAATTAAAAACAACTCCAAAATTGCTAACTGAAAAAATCGGCAAATTGAAAAAAGTGTAATCTTTAAACTCGCAAATTTGTATACTCAGCCGTTACTTTTTATTTTGCTTATTTTGTTCTTCACGTATTTTAAAGATTTTGAATTTTTTGTTGGAAATAATCTTTAAACAAAAAATAAAAAAAAATCTTAAAAGCAAAAAATTTGCAAAAAGAAAGAAATTGTCACAACGGTAAAAAAATCGGCAACACGACAAAAAACTGCCAAAATATAAAATATCGGTCAATGGGAATAGACCAACCGACAAAGACTCCAAAATTAGAAAAAAAAAATCTAACCGGAAAAATTACTAAAAAAAATGTATATATATTGAAATGTTTAAACTAACAACATTTTTCTATGTAACCGTTATTTGAAGATTTGGTGCAGGAAAAAAATTTTAAATTGAAAAAAGTCCAGCCAAAAAAAACTGCCAAAATGCAAATTACAGCCCAATGGGAAAAGAATCGACCAACCCACAAAAATTGCCAACATCATAATGAAAAGAAAAATTAAAGAAAATCAAGAGAACAAAAAAGCCGACAAGGAGAAATCGTAAAAATGAAAAATGACTCCAAAATAAAATGAAATACTAACCAAAAAAATCACCAAAATAAAAAAAGTGTTGAAATGTTTAGCGTTTTAAAGATTTTTAATTTTTTTGTAGAAAAGCCTGTATCTATAACATTTATACATTGGAAGAAATATTGAAAAATTATTTAAGGAGTGCGTTCGAAAAAATCTTAACACACGTTTTGTCTCATAACTTTTTTCGGAAGCAATAATTAAATTTTTTTGATCTAATTATCTTTGAAAAATGCGTCAGTTATTACTTTTTAATGACAACCATGTTCATTTGTTGTGAAATTGATCAAAATTAGTGACGAAAAAGATGTGCTATAAATTGTTAAAAAATTAAAAAAAAAAAAAAAAACAAATTTTTTCTTACAAAAAATTAGCCAAAAAAATTAAATGTCTGCTGTCAATGTTATTAATCAGTATCAGAAGAGTTTGACCATTGATAGGAAACCTGGTTCGGGAAGAAAAAAGTTCCAGATGATATTGGGAAGGACAAGAAAATTGAAAGCATAAAAGAGCTCCAAACATATCTGGTACAAAAGCAGCCCGGTGCTCTGGTGCGAAAAATTAAAGCTAATGCGGAGTTGAAAACATATAAAGTCAAACAAATTCCAGATAGGAATGCTGCAAAAAGTTTAGAAGCCAAGAATAGGGTACGGAAATTAAAATCAAATTTTATAAAAAAAAAAGGTCTAAATTTGGCAGAATTTTCGCAGCTTCTGGGTCAAAATTTGTATGTTACTAATGCTCGAGGAAATGTTTAAGATACTTTTGGGACACAAAAGCAGACAAAATTTCTTAAAAAATTCCTGGTATTACAAGCTTTATGCAGTTGCATCAAAACAAGAAAATCTTTTGTTACAGTCGGCTCTATAAGTACTTAAATATACATCAAAGAATGTTTGCAAAAATAGCTTCTTTCTTTTGTTAGAGAGCTCAATGTGTCCACACATTTTTGGGTCAATTTGGCATCATGTCACTATGGTAAGAAAGCTCTAGTGTGGTACCAAAACAATGACATAATTTTTGTACCAAGAGAGGCCAATTCTCCAAATTATCTGGAGCTAAGCCCAGTGGAGAGATATTGGACTCTTATGAAAAGAGAATTGAAGAACACAAAAAAGGTGTTCCAAAATTTCGAAGATTGTAAAAGGAGATGTGCAAACTGTTCCAAAAAAGAGACTGAAATAACTATCAAATCTCTAATTGAAGAGTTGCATGCACAAGTTCATAAATAATGGTTAAAACTATAAAAATTCTATTTTTCTGTGAACCATAATGTAATATCATTTAAATATATAAAGCCAAAATTATAAGATCAACCGACTCTAAATTATAGAATTTTATATATGTTAAGATTTTTTGGAATGCACTCCTTATATACCAAAATTCGATTTCCTTCATTAATTGTTCCTTTATTACTATTGTGACAATTTACCTTTTTAGGGTTTAAAAAAATAAAATTAAAAAATTAAACATATAGGTTGTGTAGTAAATTAACATTTTTTTTAAATAATGCATGATATGGTGAATAGCAATGCATTTTTTGATTAAAATTCTTCAAAAAATTAGGATCAATATTGAATTCCAAACACTTATTCGTTTAAATACTTTCTTTACTACTCACGATAATTTTCCTTTTCATTAAAACTTAATTTAAAAATATTATACATTTATTTTTATTTTTTATTATTATTATTAATTTATTTATTATTATTTTTATATATATATATATATATATATATATAATATGGGGTGGTATTTGCTTGCTAAAATTATATATATATATATATATATATATATATATATATATATATATATATATATATATATATATATATATATATATATATATATATATATATAAAAATAATAATAAATAAATTAATAATAATAATAAAAAATAAAAATAAATGTATAATATTTTTAAATTAAGTTTTAATGAAAAGGAAAATTATCGTTTTTTATTATTAATTTATTTATTATTATTTATATATATATATATATATATATATATATATATATATATATATATAAATACTAATAAATACTTTATATATATATATATATATATATATATATATATATATATATATATATATATATATATATATAAATACTAATAAATAAATTAATAATAATAAAAAATAAAAATAAATGTATAATATTTTTAAATTAAGTTTTAATGAAAAGGAAAATTGTCGTGAGTAGTAAAGAAAGTATTTAAACGAATAAGTGAATATATATATATATATATATATATATATATATATATATATATATATATATATATATAATTTTAGCAAGCAAATACCACCCCATATTATTTAAAATCATAGTAAAACTAAAGCTACATTAAATTTTATATTTAAAAAAAGTTTATTAATGAAATACCTACATCTATTTAATTTATCAAACGACTAACAGAAAAATATATTTTCATTAAAAACTTCTATTTAATATTTCGGGTTTCCTCTAAAAAAATTTCTCTCAAAAAATTGCTTCTATTCTACCCATATTGCATGTCATTTGTCTAAAAACAATATTAATTTGCATGCTCTACCCTACCAAAAAAAAACCTATTACGCTAGTAGAAATCTGCTTTAATTGCTTACTTTTTTCTAAACAATTAAAATCTCTAAATTAAAACCACAAAATCCTATTGGCTTATAAATTGAATTAGTTATTCTATATATGAATACTCGACATAAAAGCATACACTCACATGGGGAAACAAAACTAAAAATATTAACTAACAAACATATGTATAACGCGATTGCTTTGCTAGAAAGTTTTACTAAAAAAAATTATACACCGTTGTTTATGGAATACAAAAGTTTGAATGCTAGTCATAAATATATTTTTTTTTTTTTTGGAATGTGCATGAGTATGAGCCAACTCATACATAGCATGCATATACTTAACCTTTTACAGTTAAACTTTCATTAGTAATGCAGCAAAAAAAATAAATTTAGTTTAAATAAAGAAACATTCAACATAATAAAGTAATTCAAAACACTAACAGATTTTTAAGAATCCACTCAACAAACTATGAATAGTATGCTGCAACAAACTAAAACAAAGTAAAAATTAAAGACAAAGAAGAGTAAAGCAAAACAGAAATGGAATTCATGCCAACAACAAAGTTATCTGCTGTTAATACTGTGTTAGTGTAAATAATGTAAAACCAAAAAGAGGAAACATTAAAGGCCTTAACTTTATTTTAAAAGAGAATCTCTTTCTATTAACTTTCTATTTGCTTTTTGACTTTCTTAACATGATCTATCATAAAACCAGGGATTATTTTCCCAAAAGATTCTTTAGGTTTTTGTTGCTTACATTTCTGAATGATTTCTATGGAGGGGCTTCCAGAAACAATTAGAAAAAGTTTTTAATTTAAATAGATGATATATATATACATATATATATATATATATATATATATATATATATATATATATATATATATATATATATATATATATATATATAAATAATTTTCTGAAAAGTCTATTTTGTTGGATTTTTTTCTGGAGAACATTTTGTACTATTATAAACAAACAAATAATTATCATATAAAATATTTTCAAGCGTTACGTACTATCAAAAATATATTTACATCAACGCTCCAAAAAGTTTTGTGTTACATTTACTGACATTGTATTCTTTTGTTTTTATTCTTAAATTTATATAACCTGAAACAAAGTATTCTTTTTTTTTTAACATAAACTATGCTCAGTTGAATACTCGGCCGAGATGGAAATAGTAGTACACTCTATTTTAAACTGATTACAAAATATAGTTGTTCTTCGTGAGCAATTATAAATATACTTTTGGCAACTTTGCTAAATCTGTTAAATTTTTTCTTAACTTTTAAACATATAATGGGTGTCATAAATAAGTAAACAAAGTAGTGTCTTGAACTCAATTGGTTCTTTTTCAAGTTTTAGATCGAAGATATCAAAAGTAACATATAATTATAAATATATAATGTTTTGTTAGTAAAATAAGCAGCAAAATATTCAATTCAACACATTACTTCTTAGTGAATTTGACTGTTTTTAAAGAAGTCTATAAAATCAATGTTCCATAAATAAGTAAACATGGCTTCTGATAGCCAAGGTGACCGCCTATATTTTGATGCATTAGTGCCAAACGTGTTGGTATAGTGACTACACATATTTTGCATATCCCTGGACAAAATTAACAGATTTTAGTAATAATTAAGTCCATCAGTTTGGTCAATTATGGGGTCTCTATTTTTCTTTATTAAATTTCATCCAATTTTTATTGATGACACATCTGAATTTTGAGTAGGTCACTCAAAATTTATTGGTGAATTTTCCTACTATAGGATAAAATCCACAATAAATTAAACAAAAACTTTTTGGAACTTTAAACATTTTAACGGATTAAGGTTAATCTGGGATTTTATTTTACCTTTGTGTACCAGTTTTTTCCCTATTTTATAAATAGAAATGTATTTCCAAACCATTAAGCCCTTTCTGAAGGACTTAAGTATTGGTTTTCTATATTTAAAAGTTAAAGTTTAAACATTTTAGAGCTAAACGTACATATAGTCTACATTATATTTCATGCGAATCATTGGTTATTCAATCCAGAGACTTTTTTTTCTAGATTTTTCATATTTTTAGACAATATCTGATTAGAACGTCATCAAATTTTGGAGATCTATTATACTTATGTATATAATTTTCCGTACAGCTAGACCATGTTTTCCGTCTTCATATATTTTTCTGTGAGTTGTAAATTCAGACCATAGTTTTCGGAATTCCGAAATAAGATTTGATAAAAATTTTGGAGCAAAAAGCATAAGATTTTTAAGCTAAATTGATATATATTATTTTTGTAGTGATTCTTAAGCGTTTACGAGAGTAATTGCGGTCAACGCGTTCTTTGTGTTTGAAGTGTTTAACCACCTTGAGAATAAAGTGGCCGTTTTATTAAAGATTTATTATATATTTCCATATGTTTCACCTTTTGCGTATGGTATTATAGTTACTCTTAGTTATTTTACACTTAATTGTTCGCTATTTGCCATCCTTTAGGTTGAAATTATGGTTAAATTAAAATTTTCTGCTTTTATCACATTTTCTAATATAATCGAAAAAGTGTTTTTTTATTTCTCTCATAATGTAACAAATAATTATTGCTGTTGTACTAAAATTATTTTGCAACTATAAACTTCACTTACTTTTAATAAAAAATTAAAGAAATTAAGCCAATAGTTGCTTGTTTACTTATTTTTGAAAACGACTTCTTTTCAACTTTCTCTAGAAAGAAACTTAAAATGGAATAATATTTTACTTATTTTTCGAAAACGACTTCTTTTCAACTTTCTCTAGAAAGAAACTTAAAATGGAATAATATTGAAAAAATTTGTCATCAATGTAAAAGAAAGCAAATTGACTTCATCAAAAACATATAAATTTTTAAAAATGGACCGTTACATTTGCCGCTTTTTAAAGCGAAACTGAAATGATAAGTTTGTTTACTTATTTATGACACCCGCTGTATGTATTTAAAAATTCACAATTGAAAACATTTACTTAGGAATTTCTACTCTGTATATTTAATAATATTGAGAAGTACGACATTTTTCTACCAATCGATTGGAGACCTTTATAAAAGATTTAATTCAGACATTTATTGTTAGAATACAACTCAATGATTATAATTTTATTATAGGTATACACACCTGCTCAAAATAATAGATACATCTTATGGGATGATATTAAAGATCCGATAATTTTGAAAATTCTTCAGAAATACTTCGACCCTTTTTCTTTTAGTAAACATTTTGATGCCAATTTAATGAAAAATATGGCCAGTATTTGCATAAAAATCGGTTTACAAATACGTTATAGATTTAAATACCAAAAACTATTGCTCATAATAATAAATATTGTAATAACAAAATTATTTGTAATTTTTTTATATTAAGTCGAACTCTATTGTACTTTTTTGATTGTTTTTACAAATTATAATAAGAAAACTTGCATTTAAGTCGGAAATATTATAAAAAAAATAGAATTTTGACATAGGAAATAGGATGAAACAATCATTGTACAAAATAGGAAGGAAAAATTACTCAAACCAAGAGAAAAATGGAAAGTCGTTGCCTGAAATTGCAAGATATCTAACGATTCAAACTTGTAATAGACCTCGTAAAATAGCCCCAAAAATGTATAGAAATATTATTTTATAGGCAAAAAAAAGTACCCCTTCAATTCTCTTGAAAGCTATTTCAGCAAAAAAATTTTGATAGAATAGGGTCGTTTTGTGCAACTTAAATTTCCAGAAAAAATTTATAGAAAAGTTTCATCAATGCATATACAAAATTTAAAGATACGGTTAAAATTAAAAAAAAAAAAACACAATTACTTTAGTAAAATGTGAAGACGGAAAAAATAAAAACTAATTTGCTTGAAAGCGACTTCCAAAGAAGTGTCTCTGCTATCCTGTAGGGAAAAACTTCCACGTTAAATTCACAAAGATGACTATTTTAGAGGAATGTGAAAATATAAAGATTTAAAAATGCTTTTAATTGAATTCAAATGGTTCTATTTATCACATTGATAAATACAATAAACGCATATGAGTCTGGCATATCTTGTAATTTATCTTGATTATTCGAGCAAGATAATGGCCCCAAACAAAGCTCTAGGTTAGTTAAAAACTAGGTTCCAGAATAACATCCATATTTTAAACTAGCCAAGATCATATCCGAATCGAAATCCTATTCATAACTTGTTGAATGATTCTAAGATATGTCGAAAGACATGTCGAAAGAAATTTTCAAAAGTAAAGATGAATTATAGGGTAAAATGTAAAAAACACGGTGCAAGTCTTCATGGAAACTTGTCACAAGCTTATGTCTAGTACATCCAGATAAATGCTGAAAGTTGGCCAAAATAAGTATGGATATACAGGATATTAGTCAGTCCTTAACATTGTTTAATAATTTTTGCTAAAAACATAAGTAGTTTTTTATATATCGTCCATTCCATGAGAGAACGCCCAAAAATATGTTTTATGTCTTCCGATTTTGCTAATATTTGGCATACGCATACCCTATGGAGCCATTTAAATACCACCATTTTTATTTTTCCGAATTTTGAAAAATTCGCGAATTTATTCACGATTTTGATTTTGCGAAAAGTGAAAAAAAAAATTTGCAAAAGTGTGTAACTTTAAACTTCAATATTACTAAAAGTTGTTAACGGATTTTAACGATTTAAACTGCATGTAGAAGATGACAAAGATTTGTTATTTTGTATTTTGGAATGAATTTTGTGAAATTATTAACAAAATCACATCAAATTATTTTATTTAAATGATGGATATAAGTTCTTTTACTTGTTCTTAGTTTGATGAATTTAATCTGGCAAGATAATACAATATTTGGCAGTATATTTTACTTCATTTTATATAAAAAAAAACGACAGAAATAATAGAAAAATAAAAAATCTTTATTTCAGTCACACAAATAGTTGTTTGGTGGCTAATGAGAAAAATAATTTTTCTCTTACTCATAATATGTATATAGGTATATACATGAAAATACAAAATCATTTCTCCCATTATTATTATTTAATTTTTTGTTTACTTTTTTAAATAGTACATGTCGTATGATTAATAAATAAAAGTGCATTCAAAATAATCATACGATAGAGTATTATCCCAGTTTACTAGGGGGAAAATGTTGCATATTTTTAGGATTGTAAATAATACAGATTACTATGGCCTATAATTAATATTTTATAGATTTAGAGCCCAAACACAACCTAGCGGATTATTTTTTTTTTTTATATGAAGATTTGGCAACTAAAACAACACAGCGGAATCCGATGGAAATTAAAATCTAATTTCACAACGGATTCTCAAAAGCTCTCATTTTCTCACTCTCCCTCTCTGTCAGTGTTGCCGTTGTTGCAAAATGAATCACATAGGTTTACATTAAATTTATATAAGAAAGAAAGAGATGGATAGATTTGCCTTATATTTTTTATGTATGGAATTTAAGAGAGGAAGATAAATATTTTTGTATATATGAAGTTTTGTTGTTGCCAAACACAAAAAATATAAAGAAACAAAAGCAAAATGTATATGAAATCCGCTGCTGGACGCCGTCTTCATTTAGTTTGCAATTCTCTCTTAGAGCGGAAAACAACATTGAAATCCGTTTGGTTGTGTTTGGGCTCATAGACAAATATCTTATACGTTAAATTTTAAGCAAATACTGTTTCTGGAAAATAATTGTCAAACATTATTTTTTGAGTTTTATTATTTTTTTTTTTAATTTAATCCATGAAAGAACGACAAACTTTGGTGTTCGGGTTTTATTAATATTTGGCATAAGTATACCACTTAAATATCCACATTTTTATTATTTTTATTCTTTTTTTTTTTTAATTTTGAAAATCTAAATTCATTGAATGGTGCAAATTTTCTACAAAAAAATAAAAATAAAAAATCGTACATTTTTGGTTTAATTTTTTATCTCCACATAACTTTTCAACGGTTTGTAAACAGAATATTTTTTATACAGCAAATTAATTTCCAAAGATTTGTCTTTTTTCTGATTAATGGTTTAAATCAAAAAATTGCGAATTGTCAGTGCAAAATTCAAATGAATCCAAAAATCCTTGAAAGTTTCAGTTCAGTTGTTTTACATTTATTAGTTTTAAATATCTGTATTTCCGTAAGGTTTTACGCGAACGATTTAAAATATATTTTTCAAAATCTACCAAAAGCCATCAATACTTTTTCTAGTTTTAAAACAAACTTTGGTAATACAATAGGTTTCAAACACTTTCGAAAATTTTTGAAATTCCTCATATTACTAGACTTGAAGTAAAAAGTCAGAAAAATTTACATCAAAATCAAAATTTTGAAAAAGAAAAGAGAAATAAATTAAAAAATGGTGAATAAATCACTGTTTAATTTGAGTGTATATATAAAAGATGGTAATGTAGTTACATATTGCCTTTAAAGAGGATCTTCATTAAAGTATTGAATTAAAGAGATATTAACATTTATGTAAGTTTACGTACTTTTTAAAAAAAAATTGGAAAAAATAATAATGAGAAAGACTAAACGGTTTCATAAATTGTATGCGTAGCAAATACGAGCAAAAATTAATGGCCTTCTATTAAAAAAAACATTTCCGTTTATTAAAAATATCTCGTGGAATAAACCATCTTGTTTTAAATTTAATTTATTTATATTAATATTATTCCTGAAATTAATTGTTCAAGAAAGGATTTTAAATTAGACTATTTAATATTATTAAAAACAACGAAAACACTAATGATACGTTTAAAATTTTTAATTAGCACTCTTGAAAGTTGCAAAACAAAATTTTTATATGTTTTTGCTACGGAATATATCGCTGCTAGGATTTGAAGGAAAACTTGTTTCAGAAGTGTGCATTTTTTGGAATTTCTAGGTTATTTAGGAACTTCAAAAAGAGAAAAAAAAGAATAATATGTAACGAGTTAAAGATTTTTCCCATTATTACTCTTTTGAACCAGTATTTATGATAGTGCACATTTTGATCGTTTTTACATCCTTCACTGCATTGACTTTGGTTTTTATGAATTCCTTTCAGTTTATCTGAATATCACGTAATAATGTATAAAACTTGTACACCAAATGTCTTGCTAAACACTTGAAATTATTTCCTACATTCGTGTTAAGGAACAAAAATTTTCGATATTGCAGCTCCAAACTTGATAGGACGCTAGCCATATCTGAAAACATTTCTTAGTGTTGTAAAAAAAAAAAAGTTATTCTCGGACGTAACTTATTCTTGATGGATCCTGTTCTTAATTATGAATGAAATCAGTGCTAACATTCTAAAGGACTGTAGGAACGTTGTACTCTGTCTTAAACGATTTTCTCAGAGAGTTTATATGGAACGTGTGTTTTATTATAGTAGACCAAGTCTTGTTATAAAGTTTAGAATTACAATTTATCATTTTTAGAATCTTTTGTTTACAAAAAACGTAATATATATCAATACAAATTTACGCACTTTATGATGATTTTCGGAAATAGTCTCTATCGGAACTATGGATTTCTGGGATGCGAACCTAATAAAAATTTTATTGATTAATTTTTACGTTTATAAAAATTAATTTATAAAATTAAATACGGTTTCTAACGTCCATAAAACCTAATAAAAATTTTATTGATTAATTTTTACGTTTATAAAAATTAATTTATAAAATTAAATACGGTTTCTAACGTCCATAAAACTTTTATATGTACTAAATTATGCAATACTAAAAAAATTTATGAGCTTCTAACACCTATTCTAGGAGAAAAATTGTATGGGGACTTGGTTATAATAGGTAACCATTATCAATTAATGTTATCAGAGATTGTGTCTGCGTCGTATAAAGCCAAAATTCATCCAATTATCTTTAAAATTGCGACTTGTAGCTTTACTAACCCAATATAATTTTGTTAAACTCTTTTGGTTTTTTTGTAAAGTTTTTGAAATTTGTTCAATATTTTATTCAGTTTTTTAATCAGTCCTAAGGAGTCATTTGGAAACCAGTAATTTGTTCAGAGAAGTGATGTAGAAGTCATACAGAATTAATTCTTGAGCAATAGTTCTTAAAATCATAATCTAAAACGAATTTAGATTCATAATAAGGTTCCACTCAACGAGTTTCAGAATTAGCTGTGAAACCACTAGTTCTAAGGATGTTATTAAAGAATCTGAAGGGTTGTGATTACACGGGTTAGAACGGGTTCTAACATTTTTTCTCGGTAATAAAAAATTTAGTCGAATCTTTAAAATGGAGCCCATATTTATAAAATCATATAAAATCTTGGTTACATTTATTGAAGGCAAATAGGATTTTTACAAAATATCTTTACCGCATACCTCAGGGCCATTTTCATGACTCAAAATATCTTTAGGTTTCTGTAATAGATAAAAGATTTTTGTGTGTTATATTCCCAATCTACTAACGAAATTTGACGTTTTTGTTCTTAATTCGTTCTTCAACGCAAGAGTAAACAATTTTGTTCCGAAAGACGAGATACAAATTTCCTTCTGGTACTTCCATTCATCTTCAGAGAATCATAATATATTATATATGAAGAGTAAGCTTCTTCATTTGGTTGTATATTTGCCAAGCATTTGGACCATAACATCTATACCTGTTTTAGTTTTATTATAGTCATGATTGTCTCTGGTTTTTTCTTTATGGTAGCAACAGTTTATCATAGTGAACTATTGATAACGTTATAAAGGCCTTACTTTTCTTTGTATCATAAGAGCATATTGCAATATTGTCATGGAACCCGTTTTTAATGTTTTTTAATTTCTAGTGGAATATATCGCTTGTTGCTCTGACAGTGCCAACAAAACCAACACCAATAGCCAGTCGCATACATAAATCATGAGTCGTAAAAACGTTATCAGCAACGATTGTTGTCCCCAAACCTTTGTTCTTGCTTTCTGCCATATTTCGAAGGAATATAATTGGTGAACTTCGTTCTCCCTCTGAACGGAAAAAGTTCGTGTGGTTTATAATTATTTTTAAGATTTATGTTTAGCAAGTTCCAAATATCTGTTATTGGTGCTGCTTTGTCAGTCTCGGAGATCGGAATGACCTAAAACAGCTGTCATTAAATCGCATAAACCGCGAAATAAAGCTATATTTGTAGTTTTCTAAGTTGTCAACTTGCACAATTCTCCGAAATACATCTTTTGTGTTTAGTGTCCTTTTTATACGCCTAATTCTGTAACTTTACGTTCATTCTGTTAATATATATATTCTGTAACGTTAGTGATTAATAACATTTACCATTTTGGTTGGTGAATTTGAAAAACTATTTAAAATTACCAGATACTAATTTTTGTAGTATTTGTCATAATATTTGTTCAGAATTTTAAATATTTTTTGAATTGGTAACACATTTTTAAATTTTATTGCAAATGGTAACAAAAAAAGTTTGTCATAATAAATAAAAAATATTTGTATATTTTTTCGATAATTAAATAAATTTTTTAAAATGTTTGTTGAAAATGACTTGAATTTAACTAGAAAAGTAATTTGAAAAGTGCGAATCTTTCTTGGTATAAAAAATTTTGCATTAGTGAAGTATATTATTGTATATCCAGAGACTACAACAAAACAAAAGCAAAAGTTATGTAAGAATAGAAAAAAATACAATAAATTACAACAATAAAACTAAAATAAATTCAACGAAATAGGAACAAAATATCCAATTATTTAGCCGCAAAATGAAGTTTTTATTAATTTCTACAATGACAGATGTAAGTAAAGTTCTTAAAATAGTATAAATATGTAAAATGACCTGTAAAATTTCTTCATCACCTCATAAATACCTATCATTGAAATTGACAGTTCATTTTATGTTAACGTGTGTTACAGAATATGTATTTTTTAAAGAATTTTACAGATTTTCGTCAATAACATTTATTTATTCTGTTAAATTTTAAATGAAATATTTACGGAATAGAAAAATGGAATTTTTTAAATTGTATAAGAGTGATTGCCACGCCCACAGATAAAAAATTATAAGTTTATTGAGGAATTCATAAAAAATAATGAAGCTATGTTTATGCTTACTATGTAAAAAATTAAAAAAAATCTCAAAAATGCCTGGCCAGGACCTGGTGTTCACTTAAAGGTTAAATGAGTTATTCGATGTCAAAACGGACAGCAATCGGGCTTGACATCTCCAATGTCAATGAAATTCACTACAGATATTGGCAATTGGAATTGTTTCCCAAATCATCAAATTTTAGACTCATGCCCCTTTCCGGTCCAAAAATATGACGGTTTGAAAAACGAGAAAAAGCAAAAAAATTTACAAAGGTGCATTTGTTTAATTGCTAATACCTTCTAAACTATAAACGGTAGTTATCTAGTTTTAGTTTCATAATAAAGACAAAAATATTACCTTAATAAAGATATTTATACATTTTTTTTTAAATCAAAAGTTCAAAGGTCAAAGTTGGACTTATAATAATCAAATCATTATATTTCAAAAAACGGTATTTTTAAAATTATGAAAAAATATATAATGTTGACGTAACTTTTCTTCCTACGTACGGAAAATTTCAAGTTGGAGTCTCATTTAGTTTAGTGGTTATGGACCAAAATAAAATTGAATTACTTATAACTTCTAAACTATACACAATAAAATTTAAATTTTGGTATCATTTTAAAGATTAAGATATTGTCTTTAAAATTATGTGTAGTAAATTTATTTAATTTTAAAGTTCAACGGTCAAATTTAAACTTATAAAAATTAAATCTTTAAATCTCCAAAAACGATATTTTTAAAATTCTTAAAAAATTATATAATGTTACCACAACTCTTGTCCATACCAGTACAAAATTTCATATTGGACACTCATTTAGTTTAGAAGTTGTGTAACAAAATATAAACCAAAGTCATATTTTATATATAAAACTTCATATTTTTAAATAAAATCCTAAACCAAAAGAGACTCCAAATTAAATTTTGGCTCGAGTATAGAATGGAGTTAAGTTATCAATATATAATTTTTTTAATAATTTTAAAATACCGTTTTTTGAAATATTCAGCTTTGATTATTATATTATATATTTAGACCTTTGAACTTTCGAAGTAAATAAATTTTATATGCGTCATTTAAGGCTAATATCTATTTATATTAAATGAGATACAAATTAGGATTTTACAATGTATAGTTTAGAAGTTATGAGCAATGAACTATGTACACTTTTGGATAAAATTTGATAGTTTTTTCATTTTTAAAACGTCATATTGTCATACACTTGTAATAGGTAATAACTGTAGCGAATTTCATTGAAATCGAAGACATGAAATCCGAAAATAACTGTTTTTTGTCCGTTTTGATATGGAATTAGTCAAATGTTTAATATGGACTCTCAGATGGACAGACGGACATCGCCAAAGTACTCAGCCATGTTTACCTACTTATATTTATCGGTTTGCTTTAGGCTTAATAATGAATTAAATGGTATAAAGTATAATTTTTATATAATTATAAACTGTTTTAAATAAAATCAACTAAAAATACACTATGGTATCCGGGTACCACAGGTATTGACTTGAGTAGGGTTAAAATGGAGAGCTTTATGTGGTAGCTAATTTTAAGCATTTGTTCACAAAATTAGGTATCATAGTTTAAAAGTTTAAAAATAAAATTTTAAAACAAATTTTTAGTAAAATAATTGATTAAAAAAAAAATCACTTGAGTCTTCCTTGAAAAATAATTTATGTGTCAAATTTTATTAAGATTACTTGTTTGAACGGACAGACAGACGGCCGGACAGACACAGTTAAATCGGTTTAGTAAAAAATGCCACAAAACCCCATTTTTTCCCTTCAGTGTTCATTGCAAAAACAAAGATTTATTTATAAATACAATATTTCGTCAAATGTGTAAAGTAAATTCTACATGACCCCAGAAAATAAGATGAAAACTGACTCAATCTCGAAATTTTTTGCATATATATAGCTTCATATTAGTATCTTATAAATGCTGTTACAATTCAATGATAATCACATATACAATATAAAATGCCATAGTATATCAACGTAGGGTAACACAACAACTTTTACTTTACAAAATACAAACAGAAATTCAAAAATTTCTACAAAATCCCAAAGAGCAAAAATACCATATTTTATGAAGCACGAAATGAGCAACAACAACAATGTAATCCAATTTTCATCTTTTCTCTTAATAATAGAACAATTTTAGGATTTACTTTACAAAGTAGTAATAATTACAAAAGATTTGCTTTCCTTTTTATCTTTCATTCTACTAAAAACTTTGTTACAATAGAGACAAAACAAAAAAGTGTTTTAATCAGCAAATGTTTATGAGCTGAAAATGGTGATTAATTTACACGAAGGCAGACGAAAAGTGAAGGTTTAAAAGGTGTCGGAGATAAAAATGTTGCTTCTTTAATAATTAAAATTTTATAAAAGATAATTACTTTTTTACAATTTATTATTATTTTTATTTTGCTAGTACTAATGACTTTGATTAAAATATCCTTCTAAGATGAATTAAGCACTTCCTTTTTTGTATTTAAATCAGATTTGATAATTTTAACATTAAATAAAAATGATTTACATTTAAGCTAATATAAACCTTTATAATTAAGAAAAAATTACCAGTCATTGAAGTAAAATATCTCTAATATTTTGCTTTAAATATTAAATTCAATTCCAAAATGTTTATATTTATAATCCCTATGATTAGAGGTGCCAGTTATTATGTTACTCTATTTGTTGTTGTCAGTTCTAAGGTCATACAAAAATAAATAACTTACGATGTGATAAAAACCAGCAACCAACAATAAGTTCATAATTCAATAGTTCCTCTAGTATATGTTTGTACTAAATTTTTTTTTTTTCAGTTTTGTTCGAATTTTTTTTTTTTTTGGAGCAAAATTTTATTACGATTTCTAAAGTTGTTGTTTCAACATCATTCTCATATGTGTTTACGATTGCTACAATTTTCTTTTAAGTCACAGTTGTGGAAATGGCAAGAAAAATAGAAATGCAACTGAGAAATAGAAAAATGTAGAACATTTTTACATGCATATGTATGTTGTCTTAATACCACTGAGAAATCAGCATGAAATTATATTTTTGTGGTTTTGTTGTCATTTGCTTGCTGCCACTTTTTTACTTTGTTGGTTGTTGCATAATAGATAAGTACAAAAAGAGGATAAACTGCGAAACAACATGCTTATAAATTGGTTTTAAAAATGTGCGGTTTTTGTTTTTAATCTACACTAAACTTATGTAAATGCAAATAGTATTTGAACACAAATGTGGATTACTATCAAGAGAATAATGTAGAAAATTCAAGCACTATATGGATTTCTAATAGCGAGTTTATATATATAATATATGATATTGTCCAAGTGGTATTTGTAATGTCTATTGTCTAGTACTTGTAAGTGTTTTCCATGAAATAAATGTCTGATTAGGTCTTTTTTGGAAGAAAACCATCGTATTTCAGTGCTTTAGTTGTGACAGCTGGTCGTAAGTGTTTTTAAAAGTGACGATTTGGTGTCCAAAAATTTTTTGTAAATTCAAGAATTGAAGCCTTTGTTCAGTCATAACTCGTACCAAGAAATGCTTATTTGAATCTACTCCCAACAACAACAATTTTAAGGCTTTATCTACATGAACTGAAGACAAGAAACATGTAAAGACGATTTTGAATACCTGAAATATTGTTTCATAGCCACAAATCAAAATCATTTGTACGAATTTTTATGATTTTTTGAAAACTATTTTTTTTTTTTTAACTGTTGAACGTAACAAAACAAATGATGTGGATATACTAACTTGAAGGCGATTTTAATTTAAATTGTTTGATATTTTATTTAACCAAATCAGATAAGACATTTATATGGAGGCCAAGTGAAATAATGGACCAATTTCAAAAGGCTTTGATATCTTCAAAACTGCGACCTGTTGTTTGTTCACAAGGTTCACATGGAGATTCAACCAGCCAGACGGACGGACATCGTTAAATCGACTTAGAAAGTGATTCTGAATTGAACGGGATCCTATAATTTTTTGTGTGCACTACAAACATCAGCATAAATGCATAATAGCCCAACCAGTTTTAGTTTATAAGCTTAGTACTTCGAAATGTTTTTTATAAGAAGCTGTCAAAGTTAATTTTTTGTACATTTTTGAAAAAGAGTAAGAAATTTAATTTTCATTAATTTTCAGTGTATTTATTTAATTAAAATATCTTTTAAAGTAAAATTTTAAAGTAGAACTATCAACTTTACTTATTTAAGTTTATTTTTCTTCAAGTAGGTATTTGGAAATTATATTTTCTCCTAATATTTTTGTTATTTTTGAAAATTTTCCTTAAATGTTACAGGATGTTTGTTTTGAAAATTTTCTGAAAAATAGTATATATTGTCCACTTTGATATTATGAAAAAAAAATCGTGTGCATATGTAGCACAATTTTAGAAATATTTTTTTTTTTTTAGAAAAAACTCCAATAGATTTCTGTAGCATATAACCAAAAGATGCTTCTTTTCTTCTAAATGTTAAGTTCTTGCATGCTTAAGTTTTCCGGCACTGGCTCGTCGGCAATCGGGTTGGGTCAGGGAACTTAACAAAAGATGTAAAAAAAAGTACATAGTAATACAATTTTATTGCATGCAAAAATTAAAAATAACAAATGTTAAATAAAACTGAGAGTGCAGGAATCTAATGAAGGAGTGAAAACTATTGGTGTTAATTGCATCTAAAATGTTCGTTGCAACAGATGGAAAATTTGCAACATAATGCCCATCCCTACCATGATCATTTAAGTACTAAAATACCAATCAAAAATGTTTATAAATGATCCCAAAAAAGAAAATAACACGCTACGTTTCTCTAGATTAGACCGCAAGAATCAAAAACAGAAAATTTAGCAATTCATGATTTATTGTTTATAAAAAAAAATATTTAACATTGAAATAAATTAAACCAAAAGAAATTTTTAATTAAAATAATAAGTTTTTATCTATGCACTAATACGTTAGAATTATTTATGTATATAAGATTTAATTTATAATTCATTTTAGCACTAAAAATACTAAATTTAAAGTTCAATATTTGCTTTATATTATAAATATATATTTTTTTATATTAGATTAAGTTTTATAGTAATTAGAAAATAATTAATTGTTAAAATAAAGAAAACAGTATCAAATTTGTCTTGGGACCCGGTATTAATATTAAGAAAATATGCAGAAAGCAGAACCAACATTAGGTCAAGTTGAGGTAGGTTAGTTATGTAGAATTATAGAGTAGAAGAGAAAGAGATAAAAAACTGACAGACAGGCAGACAGAGACATAGATATTTTATAGATATTTTAGGGGAGGAATAAAAAAAAATGTGAAAATAATAATTTAAAGAATAAAAGATGTGAACTTACGAAGCCATAATAGCGAAAAATAATCCAAAAATAATATAGCACTATTTTATATTATATAATAATTTTTACACTATTTCCTATTTTTATCTTTTTAAATTTTGTTGCTTATATTCTTTTTCGTTAATATATGTATATTTTTTCTTTTATTTAATTTTCTTATTCTTGATTCTTCTCTTTTCTATTCTAATCTTTTCTGATATATATTTTTCTTTTTATAATTTATATTTAAATTTTATCACTTTAAACAAACTTATAATTTATCACTTTAAATTAATATATTTTTTCTTGAATTTAGTTATTTTCTTCATTTATTTTATATAATTTTTTTTAAATTATTTTAATATTTCACACATTAAACGTGTTTTCTTAGAGAAAATAAGAAAATAACTAAATTATAAAAGCATAAAAAACGCACTTACATTTGTCGCTCTTAGATCCATCGATGAATGGCCATTCAGCAATGCCTATATAGTAGGTAGGAGGGAGACAATTATAAATTTGTTTGGTGATATGATCGATGTAATAAATTCTGTAATTCTTCTTTTCCTATCATTCATTACTTTCTGAAACAAAAAAAATTAGCAACATATTTCAAAAAGATGCTAGCAACATGCTGTAATAACCAGCAACACTCTGCAATTATTTAGAATTTGTAAAAAAATATTTTTTTAGAAATTATGGCTTACGAATTTAACACAATTTGATACTGTAAATTTTCCTTATATGATTAGATCAGGGCAGTAGTAATTTCCTTATAATTAAAATACCATTTCGACGCTCTTTTGGTGTATTTAAAAGTCTGCTGGAAGTTTATTTATATGATATTGATGATGATTATGACGATGATGATGATGAAGTTATCAGGGAAATTACAAGTTTTTCTATTGGCATTTGATGTAGTTTTATACTTTTTTTAAGGTTGAGGATAATTCTGGACGAGAAGTTTTTTCATCAATTAATTTGCAAATCAGTTGTATGAAATACTTTAATGTAGTTTTAGGAAGATGTAAATTGAAATAATACAACCAGAATAGGATTTTTTTTTTTTATGACCACCAGTTAAGCAATTAACATTCGGTGCCAAATCTGTAGAGAAATTGTTCGATTTGTGATAAATGTTTTAACGTATAAAAAGGTGTAAAATTTACCTTTAAGATGTGGCACCAGAATTTTGAAGAAATATAAAATTAATTTTTGTAGTTTTTACCGTATCCACCGCATTATCTTCGGTAATTATAATTTTGGGTAATTTTAGTTTACCAATTATGATTTTTATTAGAAAGTAGAAACTTTTTATATATCAGATTATGTAATCACTTTGGAATTTAAGTTTTAATTTTTCTCTTCACTTTTTATAAAAATTACTGCTTTCACTATGAATTTTTCTGGAAAAACGTGAAACGTGTACGTGTAACCTTCTATTTATAAGCTTGGTAAAAGTATTGCTCTAATTGCTTAATAACAATTTGGCGCGATAAAAAGTTAACTAAAAGTAACTAATAAATAATCATATGTTTTACATAAATTTATCCAGTGGGTGGTGAGTATCCCTTGGTTTACAGTAAAACATAGATAAAAAAAAAACTTAACTATGTATTGTAAACCTTGTGAATGATAATTAATAACATTTATTAATAAATGCAAATTTTTTATCGTTTTTTCGTAACAATGGTAATCAAAACACTAACATATTGGTTAAAATACAAAAACTGTAGATGATATGAATATGCAAGTTCCTTTTAAATATTTTCCTGAAAAAAATTTCTATAATGCCAGCACTTTACATTTCATACAAAAAACAGCTTAAGTGCAGACATTTTCTTTGCTTTATCAAACATTAAACAGTGGGGCAGAATCGAAATAAATATGTAACTTCTAATCGGTTGGTTGGATTTACATGGAATTTCAATTAAGCGTTGCAAAGGATAGTAGCATTTTAAGTTTAGAAGTAAAATCCCATATACGCTTCAGGAGCGGAACTATGGGGGTTCAAAATGGGGTACTAGTATCGTAGAAAATGTTTACCACTAGCAAATTTTTGTTCCTTACCCGATTTCAAAGATTTTTATATCACCTTGTTAAATTCTTTAAAAAACATGCTTGCATGTACTATTATCTTATATATTTTTCGAGTTATATACATTTGAAATTTCAAGAATTTAAATTTTACAAGATCTTGGTCAAGATTTTTCGATATATAGCCAAAGATTTTCAACTAATTTTATTATGTTTTATGCAATTGGTTAAAAAACAAAATTATCTATCGAACAAACAAATTTTGAGTCGTTATCTTTATTGAGTCAAAAGTTAAACGATTTTGAATTGGAAAATTTGCAAAAATTAACAAACAGACGGACTTATGGACGGACATTATAATTCTCTCAAAAAATATTTTTTTTTTACTTCTCGATTAACAACAAGGACCTAGAAAATATATACTTTATGGGGTCTTAAATGATTTTTTCGGCATATTACATATACACGGAATGACAAAATCAATATACCCCCCATCTTTTTGATGTTGGGCATAAAAAGTAGTTTATAGGCTTAGTAAACCTATGTAAACCAAAGTTGCGACAACCATAAAAATTTATGCTTAAGTATTCTTTAAATATTTTACTTTTGTATACTTCTTTTATTCTAAGAATTTACAACACCCATTATTTCACTAGCACTCATACGATTATTCTCCCGTAATAAAATTTTAACGTTTAAAATACCGTAAATATACAAAAATTTTAGTGAAATTTGGGGTAAATAAATTTTATAAAGCATAAATCAATAAACAGCTTTAACGTGCAAATAAGTCAGAATTTTTTATTCTTCCTCTAACTAAATAAATTTCATATTTATATAATTTATCTCCCTCTCTTTGATATAGAGACATTAATATCACTTGTTTCATAATATCATTAGTTAATTTCCCATTTTTAATCAAATTTTTCATTTAAAATCTTTATTCCCATTCAACTACTTACTTCAAAAAGATGAATTCTGTATTTGTCTCGCATCCAAAGAATGATATTAAATTCATAAAATCAAATATTTTATATTTAAAATAAATGCCTTGATTAATATTAGATTAATCTCTTCTATGCTTTTTTATGTATTAAAATTTTATATTTTTAAAAATAAAAATTCCATGGTTCAAAATTCCCCACATAAAACGTACTGTAAATATTAATAAATGACATGCATATAAGATTCTACCCAACTGAATATAAAACTCTTTATAACTTAAATATTATTTTTATAGAAAAACTTCACTTAATACAATTTAAATTGTTTGTTTTTCTTCCAATTCCGTTTCAATTTTTTTTTTTTCTTTTTTGGATTCAAACCAAAAAACTGTAAATAGATAAAAAAAAAGAAAAAAAAAAACTTTCAACAACTATTTAAATGAGTTTAAAAAAAAAAACTGTGTTAAACCAATAAAAGTTAAAAAAAACTCGTATGAGTATAAACTTTCTGTTGAAACCATTTTTTTTTTTTATGTCAAGGAAAAGTGCATACATTTGCATAATTATGCTAATTTATGCATAATTTCACTCACTTATCGAATGAAAACAAAATCAATTTGTGTGAAGGCAATGGTTTATAAAAAAAATTAAAATACTGGTAAAACGGATGGAAGAATAAAGAAATATGCATTAAATAAAATTTATTTAAAATATAAAGGACCCAGGAAAAATTTTAGAACATGTTCTAAGATCATTAGTTCTAGAACTGCTGTAATCAGAACTTCTTCAGATTCTTTAATAACATCCTTAGAACTAGTGGTATCACAACCAATTCTGACACTAATGGAGTAGAAGCTTATTACGATTCTAAATTCGTTTTAAGGAATGTTTTAGATAACTAGTGTTTAAGAACTAATTCTGTATGACTTCTACATCACTTCTGGGAACAAATTACTGGTTCTCGACTGACTTCCTAGAACTGTTTAAAAAACTTATAAAAAATTAAAAAAAATGAGTATTTACTAAATTAAATTGATTTCAAAAGTAGCGTTTATAAAATAGCCCATTAGAATAAAAAATAAAAAAACTGGTTCTGGAAACGTTCTCTAACGCTTCTATGGAAATAGTTCTGAATGTTACAATTTCGAACAAAAATCAGTTAACTAGTTCTTGAACCGTTCCATAGAATGGGTACTGACTAGCTAACACTTCCACAGAACTAGTTCTGAAGGTGACAATTTCAAACAGAAATTATTGGTCGTAACGCCAAAGTGGAACAAGTACAGGCTATTTTCATGTGTTCTGGAACTAGCTGTAGAACTAATACAATTTTTCCTGGGAAATAAGAAATTTTTTAAATAAAAATTAATTAAAAATGAAAAACTATGAGAATGAAAAATTATAATTATATTGTAACAATTTACATATAAATATTATTATACATTCTATTGTTAAGGGAAATTAAACTTTATTTTATAAATAATATAAAAATTTACATTGAAAATTAATGATATAAAATTAAAATTTTATAAATTTTGTCAGGTTTTTTTTTCTTTATTTAATTTATTTTAAATATTGTTAATTATAATTATAAAACAAATATCATCCTGCATGATCTCTTAATAAAATTTTATTCTTTTTTATTTTAGTTTCCTGCAATGCGTGCATTGTCCATATCATCAGCAGATGCTTTTATTTTGGTTTATGATGTCACAGATGCAACAACATTTGAAGAAGTTCGCATGATACGTGATCAAATTCATGAAACTAAAGGCACTTCAGCTGTTCCAATTGTGGTTGTGGGTAATAAAATTGATTTAGTGGCCGAAAATAGTGATCTGAGAGAGGTAAGCGTAATATTTATAGTGGGAAAAAACTTTAAGTATAATTAGTCTCCGTTTAGTGCTATTTATTTTAGGTCTATATAAAGACTAAGTTAAACTTTAATATTATCTTAGTTTAGCATTATTAGCAGACCTTTTTATAACATCAGTTAATCTTTAATCTTAGAATAATAGTACAACATACATATACAGCGGGTGTCATAAATAAGTAAACAAACTTATCATTTCTGTTTCGCTTTAAAAAGCGGCAAATGTAACGGTACATTTTTTAAAAATCTACGTGTTTTTGATGAACTCAATTTGTTTTCTTTTACATTCATGACAAATTTTTCAAATATTATTCCATTTCTTTCTAGAGAAAGTTGAAAGGAAGTCGTTTTGGGCGAGTCAAAAATAAGTAAACAGGCAACTTGTGGCTTAATTTCTTTAATTTTTTGTTAAAAGTAAGTGAAGTTTATGGTTGCAAAATGATTTTATCATAACAGAGATAGTTATTTGTTACATTATGAGAGAAATAAAAAATCGCTTTTTCGATTATATTAGAAAATTTGATAAAATCAGAAAATTTTAATTTAACCAAAATTTCGATCTAAGGAATGGCAAATAGCGCACAATTAAGTAAAGTAGAACTAAATGATAGTTACTCATTTAATACGCAAAAGGTGAAACATATAGAAATATATCAAAAATCTTTAATAAAACGGCCACTTTATTCTCAAGGTGGTTAAATGCTTCAAACACAATGAACGCGTTGACCGCAATTACTCTCGTAAACGCCTAAGAATCACTACAAAAAGAATAGATAACAATTTAGCTTTAAAAATTTATGCTTTCTGTTCCAAGATTTTTATCAAAACTTATTCCGGAAGTCCGAAAACTAAGGTCTGAATTTACAACTCCCAGAAAAATATATGAAGAAGGAATACATGGTCCAGCTGTACGGAAGATTTTATACATAAGTATAATAAATCTCCAAAATTTGATGACGTTCTATGCAGATTATGTGTAAAAATATAAAAAATTTAGAAAATAAGTCTCTGGATTGAATAACCTATAATTCGCATGAAGTATAATGTAGGATATATGCACGTTTAGCTCTAAAATGTTTAAACTTTAAAATTTAAGTATAGAAAACCAATACTTAAGTCCGGCGGAAAGAGCTTAATGGTTTGTAAATACATTTCCATTTATAAAATAGGAAAAAAAATGATACACAAAGTTAAAATAAATTCCCAGATTAACCTTAATCTGTAAAAAGGTATAAAGTTCCCAAAAGTTTTGTTTAATTTTTGTGGATTTTATTCCATAGTAGGAAAATTCACCTATAAATTAGGATGAATTTGGTTCAAAATATATAGCTGAGGAAATAATTAACATTTTAGAGTGACCTACTCAAAGTCCAGATGTGTCATCAATAGAAATTGTATGAAATTTAATAAAGAAAAATAGAGTCCCCATAATTGACCAATCTGATGGACTTACTTATTACTAAAACCTTCTCATTTTGTCCAGGCATATGCAGAATATATGTATTCACTATACCAACGAGTTTGGCACTAATGTATCAAAATGTAGGCGGTCCCAGGGGCTATTAAAAACCTTGTTTACTTATTTATGGAACATTGATTTTTTTTCACTTCTTCAAAAAGAACCTAATTCACTAAGTATTAATGTGTTGAATTGAATCTTTTGCTGTTTATTTCGCTAACAATTCATTGTATATTTATTATTATATGTAACTTTTGATATCTCCAATCTACAACTTGAAAAATATCCAATTAAGTTCAAGATACTACTTTGTTTGCCTATTTATGACACCCGCTGTACATAAAATTAAAAATGTTCTAATTTCTCTAAAAATTAACATAAACCTTTTATTTTTTTTTTTTTTTTTCAAAAGATAACTTATTACGTTGTTTTTATATGTCCAATATTTAATATTTGACTTTGATTATTATATTAATCCAAAAATGCAATCAAATAAGAATTTTTAAAAGCTAAACATTCGCCACAAGTTTATTTTGAACCATACAATTCTTTTTCCAAAACTTTTGGCCTTAATTTGTATACCTTGTCCATCAATTTTAGTATTAAGCAAATAAAATGCTTTCATTTGATATCAATACTAAAATCATTTATACTTCGCGATAGTTGTCAGCAAGCGAAATGTGTTTGAAGATGAATGCTGTTGTAGCCGATTTAAATAACGTTTCTTTATTATTATTAATTTATTATTACTTTTTTTTCATAATATAAATTTTAACCATTAAGATGATTTTTTAGATATTTTTTGATGGTCATATCTATATATTGAAATAATTAAGAACAAAATTGTGAAATTTAGTGAATATTTTCCAAATTGCATAAAATTTTTACATATCAAAAAATTTTAACGCATTCAGGAAGTAAAAAAGTAAAGAATTCTAATGTTTATCCTTCCGTCCGTCTGATTATTAATTTTTACAAATTTGTCCATTCAAAATCATTTATTTTTTGACTCAATAAGGACATCGACTTCAGATTTTCTTTATCCGATAAACAATTTTTCAGAAAATTTTCAAAACAAACATCTTGTAACATTTTTAGATGCATTCCATGAAAATTGGTTAGGACAATTTTCATAAAAATAACAAAAATATTAGGATAAAATAAAATTTATAAATACTTAAAGAAAAGCACACTTAAATACCTGAAGTTGATAGTTCCATTTTTAATTTTGACTTTAAAGAACTTTTGAATTAAAATAAATGAACATTTAATTTTTTACTATTTTTCAAAAATTAAAAAAAAAATAATTTTTATAGCTCCTTATAAGAAAACAACACAACCTAGCTTGAAGATTTTAATTGATTTTGATACATAATTTTGTCTATTTTTATTCGGTATTCAACTTTATTGCAAAAATTGTAATTTCAAAATTCAAATAATCGCCACTTTTGACACATTTTACCCCAACGTAAGCCACAAATCGAAAACAGAGAGACGCAATCCAAAGAGAAACGACGGAAATCGGAACGACTCAAATCGAGACCTGAGTGTACTTGTTATAAAGCAAATTAATTTCCTAAATCTTATCTTTTGATTGGTTAATGATTTACTTCGAAAACGTATAAATTGTAAGTGCAGAACTTAAATGAATCCATATCTCGAACATTTCGAAGTAACTAAAAGTTCGATTTTCACTAAATTTTCACAATAATATTAAAAAAATCTCAGCATTCAAAATTGATGCTAAAATGTCTTTATCATTAATACGCTGCTTTTAATCAGCGCCCACTTTATCGCTAATTACAGTCCTTAAAGTTTAGAACTAATCGTTGGCTTTAATATGGTTCAGTTTTGCCTTAATTACACTATTCGGCAAACAAAAAATAAGAAATTTCGTCCTTCTTCAAAAACATATATTTGAACTAAATGGAATTCGACTTTAATATTTCGCCATAATTATAGTCATTACGGTGTGCACGATTCATATAAGTAATACTCCATAATATGCGAAGTAAAATTGACTTTAAATCGTTCTATTATCATTTTTTTATTCGCTTAATAGTTATTTCGAAATTAGTGTCTGAAAAAAAATATCCATTAAAACTTGAAGATTTTTGTTTTACTAAAATTTGTTATGAACAGGCGCGAATGTTATATTATACCATCAACTTTTTCTTTATATGTGAGATGGGCGGTAAAGTGGGTGGACCACGCCCATTTTTTGTTTCCGAGTTTACTTTGGTCTTTGAACTATTTTTACAAAATTTCGTTGAAGTTTCACCTTATATGGGAGGTGGGCGGTAAAGTGGACGGACCACGCCCATTTTTGGTTTCCAAGTTAATTTCAACCCCCAAACTATCTGTCATACATGCTTTTGTTTAAGAGATATCAGCAGAAAAGTATGAAATGAAGCTACAACGGACACCCTGTGTTTCTAGTCTTTAGCCCATAACATTTTTATTTATTAACCGATTTTGCCCATTTTCAATACCAAACAAACCTAATATAAGATAAATATTTGTCCCGTTCGAACCCTATCCCTCTTTCAACAGACAGACAGATAGAAAGACGGACGAACATAGCAAGATCGACTCAGAATCGAACCAGGACGCAAAAAATATATACTTTGTAGAGCTTAAATAAAAATCAATATACCCCCCATCTTTTTGGGTGTCATTTCATTTTACCATTTTTATCTCAAAGCTGGTAATGTTACGAGTATCTTAAAAATGGATGCACAAATTTTGATATTATTCACAGTTAAGTGAAAATGCCGATGTATACCTTCAATTAAGTGGAAATACACTGGTACCCTTATTATGGGAGAAATATTAGACACGCTCATTAAAAAAAAAAAAAAAACAGAACTTATGGGGAAAAAAACTGAAAACAGGTTCGTGTTTAGCATATCGAAATTTATCAAGTACCACTATTCGTCAATAAGCGAGGATTTTTCGAGTCGATTTAATGATCTCTGCCCATCTCTCTGTTCATCAATGTTATCTTTGTAATTAAACTATAAGTCACAATTTTAGAATAGTCATAAATATTGCAATATATTAATAAAATTTGGCACATTTAGACAAACCCTTAGTCAAAATTTCATGAAGATTGATTCATTATTAACCATAGCCCCCATATAAAACTCTCTTCTGAAAGTTACCTAAATCCAATACAAATAAATGTTAACATTTAATACAGATCAGGTTTATATTAGTTGATGCTACATTACCAAATTTTATTTGGATCGGTTCATAATTTATCATAGCTACCAAATAAGACCCATTTTAGAGAATCACCCTAAAGTGCATAAGTTCATATAAATTTTAATATCAACTTAATATTCTGGACTCGTATGTTTTAATTAATACAATTAATTAATACACTTAATATAAATATTGGTCCACAATTGGCCACAGATCTAATATAAGATTCTTTCACAAAAATTTATCATATCACATTATAGCTTCTATATAATGACAAATTTGCTTTAATTGGTTTAAATGTCATTATTATTTAATTTTAACTATATTTTATTTTATAAAATTAAGGAAATATAAATTTCTAAATTTAAAAAACAATAAGTACAAATTCATTAAAATATTCCACAAAAATTACTAAAAATTCCTTTTGACTACTGCTTTGAGAGATGAAATGTAAACCTATTCAACATTTGCCAAATCAACTTGAACACTTTTCACTTCAAAACTTTTAATATTAAAATTGAACCAACAAAACCAAACCCATTTACACTTAACACACTGACCAACAAACCTCAAAATTCAAAAACATATTCAAGCAACCTTCAAAGGACATTTCACATTGCCACTGATGCATTCAAATATTTATAAGAAAATTAAAATCACTCATACGCATAACAGCACTTGTTTTTACTTTTTTTATTAACATTTTTTTTTTTTTTTTTTTTCAGTTAAATTTCAATTTCTTTTATTTTCAATTTCCTTTCAAACATAGTTGTTTTTATTGTTTATATTGGCTGGGAATAAAAAATATTACAAAAGGAATTTAACTTAATACCAATAATAAATCGTATTTTTTATTAAGAGCTCAGATTGATAAAATGTCAAATTAAAATTCTTTTATGAAAACTGTAAAGGAAAAGAAAGGAAAAAAATTCACAAAAAAATCTTGAATATTTTCTTATATACAAAACCTTCTTGTCTCAACAAAGCAATCGTTGTCTTGTTGCTTCAAAGTTTTTCTTGATCCAGAAGAAAATAAAGTAAACTAAAGAACATCAATTGTCCTTTAACCTCATTGTGGAAGAGATGAGGGAAAAAGTAAATAAACAAATCACTGAACAAAAAATAATTCCAATAACAAAAACAACATATTGAGAATGTAATAAAAATGCAAATTTTTTTTGTTATTCCTTTATTAGTTTGCATACTCGTTTATTTGTTAGCTCGTCCCTTTCGTTTACTTATACCAACACAAGAAATATAGCATACATTTTTCTAACCAGTATAACAATTTTAACCAAAAAATATTCGAGTTTTTTATTTTTTATTTTTTTCAAATCTTTCATTACAAAACCATTTATTATATTAGAATATAAATTGATTTATTTGATAATATTTGTCTGTTATAGCTGGATGGGTGTGTCTGTGAAAAATATATGGGTGTAAAAGTTAGCAAGTTTAAGTGCAAGAAAATCATTTAAACTTCTTCACATATTTTCTCAAGCGGGCATAGTGGTAAAATGAAATTAACATATTATTCACTATTTTTCAGGGACCGTAAATAACGATTATTAAAAATTTTTTAGCTAAAAAAATCAGAATGATCTAAAAATTTTAGAAATATGTTGTAGAACACTTTTATTATTTTTTAGGTCGCGCTTTCGAATTATGCAATAAACTTTTATTTTTTGATTTTTATAAAAAAGAAAAAATCTATAAATAACGATTATTTTTGATTTTTATTGTTTTGCTCAAAATAAATTGATTATTTTTCGACTTTTATTTTTTGCTCAAAAAAACTTTTATTTTTGATTTTTATTTTTTTGCTCAAAAATTCTGATAATTTTTGTGATTATTTTAGTTATTTTATTTTTATGACGTATTGGAAGAGCAAAAAATATGCCTATCGTATTTATATAAGATGGCAGAAGTGTTACATATTGTACACGCTATCCATGTAAGCATAAATAGAGCGTTTAAAATTGATTTTGAGTGACTTATCAAAATAATCATTAAATCATGATTTTTATTATAAAACTCATAATCGTTACGGTCCCTGTTATTTTTACCTCAATCACAGATATTTTTATTGTGTTAAATAAGCTTTAATTTTAGATCTACATATATGCATCAAAGTGCCTTGGTTTGTATGGGGACAAAAAAAGTTTCAAATGTACCCGCCTAAAATTAAAGATTTATATGTTTTTAACTCATTTCCAAAATATTTCGGTTCATTTATTTGATTTACGTGAGCTGGAGCATTTTTAAAAAACCTCCAAAAATATGGTTTTCGATCGACAGTATATATAATTTTTTTACAACTTTTAAATAATGGTATCATTTTGTACACATATCGCTCATTTTCTGCAACAACGTCATAACTCAAAAAATCATTTTTTTTTTTTTTTTTTTTTTTGTAGAATAATTTTTAATTTTTATGTTGATATATATTTTTTTCAAAATCTTGAATGAAAATGTTATCATGGTCAAATTTGTTCACTTTTATAAATAACTTTACTATGTTGACTACACATTGGCGTAGACACAAAAGGGGTCAAAAAATGGTTTTGATTCAGAGAAAGGTGATATCAACATTTTAATGATCATAGCTTATTTTTTTATTTATAATTAGGTTAAAAAGAAAACTTTTTTTAGAATTTTAAGAATGGTAATGTCCGTTTATACAATGGGGTTGAATGGATCGAAAAAGGCACTTAATTCAGGAAAAGGTGATGTCAACAATTTAATGTTTACATTTAGATTTTATATTAGAGTAATTCTATATCAAAACGGACAAAAAACAGTCATTTTCGGATTTCATGTCTCCGATTTCAAGAATGATTACAAGTGTTGCGCAAATTGCAAACTTTCAGACTTAAGGCCCATTCCGATCCAAAAATATGACGTTTTAAAAATTAAAAAACTATCAAATTTTATCCAAAAGTGTAAAATTCTAATTTGTATCTCATTAAATAGAAATAGATATTAGCCTTAAAATGACGCATATAAAATTTATTTACTTCGAAAGTTCAAAGGTCAAAATCTATAATATAATAATCAAAGATGAATATCTCAAAAAACGGTATTTTAAAATTCTTTAAAAAATTATATATTGATAACTTAACTCCATTCTATACTCGAACCAAAATTCAATTTGCAGTCTCTTTTGGTTTAGGATTTATGAAGCAAAATTAGTAAAAATATTTTTTTTTTTTTTTTTTTTTTTGTTTGTAAAAATTTAAAATAATTACAAAAATTAATTTAAATTATTATTTTTTTTTTTATTTAAAAAATATGAAATTTTATATACAAAATTTGACTTTGGTTTATATTTTGTTACATAACTTCTAAACTAAATGAGTGTCCAATATGAAATTTTGCACGGGTATGGACAAGAGTTCTGTTAACATTATATAATTTTTTAAGAATTTTAAAAATATAGTTTTTGGAGATATAAAGATTTAATTTTTATAATTTTAAATTTGACCTTTGAACTTTCAAATTAAATAAATATACTATACATAATTTTAAACACAATTTCTTAATCTTTAAAATGATACTAAAATTTTAGTTTTATTGTGTATAGTTTAGAAGTTATAAGTAATTAAATTTTATTTTAGTCCATAACCTCTAAACTAAATGAGACTCCAACTTGAAATTTTCCGTACGTAGGAAGAAGAGTTACGTCAACATTATATATTTTTTCATAATTTTAAAAATACCGTTTTTTGAAATATAATGATTTGTTTATTATAAGTCCAACTTTGACCTTTGAACTTTTGATTTAAAAAAAATGTATAAATATCTTTATAAAGGTAATATTTTTGTTTTTATTATGAAACTGAAACTAGATAACTACCGTATATAGTTTAGAAGTTATTAGCAATTAAACAAATGCACCTTTGTAAAATTTTTAGCTTTTTCTCGTTTTTTATATCATATTTTTGGACCGGGAAGGGGCATGAGTCTAAAATCTGATGATTTGGGAAACACTTCCAATTGCCAATATCTGTAGTGAATTTTATTGACATCAGAGATGTCAAGTCCGATTGCTGTCCGTTTTGAGATGGAATCACTCATTAATAGAAAATTAAAAAAAATATATATATATATTTTTGGAATTTAAAAATTTTTTTCCTAAAAAAATTCTGGTATTCGTCCTTCCGTCCATCTGTTTATTTCTTATTTAAAATAGTTAATTTTTGGACTCAATAGCTTTTCCTTTATTCGATAGATAATTTTGTTTTTTAACTAATCACCAAAAAATATAATAAAATAGATTGATGATGTTGGGCTATGTATGAAAAGAACTTGAACAAGATCTTGCAAAAATGCATATAACACGAAAATACTAGATGCCAACATATTTTTCAATTGTTTTATTAAGAGCTTTAAGACGATATAAAAATCTTTGAAATCGGGCTAAACATTTGTATGTCATTAGTGCCATATTTTGAGCCCCCATAGCTCCGCTCCTGAAATGAAGCGAAGAAAATAAATTTGAGTAAATCCAACCAGCCGATTAGAAGTTACAAATTTATTTCCAAATATGTTTGTTTTTGCTCCACTACCTAATGTTTAATAAGCTGTTTTTTGTATGAGAGCTACTGGAGTTTTTTTTCGGGCTATATTTATAATATTAAAGTTGACAATAAGTACTATTTTTCAGAAAATTTCAGAACAAACATCCAGTAACATTTTAAGTTGCATTCAATGAAAGTAGAAAATTAGTGTATTTTAGAACAGTTAAAAAAATAACAAACATTTTTTGAATTGATTTAAATATTCTAAAAAAAAAAAAATTGATTAAATATTGGAAAAAATAATAGGGACACTCTAATTTTTCAATATATTCTTACTTTTTTATTTACTATTCCATAAATATTAAAAAGAATATACATAAAATTAAATAACTTCAAATATTTTAACTTATAAAGAAAAAGTAATTAACTAGTTCTGCCAAAAATTATATTTTTTTTAAAAAGGCCTGGAAAAAATAATAGGGACACTTAAAGTTTTGGAAAAAATATTTTTTTTTAACATTACCATAATTTTCAAATACTTTTTCAATACTTGGTTGAAGATCCTTTCATTTTTATAACATCCTGACAACGGCGATTCATAGATCCCACAAGATTCGCACATACCTCGGGCGGAATTGAGTACCAGGTTTCTTGAATTTTTTCTCACAACTCTTGTTTATTTTTTGATTTAAAGCTACCAATTTTATTTTTGAGGACTCCCCAGAGATGTTTAATGGGGTTTAAGTCCGGTGATTGGGACGGCCACTCCATTACAGGCACTTCATTCTACTGAAACCACGTTTTGACACTTCTAGCGGATAATTATCCTCCTTGAATTCCCATTTTAGTGACATTTCATCCTCAGCAAATGGAAGTTGTTTCAGTTTTTACGGCACAGGTGTCGCCTGGCAAATTCCAACCTTTTTTGTATGTTTTTCTTGCTCAACAGTGGTACTTTTTCAGACTGCGTCCCATTAATCCGACTTCCTACAGCCTATTTCTTATTGTTCGCCTTGACACTGAAGCACATAATTAATTTTGAAGGCTGCTTGATGACATAAAGGGGTTATTTTTGGATACTAGAACTAAACGTAGGTCAAAACACGCTGACGTTTTAGGCTTTCTACCTCTAGTTTTATGACTTTTTTCGAATGAATGGCATTGGAACACTTCATTATCTGTGCAATTTTTCTAATTGATAACCCGCCCGAATTTTATTTAAAAATAACATTTTTTTAAGATTTTTTCAATACCAAAAAGTTATAAATATTATATTACACGGTGTGACAGTTATTTTCTCAAATGAAAAATCATACGTAGTAAAACTACGTACTCAATTTTTTTTCCACGATGTCAAATTTTTTCTTAAAAGGACTTCAAAGTTTCTAAGAATACACAGAGAAAACAGATTCGTTGTTGCAACCGAATTTTTTACCAATCGAATTCTGTCGGTTGCAACAACTATCTCATAATTCGATTGAAACTAATGAATAAATACGGTACACACAAAATTATTCAAAATAAATACTATAGAAAAAAATAGAAATTATCAATGTCATTATTGTGAATTATAATATTTATTGTTTGTTTTAAATACAAATATAAAATACATACAATATGAAAGATATTTCCTTAGATTATGTATATTATTTACGCCCTGCAAGATTTATTGGTGACCACTGGTAAACACCTCGTAAGTAACAATCCTTTAATCTACAGAAATCATTTATTTAGATGGTCAGCAATTCAAATTTTTTATTTCCTATGGCTGTGGATATTTCGTACAAAAATCAATTCATTACGGGTCTATGACCATCGAAATTTTCTGTTCACATTACCATCCAGATAAAATAGTACTTCAATTCAGAACGTCTAAATTTTCAAGATAACAGGACAGAGAATACAAAAGGGTAGCTTCACAACGTACGAGTAGGCCGACACATATTTTCCTTTGGATCACTAACGGAAATATTGTTATAATGAACCTGTGTAAGATATTTAGCATTCAACGATTCTGCTAAAATATATGTTAATCAATGATATCTTACCATTACAGCAAACAGGACAAATGCGCAAACATGTGATTAGAATTTTGTGAAAATAGTTTTGACCGTTAATAGTTTGAGAGCATTACAGTCTTTTCAGTCTTAAAGCAACAATTTTTATTATTATTTTATTTTTTTCATATAAATAATTTATTTTAAAATGTCAACGAAGTTTACCAAATTTATTATTGTGAACCCCGAAAATTAAAAATAAGTTATTATTACAAGCAATAATTCTAATATTTCAACTTTTTATAATAGTTTAAATTCGGCTGCCTTTCATATTTTTTCAAACAAATTTAAAAATTATTAAAATTGGGTTGACGAACTGAATAAACTATTGTGTGCATTTAAGTTCAATTACATTTATGTTATAAACATTATAAATATGGAAAATCTGTTCGATTTGTACAATTTTAATTATTCAAAATAAAATAATAAATTATAAAATATTTCCGAATATTTTATCAACCTCATATGGGTGTCATCTGTACCCAGCTTTTCTCTAGAACATCAAATTTCCTTAGCAAGGATTTCAAAGTTTCAAAAAATTAGAAGTTTTTAAGAATACTATTAAATATTTTCGAAGTCTATATTGATCCAATATGGATGTCAAATAAAAGCTACGAATCCCTGCAATATAATATTTTTTATTTAAATGTTGCAGCGAAAAAAGCTTAGAAATTTTATTTTTTTTTTTTAATTTAATCCTGTAATATGTAAAATATAATATATTTATTAGTTAATTATGTATCAGAAAAATATTATTTTTTTTTATTTTTTGGTGGCACATTAAAAACCATTTGTACAAATATAAAGTGACTCGAACGCATGTAAAATCATGTAGAAAAGTTTATTTTTTCGCTACTAATTACTGAATAACTACAAATATTAACTGGACAAAAATTATGTAAATTCAGCTCAAAGACAATTTAAGTCGCTATATATTGGAGTTTAATATATCTTAATAGGACAAACCGTTCTCGAGTTATACAAGTGTGACAAGTGTGACTGTAGGTATGCTTTTGTATCCTAACTTAACTGTGAATGCATCAATTTTTATGTTTATTTATTTACTCGTAGTTTTGCCAGCTTTAAGATAAAGATGACAAACTGAAACATTTTTGATGTTTTTACTTTTAAAAACAAGTTTTAGTAAAAAAAGAAATCAATTTTGAATTTAGCATGAGCAAATTTTTTCGAACACTTTTTTGAAATATCTCCCAAAATATTAAGCGGATAAAAATTTGTTAGTATAACGACTTAAAACCAATTTTATTACACACATTTTGGTATATTATTTATATAAATCGTGCATACCGTTCTCGAGTTATACTGAAATATACTCGAGTAATCGGCTTACTTAGGACGCAATATTAGACACGCCCATAAAAAAAGTCTCGACCTGATGGGAGAAAACTGAAAGCAGATTCGAGCTTAGCATGCGGAATTCCATCTAGTCCACATAATTTTTTTTTTTTTTTTTTTTTTTTTTTTTTTTTGAAGGAGCACGAAAAAAATTTTCTTTGTCGACCAGTGATATTTTTTTAAAATTGTGTATTTTTCTTGATTTTATTCAAATTTATTTTTACAATTAATTGGAAGAAGCAACTGATATTAATTTATTATTTTATGTATTTCTCCCATATGTTGGTAAATATAATCAAAAAATTCGATTGCGAGGTACAAATAAGCAAAAATTGGTATTCTCAACCAATATAATTTTGTTTTCTCTTTGACAATCATGAACAAATAAAATTAAATATACAATTTTTAAACACGAATTGTAAAAAAATTTAAGATTTTGTTTCAAATATCAAACTTTTATTGACGGTTCAAAGTAAAACTATTCTTTTTAACACTAAATATAAAGAATTTCAGTTTTCTACTGTCAAATAGAGTACGAGATAGGAAGATTTAAGTTCCCATAGAAATCTGGTAAACACGCATAGATAATATGCAAAGATTAGTTGCGTTTATTAAAAATTTGCAAACGTTTTAAACTTGTATGTATTTTGTGTGTCTTTTTACTTATGTATGTATGTGTACGTACACATTTTTATTAAAAGAAAATTAAAAAAACAAACTATTACGAGAACTAAATACATTCAGTCATTACAACCGACGTATGTGATAGTTCCTGCAACTGACCAAATTCGATTGGCAACAAATCGCAGAGAATTTGTTTTCTCTGTGTAGTTTAATTTTTCTTCCTAGGTCTCTCTGTTAATCTTAAATCCTGAATCCTTTATAATTTCACTTTAGTTTCAATCCTTGACCTTGGTAATGTTTTTACTAAATTATTTTCAGCTTATATGTATGACTAACTAAGTATCATCCATTAGCTTATATAGTACATTTGATTCCACATAAATTTTTATATATTCTACTAACATGATTATCAGTGCGCTTCACTGCCTAAGTGTTTAAATATTAAGAAAACAAAAAGTTTTTTCACAACTTCTTTTTTTTTTTTTATTCAATTTTACCAAATAATATTTTAGTATTCAGGACAAAAAAGCAGTTTATACAAAGGCGAGAAAAAAGTTTCTTATAACCCTTGTTATTCTGTGCCTTCAGTTAGTTAGTTTGCTGCTCAACTAATATATTCAGTTGAGTATCATTTTTGCATTTCAAGTTGTTTTTCAGTTTTTGGTTTATGAGAAAATAATATAAAAGGGTTTTTGCAAGTTTTCCCAATTTTTTTTCCTTTTTTATGTAGTCGATGAGTGAGTAAATTTTGCTTATTCAGTTAAACGTAAAAAAAGGAGTAAAAGCCGTCAATTGTTTGCCTTTGTATAGTAAACAAAACGGTTTTTACATGTTGGATTCTTTTTGTAGCAACTTTTTCAAATCAGTTTATGTGATACACCCTACAGCATGTAACTAGATACAACTAGATACTCAATGAAAAGCTTAAAATATTTTATATAGTTTGAAGTTTTCTAACAAATTTTTAAAACTCTTGAATCGTTTGGCACCCAAAAATGGATTCAATTCATTTTTAATTCAGAAAAGTAAATTTTGGAGAAGTAGAGCACATAAATTTCTCTATCACCCATCAAATCATTTAACCATAAACAACTGAAGTAATGAAAAGAAAAAGAAAACATGACGCAATGACGATGGCATGTGAACAATTTTCACTTACTTTATTTTTGTACTCCTAACAAAGTAAAAAAAGGTGTTAATATTTGCACAGAGGATACAAAAAACAGTATATGGAAATTTTTCATAAATTGTTTTTCCACATTTATTTTTCACTCAGTTCTTTATTAAGGAAAATTTTTCCCTAGATAATCGTAAATATTTTTTAATATATAAATATTTTAGCGTTTATAATGATTACTAATGAAGAGCTAATATTGAGAATATACAAATGCACACAATGGATTAAAGTTAGTCATGTAAGCTTTTAATAAGTAATTTCTAATAAAGCAACAGCTTAAGAGACACATTATTAAATTTAAACAAAAAAGAATTAGCAATGCCACCATTATTAAGCACTTTTAAAGAAACCATTCAATGTTTTTTATATGAGAATTTACAGAATCCTTAAAAAAAACAAGAAAAATTGCTGAAAATAAAAACAGCACCATAATTATATTCAATTTAAAATTCTATTAAAAATATTTTTAAAAACTTTTCAACCACAATTTATTTTCAACTAAAAATTTTATAACAAATTTTAAACAAACATATGGACATCATTTAATCCCTCCTCATATTTATTATATTTTAGGTTGAATATGCCACCACAGAATCGGTTGTTACCGTTGACTGGGAAAATGGTTTCGCTGAGGCGTCAGCTGCCCGCAATGAAAACATAACACAGGTATGTATAAAATTCTACCTCCCAAATACATTAAACTGCCAAGCCAAATAAACCCTTACACATGCACATAAGGGTGGTCCAAAATTTATTTTTGCCAGCTACATTTAAACGTATCTAAAATTATGAAAGGGGATGTCATTTAGATCATACTTGCTAAATTTCAAAAAATATTGCAACAGGATACTACTCGGCCATTTACGTCGGTGACCCTAAAACAAATCTTAAAAAATATTTTCACCAATATTTATGATTTATGAATCAAATGACAACTAAAGAAAAATAAATATACCCATATTTTTTATTTTTCCAAAATAGCTAATAGGAAGCACAAAATCGACATTTTAATATAAATAACTCTAATACTAAAAAATTACATACAAGTTAGGTTAGGTTCTACGGGCAGTGTCCTTAATAGAGATCTCACGTGGGTCCATGATGAAAATCTGATCCCGTTGTGGTACCCCAATACAGTTTTGCAGCCGTCTACACTAAACTGACTGCATCGCTGCTGCGCCAAACTATCTTGTACCTATAAGAAAAGAAAGAAGTGACTTTAACTTTTGTGTGCCTAAGTCACCATAATTGAGAATAGGAGAGCCTAGTGTAACAGTCCTTAGCTCCGATAATACCTGACAATCGCATAATAGATGAAAGACTGACTCTTCTTCAGTCTCATCATTACAACTTCTACAGAAGTCATAATAAGGAAGACCCATTCTACGCGCATGAGTCCCTAGCATACAATGGCCAGTAATTACTGACGCTAGCAATCTTACATGTGTTCTAGAGAACGAATAAAGTGATATAGTCCTGTGCCCATCATAAGTGATAGATCAGATAGATCATGCAATTCGACAAGTGGGTTCATTCTCCCATCTAGTTTGAGCAGTTCTAAAGAGTTCTAGATTGAACCTTGATTTACATTTCGCTAAAGGAATACCTATCAGTTGATCTAAAGACGCATCATTAAGAGTAAATTGCTTCTTGGCAGTAACGTTCGCCATGTTATTCCCAGCACAGTCGCTCTATCCTGGAATTCAGATTAGCTTAACATTTGAAAGTCTCGCTATTTCGTTGAAAGATACCCGGCATTCAGTTATTAACAAAAATGTCGTATAAACACCCGCTATAGATCTAATGGCAGCTTTGCTGTTAGTAAAAATACAGATATCTCTCGAAATCTTATGATACTTCAGCCAGTTTGCTGACTTTTTTATGGCGGATATCTCCGCCTGAAGTACACTACATTCGTCTGGAAGTATAAAGTAGACTTTCCTATCATATTCCTCAATATAGAAGCCACATCCAACCTTACCCATTCTTTTAGAGCCATCGGTGTAAACCCTCAGTGCTCCTGTAGACGAATGAACATAGAAGTAAAAAGTAAAACTTTACTAACCAATTTAATGTATATAAAATGGCCCACTATTAAAAAGATGGGGAGTATATTGATTTTGTCATTCCATGTGTAACATGTCGAAGGAATCATGTAAGACCCTGGTTAGATTATGAGTCGATCTAGCTATGTCCGTCCGTCTGTTGAAAGTAGGACAGGGCGCGAACGGGACAACGTAAGGGGACGAAATATGGCACAAATATTTGTCTTATATAAGGTTTGTTTGGGAAAAATCGGTTAATAAACAAAAAAGTTATGGGCTAAAAACTATAAAACCCATAACTGATATCTCTTAAACAAAAGCATGTACGACAACGAAATTTAGTATACATAGTTTGGGGATCGATATAAACTCGAAAACCAAGAATGGGCGTGGTCTGCCTACTTTACTACCCACCTCCCATACAAGGTGAAATTGTGTTCAAATAGTTTAAGGACCAATGTAAACTCGGAAACAAAAAATAGGCGTGGACCGCCCACTTTATTGCCCACTTTACCGCCCACCTCCCATATAATGTCAAATTTGAAAAAGATGATGGTGGGTATATAGATTCGGCCGAGCCGAATATAACATTCGCGCTTGTTTTCGTTGACATTTAATTTTTTCCAAAAATTACAAAATATGGGTATAATAATTTTTTATTAGCTATCGTTTGATATATATATCATTAATTTTTGTGAAAAGAAATGGCTTAAGATTTGTTCTGGAATCATTAACTTTAATGGGCGCGTAGCATTCTGTTCCAATTATCGTAGGAAGTTGAAATTTAGCAAATATATTCTAAATGACATGCCTTTTCATAATCTTAGTTACATTTAAGAGTTCGATACACTTTGGTTTACTTCATACAATGTTGAACCACACTAATGCACATGTATTACAAACGAATAACAAAATATTTTTTTTCAATTATTTCCAGGTGTTTAAAGAGTTATTATCCCAGGCTAAAATCACTTATAATTTAAGTCCAGCATTACGTCGCCGTCGTCAATCGTTACCACAACAAGTGGGTAATAATGGTCCAGGTACACCAACACATCATCACCATCATCATCATCAACAACCGCATTCATCTGCCTCATCATCATCGACATCATCGTCCGCGTATGCTGGTTCAATGGCACATGCACCAACACCAGCACAATTGCAACATTTACAAAGGATACAAGAACGTAGTTTGGGTAGTAAACGTAATTCCTGTACAATTTCCTAAAAATGTCAAAATAAAAATACATAGATACATAAAACAACAAAACTAAATTACAACAAAAAAAAAACTAAAAACAATGTGAAACCCATGATATAAGAACAGAAGGTAGAATCATTTGGGAGAGTTGTCATTTGAAATTCTCGTAAAGTCAGAAAGAATAAAAATTAGAAAAAAAAAAAGAAATATAAAACAATTGCTTGTTCTTGAAATTTTAAGTTTTTTTGCAAAAATAAATAAAACCATCAGCAGCAGAATTCTCCTTTTCAAAAAGTTCACACAAAAAACTACATGGATATTTGCTTTTTTAATAAAATTTACAAATTTGTATAAAATTTAACCACAAACAATTTTATTTTTAGTTTGAAAAAAACTTTTTATTTTTAATGTTTTGTTTTGATTTTTTTAAATTTTATTTTGTTTTATGTGTGACTGACTTTTCAGGGTAAATAAAATTGAGAATATAATTTCTAATGATTATACCTTTTGTAGTTATATTATGGTGAAACCTAAAAACATATAGAAACAAAACAGATACATATTTATATCAATATACATAGATACATAAATACATACATACGTATATATTAGGGTGGCCCTATTTTTATGGAGATTTTCAGATTCTCTGTTCAAACCCGAAAATATACTAAATACTAAAGAATACCAAGTTTTAGGGTAATTAGATAATATTTAGAGGTGGCTCCAACGGATAAAAATCTGCAAAAAAAAAGTGATTTTTGTGAAATTTTACCGAGATAATTTTATGTAAATCACACATAATTATTGGCAATTTTTTGTATTATGTATAAGATGAAAATATATACTGAATTTCGTTTCTTTCCTTCAATTTATGGTTGATCTTTTATTTTCCTAGCGTATATTTGGTTAAAACTGACGTATTTTACTACTAATTCATTACTTGAAAATCAAATTTTTTTATTTTCGCCATTTCTGAAAGTTAACTAACCTTGGAAATTAAAAAGATATTAACCAAGGTACACCCAGAGAAATATCAATCACATACGTGTTGAAAACGAGACCATTCTGTATCAATAGTGAATCTACAACGTATGTGTTTAAATTAAACACTGCGAGTTCAATTCTTATTGAAAATCGATACCTAATTGACACCAAGTTGAAACCATTTCGGTATCAAATTGTTAAATTACATATGTTTTCTATTAAATTTGTTAACGAAAGGTATTAAAAAGCTGTTACCGTAAATTACCAATGTGAGAACAACAGTTGTTGATTTTGAATCGAATTATTTCCCTTAGTGTAACATTAGTTGCAGTAAGTTTTTAATGGTTGAATAAATTAAACAAATTTTAATATTTTATTTTTTTTTACATTTCGATCGTTTCACAGAAAAAATTATTGCCGTTTTTTTTTACAATTAACTCAGTTGTTTAATTTTGCATCAAAATTTAAAAAATATATTGAAGAAAAAATAAAATAAAAATAAATTTTAGAAAGATTTTATTTCCTATACACATTTTTAATTCATTCAATCATCTCCTTGATTGATTTAATTAATTTATTAATTGGAAATAATTTTCTGTTTCTCATTTTTTTAAGTTTTTAGTTGATATAATCATTTTGGTGAATTATTTTTATATATATTTGTTAATTGGTGACTTTTTTCTGTGTTTGATCTTTAAATTTTTTCAATCAGCCTAAAACTTTGCATTTCATAGTAATTTTTCCATGCTCTTACAAATGGCTTACTAGACCAAAAATTTTTTAGAAAATTTATTTTTTTACACAATATATATAAGCCATATTTCTTTAGTTTAAAATAAGTATTACTTATCCGCGTTCCTATAAATATTTTTTTTATTCGGTTATTAGTTTCTTTCGAAAACTCCTTTTTAATTTTAAGAAAAATGAATTGCGCTTTTACAAAAAAAGAATTAAAAATTTCTTTCATGTGGAATAAAAGTTAAAAGCCTTAAAGCATGTACACATTTTTTGTTTGCAGTCCTTATATATATATATACATATACATATATATACATATACATATACATATATTTATTAGAGAACTGCGATTTCATAAAACCCCACAAAACAACAATTATCAAATCATTTAATTAGGACCAAACGAAATTGGTTATCATTGATTTGTTGATAATGCGATCACTATTGAAGTCAGTGATGTCAGATGGAGGTAATTTTCCCATTTTGATGAATTTTTAAGGCAAATTTTAACCGAAGGGAAAAAGGGAAGGATTTTTAATTTTTTTTTTTTTTTTTTCAAAATAAAAAAAATTTTTACAAATTTATTTCAAAAAACTACAAAAATTTAAATAAAGTAGCAAAAATTGCAATATGTTCATACACTCTAATTTAAAAATATAAATCTTAATTTGCCGAAGGGATATTTACAGTGTTCTCGTTCATTGTTTAAAATATTTTTTGTATATATTTTTTATTGAATTACAAATAAATAGTTCATTTATGTAAATTTCAATGCATTTTTTACTCAAAATTTGTAGTTTTTGATAAAAATATAACGATTTTAAGGAGGAGGGAAAAATGGATTGACATTTTTTTTTTCTAAAAAAGGGAATTTTCAACAAAACAGATTTTTCTTAAATTTTATCTGACATCACTGTTCAGAAGAAAAGTATTCTTCTGAAAGCGAGACATTATGTGAACGTAGAATAATTGATTTTGAAATGTTTTTAATTTTCTAGAATTTGTTTTTTTTTTTTATTTTCTCAGTTTTTTTTTTTTTTTTTTAATAACAGTTTGCACAGAAAAAATTTAATTCCAAATTGTATTAATAAATTCTTAAATTCAATAATATTTTTAAATGAAATCGGACCTATTTGTATAATTATTTTGAAAGAAATTTCAAGCATACATTTTTTCACTTTATTCGGCGCTACTTTTTTCAATAACTCATAAACTATTGAGAGTCCCAGCACGATACTTACTGAGAGCATTCAGAATGGTTCCATTGTTATAAACAAAATAAAACAAATGTCATAATAAATATTTCGTATTTATTATGACATTTGTTGTAATAATTCGTAAAATATTGTGAGTCTCAGATTTCCACTTACCATGGTTATAGAAAACATGTTCACCATTAACATATATTTTTTTTAAAATTTTTAAAAATACCATTTATCGAGATATTTATTCGCGAACGAAAAATCGCTAGATATGGACCATTTTGATGTTGAGAAAAAATGTATGTTATACGTCATATTTAAGGTAATTTTGATACCTTTAATATGACATCTCAATAAATATTATATAATACTTCGAAAGATATTTGTAATTTGTAATTTTGTACATATTTTGAGCTATTTTGCACTTTCAAACCGCGATATTTAGCGAACCACTTGATGGAATTATCTGAAATTTTGAATTAGTCTTATTTTTGATAATAATAATTAATGATTGTACCAAATATTATCAAATTCGGAAGAGGTGAGAAAATCAGCTGGTTGGTTTTAAGTGGAATGACTCATATGATTATGGTATTAATGATAATTTTATATAAATATCGATCTTATAATATAAAATGTATTACAATAGTAATGTATATCATATAATATGAAAAGCTTCCTTTTCATTCACAAGCAATTAATGGTCAATTAGTAGTACTAAATAAAAAGTCTATACGGAAAAATACCAATATTTATTAATATTTCAAAAAGTAATTAAATATTACATAGATACCTTTTAAATAGACTTATTTGTGTTTTCTTATTTACAATGTCCATATCGAAGCAAAATCAAGACGCACTTTCATTCAATATCTAGGAGCAGGCAGTAAGTTAAGCCATATGACCATATGATAGTCCCTTAAAAGCTGTATTCGGATAAATTGAAAAGTTTTAGAAGTACCTATTTTAAGCAAAATTCACATTTATATGCTGCTAATGTAATAAAGTGACTAGTAGTAGAAAAATATTCGTTAAAGTCCCAGAACCATTCTAAAATAATGTTATTTGGAGAAATGTTTGGAAACTGCCATGGTAAAGGCTGAAGTTTCAACTTTTTGTACTAGAAGCTCGATAAATAATGTTGTCTTAGAATTGTCACATTTAAAACTCTTTTTTTTTTAACCTTGTCTGGACAGTCAGGGTAGTAATAATTAAAATTACTTCCTCCTTTATCTCTTCGCTTAGAGAAATTAGTTTCTTTTGGCGAGTATTGCGATATAGCTACGATTTTACTTCACAGTATTAGGGGTTCTTACTCCTCAATTCCTTCAAATTTTTATTCTAAATTGTTATTTTGTAAAACGAAATGGTTCTTTTAGCCCCAGATTCTAAAAAGTTGTACTTTAAAGACGAATACATTAATCTTACTTAACTTTCTCTATCTGGAGTCAAGAAATCTTACTGGATTGTGGTCGAAGATTTTCCGATAATATGGCCGGATCTATCCTCATTTGTCAAATGTTATAATAATTTTAGTAGAATTTAATGAATAGAATGTTAAAATTGAGCACCTTTTAAGCATCTACCTTCCATTTTGTATTAAAAAATTCGTAAATTGGAAGTCCTATTAAAGAATTAAGTAAAGTGTCATATTTCAAAAACATTATTTTTTTTATTAATTAAACAATATAAAACGACAAATGCCTGGACATTAAAAAAGTAGCCCATAATGAACTTAGAAGACAAATATTATGAAGTAAATAACAAGAGTGACAAATCGCACTTTATTTTGTCTGACAGTGTATATATAATAACCCAGAATCAACAAGGTTTTTTTTTTCATTCCGTAGATTTTTTTCTGGTCCACATAAATGACAATCATTTTAGGGAATTAAAAAGTAATAAAAATATATTTCTAAACACTTATGAATAACAAATAATTGTAACCTTTGACCTTTAACATTTTGGATCTTGCTTCTCATTATTATTAAATCACATAAGTTTAAAAATATCCTTATTTATAGACCACAAATGTATCAAAAGACATGAGAATACATATACATATATGTCTGGTTATGTATGTATGTACGTATGTTTTATTTATCTATGGAATATTAAATTTATTTTAAAAATTAATTTATTTTTTAGGAACAACAACAAAAACAGCAGATCGTATGTTTTCCACTAAAACAAACAACTAACTTACTTAGTACCTTTTATTAGAATTTTTCTATTAAAATACGTAATAAATAACAATGAAACTTTTCAATTAAAAACAAATCTATAACTCTGTCTCACACTACTACACAAGACAAAAATAAATGCCAAAATCATTAATTTTAAAAATACAAATAAATATTTTTATTTTTATTAAAAAAATCCTTAATATTTAAAGGACACATCTAAAATACTTACTACAAATATTTATTTATTAATTTTTGAAAAATATAAAAAAACAACAAATACCTACCTATGATACAAACAGAAATAAATTTTTAATTAATAAAGTCTTTTTTCCATAATAATTAATATACTAATACGGGTTTCAATGTTAAAAATTATACAAAAATACAAATATTAAAATGAAAAATATATAAGATACATAACCAGGAAATAAATATGATTTTAACTAAATTTATAAAAAAAAATAAGTTTTCCAGTTATCAGTTTTGTAGATTTTATTTAAAGAAAGAACATCTACAAATCTGTTTTTTAAGAAAAAAAATAAAAAAATAACACAATTTATTATCTGGAATAAAATATCAAATTAAAGAAATTTTTAGTTCAAAAAAGAAAAAAAACTGTGACAAAGTACTATAGTACATTGGGTTTCTATTTAAATTATAAGTTAAAATTCTTTTTAAATAAACCAATAAAGTTTCTTTTAAGTAAAAGCAAATTTTTATTTGATAAATTAATTTTCAACTACAAAATTAAATTAAAAGTTATGGAAACGAAATATATTTCAATTTACATAAAAATAAAAACAAAATATTGTGAAAAATTTAAGGAAATGTAACACCAAAGTAGCAGCCAAATTAAAATGTGAATGCTAGAAATAAAGTAATCAAATAAAGGGATAAAATGAAGTAGTTTTATAAATGTTTGATGTTTTAGAAATGTAACAAAAATTAGTTTAAAATTCAAATATCAAAAATAAAATACGAAACTATTATATCATTTGCAAAAAAAGAGAGTTATCTCCATGTTCAATGATATATTTAAGGGAAAAAAATGCAATATTTTATGGTAGTTTATGAAATAAGTAAATATAAAAATATTTCAATTTATAAAAAAAAACTAAAAACAGAAAAATATATTTTATAAATGTTTTCTTAAGTATACTATTAAAAAATAAAAATAAATTCAATTAATTCAAACAAAAATTTATTTAAATAAGCAATTAAATAAATAATTAATTAATTTTAATAAAAAGAAATCAATTAAAATCCTATTATTGTTTATTTTATTTTACTAAATTTACTAAAAAAAAAATTCAAAAATTATTTGAGATAATCACAGTTTGTTCAAAAGTCAAAAGTATATCTGAATCTTTTTCAGAAAATTATTCACAAACTGGGATTATTTCATTTAGTATGCATAACTTTTAATTTAAAAATAAATTCTTAACAACAGATACATATATTTAATTTGAAATTAACAGTTTAAAATAATTAAGTCTTAATTAATTTAATAATATTAAAATATTAATTTTACATTTAATTAGTTAAGATTTTGATTTTTAGAATATAAATCAATGTGTGTATGTATTAGAAATATAAAATTATTTTTATCTCAAAATTTAAAAATAGATTTAAAAAAAAAATATTTAAACAAACCAAATATGAAACTATAAAAAAGAGACTAAAATTAAATGTTTTGCTTGTATGAAATTATATTAAAATAAAAATAAAACAAATTATATCAAATAAAATTATATAAATAAAATATAGTAATACCAATATAAATTAGAAAAAAAGGAGTTTTATTTAATATTAAAACTTAGCAAGTCTTAATATTGTATCAATAAAATATTTGAGTGATCACAGATTTAAGTATCTTCCTACTGGCAATTTTAGTTTTAGGATTTTATTTTAAAAGCAGAATTTCGGTAAAAAAAAAAAATAAAAATATATAGTCACTCAAATCCGACCAAATGATTCCCACACTATTGTTTATATACATTAAAATCAGGGACGGGTCTTTATGGGCAGTGCTGCCAATTTAGCACTTTTCGAATTATTTTTGGTGTTTTTTTTAGGACTTTTTGAACATTTTTAAAAATTAGTTTGTAGTTTTTTACTATAAAAACATTATGAGTTTTTTTTTTTTTTTCAAAAATGAAAACTGCAACATTAGTTACCATGTTTTTAACGATGGTAACTAATGAGATCTTTAAAGAGTGTATTAAGCAAAAGAAACTTTGTAAAAACCAATACAATTATAAATAGTTAACCTAGCAAATAAAACGTTGGCAGTATATTAAATTCTTTTGTTATAAGAAATTATAATGGTAAAATAACATCGAATTTGCATCGATGGCATTAATCAAAATAAAACAAAATTTTAATCAATTTTGGATCTCCTTGAAAATTAAAATATTTATAAGTACCCAACAAACCAAATGATATCATAACGATATCATTTCGGTGGTAAAGAAGCCCGAGAATGATATCATTTATAATTCTAAAATGATATGGGTTGCTTTCTAAAAGGTACACTCGAAAATGATATCATAATTTTTGAAAATAACGATATTACTAATGATATCGTTAAATTTAAGCAGCGCGATAATTTAGCAATATGTTGCAAAATATATACATACATATATATGCAAAGATTGGATTATATTATTATATTCTAAATATTTTCTCAAAAATTAATAAAATATCAATAATATACTAAAGTCCATGCTGCTCTAAATTATTTTGCATGTAATACGAAACTTTTGTAATCCAAAGACAATTACCCTTTCAATCCGAGCTGATATTGGTTCCTTTATCCTATCTTCATTTATTTGGGTTGTCATTGGAGGTGGCTAATTAGCCCCATGGGACAGGATAGGTCCTAAGGCAGGTCCAAGAGGACAAGTTCAGTAACGATTAATGAAATAAAAATTTTATAAAAATTCTGTAATTTTGTTTACTTTTTAAATATTATTTTTATTATTATCTTTATTAAATTATGTTTATTTTAATTTTATAATTTTTCGTTCATGTCGATGGCGGCACCCCGGCTCGAACCCATGTTCATCTGACGATGTTATGTTTTATAGTCTTCAACGCTTACCACTCAGCCACTGATTGTTATTGCGCGCGAGTTGCTATTTGCGCACTTAACGAGCATGTTAATAGTGAGTGTGTTTGTGTCAACTGATTCTCAATTGGAACTTTGGTGACGAGTTAGGTGTCAATTGGTACAGAGGAACCAGTCCATTACTGCAATTGCCACAAATTTTCCGCAGGGATACTAAAGTCCATGCTGCTCTAAATTATTTTACTTGTAATACGAAACTTTTGTAATTCAAAGACAATTACCCTATAAATCCGAGCTGATATTGGTTCCTTTATCCTATCCTCTTTTATTTTTTGGCGATTCCACTAAATTTTTCTGTAAAAATATAATTTTCATATAATGCATAACATAAAATATTCTTCTAATACAAATATTTATAATTTTATTTTATTTTCCTGAAAATGTTTGAAGTTTTTTCTAAGAAAAAACAATTTCGATATTTTATTACATAATTTTAAAATTATGACATCATTAATGATACTGTATCGTTTCTTGGTTTGTTGGGTATTTAAACAAAAATTTACGCAATTTAAAACATCGTAAAAAGACATTAGGGCTGTTTACTGTTGCCAGGAGTTGAGAAAAATGCTAAATTGAGCCTTAAATGAAATTAAAAAAAGATTCGGCTGTGCCCTTCAACATATTAACACTATATTACCATATTACTATCTTACCGACAAATAATAAAATTTTCGCCTTAACGTATGCTTTCATATTTTCACATTTATAAATAAACATTTTTTTTCAAACTACCCAATAAACATCGATTCAAACCTTATAAATTTGTTGGAAAATTTCCTTTAATAAATATCATAAATATCAAATTAAATTCAAATTTAAAAAATATGGGTTATGAAATAAACAAGACATTTTCAAACATTTCCAGTTAAATTATAATGTTAGGTTTTTATAAAATTTTCAAATAATTGTAAAGTGTAAAGATAAGTTTTTTTATACTTTATTTATTTTGTATTTTTTCTATTGTTTATGAGAAAATATTTAAATGTTTTTCATATTTAAAAAAGCTTTCAGTTTTTTTTTTTTTCATAAAAAAGTTTTAAACTTAGACATGTTTGTTCAAAAAATAAAATATTATACATACATACATTATATAAAATGGACAAAATTAGCTATTAAGGTCCATGAAATATGATGAAGAATATGCTCAAAATGATGAATGCAAAATTTCCTTTTCAGCTATTATAAAAAATATATCATTATATAATTTATTCATATAAAATTTCAGTTTTAAAAATAGTTTAGAAAAAACTTTGTTTCATGTTTAACTCAAGCGTATTTTAAAATTTGTAAAAAACGTTATGAAAATATTTGAGAAACATTTGTTTGTTAAAGATACTTCCAGCTTAGTTTTAAGTTATGAAAGCGTTTGACAAATACAATTGTTATATTAGAACCCTTTTGTTGGAGAAAGGCATAGTTTTGTATTTGAAATAATATGAATTTAAAGCCTATTCTCACAGCTAATGTTTGAAATTTAAACTTGCTTTCAAATGAATAAATATGAAATTTCAAAGGTTTTTGCTTATTGGGTACGAACATTTGAATACGAAAAAAACAGTCATAGCAAGTATTGCTTTAAAAATATAAACAACAACAACAATTGAATATTTATATATTTTTGTATGTATGTATGTATGTATGTATGTATGTATGTATGTATGTATGTACCAGTGTTGCCAGGACTTGAGAAAAAAAAGAAGCTAAATTAGACTTTAAAAAAGGTCAGAAAAGGCTAAATGTCCCAAAAAATAAAGCCAGAAGAAAGCTAATACATATAATGCTTTATTAAAAAACGCATTTATTTTTTTGTTCTTATTAGTTTTTGGTATTTCTTAAAGATATTTTAGAGAATTTATAAATATAACCTAAATAGTATCTATGGGTAATAAAGTTTGTTAAAAAATAATCATAATATTTTTGTGGAACGATGCGTCGCAGGCGAAAATTTTCGCTAAATATAAATAATTTAGATTTTTTCTGCGAATTAATATACAAAAGTGCTTAATAATATGATTCTGTTAAAATAAATTTAGTAAGCTTTTAGCCTTTTTAAGGCTATATGAAAAATCAAAAAAGGCTAGAAAAAAAGCTAGAAGCTAAAACGAAAATTTTGAGGCTACCCAGCAAAAATTCTTTGGCTTTTAGTAATGACTACTACTTACTAGACTCATTACCTGGTAATGAGTTGTCATTATTTTTCTCATTTCTTCGAGTAGTGGAATAACTAGTTACAGCGTAGCACTCAGAAGGTTTTTTTAAGAAAATTATTCGAATTTCTATTGGTATGTTAAAACTATTAATAACGCACACAAATTTTAACGTATACATGGCGTAGTGAGTAAGACAGTAGTCTCTGAAACATGAACGAATGTTTTTGCCTAGGTTCAAATCTCAGTTGAGGCAACTTTTTGTTTTTAATTTTTTTTAGCAATTTTGTAGTTTTGAAATATTTGTAGTTTTGTAGCATTTGACTACTTATTTGATTGTTTAAAATAAGTACTTTAATAATGGGGACCCATGAATTCGTGGACATCGCCATATAAATGTAATGAGTTTTTCACCCGAATTATAAGTAGTTACCGTCTTTTAGCAATGTAATATATTGGCTTACCGGGTAAGTAAAGTTTTTGCTGGGTAAAAGCAAAATAAAAAGGCTAGATTAAACCTTAAAAAGGCTAAACTGGCAACACTGGTATGTACATATATACAAACTGACTGCATATACAAACAACAACAAGAACAACAATATTAATCATTATATTACTGTTGTTGCTTACTAAACTACTTGCCCATACAAAAAAAAAAAAAAAACAACAATGCTTAATATAATATTTTTCTGTGTATTTACATTATTAATTTTTTTTAGTTTTTGGCCCATAACTCGGTTGTTTATTGACGAATTTGGTTTGGAGCTTCGAAAAGTCTAAAAATGTGTTTTAGCCGATATTTGGGATATAGTGGACCCATTTTTTTTTTAAATTTTAAGAAAGATTTTAAATTTTTCGTGCTAAAACGAAGTCGCTAGCTTGTATAGGAGCCGAGAAAAGCCGACAACAATTAAGATTTTTTGGGAGTATCTTCGGTTTTTTTCCGATATCTCAGTTATTTATTAACCGATTTTGCTAATTTTTATTTTATTTTTCTAAGGAATATTTTCTATAATTTGATGTATAAAACATATATATCCGATAACTGAGGCTTTCTAAAAACTGATTTCAACAGACAGACTGTCAGACGGACGTCTTTATATCGACTCCCCTATCAATAAGGATATACTTTTTGGGGTCTTAGATGAATATTGTAGAAATTACAAATGGAATTACAAACTTATATATACCCTTAACATCTGTGGTGAAGGGTATAAAAGGGTCAAAAAAGGTCAAATGCCTTAAAAAATAAGGCCAGAAAAAGCTAATAATTTTAAGGCTTATTTTTTTAGTTGTCGTTATTTTTTATATTTAAAAACAATTTTTAATACATTTATAAACAAAATATAGAACGCCTGCCAGCAAAACGACCTAATGAAAAATCGTGCAAAAAATTCTTTAAAAATTTGTACTATATTTCATTTGAAAAATAATCCAATGTTTTAAAGTGATTTTTTTTTTTTATTTTTGAACTATAATTCCTTTTTTATTAAGCATTTCCAATATTCATAAATAATTTCTATCTGTTCTTTTTTTAAGTATAAAAAATCTTGATTTTTTTTTTTTTTTTTTTTTTTTTTGCGGATAAATACACAAAAATGCTTAAATGGATGATTCTGTACAAATAAAATTAATAATAGAAAATAAGAAATTATTGTCTTCGTTTTTGAAATATAAACATTATAGCACTTTGATGTTATTTTTGAAAATCAAAAAAGGCTGGAGGGGTTCATTTAAAGAGAAAATGTTTTAAGTAATTTCATGAATATAATAACTCAATAATCTGGATTATTCGGTAATCTGGACGGCATTTCCTAAAATTCCATTCCATACACAGAAAAAAATATTTCAACATTTTTTCTAATAAAATTATTAACTAATTTTATATTGGAATTTAATTATATTATTTATTAATATAATTAATTTTCTAATTGGTTTACAATTTTGTTTTTAAATATATTGAAAACTGTTAATAAAATATAGAGAAAAATGAAAGATTTGTCTATAAAAATACAGAACTAAAATAAATTTAAGAACATTTTCAAAAATTTTCAGCTCTTTATATCTACATATTAAAAAAAAGCAGTAATGATAAAATCAATTATTCAAGTTATTAATATTATCATTTTGATGATTGGAGCAAAATCAATTAAAAATTAATTAATATAAGCAATTTCGTAATTGAAGTCCATTTTTACTTTTTTCTGTGTAACTCTATAATGCGAATTAAACAATAAAAAGTCCTTTCTCATTAAAATTATAGTATAACTTAGAAAATACAATAAGAAATGATATAATTTAATCTAAAAGTTGATTCTAGTTGAATGCCTTTATTTTCAGTTAGGTTTGTTCCAAAAATGCTTGAGTAAAAAGAGTACAATTTTTTTTAAAGATAAAAAACTTAAAATATGGAATGTTAGTTGTAGTAAATTTTAATTTAATACCCTGTGTTTTAAATATTTAAAAAAGATATATTGTGATAGAACTTTTTAACAAAGATGGACCTAAAAAAAGCATTTCGACAATCCGGATTTAGGTCTACAATAATTATTCAGATTCTCGAGTTTATACTGTATTTGGTTTTTAATAATAAATGAAATTTTAAAAATCAAATTTTCGGTAAACATTATTCAGATAACACATACTTGGTTGAGTTATGATAAAATTAGAAATTTAAAAAAATACGCTCAAAAAATTTTGTTTAATTTCTAAAGAATCAATTTCAGAATGTATTTTTATTATTTTATTTAATGTTTTTTAGCTTTAACTTTGAAAATAATTATAGCCTGTTTCTCTATGTCGAATGAAAATCTAAGCGAACGAAAGCAAGTCGAACGAATTCGAATCATTTTGGGTTTCTGTATTTCTTACGCTTTCGTTCGCATAGAGTTACGTTTTTTCACATTGGTTTTGTATTATTTCTTATTCAGAGTAATCTTTTTTCGTAAAATATTAAAAATACTACTAAATTGCTTACACGTAGATGCAACCAAGTCAAGAAACAAAAATAAATAAAAAACGAAAAAAATAATAAAAACAAAATATTTTAAAATTTTTCATTTTTAAATTGAATTTTGAAGCACGATGGATGTCCTAATGAATAACAAACAAGATTAAGGAACATTTGCAATGTCCAGGTAGGTAATTTCCTTATTTTCCATTGAAAAATTCAACCAGTCGAAAGCTAAATAGCAAGTGACTGATTTTGACATTTTTGTTCTTATCGTTCGACATACAGAAATCCAATTTTGTATGAAAACACTTACGTTTTCGTTCGACTCATTGTTCGCATAGAAGTGAGTTAAAGAAACCCAAATCAGTTTTCTTTCGCATAGAAGGCGAAAGAAAGCATTCGTTCGACATAGAGAAACAGGCTATTAATATATCTCTTTTTTTAAACAAATACAAACGTTTTTATTTTAGCACTTTTTTCTAGCACTTTTTTTAATTTTTAGCACTTTATAGCACTTTTCTTAGTAAATTCTAGCACTTTCTCCCACATAGGTTTTGGCAACACTGTATATGGGAGACAGTCATATAAATTTATACGAAAATCATATTTTTATTTAAAAATCAAGTGATAACGAAAACGTTATCCTAAAAATTCAAAGCTTACTTAAGAAACTACAAGCATTTTTAGTTTTCTTATAAATTTATATGAAAAATCATATTTTTATGAAAAATATGAGTGATTACAGAATAACGTTATTTTCTTAATTAGAAACTTATTTAAGAAACTACAGACAATTTTCTTATAAATTTATATGAAAAATCATATTTTTATGAAAAATATAAGTGATCACAGAATAACGTTATTTTCTAAATTGGAAGCTACTACAGGCAATTTTAGTTTTCTTATTAATTTATATGAAAAATCTTATTTTTGTGAAAAATATAAGTGATCACAGAATAATGTTATTTTCTTAATTAGAGGCTTATTTAAAAAACTACAGGCAATTATATTGTTATGGAAAACATAAATGAATAACGTTATTTTCTCAATTGGAGGCTTATTTAAGAAACTACATGCAATTTTAGTTTTATTATAAATTTACATGAAAAATATAAGTGATCACAGAATAACGTTATTTTATTAATTAGAGGCTTATTTAAGAAACTACAGCCAATTTTATGTTTCTTATAAATTTATATAAAAAATCATATTTTTAAGAAAAATATAAGTGATCATAGAATAACGTTATTTTCTTAATTGGAGGCTTATTTAAGAAACTACAGGCAATTTAATTTTCTTATAAATTTATATAAAAGATCATATTTTGTGAAAAATATAAGTGGTCACAAAATAACGTTATTTGCTTAATTATAGCCATTTAAAGAAATATATTATTCTACACATGCACTTAATTTTATCCAAATCGGGTACCAAGGGTAAACATTTAATATTCACCCTTATTACGAGTGTCGTAGTCGCAGTCGTTTAAAACGACAAAATCAATGTTAATTGCATGTATTTTTTTTTTTTTTTTTTTTTCGACAATCATAATACGAAATTAAAGAAAACAACAGGTTTTCACGACTACGACACTCGTAATAAGGGTGATTAAAGTGGAATTATTTAATTATTAATATTATTTTTAAATCTTTATATAAGATTTAATCTGATTTTTAAACTAGTAAGAACCCCAGGTATAGAATTTTATTAAAAGCAGTGTAATGGAAGAAGGTATGATTATTTTTAACTTCAATATCACTCATACTTGTGATGACTGAGTAGTGTATAGCATACTTTATGGATGATAAATATTATATTACAGCGTATGATTAATATCACTGGTCTGCAAAATACTTTTTTTCCTTCTTTAAAAAAACAAGAATCTACTTTAATTATTTTTTTATCACGCGATTGTTTTTTTATATGTATGTTCTACAGTAGATTCTTAAACAAATCCCTTGCAAATCTAGTTAGATTTCGCTTATGTGATGAAGTCATGCGATTGTCATTTCACAAGGCAAATTTATTTTAGCATGTGCTGCAATTCACGCGTTTTACTTGTTCAATAACTCTAAATTCGATTAGCAGTTTCTATTAAATTTAATATATTCAAAAAAAAACGACATTTTCAGAAAACCTGTTTTCGAGTTATTCGAAAAATCGTCTTTAAAAAAAAAAACGGTTTCGAATACGGGTTTATGTAAAAAAAACGGTTAACCGGTTTTTATTAAACAATTATAAATTTATAGGAAAATTTTATTATTTTTCATAACATTTGTTATTTAAAAAAACATGAATTGTTATATAAAATAATACAGTATCTTAATTTCCATCGCTAACTTGCTTTTTGGTATAAATTGTATCTATTTGAATGTGAATATATATTTACGTATAATTAAACGAGAGAGGAAGATATAGTCGGTCAAGCCCGACCATATGATACCATACACCATTGTCTACATCAAAATTCAGGCAGGGTTTTTTTTATCCGACTTGGGGCCAATTGTGGACCGATACTCATATTAAGTGTAAAATAAGACATACGAATACAGATTATTACACTGATACTAACATTTATATCAATTTATTCACTTTTGGGTGATTCCCGAAAAAGGTCCATATATGGGAGCTATGGTAAATTATGGACCGATCTTCGTAAAATTTGTCACTATTATTTATATTTATATAAAACTTATTTGTGTCGAATTTTAACTCGATACTAATATTTTAATGGGATTTATGCCCGTTAAAGTAATTTTCTGAAAATGGGTTTATATGGGAGCTATAGTCAATAATGGATCGATCATCCTGAAACTCGGCACATAGATTTACTTATATGAAACTTATATGTGGAAAATTTCGTTAAAAAATGTTTTAGGGTTTTATGGTCGTTAAACCTCTTTTCCGGGAGGACAGTTGTATGGGAGCTAGGTGAAATAATGGACCGATCACAGCCAATTTTTTATAGGCTTCGTCCTTGGCCTATAAGAAGCCTGTGTGCCATATTTCATTTCATTATATGCAAAATTGCGACCTGTAGTTTGATTACAAAAAATGTACACTATGAAAATATAATAAATAGAAACACTGGGTGTTTTTGTGAAAAACCTTAGAAGTACCATTCATACAGAAAAAAAACCCGTCGGTTAACCGGTCGGTTTTTTAAAATTCAAAAACAGGTTAACCGATTTCCGGTTTCGGTTTTTGAATACACTAATTAAATCGTTAATGTGTGAGAAAAGAGATAAAGAGAATAACTGATCAAATTTTTTATTTCAAATTTTACGCCATAATAAAGGTATTCACCTCAGAAATTGTAACTTTGCTAGACCCTTGCAAAGCAGAAAAGTTGCATCGATTTCCGTAAACACAACAACAACCACATAGAACAATATTTTGCACAACTTTTGCAAAATTGTCAGAGTAAAACCAATTGCAAAATTATCAGAGTAAAAAATAGTAAAAATTGCAACAATTTTTATAATGTTGCCACTTTGTAAATATGTGTAAATAGTACTAAAAAATCAACTCTAAACTAAAAAACACCACTGAAAAATAAAATTCAACGTAAAAAAATAGTGTTTGGATTCCAAACTATAGAATTCAACATCAACAATAAAACAAGTTAAAATTAATTAAATAATATAAAAAGAAAAATATCAAAAAATATATATGAATTATATAAATAAAAAATATATTTGAAATGAATTATCACTTCTTTCAGTGTCTTGAAAAAAATGTTTTTACTTTTTTTGATAACTTTATCTACTTTTTTTAAAATTGGTTGCTCACGTCAAGTTAAAACAGTGAAAAATTGCAAGGGTTGCAAAATTTTGAGGTGAATACCTTTAATAAAAACTTTTTTACTTTTTTTATAGTAAAATCATTTTGAGATTTCAAAGTGTAATTGATATTTTTAATAGAGGTTTTTCAATATTAATTCTGAAAATGGAGAGTTGTTTCAACTTCAGGCTACGAATTTCAACATATTCCTCATCAGCAAGCAAATAACTTTTAAATAAACTTCTCACAACATAAACCATTTCTTAAAAATTAAACAAACAATTCTTTTAATTTTTCTAATTTATTTTATTTTTTTTTTTTTTTTTATTTAAATTGTGAAATTTAATTATATGTATTTATATTCCTTTTTTATTTGTATTTTCATTTAATTATATTTAAATTAATTTAATCATTATAGGTAGTTTTAATGCAATCAAAATAAAAAGAAATCTTAAATAACTAATTTGTATTTTTTTATTTTTTCTTTCAAAAATTGAATGTTATTGTGAATTATAATTGTATTTGAGTGCTTTGCTTTTTCAAAGTCATCTCCTAGAAAGCTTAGTATAGTAACGATTTAAAATTGATACATACAAAGCATTTTTTTAATTTTATTATATTTATTAATACTCTACTACTATATGTATTTATATATGTATGTAGTACTCGCTTCTTATTATGATATAAATATAAAAAAAGAGAAGTTGATAAAAGAAAACGTAATAATAAAATAATAAAAATAAAACTAACATACTAATATATTGAAAAGTTAGAAATTAAAGTGAAAAAGACATAATTTTAAAAATAGAGAAATAACAATTCATTGTGATTGTAATAAAATAAAATAAAAAAATAAAAATTATATTAATATCAACAAAAAATTATAATTAATATACATTTAAAAGTACTTATTCAGAAGTAGATTTTAAGATTGACGTTTAAAATTGTTTATCTATCTTTACACATTTTTGCGAGCTGTAGAAATAACATTAGAAGGAAAATTGGAAAATTGTTTTTAAACTACTGGCACGTTAAAAAAAAAAAAAAAAACAAAATGTAAACAAAAACAATTCAATTTTAAATTATACATAAATAAATTCTCTATGATAACTATACGGCCACTACATCGCTACTACTGCTGCGACTTTTATTAGATGACTTTGACGATTTGATTTCCGTTAAAGTCACCGATCCGGGACCATTAAGAAAATGCATTTTAACATGTTTTTGCAGTTCTTGTTGTGAATCGAAATACAACTGACACAGATCACAGGGATAACGAGATTTTACCACAACATTACTGACCACAGAGGAAGGTGGTTTACGATTTTCCGTTGAGGAATTATCGTCTTCATCGTCATCGAATTCATCGGAATCATCTTCCTCTACATCGTCGTTTTCGGTGTCATTGTAACTGCGGGGTTGTACTAATTCTGTGGGTTTAATTTTGAGACTAGAGGCTTCATTGGTGTCTTCGTTGGTGGAGGGATCTTCGTCATCGGCATCACTACTGTCCTCATCGTCATCATCATCTTCGTCCTCATCGTCATCATCATCCTCATCAACATCTTCTTCACCGCCTACCGTTTGTTGAGCTCCCACCGCCAAATCATCAAATTCTTCCACTGGTTCTTCTTCATCATCTTCATCGAATTCCTCTACAGCAGGTCGTCGTTGTTGCTGCTGCTGCTCTTCATTCAACACACCTTCATTTTCATTATTGTCAACTTCAGCTTCAACATCCCCACCCACATCATCTTCTTCATCCTCATCATCTTCATCGTATTGATCTTTAAGACTATCACGTGATTCTTCTTCATCCGCCATTTGTTTTGGGACCAATGATGGTATTTTTATCTTTTTAAACTCTGGCATAACATCATTTCCTTCAGTCTGCTGCTGCTCCTTCTGTTGTTCTATTTGGTTCTCAGCTGTTTCGGTCTCTTGCTTTGAGCTCAACTCTTCTTGACTTTGTGTTGTTGGCTGAGGCTGTTGTTGTTGAGGCGGCTGTTTATTGGCCTCTGGACGTTCGACCGGAAGTATCACTTGATCCTTCATATGATTATGCAAATGATTTATCAATTTCTCTTTGCGCGATACATACGCACCGCATAAATCACAGCCCCATTGGAATGGACCAAATGGTTTCATAACCCTAGCTTCCGCCACCTTATGCTCAATCCATTCACCTTTTGTCTCAAATTTTATGTTACACTTTCTACACATATTAGGTAAATCACAATCGATCTTTGGTGGTTCCGGCAAATGACCCATTTCGTTTTTATGCAATTCGTACAAATGCCTTCTCAAGTTGTTGTTACTGATGAAGGTGGAGGGACAATATTGACATCTAAGTTCGCGTTTACGTTTCTGGGGCCTGTGATTGGCGCCGCCCATATTCGCAAATTGGCGCGGCATTAGACCCACCGCTTGTAATCCCAGTAGATGTTGAGGGTTGATCGGCATCTTGGATTTCGACTGTTGTTGTTGATGATGTGGCTGTTGCTGCTGAAGTTTGTTGAGATGTGACTGTTGTTGCGAGTGTAGAATATTGGTTTGGCTGTTGCTCGACGTATGTTGATCGGCTTCGTTCTATTTATTTTAAGAGTTATGATAGGAAGAAAGAGAGAAGAAAAATACTAATATATGAAAACAAATTTCTTGGTATAAGAAGATAATTGCATTTATTTTATAATTTTGTGACTGGTGTGGAGGCAAAACACATGTCCAGAAATATATGTTGAGAAAATGTCCCATATTTTAAGAAAATTTTAACGATGAAGAGATGTTGCAGATTTTTTTTTTTTGTAATTTTAAAAATTTTTTATGAACATTTTGTTTAACATGCTAATTAATATGAACAACTTTTAGAAGAAATGAATACTTTTATTAAATTTTTTAAAATTTCCTTTGAATTTTTTACTAATATTTATCTATATAATAAATAAGCAAACACATTTCCTATTCCGCTTACGGAATTATTTTTTATAATAATTATAATTTTTTAAATTCATTTAATATTTTAGACATACAATACTTATATGTGTAAGCATCAACCAAAAGACCGACTCCAATTATTAAACTATCTTCTCTATTTTTATTTCATGTGCTTATCAGACAATTTCCTCAATTAAAAGCATTTTCATTGTAGTTATTCCTTTTCAAAAACAAACTAGACAAGTAATAATATAAAAACAGCGAGTTCGAGTTTTATTATATTTTTTTTTTTTTCGCTTGTAATTGAGAAATTTGTAAGAGAGGAGCGATAAAGAAAATATAAATAGTTTAATACTCTGAATTGCTTTATTATTATTGTTTTGTTTCAAGTCTTATGCATAATGAGATTTAGAATTAGAAAGCCAGTCGACTAGAAAAATATGTTTGATAAAATTTGTTGTGCTTGAAATTTTTTTTTTTTTATAAATTCATTCCTCTAAAAGTGTTTATCTAAAAGCTTATTAATATTGTTTTCAATAAAAATTAAAACAAATTTTAATCAATATACAAAATTTCGACTGTCTTTTGCCAAACCTTTCTATAAACTATTATTTTCATTTAAACACGTAGTGGACATTTATATTTGTTAGAACGTTGTTTTATTTTTTTACGATTTTTGACTTCAAAGCCTCACTGCACAAGTCCAAAAGCTCACCTGTTTGCTATCACCTCTGAAATGCCATTTCCTATGCACTTTAAGTGCTGTCATTTGTGTAAATGTCTTTGAACACAAATCGCATGCATACTCGCCATTATCGTTAATACGATCCATATAGAATTGATTTGGATCAGCGGGACCTGTGTCAAACATGGCCGCCAATGGATTGTCCGTGTACAATTCTAATTCATGCATTTGTATATGTTTGGCGAACAGATCCTGATCGGCGAAACGTGCACCACAAATTGTGCAGGCAACTTCAGGTAATTTGATTTTCAAATTACTTGCGCTACCCGCTGTAGCGTTAAGGGTGTTGGCTAGACTATGTTCGGCATCACGAGATTGTTCATCATCATCGTCTTCCTCATCGTCACCGGTCTTGTGTTTGTATATAGCAGTAGCAGTTTCAGTGGCTATTTGTGTAATGGGTTTGCGATTGCAAGTGGGTGTGTGATGTTCCAACATTTGGGCATCAAAGAATACCTTCTTGCACATTACACATTCAGAAGGTTCGGGTATTTGAGGATGTTTTTTATAGCGATGTACCTGAGAAATTAAAAAGAAATGTAGTTCAACATTTAAATTTCTTTAAATTCAAAAAAACTTACCCATAAACTTTTACGTCCGCTATACACATTACCACAATCTTTACAAGAATAATCATTAGAATCGAATTCATCATGTGAATTAATATGTATGGCCAATTTTTTATTAGTATTAAAATTGGAAGGACAATATTTACATTGATACCAATATAGTGGACCGGCTTGAGTATCTCCCAAACTCACACCACTTACCGGTGTTGATATGCCCGACATATCAGCACCCACTGAACTATTGTCAACAATACCAGCAGCCATTGAAACATCGGCATTATAGGCATCATCTTCATCATCTATATTAGAGGGTTCTCCCTGCTTGTTGTGGACATTGGCCAAATGATGTTGCAATTCTACATCTGTACGATAGACAATTGAACAAAATTCACATTCATATTGTTTTATAATCATGTCATCCTTTAGCAATGTGTTGTGTATCTTAAACATGTGTACTTTCAAACCCTTTTCGTACGCAAATTCAGCATCACATAATTTACATTTTATAAATTGTACATTGCGTATTTGATGATCATTGAGCATGTGATAACGATACGATTTCTTCGAAGAGAAACGGCGTTGACAAATGCGGCAACGCATACGACGGAAACGTCTATCGGCTGCTTGTTCCAACGATTTTCTTAAAATTTGCTGTTGACCCGTCATAGATGATTGTACAGTATTACCACCAACAGTCGCTGTCTTTGAAGCGGAATTACCAAAATTGTTGTTTTGGGCACTTTGATGTGAGCGCATATGATTGGAAAGTCCAATATTATTGGCAAATACAGCATTACAAATGGAACATTCCCGGGGACTAGCATTAATCACTGTGCCATTGTTATTATTAATCGAAATATTAGCTTCCATACGCATTTTCTTGGCGGCATTTTCACTATCACAATCATCATCAACTAAAGAAAATTGATAAAGAAAAATATAAAATATATGATTAATTTTTTTTTGTACTTTTCAAATACTCCCTCCTCTTACCAACTGTCCCACCATTTGTTATAGACATTAAATCCTTCATCACATAATCATAACGTCCTGTATAGGGATTTTGTGGTGCAGATGTTGTTCCTGCAGCATTTTTAACCGCATCTGCATTGACTATATACTCAAAACCAGTATGTCGTGCTTTATCAGCCCCATGAGAACTAACCATATGTTCGCGTAAATTCGATAGTCTAGGATAACCTTGTCCACATTTTACACATTTATACGTTTGTGGTAATTGATCAGGATGTTTAGATTCCATATGTCTTAGAACATTATTATAGTTGTTATATTGTTGGCCACAAATCGGACAAGCCTGGGGCATACGTGAGAAATATTGTGTTTTAGGTGTGGTATTAATGAGCGAAACATTAAAGTGACCACTACGCGAATCATCAGCTGAAGAGGCTCCTGAAATAGTAGAGAACATCTTAGTTTGGAATAAACAATTAAAGTTGTTGTAAATACTAGTCATGTTTTCCGTACACTTTACAGAATTTTTAAGGATTTACAATGTTGATAAAAAAAATATTTTCATGGATTTATATCTATGCGTATACTTTACAAAAAATTAATTTCTGTAAAGTGTATCCATAAATGTGTTCATTTAGGCATGAGCACATACAAGAAAATGGTGCATTTTTAACAATTTTTCCCGATATAAATGTACACATATTTGGATACACTTTATATTTACTTTATTTAGAAGAGCATGTAGACAATAGGTATATAAGTGAATAGATAAATATGTATATTTTTATATTAGGTCCGTTCTTGTACTAAAGCTATCAAAAGAATACATCCATATCAGAAACGGTGGAATGAATGGAATATGGAAGCCGACAAGATGGTCACTGTACTCAAAATCAATGGAAGAAGGTTTTTTTTCTCAAACAAATCAAAATTATTATGAGAAATTTGAATAAAATGAGAAGTGTTATTAGTCAGCCCATTTATCAACATTTGCAGTCTTTATACTGGAGGCGACTTGTAACAGCTTATGATGGCTAAGACCGTTCGGTAGGTAAAAGAAATATGTATCGAAAAATTCTGCACGAAGCAATGTTTTTGCGTTTCACGTACTCAAACATGATAAGGACACAAAATAAATTAAAAATAAATGAAAAAATGGTTATATCAGCCGACATGAAAAAGTCCACACAGCTCCTAGATCTTAAGACTATAAAAAATCTATGAAAATAGTAAATTAGAAGAGCAATGGGGAAGAAGTCGTGGGAAGCCCTGAAAGGCTGTCCTGTAAAGTCCTGGATGCTGGGAGCACAATCACAATGCTAATAATATACAAACCTATTTGTCAAATACCTAATGTAAGCCTGAATAAATTGCTGAAGTGGTAAACATCAAAAGGATTATCCCAGATTATTATATCCTAATATTCTAATTTGTATGACCTTTTATAAAATTGCCAAACAAATTATTGGTCTAATTGTACAGTAAAAAAAATGCTTAATTCGTAACAAATGGCTTTATATGATTGAGTTCCTTCGAAAACGATTTCTTCCTATCAATAGAAAACACAAAATATCCTAATTTGTCTGACCTCATATTGCTTCTTGCCATTGCTGTAAAATAGCAATTAAGTGGTATCCAAGAAATTTTGTTGTTATATAACAACAAAGGCCATTCCAAAAAGCTGTCCAAAACTCCGTTTGAAAGTTATTTAGATTTAGCAAAAAATTAAGTAGAGTTTAAAAACTCGATAACACAATAAAAACTATTATGATAGTTACTTTAGAAAAAATTAAAAAGTTTATTATAATCCAATAAAAAACCCTTCTTTTAAATTTAAAACATGAATGAAACAATCATTAATAAAAATAAAATTTAAAGATTATTCACCGATTGGCTTTATTTTTATAAACAGATTTGCATGCACTTTTTTTTTTTTGTTTTTTGCGCAGTTTTTAATTTTGATACCTTAAATTGGAATGTAATATTACTTCTTCATTCTGTGAAGCTTAAAACACTCATTGGAAAAAATTTACTCCAACAAAGCATATGTACTAAAGTTGTTTTTGTTTTGAAGGAAATTTTTTACTAACATATTCTTAGACTTAGATTTTAGAAAACGGAACTTCATATCTATGTTGATCTATTTTAACTTTTTCTCTCAATTAACCCAGACGGTTTTAATATAATTGACTCCCAAAAAACATTTTAAAAGGGATTTTTCAGGGTCAAATGCGAAAGGTACTTATATTATTGGAATATAAAATATAATTACCAATATACCTGAGTTGAAATATATTTCACTATTTATTGTTTAAATAAAATTTATTTATTGCGTATTCATTAATAAAATATTTAAAATTATATATGATGACTCTCATACATGTATAACCTTCACCAATGACAACAAAAATATATATAAGTGTGTCATTCAGTTTTTAATGTCTACAACATTCAGCAATAGAATAAGATAATAAACTCATGATGATCTTAAAAACCGTACATAAGGTTGTGTTATATAACTTATTTGAATAAAGATTTATAACATATTTTTGGATTAATCTTGTTTTAAAATGTTAGAATATTTGGGTAAATGTTGTCTTAAAATCCTAGACACAAAGTTTTGAGTAAGTTTTTTCTCTCTTAAATAAAAATGGAATACAAATAAATTGCCCACACACATACATATGTTCGCCCACAATCGTATAAGAAAACAAGTTAAAACATTAGTGGCCATAAATCTGTGATGTGACTTTTCTTTTTATAACATTGGAATAATTTTCCAAATAAAATAAAAAGTAATCTTTATCTCAAGAGTATCCGCAATTAAAATATTGTAGAAATTATAAATATAATAACAAAATTATACAAATACTTTACTTCCGACCTTTACGCTTTGGTTTTTTCTTTGACGACTTACCTCCCATCATTTTACTTGGCGAATTATCAGCATTTAATACGAATTTTGTTTGTTCATTAGAATCCGTCAAATGCTTTTGCTGTGCATGTTCCATAAACTTTTGTTGAGTTTCAAATTTTATATCGCAAGTAACACAACGTAATGTAACAATACAATCCATATTGTTGTAGTGACGTTTACGATCAGCTGGATCTTCAATATCAACAGCACAATAACAACACTGAGTACTGCTGACATCTTTACGTTGAAAATCGGCATGTTCATCATAGACATGCGAACGAAATTCCAACTTTAAACGGAAAGTTTTCGGACATAGTTTACATTCGTACATTTTATTTACCACTAATTCATTGGCACGCATTTTCTCCGGAGCCGCTGCAACCGTAGCAGTAACAGCCGCTGCAAAGTTGGCGTTTTTAGCCATAAGATTATGCAAAACTTTATGTAGATTTATGCAGTTACGCTTTTTCAAATGTGATATAAACAAGGCTTTGGATTCGTTTAGTTTGAGACAATTGAAACAACAATTTCTCGGTAGTGTATGGTACTTTTTACGCATATGAGCCATGAAATTCTTATAGGTTGAATAATATTTGTTACAACAACGACAAGTCATATTTTGATATTGTCTTAGGAATTCATCGTTTTGTTGTAGGAAAATTATTTTCTCATCGGTCAATAGTTCGCGGTATTTTTCGGGATTATCATAATCAAAGCCAAATTCACTATTATTAAAAGCATTAACAACTTCTTGTCGATATTTTTGCGGCGTTATGACAGCACCACTAGATAATTTACATGCATCGGCTGCCACAGCGGCGGCTACTGCACGTTGCAATTCTAAGGAAGCATTTAAAGCGGCGGTTTGCTTATTAATTGACTGATCATTTTCTTCTAGCGTCTCGAACAGATTGGGATGTAGATTCTTTTCATGGCGTCTAGCATTGGCGCGCGTTGAGAATTTCAAATTACAAGCACGACAAGCTGCCTCTTTAGTACTCATACGTATAGTGGTACTAGCGGGTAACGGTTTCAAATCGGCTGGTGGTCTTATCACTTCATAATCGTAATTTGAAGTGGATTCCTTGAAAGAAACAAGTTTAATATTAATGTTTGTTTCTTTAATTTATTCAGATTTATAGAACTCACCATATAATCACCTTCATCGGCGGTACGTTCTAAAAACATTGTAGGATCTACTACCATTTCATCGGATTCATCATGCTGTTGCTGTTTAGATCCATTATAATCATCTTCCATCTCAAGTGGTTCGTCTTTTATTTGTACTGCAGGTAACGGCTAAAATAATAAGAAATAGAAATATCGACTTCAATAGATGAATTACAAATATGTTATTAACACATAAAAATATATATAGTAAATATGGAATAAATCTCGTTGCGTTCTAGCAAACCTATTATTAGATTTCATTTCACAATTATTTTTTTTTTTTTTTTTTTTTTGTTTAAAGGAAAAATTTAGAATTTTCTAAAAAATGCATTCCAAAAAGTATTTAGCCAAAGATTATTAAATTCATTTTGAAATTAAATTTGTCCGAAAGAAAATACAAAACAATATAAAATACATATATGTATATTGAATTTCAAAGTCAAAGTAGTAGTAGTAGCTACGCTGTATACGATACATTTACATTATAGGAGTATCGTCTAAACAAACGCAATTGTTGAACAGCACTTGTACAAGCGATTGCCGAGGATGATCCCTCTATCAGACATTCTTCAATAGAACCAGCACTAACAATTGAACTACCACTGGCAGCAACAACAGCAGCAGATGCTGTACTGCTGCTACTAGCCACCATTGTTGCTGTAGTAGTTAATGTTGTACTGGTCGATGTATTTAAAACCGAAGTGATCGTTGCAGTGGATGTTACTGTTGGCGCTGTAATTGTACAAGTGGTAGTTACGGCTGCAGTTACACAAGGTAATGCGGGCATAACAAATGATTGTTGTTGGAAGTTAAAACAAGTAGCTAATAATGGCTGCTGTTGAGCCGCAATATGTTTTTTATCTGCTTTTTGTTTAGTTTTACTCGACGACGCTTGCATATGATATGTTGCTGTAGTTGTTGGTGTCGTAGTTGTATGCGTCGTTTGATTTTGCGTTTGTTTCTGTGACGATGTATTGTATTTATGTTTGGTATAGTGACGTTTTGTTAACGGCATTACGATATTTAGTTGCTGTTTTTGTAATAATTTTTCTTGTTGTTGTTTGTTAGTTTGTTGCGATTTAGGACTCACATAGACTGTTAAAGATTTGCGTTTTTTTAACGTTGAAATTCCCTCCAATATGGAAGAAGCCAATGACTGTTCATCTTGTTGTGGCTGCTGCTGGTGATGATGATCATCATAATGATGATTATCTGATGTTTGATGATGTTGTTCTACAGATTGTATTGATTTATTTGATGATTCCTCCAGCCAGGAACGTTGCTTAACTTGTGCTGCCAGACAACGATTCTTAAACGATTGCCAAGAGTTTAGGTAACTTATGCAGGCGTGACATATGCGCAATGATAAGTTATCATGGCTGGAAATCTGTAAAGAGATGAAGAGATAAGAAAAATAATTAGTTATTTTTCATTAGACAAGTACTTATGAATATTATAAGGATAATGTTTAAATAAGAATAAAAAATAAATTGTTAATAAACAAATATAAAAAACAATTAAAATTATTTATCTGCAAAAAAAAAATAAACAATTGTAGAATGCCAGGATTCAGTTCTTCTTTCACAGAAAGAGGTTTCACAGGAAATCCACACAAAATTTTATTTTCTCTAAGAAAAAGAAATTTATACCAAAACTTGAATTTTCATAAAAAAACTGCTAAAAAACTTATTTGAACCAAAAAAATCTTTTTCCATTAATAAGAAAATAATAGTGTTAATTAAAATCTTATTAAAATGTATAAACAGTGCATAGTTATACCCTACACCACCAAAGGTGGTTGGGGTATTATGTGTTTGTGCAGAAATTGTAACGCAGAGAAAAAATCTTCGGACACCCACCTTAAAGTATACCGTTCGACTCAGAATCACTTTCTGAGTCGATTTAACGATGTCCGTCCGTCCGTCCGTCCGTCCGTCCGTCTGGTCGGCTGGCTGGCTGGCTGGACGGCTGGCTGGCTGGCTGGCTGTCCATGTAAAGCTTGTGCGCAAAGTACAGGTCGCAATTTTGAAGATAATTTGATGAAATTTGGTACATATGCTTTTCTCAACACAAGGACGAAGCCTATTGAATTTGGTTATGATCGGCCCATTATTTCACCTAGCCCCCATGCAAATGTCCTCCCGGAATAGAGTTTTAACACTTATAGATGCCATAAAAATAGGAATATTTTAATAAAATTTAGTACAAATAAGTTTTATATCAGCAAAAATCTGTCTGCCAAATTTCATGAAGATCGGTCCATAATTGACCATAGCTATCATATATACTCCTCTCCCGAAAATCACTAACGTGCATAAATCCCATACAAATGTTAGTATTATGTTAATATTTAACACGAGTAAGTTGTATATACGTAAAAACAAAATTATGTGGATCGAAATGGTGTAGGGTATCATATAGTCGGGCTTGACCGACTATATCTTCTTCTCTCGTTTAAGGATAAATTTGTAAAGAGAAATTTAATAAAATATTTGCATACCATACATGGGAGTAATGCATTAAATCGACTAATGAATTGTCGATTTCATTACCATTAAATTGAATAATGCTACTTATAATTTTTATACCCTTCACCACAGGTGTAAAGGGTATATATAAGTTTGTCATTCCGTTTGTAATTCCCACAATTTTCGTCGGAGAGCAAAAAAGTTTACATTTTCGGGATCCTTGTAAGAAATGATGACGATAGGACCATGTCCGTCCGTCCGTCCGTCCGACCGTCCGTCCGTCCGTGTGTCGGTTGAAATGGCGTTTATGAAGCCCACCGATAACTGACATATATAATATATATATCAAACGATCGGAAATGCTTTCGAGAATTTTGCTATTGGAATTCAGCAAGATCGGTTCATACAATGCGGAGATATGTTAAGAAAACCGGTTTTTAGAACCGGTTTTCCAGTTTCTGAAGCCTCTGTATATACTAGGGACTTCGTTTTTACAAAGAAGTCTCGGACATTTTTTTCTGAATTTTTGTTCTGAAAAAATGAAATAAATCGGTTCAATAATAACTGAGATATCGGACAAAACGCATTTTTTATTTTTTAAAGCCCTGGTTTAAGCTATAGATTTTTATTTTTATACAGATCGGTCACAAATATTTTTATAAAATTTCGGTTTTTTGAATCAGCAGGATCGGTTTATAAATGGCAGAGATATGCTTTAAAACCCGGTTTTTGAAACCGGTTTTTCAGTTTCTGAAGCCTCTGCATATACCAGGGACTTCGAATTTTCAAAGGAGGCTCGGAAATTATTTTCTGAATTTTTGTTCTGAAAAAATTAAATAAATCGGTTCAGTAATAACTGAGATATCGGGGAAAACGAATTTTTTATTTTTGAAGCCCTTGTTCAAGCTACAGATTTTTATTTTTATATAGATCAGTCATAAATGTTTTTATAAAATTTCGTTTTTTTTTAATAAACCAAATTTGTTTATAATCAACAGAGTTATGGCCCAAAAACAAATCTGTTAAGAATATAAATACACACACAAACATGTATATTAAGCATTGTAATGACTATTAGTGACGTTTTTTGTTTTTTTGTATAGACAAGTAGTTTAGTTAGAAACAGTAGTAATATAATGAATGAATAACAGTGTTGTTGTTGTTCTTTGTATATGCAGTCTGTACAAAAATAAATAGATATGGAATTGTTGTTGTTTATTTTTAAAAACTAAAACATATCTGTTAAGAATATACATAAATACATACACAAACATGTATATTAAGCATTGTAATGACTATTAGTGACGTTTTTTGTTTTTTTTTTTGTATAGACAAGTAGTTTAGTTAGCAACAGAAGTAATATAATGAATAACAGTGTTGTTGTTGTTCTTTGTATATGCAGCCAGTTTGTATATACACACATACAAAAATATATAAATATGGAATTGTTGTTGTTGTTTATTTTTTAAAAGCAAAAAAAAAAAAAAAAAAAAACTATGATTGTTTTTTTTATATATTCAAATTTTCGTAGTTTGAAAAAAATTTAGATTTATATATGTGAAAATATGAAAGCATACGTTAAGGCGAAAATGTTATTATTTGTCGGTAATACGGTAATATGATGTCGATAAGATAGTAAGATGGTAATATGGTAATATGGTGAAGGGTATCAAAGATTCGGCACAGCCGAATCTTTTTTCAATTTCATTTTCATTACCATTGTTTTTAATAATGGTAATGTTTTTTAATGATATCTTTTCATTAATAATTATTTAAAAAAATAAAATCTTTATCATTAAATGATTTAATTTTATAAATTCATTGTCATTATTTAGTAGAATTTTTCGTACAATTCTAGCTACTTCTTAATTATATTTAATTTGTATTCGTTTACTCTTCTATTTGGTACATATATTTTTGCATAATTTTTAAAAATACTGCATTTTATATTCATTAATCATGCTGTAATTGAGATTTATATTTAAATGATTTAAAAATCTTTATTAAAACGATATTAAACTACTCCACGAATACTAGAAACACATTTCAAAGATTTTTTTTTTATACAAACAATGCTTTTTTCAGTAATTATAATTAGTATTTGAGCATTTTTTTGTAATTTCATTACCATTACTTAAAAAATTGTAATTTAAAAAAAATCAGTATCATTAAATGGTAGTTAAATTTTTTAAACTATTAATTTTTTTAAGTAATGGTAATGAAAATTCAATGCTCAATGAAATATTCCCATGTATGTTGCATACATATGTATATTACCAAAAAGTATAAATTAAAAATAAACATCTATTTATGTATTTATTCATCTTAACAGTTTTTTACTGTATAAAGCAAAATGTAAGATAGAAGAAAAAAGTAATTATCCAATAGATATAATTATAAGGAAGGATAATAATTAAGGATAATACAACAATTGGAAGTACATAACAACAGACACACATGCATACAAAACTACATATATAATATAAGTACATAAAATAAGATTTTCAAACAAACACACATACATACATACATACTTTGATATAACTATAATTATTTGCTTGCGTTTGCAAATGCTCTCAAACAAACAGACAGACATATTCGCACAAAATTTAAAGCTTTACAATTGCCAATTGGAAAATTTTGACAAACATACACACAAACAAATTGGAATGCAATGTAATTTTACTTAAACAACGATAAAGTAATCATACAAGGACATTAATACCAACAACAATCAACTGCAACTACTTATATAAAAAGGGTCTACTACAACACATTACATTAGAGTAGGAGCAAACATACACTATATTACAAACAAATAAACAAAATTGATATTTCAAAATCTTTAATGTTCCTACTTTACGTACATACATCCATATGTACATTTATAAATATATATGCATAAAGTATGTACATATGTATGTTCTTTTGATTATGTATAAGTAGTCTATGTGTATTTTATATAAAATTATGCTTCAAATGCAAATTATATTTGTTATAATTTTCCTTTACACACAAACATATACTCATACATGTGTACATACACATTGATTTAAAGCAAAAAGGGTCAATGACTTTTTAATTAAAGAAATAAGCAAGAGATATATTAATATACTTTGGTTACTAATAAAGGTAATGCTTAAGCTTAATTATCCTGGATAATTCTAGAAAAATAACCAAATAACCAACCTATACATAAAAATTGATTTTTTAAAGTGTGAGTATATTATAGTTGGAAAACAATTATTCTATACAAAAACATTTTTCTAGCATATACTTAGTGTGAGTTTAGAGGTCAGTAACTTCTCTAACTCCTTCTACTCTATTGTTGTTATGAATTTAAAAAAAAAAAAAAAATAATAAAAATTTATAATTTATGTACAACTAATGGTGGCAATTTTGTGAAATCCCAAAGCTCTTGTTAAGTAAATGTTTTGCACAATTTCTATGTTGAAAAAATTATAAATAATAAAATTTTGGATTTCTACATTAAGAACAATATACATATGTAGATATCGAGTATAGTATAAAATACTGGTCCAAAAAGCTTTTATAGGGACTGAAACTAAAAAACACTTTTAAGGAATCACATTTTTTTAATAATAATTTAAGCAATTACTACGTGCTTTTGTATTAATAATTTAAAACGTTTCTTAAGAAATTTAATTTTTTAGTTGAACTTTTAAAAAAAGTATGTTTTTTAAAAATTTATTGAAATAATTATAAATAGTAGATTGTAATCTTATCAGACATCTGGCAGTATGGAATGCATATTCTAGCCAAAAAACTTTTTAGTTTTTGCTTAAAATTCAATTAAACCTCTCTAGACAATACCAAAAATAATAATAATAAATAAATGCAATGTGTAATATATTTCCAATTCCAAACTGCATGTTTTTTGCAATATCATATTTTTTTTCCTGAGCTTCAAATGAGCCAAACTGTTAGCAAATTTGGATATTTTTCGTCCTACCAACACATTTTAGGCTTAGCAGCATATTCTGTCATATTTACATAGAAAATCCTCATTTTAGCATTTTAAATTGTATGTTTATATATATTTTATACCAAAATGTATCAAAGGTCTACTTCATGGGAACGGATATCAGGCGCTCTTATAGACTGTCGAAAAATTACAGGGGTTTTGAGCTAGAAAGGTCTTTTGTAGAGAAGTCGGTTAGGGTTCCAATTGGTTCTTAATTCAGGGTCATTAGGAAATGGATTCTATGTAGAACGAATCATGCCTAGAAAAATAGAATGAACTGCATATATCTAGAGCGGTATGGCCTAGTCTAAAGCTGGCAGATTCAAAATATTTGCTGGGTATAAATTGGGGAAGTAAAAGAGGTCATTGAAAGCATAATTACTTGTCACTTCTTGATAGGGAAGATGGCCAGTGGAACGACAGATTTCTATAGCTTAGGGGCAATCTTTCTTGATTGTGATAGGTTAAAGGTTCCACTTATCTTCCATTAGATTTTCCTTATCATTTTCTTTTTTATTATTTTCTTTTTATTGTATTAGAAGGGACTTGAAATGTACAAAATGGTCTCTAAGTGCTTAGAATGTTTAAAAGCGCAAAAGAATATAGTTTTAAGGAATTGCTTATAAAAATTAAGTTATTTTTAGCATGATTATGAGACAATTTTAAATTTACTTTTGCTATTACAAAAAAATTTGGCACATGGTTTATAACAGAGTTTTAATGAAAAAAAAAATTGCACTACACTAAATGGTGCAAAATCTGAACAGTCACTACACATAAACTGCAATTAAAATTTTTTCACTAAACGTTAAAATATAAGTGGCCATAAAATATTCCAGTCAATCACAACTCACTGAATAAACTTTAGTGAGCTATGATGGTAATTATCAAATTTATAATAGTTTTAGAAAAACACTATATAATTTAGAATTTGTTTTTGTGTGTTTGGAGATATTATAAGCGTATTTGTGTATATTAAGCCATCGATATATAAAAGAGTAACGTTACTGACTAATTCATCACCCCACAGCCTGAACGTCTAAAGCTATAGAGATTTCTTGGTCTCCCGCTAAATAGATCGACTAAGTCGGGGTTTTTGGAAATTCGAATATTTAAGAGACAATATTTGTGTGAAACATTTGTTTAAAATACGTTTTAGATTTAAAAACGGTTTATGAAAATGGGTGTTAGTCTTTATTTTGTCTTTATTGAAAAATATTAAGTCATTTATCAATTTAATGAAGATTAATATTTCAAATCTAAATTAAAAATACTAATTCAATAAAAATAAAATGAATACGAATTCTTTTAAAATATTTTTTATATAAATTTGTTTCCTTTAAAAAGCTTTTTTGTAAACCGCAAGCAAGTACTCCTTTATAGGAAAATAATAATTATATTTTTTTTATTAATATATCCCGATAAAACGTTAACAAAATCCACAGCAATACACAAGAATAACTCTTCTGGCTTTTAAACATTAATAGCACAACTAAATGTTCACCTTTTAAAAACAACTTTTAGCAATAATGAGCATATTTGAAATATATCTAATGAAGATCACCAAAGAAACATAAAACAATTATAATTTAATTAAACTTATATTTAATTCAATTATTAAGTAGACTCCAATTAAAAAAATAGAACAAAAATCTCATTTATTTATTTATAATGTCAAAAATCAACTTATTTACTGTTAAGAAAACAAAAATAAGGAAACTTCTCTCATTCTCTGCAAACACCCACAAAAAAATGAACTGAACAAAACAAAAAAATTTAACAATAACACAGGATGTAATAAAATAATACAATGAAATACGCATTTGATTTGGAAAAATAAATCGCTCACACTTAAATTCCTTAATACTAAGAAGTTTCACTCAAACCCAAATAAATGCAACAGCAAACATATCCTTATGGAAATATTTAACTTAGTTGGTTGTTGTAGCTGTCATTCATGTAGATTGTAAATGTAATTGCAAATAGTGGTGTTGGATGTAAAGTATGAGTTAGTTGGTCTATGGAGTGGGTAAGGTGAATAAACCATTTCAAAAGAGTAACCACCAATATGTACCACTACCCGAACATTTACACAAAAACATATAAGACATACTTACACATTACATTATAACTATCTTATCCTTTGCGTATACAGAAATATACATACGATGTTCATATAGTATGTTATTATGTATATGATTGTGTATCTATGTAAATGACTACTTTTATGCATAACAACAAACACTTAATACATGACCATACGCTCTTTATCAGAGTTAAAATTTAGTATCAAAGACAATTTTCTTAAAGAGTTTGAGTTTAATATTTTAATACAAAATTTTCAAATAATACAAGTTCAAATGTTGTCTTTCGTTTACGTTTGTGTATTCTTATTTTAGGTATTGCATTTTTAATTTAAATATTGATTTTTAAAATGTTTTGTAAAGTGGATAACAATATTTTATTTTCAATATTTAAGGACTGCGCACTAAAAATTTATTGCATACATTTCAGCTTTTATAAAAAAAAAAATATATATATATATATATATATATATATATATATATATATATATATATATATATATATATATATATATATATATTTTTTTTTTTTTAATAAAATATGTAACAAATATCCGAATATGTGGTGTTTTTTGATGATACAAAAGGAAGCTTTTCTGATGACACTCATTTGCTACATTTCTCATCCAAAAGCGTCATTTGTTATGAACAAAATGTTTTGCCAGAAAAGAATTTATTAAACAATTTCGATTATTCTACACAATACACTTTCCATAAATTTGCGATATGAAATTCACGAAATTATAAAAAGGCCGCCAGTATCACCCTTTTGACAGCATTCACATTTTTGATAAAAATAAATCTAAAAACCTTTCGACTTAAATTTCTCTCCTTCAACATTTTTTAGCGTTCCTATTAGGAACTTTATTTACATGGTGGGTCTTCAAGCCAGCTTTCTGATTAAAGAAAGAGATGTAGAGATTTTCTCTTATATTAACTTTTCATTCGGTTATCAGGATTCGTTTTCTTTAATAGATTAAAATAAGAGATAAATATTGTTTTAATCGCCCGTACATAACCAGGTGTTAAAGCAGTGTTCTTCGACGTAAACACTATCAAACATTTTGGCACTACAGGAAACTAGCTAGCGTTCCTATCGAAAAGGTGTTATCATAATAAAGTGTCCCAAAGTAAACTGTTGTCCAAACTTTTGGACAACAACTTTAACCCATTAAAGACCAAAGAAAGTAGGTTTCCGTGAGGAGTTTTTAGGTTATACAATTTTTCAGATAATAGGTAGATGAATTTGTTCATACTTTTGAAGGCTACGCATTTGAAAAATTGTACCATTTTTGAGATCTGCGGGCTTATTAGTTATTATATCAAATACACCCACTCCTTACTTCTCATTTTCAATGATTTTATAAGGGTTAATTGAGAAATTCTTGATTTTTACTACTTAAAGACTTCTAGGGGCTATGTGTGACAAGTTAGAGACTTGACAAGTACTACATTTTTGTAATCGCCTGTCTTGGCTATAAAACAAGAGTGACTAATTTCCTCTACCTATTACCTGGAAAATTTTATAACCTAAAAACTTCTCAAGGAAGCAAATTTTCTTTGGTCCTCAATGGATTAAAAATGTGACGTGATGGAAAATTTTCATTTTCTACTCTATATCAAGCCTAAGGAATAATAATATTGCAGAATTATTCGAGATATAAATTTTGTTGATCTGTACTATAAAAAGTGGTACAAATTAGTTTAGCAAAATATTGCTTTAAATGGACCAATATACCAATATATTCTCTAAGTAGTTCTATTTATGTTCTTTAAAGTTTTCAATATGTTAAAAGCCTGAAATTGGTAATATTTTTATATCAAATATGATCTCCTTTGTTACTTTAATTAATTTGGTCAATTAGGCAAAGTTCTATAGTCAGTATATCTAAGAGACAGCTCGCTTTGGTCACTTATGCCTTCGACCTTGTTACGTTTCTGTTGTGCAAGCAGCGACTAAGTATTAAATGTTTTAAATTTCATCAATCATTTATCGTTTTTTTTTTTTTTTTTTTTTTTTTCTATTAACACCTGGTAATTACCCGTGTAAGTCCACTTAGAACACTGATATATATTCCCAAAAGACTGCATTCGTTAAAGGTCAGTTTTTTGTAAGTAAAATTGTATATATACATTTACATATAGATATACATAAATATATACATAATCATATGACAACATATATTCATGTACAGTATCGGTCACCTAATTAGCCCACCCAACCAGATTTTTTTTTTTTGGACTTAATTTTATTTTTCTAGAAAAAAGTTTTTAATTGTTTTATTAATTCAATATATTGACTATTATATACTTAATACATTGCAGCCAAAACTTGCATTAATAAACTAAAAATTTACGCAAAAACATTGTTTTATTAAATATTCCTATAAAAATCAAGGACAGCTAATTAGCCCACTTACACTATTTATTACGAAAAATCTAAGTAAGCTCTGAAAAAAATTATGTTTTAATATAAAATTCTAAGTATAAAGTAATTTTAATTAATTTAAAATAATTTTCGTGGGAAGATTTCATGGAAACATCCATTAGAATACTAATATTCGACAACACATACAAAGTGGTCAAAATCGATTAAATCCATTAAGAAAATTGGTTAGAAAGGTTAGATAATCATTACATTATCGTCAATAATCCTCCAAAGTATCATAAATCATTCAAAAACCTCAGCGCTGTGCAAAGAAATGAAAAACTTAGTTAAATTGCGAATTTCAAAAATAGAATAATCATAAATTTCGCAATGAAACTCTGACTTAAAAGATTTGTGGCGAATAAAAAACGCTTTAAAATGTACTTAAGTATCTACTAAAACTAAAACCAATTGCCAAATGTTATACTATATAGTATAAAAAGCATCATAAATATAGATGTTTCAAAAAAGAAAGTAAGTTCTTTATATCAGTAAACAAAAATACAAAGAATTTTATCTAAAAATTTTATCTGAGATGCATAAAATATTTGTCAATAAGTTACCTAGACGAATGATTTAAGCAAAGTTATTTTCAATTTTGCAATGTTAAGGTAAGATTTTACACTTTCTTTTTAACTAGAATACTAATAAAACTTTTTAATACATCGCATATACCAACTACCAGCAATTGTATGCACTAGATAGTATCGATATAATATCTATTAAATATTATTAGATAGTTTATCAATTTTAAAATGATTTCTCAACTTTTATTTTTCTTTTGTAAAAGATTTTTCTTACTTAAATGCTGATTATTTGATCATCTAAATTCGCGGAGTAACTCAAACCGTAATTTTAGTTAACGAATTTAAACTTTTTGTATTGCTTTCGATGTTACAGATGATTGTTTACCATAATTAAAGTACTATCAAGGTTTCTATAAAATTTCATAATATTTTAATTTACATTTTTCGCGATTTTTATTAAATGTCGAATATTCGAAATATAAGGCGTTTTAACCAATTTAGATATGAATTTTTTTACGAAAATTGCAGTACTTCTATTTTTAAATTGTAATCCATATGAAAAATTACTTTTTTTCAAAGCTTGCTTAGATTTTTCGTAATAAATAGTGTAAGTGGGCTAATTAGCTGTCCTTGATTTTTATAGGAATATTTAATAAACCAATGTTTCTGCGTAAAGCGTTAGTTTATTAATCCAAGTTTTGGCCGCAATGTATTAAGTACATAATGGTCAATATATTGAATTAATAAAACAATTAAAAACTTTTTTCAAGAAAAAGAAAATTAAGTCCAAAAAAAATTCTGGTTGGGTGGGCTAATTAGATGACCGATACTGTATATTAGAGTGTCCCGTTAAAAATAATTTTGTAGGAAGACCACTCAAACAATGCTTATTGATGACCTGAATACAAGAAAAATAATACAAAAATTTTAATTCCTCTTCAGTTCCCTATCAGCGTTTGAAAATTACGGGACCATAGTAGTAATTTTGCTCAAAAACTTTTTGGAGTTTCCTTATGAAAATTTCATACTTTCGTCATTTTTATGTTTTCTTTATCAGAACCTCAAAAATGAAGTTTATCGGGATACTCTAATATATATTTGTGTAGTGTGTCCCGTAGACAAAAACGGTGCGTAAAAATTAGCTGAATATGGAAAAAATATTAAAAAATTTTAAAACTGATCGTCAGTTCCCTACCAGAGATTGAATGTCACGGGTCTAGAACTTTTCGTCCAAAATATAGTATTAAGTTTTGTCTTGAAATGGGTATCAAAAAATTCGTAATTTTTAGCCAATTATAAAAAAAAATATGTTAAAAAAATTTTGCAAAAATTTTGGTAAATAAACCGTCATTTTAGTACACCATGCAAAAAAAAAATTTCGATATTTTTCTTAAAAAATGTATAATAATTTTATAATTTTGTTCCCTTTATGGCTAAAATATTAAAAATTTGCATTGTAGTAGGTACTGTTGATAATATATAATTTTCCAAATTTTTCCAAAAAATTTTTCATCAAAATGCCTAAAAAAGTCTTTTAGCGAAACAAAATCCCATGGGAAAAATTTTTAAAATATTATTTCCATAACCAGCCTAAAATTGCGAATTTTTTGGCACCCATTTCAATTAAAAAATCTAAACTTTTTTTTACCAAAATGTATGGGACTAATAATTTTTCAATCGCTGGTAGGGAACTGAAGATTTTAAATAATTTTTTTGTATTAAACAAATTTTTACGTATCGTTTGAGGGGTCTTCCTACATCGAAATCTCGAAAAAGGGTTTCCTCGGGACACTCTAATGTACATATGTATGTCCTTTGTTAAGTTTCTATAGTTGGAGTAATAACATAATAAATTTGTATGTACACTTGTACCTACCCCCTCAATAGAATAAGTAGATGAACAACCAACATTTAAACCAACACACATCATCATCATCACAAATAATATGCTCTTTGATTAAAGTTCCTATTGAAATTGTAATAGAATATAATATTGGAATGGGTAAAAATTAAATAAATTGCATACATATGAAAACATACCTATGGAGTAATTCCATATCAAAACGGGCAAAAACAGTAATTTTCGGATTTCATAACTCCGATTTCAATGAAATTCGTTAAAGTTATTACATATTACAAGTTTTGCTCAAATTGCAAACTTTCAGTCTTAAGACCCTTTCCGGTCCAAAAATATGACGTTTTAAAAATTTAAAAACTATTAAATTTTATCCAAAAGTGTACATAGTTCATTGTTCATAACTTCTAAACTATACATCGTAAATTAGTAAATAAGTAGAATTTTTTTAACTAAAAGCTTTACAGTTATAGTCATATATATTTACACATTTAAAAATTTTTCGAAAATTTGGAAAAGAAGTCAAATATTTTTGTTGTTATAAAATATTTTGAAAAAGTTCTTTTGTTGTTGTAATGCCTGAGATGTGTAGAGTAGATTGTGCTAATTTCTGAAAAATTCGCGGTATTTATTTCTGATATTGAAAGAAAAATTCATTCTAAAGTATTTACACACATTTTTTTTTACTTCATAATTATTTACACATCTTTAAAAAATTCAATTATTTACGCTTAACTTTGCTAAATATGATCCCAAATATTGTCTATAAGATAGACTTCTTTTCCAAATTTTCGAAAAATTTTAAAATATATAAATATATTTGACTATGACTGTATATAATAGTAATTAAAATATTTGTATTTATATAATTTACATGGTAATAAAAAGGTTAAACGTTTAATGAAAAAATGTTCTAAAATTGTTTAAAACCATAGCTGTAACTTATAAATGAAATAAAAAATAAAAATACTTTTTATTTCATTTCTATTTCTTATTTCTAATTAAAAAATATTTGTTAATCAATCTATTATCTTTTGAATAAAAATATTAAGGATTTCTATTTATACTAAAACAATTGAATTTATTATAAATTTGTATCTGATTGAACAAAATAAATTAAAAATTAAAATATTTTATTTAACCAAAAGAAAAACAAATATATTTTTATAAGAAGATAATCAAAAGTTTTTTATTTGACTATTTTAAAGTTTACTAATATTTATATGTATTTTATTTAAATAAAAAAACTTCAACAAATTTTTCTGATTTTTATTCAAAAACTTTATATTCAAATAGAAACATTTAAAATAAATATTTTTATTATTTTATTCAACAAAAACTCCAATAAATAAAAATATTCAGCCTCAAAAGGCTTGAATAACAAAAAATTATAAAATTTTTTCAAATATTCAAGTATAAAAAAAATATTTTCCTTATTTTTCTTTTTCAAAGTAAATTTAAAACAATTCAAACAAATTCATGTTGAATAAAAATATTCAAAAGTTTTCTATGAATAAAAAAAATTGAATGTTTTAAAACAGATATTATTTTATTTTTAAAATGGAAAATAAAATAAAGAACAATTGTATTCAAACTAAAGAAATAAAATATATTTTAAAATTAGTTAAAGACTTAAGAATTTGATTTATATTTTATAAATTTATATTCGAATACTTTTGTGGAAATATTATTTTATCTAACTTGTTAACAAATGGAATAATATTTAAATAATTTTTATTCAAATTAATTTCAAGTAACTGAAAATCATATTACAAAGAGTATAAAATAATTTTAAAGAAATCTATTTCTAAAAATATAAATAAAATATTAAAATAATTTATTTTTAACAAATATTTTGATTGAAAATATTCACAATGAACAGCTATGTTTAAAACACACACTTTTGTTTGATATAGAGGTGCAGACAGAATGTATTTACCATTTGATATTTCTAAATTTGTTTACAAATATTTATTATGAAATGTAAATGAGTAAATCTAATAATTTTCACTTGGAGGATATTTAAATTCATACGCAAAACAGAGCCTTCTCCAACTTTAAAGACTTCTGGGGGCTATGTGTGACAAAACTCCTCCGGAAAGTAAATTTTCTTTTATTACATATGACGTAATAAAAAATTTAATTTTACTTACTAAACCATATAACGATTAATGAACAATAATTTTGTAGAATTCTTCGCGATAAATATTTTTTTTGAACTGTGTAATTATTTCGTCCAAAAAAATATTACATTCAAACCTTAAGATTTTATTTTCTTTCCTTAAAATATAAAAAAACAAGTAAGAAAGATATAGTCGGTCAAGTCATATAATACCATATGATACCCTACACCATTGTAAATATGCATCAAAATTCGTAGTAGTGTATATTTCAATAAAATATACATATGCATTATATTACTTTAATTGTGCATTTTAAGGTGATTCTCGGAAGTCAGACTTAAGTATATGGAAACTATGATCTATTGTAGGCCAATCATCAAAAATTTTGGTACTATTATTTCTACTTATATAAAACATATTTTTATCAAATGTCAACTTTAGTTTAAGATTTATTCACGATAGAAGCTATGGTTTATTGTGAACCGAAAAAACTTATTCGTGTCGAATTTCATTAAAATATACTTCTATTTAAGGCATTTAGGATCGTTAATTCACTATTTCGGGAGCACATTTGTATGGGTTCTAGGTGAAATTGTGGACCGATCATAACCAATTTCAATAGGTACGTCCTTGCATAAAAATCGCACGTGCCAAATTTCAACAAATTATTTTAGAGATCGATTTGGTACTTTAAGGATTTCATTATGTTAAAATTTTTGAAAAAATACCATAAAAAATTTATTAATTTTTGAAATTTAGTACATGTTAAATTTGTTGTCAATAATCTAAAAATTATTGCCCTTCAATGTCCTCTATGAGAATACAATTGATTATGGCTTTTATTACAACAGATTACATAGTTTTAGTAAAATATACATATAAGGATTCATTTGTAGGTCATAACACAATCACACTTCCTCATACAAACAACAAATTTCCATTTTGTTATAAAATCGAAGAAAATATTACAAAACTATTAAAACCAAAACACAACTACTCCACTTTACTTTCATTTTAATCACGTGGTTTGGTAGTTGGCACCGTATGGTCGAAGAGAAATACAACCAAAAAAAGCTGGCACAATACAATCGAGGTTTCATAAATTGTGAACACGAAGAAATGTTGAACACCATACCAGCTCTTCTTTTTTTTTTTTTTTCTTTTACAGCTCAAAATCCAACATATGGATTTGCCAACAGTATGGGCAAGTGTTTTAGAAGAACAGCAACACACACGGAAAACGGATTTCCAAAAACAACGAAACAGAAAACCGAAACAAGTAATAAAATAAACTAACAAAGCCGATGAAACAGAAATAAAAATAACAAAAGTACGAAACAAACAACAAAAGATAAATCCAGAAAACACTAGAGCACAAGCAGACGCATACAACCAAAGAGCCAGCTAGTAGTGTCACAATAAAAATGAAATGCGTGTGGAATACGTAGAAACAACATGTTTTCGTAAATAAGTTCACAATACATATTCAAGCGTCTACAATGGTTGGGATTGTTTAACGAAAACAAAAAATGGAACAGTTGTAGAAAAGAAAATGACTCGTTGGCCTGGATGGCAGTATTCTTTAGCAGGCATGTTTGGAAAGTAGCAGCTGTCGTTTTGTTAACGATGATGACTGATGTTAATTATGAACTTCATATGACGGCTGCAAAATACAAAAGCAAAGTATTGTTATACACACAATACAAATCTTAAGCACATGGACACGAGTTTATTTTTTGGTACAATAATAACAACATAGCACCAAAAAAATCAACACAAATCCATCGTTACCACATTTTTGTAGCTAACCAGTCACTACAATATAACAATGGTAATAACAACAGCAAACACAGGCCATAATAACAATTTTAAGTCAGAAGAAAGGTAATATGATATGGAAAGGTATATAAAAACACAGCAATAAACATACTGAAAGATGAAGAAAGCAATGTGTAATGACAAACAGGTAGTTTAAGGAAGATTAAGTCTTAAAAGGACAAACACAGGACACAAAACCTAAAACGTGCATAAATGTATACAGGAATATGTGTATTTAAAAATACAAGGAGTAGCAATTAACTAATGAAGTGTGTAGAGTTGAAAACAGTGTGTTTTCGTTGTATACATTGACAGATAATCATGATGGAATAGTTCTGGAATTTATCAACATCATGTGTAACACAAAAAATAACTAAAAAATATATAGATATCACAATGTAGGCAACAATAAAGAAACATAAAGGGAGATGTTCAAAAATGACGATGAGTGGAAATCGATAAAATAACGCGATGAGGATGACAAAAAAGCCTCCACACAAGGAAAAGGTAACCAAACCTGGCAGCCCAAATCGTCAGGCAGTCAGCCATAAAAGCAAATCAACCACCACCATCGTCAACATTAATATCATCACTACCATACATACGATTTACTGTACATATGCAGCATACTACTAGCGCTCACAGTAAGTACATAAGGGGCGAGGCAAAGTTACTTATAAAGAACTCTTAAGGAAGGAAGATGATGATGATGATGATGTATACAACACACAAACACTTATGCGAACTGTATACATAAATGGAATAAATGGTGGTATGGCATCATGTATTTTGGATTTGGTATACTCTGGCATACCAACTGTGGAAAGTTTTATATGAGCAGCTGCTACTGCTACATTTACTGCCTGTTTAGGTTTTGGAAAGTTATTGCGTATTTGCAAATTAAGATGAAATCTACGTGGATGATGTAATCAAAAATATCAGGAATAAACCAAAGAGTTTATATAATAGAAATCAAAGTTTTTTTTGTTTCAAGGAAGACAACATTATATATATTTAAATTTTGTTATAAAGAAATTCACGTAAATAAGTTAAAGTTCTATTAGAAAAATATTTAATTAAAAAATAAAATTAAATAATTTAATAAAATAAAAATGATTTAATGAAAAATATAACAAATTGTAATCTTTACTAACCACAGCACGGTTTCACATTTATCCGAATTAGAACGACAAAAATATGAAAATAAAAGCTTATTAATTGAAGTAATTCTTTTTTCATTTATTAGTAAACATAACATTTATTATGGAAAAAATACTTAAAGTATTGGAAAGTGTCTATAGCGTGAATTATGGATTTTCAAAGTTGCTGCTTTTAAAAATAATCTAATTTTATTTATAACTTTTGTAAAGAAGTACGTTAATTTTAACTTCATATATCTCAGTAAATACTGCAGATATTAGGATACATTTATTATTATTTTCGGTGTGTAATAATAATAAATGTATCCTAATTATTCTATTATAATTTGCTAGGTTAAAAAAATCAATACTGAAAATAATGTTTTTTATTGAAAGGAAATCACAATATTAAAAAATATATTTTTTGGCAAATTCAATTTTTAATGGATTGGAACTAAAAAGTTCCAACGAGTTCCAATTTAAAAATACGATTGTTATATAAAACAATATCTATAAAGTTATATTTGAGAATATTGGCTGCGACTTTTTGCGATCTTTCAAAATATTAGAAAAAAATATGCGGTACCTCATGTTAGCAATTTTTTAAGAATTATTTAAATATTTTAAGGTAATAGCTGAAATTTATTATGCAAATGTTACACTAAGATTGGTGATTTGATCTGGCCACGCCTACTTTTAAAATATCCTTTATTTTAAGAAAATTTATAAAAATATATGTGAAATCCATACAAATAAAGTTATTTTTTTCTATATGGGAGTGTCAGTGATTCTACCCGTCCATTTTTAATGGGAATGTTTACGGCCTTATCTACTAACAGAATATACAATTTCTGACCAAATTCTCCAAAACAGGATTTTTGCCCTTCTAAAACTGCCAAATGTGACACTGTGCACAGGCATGAATGTTTGTATATAATTGTCTAGGTAAGGGATTGGGCACGTATGGCCATAAAAGAAGAATGGGTCACAAAAATGTGTCCAACAAAATCTTTTTTAATCGTATTTATCTTAAATAGTAAATAACTTAATTTACTGTTTAAGAAGTATTAATAATCTAAAATATTAATAGGTGTTTTGTGACATCTTTTACGCTTTTATGTATGTAATATTCGATAATCAAATCATAAATTATGATGTTTTTAAGGTCTTATGTTCTAGTTATTTATAAAAATTCCCTTCATCAACAAATTTAATTTTATAATAAAATTTTAGCAAAGTTGCAATTTCTGAGGTGAATACCTTTATTATTGTTTTATACATTTTTCGCAAAATATAAAAGTTATGAATTTACATTAGTTTTAGACATACAAATTTATAAGTCAAATTAAGGACGTTGCTCCATAAATTGCGGTTTATCCCAAGAAAAATTTATAGATATCAAAAAATTCGGATTTAAATTATCTGCCAAAATATTTTGGAAGATATTGAGAATTATATTATAAAAAAATTTTTTCTTTAATTTATAATAAATCGAAAACAACAAAAATATGAACTCTTATCCCTTGGATACAAAACTAAATATGTAAATCAAACAAGTGATATTTCATATAAATGCATTTATAGGTTTTGAATTTATTTTCAATTAAGTTATGGTATTAAAATAAATAGATATTAATAAAACTTGAAGGGGTTTAAGATTTTTTTGCTTTTTAAATTGGACATGTTTTTGATATATGATTTTTGGCCCCTTATATTAAAAACTAGAATAAATTCAAAAAAAGGGGTTTTTATGCTTAGAAATTATTGATTACATGATTGAGAAATTCCGAATTAGTGTTGGCTCTGTGATATATTTGTACTCAATTGTTAAAAAAATCTGGTATGTTGAGATGTAATGCACAGAAAAATCAATAGTTTAATTAAATCGCAGGACTACCACTTAACACAATCCTATCTAAGGTGGTACTCCAAAAAAATGTGAATTGAAAATTAAGTTCAAGCAATGATTTTCTGGGAGAAAATCAAACACTGCAGGGTTTCAAAAATGTTTAAATTTATCTCACAACATAAAATCATTTATTTGACCTAATCTACCCAATTGTTATTATGCAGAAAATGATATAAAAAATGCAATTGATTTTGTAACAAGAGAAAATCACCTACCAAATTTTCCAGAATTGCAACCAAATGAAAAATAGTATTTTTAGTTGATATTTAAAGAAGATAAGAAAGACAATATTTTAATACTATGTGTAATTTTACATTAAAGCATCAAAAAGTGAGTGGAAACCTCGTGCAAAAATTTTTAATTAATGTATTATTTGTTTTATTTAAGAAATAAAATGGGTAAATTAAACCTCCAGAAACTAAATCTGAAATCTCATAAATATACTTCAAAGCCAGATGAATAATTTCTTACAAAGTCATCCACAATCCACCAAGCCTTTTTTTTATTTTTTTTTTTTTTTTTAGGAAATTGTCAATTTATAATTATGATTATACAGTTTTAAATGGAACTCTATGGAAATCATTAGTCATTAAACTAATATTCAAACGGAGGAATTTATTTAGCCTAGTGCATGTATTTATTTAATAGTATAAATTTGCTGCTTTAAAAAGAAATAATTTTCTAATGATGACTAAAGATCACTCAAATGTAATTGTACTGCCCGTAAGTTCTTGTACGTATAGTTAGAAATCAAAACTTGTTGAAAATAAAAACAAGCGCGAATTATATTCGGCCTGGTCGAATCTATATACGCACCATCAACTTTTTCAAATTTTACGTTATATGGGAGAGGGCGGTAAAGTGGGCAGGCAACTGGGCGGACCACGCCCATTTTTTTGTTTACGAGTTTACATTGGTCCTTGAGCTATTTGAACACAATTTCGTTGATTTTCACCTTATATGGGAGGTGGGCGGTAAAGTAGGCGGACCACGCCCATTTTTGCTTTCCGAGTTTATATCGATTCCCGAACTATACATAAAAAATTTCGTTGTCGTACATGCTTTTGTTGAAGAAATATCTGCAGAAATGCATGAAACGGACACCCTGTGTTTCTAGTTTTTAGCCCATAACTTTTTTGTTTATTAACCGATTTTGCCCATTTTCAATCCCAAACAAACCTTATAAGGTTAAGGTTGGTTTGTTGTAAGACAAACATTTGTGCCAAATTTCGTCTCCCTACGTTGCCCCGTTCGAGCCCTATCCTGCTTTCAACAGACGGACGGACATAGCTAGATCGACTCAGAATCTAACTCATCTTTTTGATGGTGGGTGTAATAATATACGTGGTAAAAGTTGTTCTTGACAAAAATTGTATTTCAAAGCACAGGGCCTTGTTAGATTTTATCATTCAAATAATGCAATTATAGTAAAAAATCTGCCAAAAACATTAACAAAATTATAATAAAAAATAAAATATGAGATAAATGATAAAATATTAAGAAAAGCTATTATAAAAAAAAAAAAAAAAAAAAATATTTGTTCAGGAATCTTCAATAAGGATAATATGTATTAAATATTTTAGACATATACAACCCCAATTTTTAATTGAAAAACTCTCCTTACTTAACCTCTTTAAGAAAAGATATAAAAAACACAATATACATCATACATGGAAGTAATGCATTAAATCGACTAATGAATTGTCTATTTCATTACCATTAAATTGAACAATGGTACTTATAATTTTTTTCATTACCATTATTTTTAGTAAAATAAAAAAACACATTTTTTTTATACAAACAATGCTTTTTTCAGTAATTATAATTAGTATTTGAGCATTTTCTTGTAATTTCATTACCATTACTTAAAAAATTATAATTAAAAAAAAAATCAGTATCATTAAATGGTAGTTAAATTTTTTTAAATAGCTATAATTTTTTTAAGTAATGGAAATGAAAATTCAATGCTCAATGAAATATTCTCATGTATGATATACATGCATGTATGTATTTTGTTTTGTGCAACTCTATTGAAATTAAAAATTTTACAACTATAAAAACTAACGATAACACATCACGGAGTATTACGGAACAGTTCGGGAACCAGTCAAACCAAGTCAGCATATTTAGAAGTAATTATGAAGATGAAGAACAAGCAAGTATTAGTTAAACTACAAATATACTTAATGAAACAACAACAATAAATTTAAAGCACTCGATCATGTTACCCTGGTGCTGATGATGGTGATGATGACAGCTACACCACGACGACCATACAACCACCAAAGCACAACACCAATATTTATAGAAAGAAAAAATATAATATCATTAACAGTAAAAGTACGTATGTATTTGTTTAGTATGGGTTCACTTTTTGGTTAGGTTTGGTACATACTAACCAACCAAACAGTCAGAGCATGATAGTGATGATACACACTATGAAAAACCCAAGCACAAGATAGCGGAGTCAAATACAAAATAATAAAAGCTACCTAACGACCCAAAAACAACAACAGCTAAAAGACAACATCACCTCCAACAACAATAACTCAAAACAGAAATATAAAATAAAAAAAAAAACGAAACGAAGTGGAATCGATTCTTTCCATCAAAGCAGAACAGAAAAACAACAACAGTAAATACAAATAAATAACAAGTTAAAGAATAGAGTATACAATAATAATAAAGAGTTGTTGTGAGTAATGTGCTCATACTGGTGGTTTACTCAGTCCCAGGCAGCAACAACGACAAATAAAACTTCAATGATGAAATCCACATGAACAGGGAATGAAACATGTGATTAGATTTGAATTTTGTAGTGGGGAACTACACACTTATGCATATTCAAAATCACCCTTGGAATGATTTTGAAAATTGGCGGACGGACATAAACCAGCTAATCGCTTGAATGACAGATAAATGAAAAGCAAACATAGCTACTTGCACAATCATTAGGTACTATATAATCAGCTAATAACAACAACCACGATGACAACACCTTTATGGCGACAACCCATAACAACACAATCGGGAAAAAAACAAAATGTGAACCAGCGCACCAATCAGCCAACCAAGCAAACCAACAATTATGGCTACGACCATGACGAAGTCTTCATCATCACCATCGAATGCCTCGTCGTTGTCGCTGTCCGTCGTTGCCTCACTACTACTACCACAACTACTACAACTGACGGCTGGCGAACATGGTGATGGCGTTGATGATGCAGACGTCAAACGAGGGCAACCAACACACCAACAAACGCTCGAATATAATCATCGAAAAAAATACAAACGAAAAAAAAGCACACAAAGTGGCTGGTTGGCTGGCTGGCAAATTACTGAGAATATGAATGATGACTGCATGACTGCTTTTTCAGTTCAACTTAACCTCACTTTAAATGACACTCATGGAATGGCACACTTGTCTGGCTACACAAGAGTACATACACATTTTTGAACTTTCCCTGTCCACAGCTGCCAGCCACAGCCAGCCATCATGGCAATGGACATCGGGTGTGGCTTGTTTTTCGTTGTCGCTGTCGTATACACTGAAACACCATTCCCTAATTCCTGCCATTCGGGAAAAATCGATATACACATTGTGCCATTATGGCGACGACATTTGTTCCAACTTACCTTAACGGATACACAGGTATGAATTTTGCTGGCCAAAGGTTCTTTATCAGCAGCATAGCTATTTAAAATGGATATACATTCATTGTCTGGAGCTAAACAAAGGCGACAACAATTATGTCTCCTCTGCTGCTGTGATGGCTGGTTTTGTTGTTGCTGCTGCTGAATTTGGTGTCGTTGCTCATCCGACATTTTGGATTTTCTTTCCTTTAGCCAAAAGACTTTTTATTAGTTCTATTGTACTCAGCTATGTGAATATTTTCCTCCTTCTTGTTTTCTCCACACAATTCAGTCCGTTATTTCCAACTATTTTATTCTTCTTCTATAGTGTTATGTATTAATTTACAAAAAAGTTCCTGTTTTAATTATTGTTATTTTCACTTTTATTTTAATTATTTTTCTGTTGTTTATTATTTTTTTCTTCACCCACTTATTTGTGCGTATTTTTTCAATATATTTTGCAATACTTTTTTCTCTCTTTCTCCCCGTTTTTTTTCAGTTACATTTTTGTTTAACAATGTATGTGTATTTACAGAGGAACCAGGTTTTAGAACATCCGCACACAACGGGATTTTATATTGAACTGTGCCGATTTTGCCGGGATTTTCTGCATTTTTCCTTATTTCCACTCTCTTTCGTTTAAAAACACACATTGAGGAATGGACTGGAATATGAATATGGCGTAGAAAATGTGTAATGTAAAAACGCCCAGGAAAATTGGATGTAAATAAAATTATTATGATAATATGGCAGCATTAAATTACATAGCAAAGAGCAAGGTAGATTATTAAGAAGGTAACGACATTAAAACATCTGAGAATTTTTTTTCTTTTTGAAATCAATATGGCTGCCTGTGTTTTGTAATTTGTAGTGTCAAATTTTTGTTTATGTTTACATTTTTTTTGCATACTTTTGTGTTTTTGTCTTTCTCCTCTCTTTTTACTACATGAATTGTTTTTGTTTTTTGTAAAGAAACATGTGAAATGACAAAATTAAAGTTGACATAAGAGATGACAATGCAAAAACAAAATACATGGGGTTTTTTTGGTGTTGTAGTTGTTGTAGAGTTGTCGTTACCTTCTTAATCTACCTTGAGCAAAGAGATTCCTTTGATAAAATATGCGTTCACACACACACCAGTTTTTCTTGATGATTCTTGTTTGAGTATACACCTAGCAGTTTTTTTCGGTGTCTATTTACCCGCTTTTGTTCATTTGTGTACGTTTGTTTATTTACCCTAACTTCACATATTTTGTGAGCGATAGTTAAGCTATCACACCTTTTATTGACTCTTTAGAAAGCGTTGAGGTGGCGATAGCACACTTTATTGACTCTTTAGAAAGCGTGGAGGTGGCGTCGAAAATGTAAACAGTTCATCCATTGGCAGTACAGGTTGGGTTACTTGACTAACGGCAATAAATACATGGTAGGACGTTTGGCTCTGATGCATCTTTTTCATACGTGTGTAGAATCAAATATCAATTTATTGACCCCTTGGTGCTTAACAGAGTCTTTAGTATTTTACTTTGTAAGAAAAAAGTTAATAATGTTTTTTTTTTATATTTTTATGTTATGCGTACTACATTAATTAAATGAGTATTTAATTTAAACACGTGGAATACATCCAATAGAAATGGATTGCCTCTCAATTATTTTATATAATACAAAGCCCAGTCTTGCTAATTAGAATTTCAATTTATTAAAGAAATCAATTATTTTGCATTTGTGTTTTTTTAAATTGACTTTTTTGTACTAGTCACAACATCGCCACTTTTTGGTCCTGGGTGTCAATAGACTTCCTCCTAGGACATCCCCATGTTAAAGTGACTAGTCAGGTGGTTAGTAAAGTGACTAGTGGTGCCCTAATGTAGTCAGTTAAGTAACTGGTTTCGAACAGTCGACATTGACTGAAGGGTATATACAGTAATGAATTACCAGTAACTGTAAGGCTCTCATAGCTGATTACGACGTTCGTGGAAGATAAGTTAGCTAGGCCTACCAGCAGTTTGAATAATGTACCCAAGAAGGAGTTTTGCGCCCAAGTGATATTTTTCACACTATAAAGGAATTTATTAAAACATTTGTTATAAATTCTTGTTCATTATTAAGTTTATAACATGGAAAAAATCTTTGATCAATTCCAAAAACTGAAAGTGCTCACAGAAAATACCAACAGCGAAATATTTTGAAGCTTTTGTTTGTGCATGTGTATTTTGAAAAGTACTTAAAAGCAATGTTTTTTGTAAAATTGTTTTATTTTAATGGTTATTCTACATTCAAAAACATATTCGCCCCTATTATGTATGTCGTTGTCGACAGCAAGTCACGTCGACAAAACAGAAATGGTATTTGTGATGACAATATTGAGTACAAATCTCAATATTGACAATGTATTGTAATTTTCTAAGTCGATTTAAAGTCAACGTCGAGTTGAAACGACTCTGATTTTGTCGACACATTTTTTGATGTCGACTCATAATGAATGTTGGCAAAATGAAGGAAAAGTCGTAATTTTAAGAATGAGGTTTTATTTAAAATAAAGAAAGTAATAAAATTATGTATATTTATGCCCTACTCCACCATAAAATTTGACGTTTGTCTTGATACAAATTTCTCTAATATAGACTCAACGTTATAATATTTATTAGAATAATTAGAATGTGTTGTTTTTTTGTATATGGCTATATTTATATAATTTTTTACTTACTCTTGCTCGTGTTGTACTTTAGTTTAGGTCTGGTCACCCTATTTATAATGTCTATATGTCGTGTAATAACGCCTACATAGAAACTTCCTTTTCATTTAGCGTTGCCAGATTCTGTACCCATCAAACAAAAACTGTTTGATGACAGCAAACATGGCGATTTTTACACGTACTTGGGTGGTTCAAACCGAATTCATTTAACGCCCTGGGGTCCAAATTGCATTTAAAAAGCTCACAATGGAAAATTTGGAGCCATTTGAAGCTGAAAGACCGCGTAAAAATTATTTCTGATGCAGAAAAAAATCATCATTTCCCACGCAAAACTGGTCGAAGCATAAACTAACTTTAATTTTGTTAATGGTTTTTTTATTAACGTGTAAAAAGTAAAAGTTGTTAATTTCGAGTTAAAAGAATTTCTTTATAAAGTTTCAATTGTTATATTATTAATTGCTAAAGTTAATATAGTATTTTTATAAAATATATTATTTCCGTTTTTTTTTTTTATTTCTTGTAATACAACATGTAAGTAGATAATAATTATATATAAAAACTGTTTTATTACGCGATTTAAAATGATTTATAGATTTATTAACTGCACTGTTTATTTGTTTGCATTATAAATGCAAAAATATTGTCTTGCTGTTTCCACTACTACTAGTAGTTTTTTCTAGTTAAACAAAATAGAAATAGATGAAATTATTGTTAATAATAGGTCATAGCAAGTATAACTATTAAATATTAACTAATTATTTATTTCCCCAATTTGGAGATAAAATTGGAGTTTTTTTTCCAATTTGAATAAGCTATATTTTAATTTTTCTACGTCCGTCTGTCTGTCCCATGTATACTTTCCGAGGTTGCAATTATGAAGATATTATTTTGATGAAATTGGCCACAAGGACAAAGCCTATTAATATTGGTTGTGATCGGTCAGTAAAAAAATGATGTTTTTATGTAATAAGTAGGGTTCATCAAATCGACTTTCCAACAATCGACTTTTTGGTTTGAAAATTGTCGATAAATCGACTTTCTTGATGCCAAAAGTCGAACAAAGTCGGAAAAAGTCGAAAGTAGTCGGAAAAAGTTGAAAAACCGGAAGAAGTCGAAAATAGTAGGAAAAAGTTTAAAAAATTATTCTATTTAAAGGAACATTTTCATTTGACTAGTAATTCATTCATTCAAAATGTGCTACAAATTTAGTGCTGTATTTATTTAAGTTTAAGGAATTGAAATGAGTTTTAAAGATATGTAAATGAATTCTATTCAAAATATGGATTGCTTACGTGATAGCAAAATTTACAATAAAATTAATATTATATTAACTTATTGGCAACACTGAATTAAAAACAATACAAGTATATTTTATTATATTTTAATAACTTAAGTTTTATTTAAATTCGAATAAACTTTAAATATGAATTTTTAATTAATAGGTACTATTATTTCAAGAATAAATATTTCAAATATTTAGATTTTCTAAAAATATGTATAAGATTTTAATAATTTTAAATACATATGTAATTCTTTTACTGATTTATATTTTCTAACAATTAAATATTTATATATAGTAAAGGTATGTTTTATGTGTAAATTTTATTTTAATAAGAGTATATAAATTTTAATAAGAGTATGTATAATACGTATTATCGACAGGAAGTTTATTGTTTTCGGAAACCTAACCTATAAACAAAAACAGATAAATAACAAACATATATGTTATTGCTTTAAATTTTCGCAAAAGTGAAAACTGAACGCTAAACATGGCTGTTGAATTCTACATCACCACCAATAAGCCAATGCTAACATCCATGACTATCGGGTGATTCAAAAATGCGAGCAAATACCGACGGCAATTCGCCAATCATATCGGTGGCCAACATACCACGTCCATGCTTCTGAAATGCCGCGGCATTACATTGCTTTACCAAATAACTGGCTGCAAAGGCGGCCAAAAATCCGGGATTTGCCTGATTAGATTCCAAAGACCAGTGGAAAAAAATGGATAATGCACCACACAATAAATCACCTTGACCACCACAACGTCTGCCAGAACCACCGGGCGGTAGAGCATAAATTTCCGAGGTATTGGGTATATGAATACGATCATTGGCCCCCTTTTCTAGTACAATAACTCCCTCGCCCAACGATGTCATACGTTCTTTACAAAATTTATCACTCTCACTGGCCGGCGAAGCTACTGTACCAAATAGGCGACGAAATTCTATGGCATTGGGTGTTAAAATAATATTACGTTGTCCTTCAATCAAATCTAAATGATCATTTAAAATCGCCAAACCATCGGCATCAATAATCAAAGGTTTTTCAATTTGTAAGCAAACCTTAATTAGTTCTATAACAGTCTTTTGTATAATTGGACAACGACCTAAACCAGGACCTATGACCTATGAAAAGAAAATTCATTTTAATTATATTTCAAAATAAATTTTTAATACTTACAATTACATGCAAACGTTCCAACCAGGGTGCTATTAATTCCACAGCATTATCAGAGTCGAGAAGTGGATGCACAATTAATTCCGGGCTGTAGGACTTGATAACTACGGCCGCCTCTTTTTGGCAAAATACATGAGCTAAATCAGCTCCCACCTTTAAAGACGAAATGGCTGCAAAATATGGAGCTCCAGTATATTCTAATGAACCACCGACTACTCCGATTCGACCATACTGACCCTTATGCTTACAATCCGATAATTTGGGTACTATGGTACGCGAGAGTTTTAAAAGCTTTTGAGTTTGTACTGGTATTTCCATGTTGTTGGTGTTTGAAGATGAGGGAGAAGATGCGGATGACAACATGTCTTGTGAGTAAAAACTACATGTATTATTTATAGTTGGACTTGGCAAACACTTGAATTGATTTAACAAAAATACATTCATACGAGGCTTAGTACGAAAAAATGTAGATTGCATTATTTTCATCGACTATAAAAAGCCAATCACATTTCTTTTTGCAAGAAAAACTCGAATTTAAGGCTTAGAAATTGTTTTTATTTTAAACTTTAAATTAAACCATAAACCAATACTAGAATGTATAGAGCTACGAACTTTGGAATAATCAATTGTTTATTAAATTTGTATTTTTGATACGTAAATTTTTGCAAATAACACCAGCTGTTTAACTAAACAAATAGACACAGTAGCAAAAAATAGTATCAAAAAGATACAATAACAAGTTGATAGTGCCTGTTTCTCTGTGTCGAACGAAAGCTTTCTTTCGACTTCTAAGCGAACGACAACTGATTTGGGTTTCTCTAACTCACTTCTATGCGAACAATGAGTCGAACGACAATTCGAAAGAAAACGTGTTTTCATATAAAATTGGGTTTCTGTATTTCGAACGATAAGAACAAAAATGACAAAATCAGTCACTTGCTATTTTGCTTTCGACTGGTTGAATTTTTAAAGAAAAATAGGAAAAATACTCACAAGGACATTGCACATGTTCCTTAATCATGTTTATTATTCATTTTGATGTATTTGGTATCCATAAATTACGATTTTGTGTCTAAAAAACAATTTCTAAAAAAAATCAAAAAATTTAGTTTTTTAATTTTTTTTAAATTACTTTAATTTTGTTTATTTATTTACTTGGATGTATATACGTTTAAACAATTTAGTAGTATTTTTAATATTTTTACGAAAAAAAGGTACTCTGAAAGAAAAATAAAACAATACGAAAAGACGTAACTCCATGCGAACGAAAGCGTATGAAATACAGAAACCCAAAATTATTCGAATTCGTTCGACTTGCTTTCGTTCGCTTTAATTTTCGTTCGACATTTCTCTATGTATTTTTATAAAAAGATATATTTTATTAATATCTAAAATATATCTTTTAAGCCCCAACCAGTCAACTTTCCATCGCAACGTAGAATGAAAAAAAGTAGCGTGAGACATTTTGTACAACCAGTCAACAAAATTAAACGTATCATCATAGTAAAATAATAAAGTACTCGCACATCTACAAAAACAAAAATTGCTTGTATTTTGTTAGTGTAAAACTACTGCCCACAATGTCAGAATGCTTTGAACGGAAAAATGAGAGAACGAAAGAGAGCAAGAGAAAAAAACTCAAAAAATATTTTACATGTGAATACAAAAACAATTTGACAGTACCGCGAGGTTTGCCAATGAAAAAATTGTAAAACAGCTGGTCTTACGAGTATACTTTATTATTATACTATGCGTATCATATGTTTTTGAATATTCACTGTGTAAACAACCCTGTTTTTCGGTTATCTTGTGAGCAAAATAAACCACAGAGTTGTTAAAAACGCACACAGCTACGTAAAAATCTATTTTCTGTAGATTTCTGCGATACGCTACCTAGAATTTTTGTGTCAATAGCTAGATACATCTGCATAAAGCTGGTTGAAACAGCTGATTGCGATACGATGATTTTTAGTTGAGTGGTTGGGGCTTTATAATACATTATAGGGTTTATCAAATCGACTTTCGAATAATCGAACAATCGACTTTTTGTTGTAAAAAGTCGAAATCGACTTTTTGATTTGAAAATTGTCGATAAATCTACTTTCTTGATGCCAAAAGTCGAAAAGTCGAAATAGTCGGAAAAAGTCGAAAATAGTCGAAAAGTAGAAAATAGTCGAAAAGTCGAAAATAGTCAGAAATGGTCGAAAATAGTCGGAAAAATTCGAAAAGTCGACTATTTCAAAATTAAACAAAGTCGAAAAGTCGAAAAATCGACTATTTAATAATTGAAAAAGTCGAAAAGTTGAAAAATCGATTATTTAAAAATTAAAAAAAAAGTCGAAAAATCGAATAGTCGACTTTTTGCTCAAACTATAAAACCCTAGTACATTAATGAATTAAATCACATCTAGTCTTAACTGCATTAACTGCTTAAGAGGCAAAGAGACATTTTGTATTCATTCACCCTGTATTTAACTGCACTATAACAAAGATGGTCTAGAATTTATCTCCAAAGTCCGATTGATATATCAAATGAGATGCAAAATTATAAACGCGCAAACAAAATGTATAGATAAATGAGAAAAAAGTTGGGTAATTTCAAGCCCTTTATCTAAATTTTTCAACTATCAACAACAATTATAATATTAAAATGAAACCTATGGTGTTATATTTTTCACTTAAAACTAATAAGGCTTGTGAGTTCAGATCTGTAACCTGTTTGTTTAAATTAGTATAACCAGAAAACTTATTAAGGATTAAATCAATGCAATTTTTGACTAATTTCTACCTTTTCAATTTTGTTGCCGTTTTATACACTAACGAGAGAAGAAGATATAGACGGTCAAGCCCGATCTGTATTTACTTATATACAACTTACTTGTGTTAAATATTAACATAATATTAACATTTGTATGAGATTTATGAACGTTAAAGTGATTTTCGGGAGAAGAGTTTATATGGGAGCTATGGTCAGTTATGGACCGATCTTCATGAAATTCGGCAGACGGATTTGTGCTTAAAACTCTATTCCGGGAGGACATTTGTATGGGGGCTAGGTGAAATAATGGGCCGATCATAACCAAATTCAAGCATATGTACCAAATTTCATTATATTATAAATTGTTCTTGACTATTAAATTAATATATTCCATTCGACTTTTTATACAAAAATACATTTACTTAACTGTATATTTTTTTTTTTTAGTTTTTGTGAGTTTATTTTATAATTTATATTAGTCACAACAATCCATATTTTGTAATTTGTGCCAAAATACCTTCTTGCCCCCGAAAAATTGCTAATATACTGTTTGTCATCAATGTTAACTTTAATCAATGTTCTCTTTAAAATGCATTTGCAAATTTCAGTTTTATTATGATAGCATTATAAAACAAAAATATTTTTGAATTATGCAATATTTATTATAATAACCTCTATAGTGGTTTTAAAATCAATAAAATCCGGCGCATATTTAAAGACATGAGCACTAGGGAATGGTAAATCGATTTCGATTTTAGTCGAAAATCGATTTTCAGGAGAAAAAAATCGGTTGTTTGCAATCGATTTTATGTCAACGATTTTATACTGAAATCGATTATTTAGTTTTAAAAATCGATTTTGTTTTAAAAAGTTTAGAAAAATATAAAAATCTTATATATTAAAATTTTTTTTTTTTTTTGTAATAATAAAGTTATGTTAAATCAGTTCTATGACGAATCAAAATTAAAAAAAAAAAAATCGTCTAAATCCTCCGAAGGATTAAAAAATTAAAACATTTTATCCAAATATTAATGAAATAGCTCGAAAAATTTTGGAAATACTGGCAATATCAGTACTGTGTAAACGTCTATTCTTATAATAGCCCAACAAAGAATAGGCTTAGTAGTGAGCATTGATTTAAATGTAAGGCTTTTTTACAACGCCTTACTGAAGATGGATTTGATGGATAAATTAAATATTCAGATTTCTATTTTATATACATAACTTTTATACATGTATTATTTGTGACCTGCATATTTGAGGTCATTTCATAGGTTTATTTTTTAGTTGTTTTTGATATACATTTTATTTCACTTTATCAATAAAAAATCGATTTCAAAATATAATCGATTTTGGGGACCGATTAATCGATTTTGAAAATCGAAATGAAAAAAGTTGATCGTAAAATCGAAAATCGATTTTTGGCATTGTTTACCATTCCCTAATGAGCACTTTGAGAATGAATCAGAAAAACTATATTAAATATTGATCTTCAAATTATGGAAACAGGGTACTTTGTTGGTTTTCTTTTCTTTTTATTTCATTTAAATTTTCAATAAAGCCCAGAATTTTATAAAATTTAAAAAAATAAAAATAAATGATAATGATAATGACTAAATGGTTCGAAAGATATATGTATGTGTACCAAATATGAACAACAATTGATGACCCTCTTTCAAAAAGTGTCAGTTTTTTTCATAAATTTCTAATTTTATATATGCACTAGTTAGAATTCTATCTTTTTCTTCTTTCCAACAAAAATTTGATTGTTTAATTATTCGAAAGTCGATTAAATAACCTACATTAGGTTACCTAATATAAGTAATTTCTCATAGTAAAATAATAAAGTACTCGCACATCTACAAAAACAAAAATTGCTTGTATTTTGTTAGTGTAAAACTACTGCCCACAATGTCAGAATGCTTTGAACGGAAAAATGAGAGAACGAAAGAGAGCAAGAGAAAAAAACTCAAAAAATATTTTACATGTGAATACAAAAACAATTTGACAGTACCGCGAGGTTTGCCAATGAAAAAATTGTAAAACAGCTGGTCTTACGAGTATACTTTATTATTATACTATGGTAATTTCTTTAAAAAATGCAATTTATCTACTCCCTTTAAATGCACCTCTGCTGCAATTTGTCTTTAGTACTACAATTATGGTTAATTAATACAGTGTGAATAAAGTACATAATCTTCGTATTTTGATGGTTCAATAAATTTTTTAATATCCATAAATACTTATATTATTGTTTATTTTAGCTTTAAAAAAGTGTTGATTTGTTAAACTGTTCTATTATTAAAAAGGTAAGTTAGAATAGAAATTAGTTTCAGATGCTGTATGAAATTAATTCTCGCCGGGGGATAAGACGACAAATGACCTTGTAAAAGGAACACCTGATAAGAAATATAATATAACAGGGTTGTCGCTTTAACTTTATTTTAATGAGGTGACCGTTATTTTCAAACTTTAAAAAATATTTTCAACTAACGGAATTTTACAATTTTTTCATAAACCAAAATAGTATAATAATATACTTATTTAATATAATGCAATGAAATTTGAAAATTATAGTAATCTTTCTTAAGAATATAATCCAACGGGTTATTTTTTATTTTAAAAGTTCTCGTTGAATATTATAGAAACTACTATTATATTTATGAATATTTATTCGATTCAAAAAATATTCTGATGTTATAGAGAGTATTGAGGACCACATTACAAAAGACATTACTACTTTAAAATCATATTTTTAATAATCACTGTGAGTGCCTTAAGAATCATGATTTTAAAAAGTGTCAAATTATAGATTTAACAAATATTCAGCGATCTAACACAGTATCCTGATCCACCGCCAGCCATCAACAGGGAAAACTTAGATTTGTTTTATTCAAACATTATCGCTAGTTGTAATCATGGCAAAATTATTTATAAGGAAGTGTAAAATAAACAGTTGATTATTTTTTTTGGTGGTTAAAACTTTCAAACTCTATGTAAAGAAAAAGTAAATTTCTCTCTCTTTACAGTTGCTAATAACGTCAAACTCCATATATAAAAAATGTAAGCAAAACAAAGCTCTGCGAACTGACATTACCTTGTTTAATGTGCCTGCGTTCTAATCGTATACTTTTATCAAAGTTTCGAAGGAATATTTGCTTAATTCCCTTAAATCTTAATTCTAAATTAAAAATATTAGTTTTAAATTTACAAAAACATTATTCTACAGGTTGATTCAAAGGATCTGTTTAAATGTAATTAATTCTTTGTTTAATAAATTTGTTGTGTATAGAAAAAGTTCAATTACAAAGGTAAACAATCATCTATCTTTTTTATCACATACTTGAAATTTGATATTCAAGTGATTTCGTAAATATAAAAATCATTTGAACAATTTTTATAAACTTAAACTTGCCATTTTTACTATGTCCCACATTACCCCAACATTTTCCATTTTACCCCAAAAATAGTTGATTTGAAGAAAAGTCGAAAAACAATACCAAAAGATAAAATATTCTTATTGCTTCTATGAAAGACATTAAACAATTATCCATTCTATGTAAAAGATCTATTGTAGAGCAAACAAGATTATTGGTTGGTACTAAAGTATCCAAAACCGTAACCGAAAACCGGTTTGCGGTTTTTTACAAACGCTATCGGTTTCGGTTTTTTTTTCTAATTTTTGATTTTGTACGAAGCCGGTTTTTTAAAGGCGGTTAACCGGTTTTTTCAGAACAGCATTTTACCTAACTTTTTATATAATTTTACTCAGAAAAAGAGTCCAAAAAAAGAAAAAAAAGTAAATTAAATTACTAAAAATAAAAAGTTTATTAACCGATTTTTCCCATTTTCAATATCAAACTAACCTTACATAAGATAAGTATTTGAACCAAATTTCGTCCCCCTTAGTAGTCCCTTCCGAGCCCTATCCTGCTTTGAAAGATAGATATATAAATTCGACTCAGAATCTTACCAGGATCCACAAAAATGGAGAAGTGACAAACTCAATATACCCCATCTTTTTGATGGTGGGTATAAAAAATAATAACAACAATTTCTCAGAAGTTATAATGTAAAACTAAAACCTTTAGTTTTGAAATGATTGACACTATAGTTTATTATTTTTTCTGAGTAAAATTTATATTTACGTATAAATTTAGGCTTTTGTTTGAAAAAATGGCATAAAAATATGACATTTTATTAGTAAGATATTAAATGACTGGAAACCGGTTAACCGGTTTTTTCCACAGTCCAAATCCGAAAACCGGTTTTCTAAAAAAGTCGGTTTTTTGGATACTCTAGTTGGTACTTTATTGAGAATTTATATAATAAAATTCTAACTGCCTGTTTCTCTATTTCGAATGAAAAAATCGTTTCGAATAAATATTTATATGGAAGACAACAAATAAATTTTATTTTTTTTCTTTTGTTTTGTTTTCCATATAAGTTGTCAAATGGCAATAGAAAAACAGGAAGTAAAAGTAATTTAGGAGAAAATCTTTAATTTTGTTTGAATTGAAACATTATTTTAAAGGTATTTTTTTTTTAATTTTAGTTTTTACCATGATATATCATGGTTTTTACTACATTTAAATTTTAAATTTATATTTTCGAAACTAAAATCCTTAAAAACAGGAAAATATTTTAAAATTAGTTTTTATTAAAGGTCCATGGGTCTAGTTCACTTCGGCCAAGAAAAGCTTAGGCATTTTTCTCGAAATATGTTATGGAAAATAATTCCGTGACTTTTTGACAAAAAAAAAAAAATCAGTTTAAAAAATATTTCTCATCGAAACCTTCTTTTAACATTATACACTTTGTCCAGGATTTGTCCAATCTTCCAACAGAAAGAATAGTCATTTAATAATTTGTTGTTCAATATTTCAATTGTTTAGGTATGAATATAGAAAATATCCGCTGAGAACTAAATCCAGAGAATATGGTGAATAAAGCAAAAGTTTAAAGCTCAATTACATGAAATCAACGTGATAAATACATATTTTCTTCTTTAACTGGTCTAATAAGTTCATATAATATTCTCCATTCATTATTCTTCCCTTTTAAAGATAATCAGTGTTGATTATGAATATTTTATCCCAGAAAATTGTAACAGTTAGCTTGTTAGTCGAAAACCCAACTTATATTAAATTATAAATTATAATTTTATTGTTACTTTGAGTCTACATTAGACAAATTTTTATCAAGACAAACGTCAAAATTAACTCGAATTTATGGAAGGTGGCAACAGTTGTGCAAAAACAACAATATGGCGAATTCATTAGTGTTTTTTATATGTGCAGTTTGACAGCTGTAACAACAAAAAATAATAATCAGCTGTTTAACTGAGGCTACCTTGTATAGATTCGCACTGATTTTGACGTTTGGCTTGATAAAAATTTGTCTAATGTAGACTCAAAGTTAAAGTACATTCCATAGTATAATAATAAAGTATACTCGTAAGACCAGCTGTTTTACAATTTTTTCATTGGCAAACCTCGCGGTACTGTCAAATTGTGTCAAATTGTTTTTGTATTCACATGTAAAATATTTTTTGAGTTTTTTTCTCTTGCTCTCTTTCGTTCTCTCATTTTTCCGTTCAAAGCATTCTGACATTGTGGGCAGTAGTTTTACACTAACAAAATACAAGCAATTTTTGTTTTTGTAGATGTGCGAGTACTTTATTATTTTACTATGGTACATTCAACCCTTTCATGATCTACCTCAATTCAATGATTTTAAAGAATTTCTTACGATTTTATTTTTGTAAAAAAATATCAAATCATATTTGTTTTAATCGCGTTCTAGTTAAACATTTGTCTCAAATACGTGACTTAATGTCACACAGAATCAAATATATAAAAATATATAAATAAATTAATTAAAAAACCATTTGAATTATAAAATACAAGTCATAAAAATGATAAGAATTTAAATTATGTTTGTATTAAACTAAGATAATCACCAAGTAAGTCTGTCTTATATTTAAACGAAGATTTGATAATTATGCGAATTATAATTTTATTGGTTGGGAGTTAAAATTATTTCGAATTTACATAACAAATACATATACATTTTTAGGAATAGAATACAAATCGAGGAAATAAGCATAAAAATCATATTTTAATCAAAACTTTAAAAGAATTAGTTAAATTTTGGCTTAATTCCCTTAAATCTCAATTTTGAATTAAGAAATACTAGATTTTCATTCGATAATATCTTTAGCAAAAAACATTATTATACAGCCTCACTCAAAGGCTTTTGTGTGAATAAAACTAATTCGTTATTGTATTAATTCAAATCGAATTACATTCAACCACTGAATGATTAAAATTTGTTTGTTAATTCAAATCCTTTAATCTTTTACAAAATGAATCAAGAAATATTTTCTTAAGCTTCATAATTTATTATCAAATTGTATAAAACAATATATGTACATTACTTTTTGCAAATATCAAAATGGCCCTAGCATAGTCGAATAGACCATCGAAAATTATTTAAAAAAAATTGTATTACTTTTTCGCGGTTGTCAAAAAATTTCACACACAAAACGAGGTAAAATTTGGAAATCAATAGTATTAAAGTAGTTCCAAACTTTTATCCATTATGCAATACAATGTTCAAGTTAAATTTGAAGTATATGTCTTTAAATAATTAAAAATAAAATTTGTCACTTTACTATTTTACTTTATTAATAAAATATTTTAAATTTTTTTATTAAAAATGTATATACTTTTTTTGGGGAGATTTTAGAAAATCGTTTTTGTGGGTGAGGTTTTTATTCCAAAATTACCCGAAAAAATTGTTTTCGTAAATAACACAACATTGGTGCTAGGTCCAAAATTTGGTTATATCCTTAATGTACATACCACATACATTATACATATTAATGAATATATTTTGTTTAAATCTATTTGTAATAGAATTGAATCAAAGAAAAATTTAATTTTTCTATTGATTAAAAACTCTATAAGGAATAATTTCTTTATAATATTAATTCAATATGTTTGATGTAAAAATGTTGACTGTTTCTCTATGTCAAAGGAAAAATTCGTTTCGAAAAAATAAATTAAAATTTTTATTGTTGTTTCCCTTACAAATTTTCGAAACGAATTTTTCGTTAGACATAGAAAAACAGCTAGTGAATTTTTAAGAAATTATTAGATCAAAGTAAATTTAATTTTGAAAACGAGAATACCTTACACCATTGTGTATGAACATAAAAATTCGGGAAGAGGATTTATATTAGACCTGTGGCCAATTGTAGACCAACACTTGTACTAAATATAAAATAAAATATAAACATACAGAATAATGCGTTGATACTAACATCTATATGATTTTATGCACTTTAGGGCGATTCCTGAGAGTGGGTTTGTATGGGAGCTATGGTAAATTATTGACCGATTCTCATAAAATTTGGCAATGTTGTTTCTACTTTTATAAAACTTATTTGTGTCAAATTTTAACTTGATACTTACATTCTTATGGGATTAATGTATGTTAATGTAATTTCCGGAAGAGGGCTTTATATGGGAGTTATGGTCAGTTATGTACCGATCTTCATGAAATTTGGCACAAAGATTAACACTTTTCACCGAATTTCATTAAAATATTGTATTGTATTTATGGCCACTAAACCCCTATTCCGGGAGTACAAGGGGCTAGGTGAAGTAATGGACCCATCATAACCAATTTCAATAGGCTTTGTCCCTGTGTCAAAATAACTATTCCTGCTAAATTTCATCAATATCTTCAAAATAACTACCTGTACTTCGTTCATAAGGTTCACATGGACAGACAGCCAGACAGACGGGCGGACGGACAACGTTAAATCTTCTCAGAAAGTGATTCTGATTCGAACGGTATACTTTAAGGTGGAGGTCCGATAATTTTTTCTGTGCGTTACAAACATCAGCACAAACGCATAATACCCCAAACATTTATGGTCGTTTGCACCTGGGATTTTAAAAATTTTTAAACTATTTTTATAATAAAAATAAGAGAAAATTCATGTTATATAATCATTTATTTAGCATAATTTTTTTGATTACTATTTTCAACTTTTCTTTAACTTGTCAATTTAGTTTTATGTACACGAAATTATTGTTTTTCTTTTATTAATTTTATAAATGACTATAAATTTATCAGTATTTTTTTTAATACAAACAAAGGTCGCACATGTGTATTTTTAATATAAAATATTGTTTTTTTTTTTTTGCTTCTTCAAAAGATTAAACTACATCCTTTAATGATTTATTTCTGTTGCAAAATTAAATATTTTGTTTAAAGCAAACTATAAGTTTAAAATAAAATATTTATAAACATATTTTTATTGGCTGCTGCAAAAATCCAACAAACATATTTATCAGAAGCTCATACGGTTTACTTCTTATCAATTATTACAATTAGGATGAAAACGAATTTGTAAAGTACACTTTAATTAAAAACTTTATTAAAAACGATAACTGACAACTCGAACTTAAAACATTTTGTAATAAAAACTTATGAGCCCTGTTGTTAAAATCTATCCATGTGATAACATTTTAATTTTGATTAATATCTTATTCGAACTTTATTATATCAGGCTCTGCATGATGCCCATTTGGATAATAATACAGCGTGGAATAAGATCGTTTAAATTTCCTTGAACTTAGAAATTGCTTACCGAAAACACAGTGGTAGAACCAATTCTAAATATAATAATTTTCATTTTTCCAAGCTTTTTCGAAATTTAAAAATGTGTAGGTATTTAAATAACACTTCAATGTCGAAATACATCAAATACTACCAGATTCTTATTTAGTTTACAATATATTTTAATAATATTTATACAATTTCTTATTCATCAAGTTCTTATCACTATTTACGGTACAAATATTTTATATTGTCATTAATGTCCACAATTTCCATCGTAGCTCGATTTGTACTTACTTATTCAGTTCTTTATATATTGAACTGATATCAATTATTTTTGGACGGCAACTTAAAAAATAATAATAAATTTTCCTATAAAAGATCTACATTTTTTTTACAATTCATCAGTTGACATTCTCGTCTTTAAGTGTCCACTTTAATTATTTCATTTCGTAGTTGTTGAAATATTAAAAAAAACAAGGTATGAATTTTATAATTTATAGTGGAAATTTTTTAAAGTGAAGTGAATAAAAAATTAATAAAAAAATATACATTAAAAAAAAATAATATATATATATATATATATATATATATATATATATATATATATATATATATATATATATATATATATATATATATATATATATATATATATATATATATATATATATATATATATATATATATATATATATATATATATATATATATATATATATATATATATATATATATAAACTTTATTAAAAATAAAAAAAGGATAATAATAATATTTTTAATTTAAAAAGTAGAAGATGTTTTGAGTTATTGTGCATTATAATTTTAGTGTTAATATATTTCATTGATATAAAAAGTATAATTTATAAGTTTCACAAGAAGTGATCCTTTATTATTAAGATATGCAAGTTTGAAATTCAAAATTGATTAAATACATATGACAATATGTAAACCTCTATAAACATATTTATGCTTTTAAAAAGGATTATTGAATTTAAGTAATTAAAATTCGTGTAATCAAATGTTCTTCATTGTACAAATTCTTCGCAATGGTTTACTTTTTTATGTTTAATCAGAAAATGTACAGCATTTTCTGTAATTATATATTTTTTTTTTCGGATTATTTTGTGAGTTCTTTAGTTTGACAAAAAAAAAAAAAAAAAAAAAAGTGGTGTATTCCTTCCATATTAATTCTAAAGTTGGTGAGTTATTTTTACACAAAAAACTTTTACAACATAATTTTAAATATCTCGTTATTTCTCACTATGGTGACAGGATTCATGGGTTAAATGTTCACAAGGACTGGATTATTTCATTACCAAAACATATACAAATATTTTCATTTGTAAAAATCCCTTTAATTTTATTAATGTGTCCTTTAAAAAAGAGAAATTCTATTTTAGAAAACAATCACTTTTAAAAATATTTATATTTTTCTTTGTTAACACTTGTACATTTACAAATTTTTAGAAATATTGTTATTTTCACTTTATGGAAAAAAATCTCATTTGTTTAAATATTTAAGAAAACATACACACATATACACTAAAAATAATTAAAGATGCTTTAAATAAAAATTACCTTAGGCCCGGTCTTATAGTGCTCACTTAGTGGCGAAATCGTACTTAAGTTGTAGAAATTGTTTTATATTTAAAAACTTAAGTTTTCTTCTCCTATACCATAACTTTTCTTAAGTATGAAAATTTTCTGAAGCCTTCAAAAATATTTATTGAAAATAAACAAAAATAAATAAAAACACAAAAACTAACAAAATTTTCTAAAATTTTAAAAATCTACCAGAAAACGATTTGAATGAATCTTTTCTGTGTGGTTTTATATTTTGCACAACACCTTTTTTAGTTCCGTAGGTCATAAACTGCAGATTTCTTTACATTTTTAAATTATTAAATCATTTTTTTTATTTTATTTACTTTTTACATTAGATTGCCATAGAAAAATGTTATGCACATAATATAATGATAGAAGGTAAAATCACTAGAGAGAGACTTCGATTTGAATTCTTGTTAAGTCAAAAAAAACTGAAAAATGGAAAGAAAAAATAAAAATCAAGAATGAGATTTACATGTGTGTACTTATATTATTTAAATTACTTCTTGAAATGAGGAATTCCATCTTGGGAAGGCTGTATGAATGTTTAGAGCACACATTTGGCGAACCGAACACAATATATATTGGAGGATATTTGTTTGTTTTTGATAAAATGTTGTTGATAAAAATTTGTTAAAAAATTTTTTTGTTTCAAATTGAAAATATCTTTTTTTTTTCCTATTTGAAGTTTTGTTTATTTTTTTTTACATTTCCTTTTACTTTATATGTGTTTGACTTTTCAGGGTAAATGAAATTGAGAACAAGCGCAAATATTCGGCCCGGCCGAATCTATATACTAGGGTGATCGATTATTCGACTTTTTGGATAAACCGGTTTTCGAATAGTTCGAATAGTTGGTATTTTGAAAAAACCGGTTGCACTTTTTAAAATTCAGAAAAAACCGGTTAACCGGTTTTTTTTCAGAAGTTAATATTTCTATTAAAAGACTACATTTCTTAAAGAAAAATCAATAAATCTTATAATGTTCAAGTTAAAATTTATTAAACATAATAATTTTTGGAAATAACTATTAACCCAAAATAACCTAAACCATTCGGAGAGGGGTCTTTTTGGAATTGTAGACCAATACTATGGTCAATTATGGACCGATCTTTACGAAATTCGGCAAACAGATTTAACCTTATATGGAACTTACATGTGCAAAAATTCTTGCTACATTTAAAGGATTTATGATCGTTAAACCCCTTTTCCGGGAGGTTATTTGTACAGGGGTTAGGTGAAATAATGAACCGATCATAACTAATTCAACACGCTTCGTCCTGTGTGCCAAATTTAATTAATTTATGTTCAAAATTGCGACCTGTATTAAGGTGGGTCTTAGACCAATATTTTTGGGTGTTACAAACATCAGCACAAACGCATAATACCCTCGCTACCTATGGTGGTGTAGGGTATAAAAAATATAAGAAAATAATCATAAAAAATTTTATTAACTTTTACTTAGCATAAACAGAAACCATGGATTAATATGTAAAAAGTCAGAAACGTAAAAAGTATTGAAACGATTCTGCCGGTAAAACTTTTTTAAACAAAATCTTTGAAAAATTAAGAAAATATTGAATGAAAAAAAGACTAAAACATTTAAATTTAATCATAAACTATATTTTTAAAACATTAGAAGTAATACTTTATGAATATTAAAAAAAAATATTCATAAATTTATATTCAAATATCAGTATTTAGTGCATGTTTTGTGAAATAAAAAGCTATTTTTAAAACCGGTTTTTTGTGTTTAAAAAAACCGGTCTATTCGACATTCGAAAAATGAACATTTTCAAAAAACCGAAGGCACATTGACTGAAAAAACCGGTTGGAAAACCGTGTCGATCACCCTACTATATACCCACCATCAACTTTTTCACATTTTAAGTTATATGAGAGAAGGAGGTAAAGTGGGCGGTAAAGTGGGCGGGCCACGCCCATTTTTTGTTTCCGAGTTTGAATTAGTCCTTGAACTATTTGAACAAAATTTCATTGATTTTCACCTTATATGGGAGGTGAGCGGTAAAGTTTTAAACTTTTTTTTTATTTTCTTGTCAACTTAAGTTATAAACTGTAAAGCGAAATATTACTTAAGTGTGACATTTACTTAAATGTTTCTTAACTAAGTTTGCACTAAATAGACACTAAGGGAACTGTATAAAACCGTCGACTTTTTTCAAAAGTTAAACCTTTGATTTTGGATGCCACTGATAAATTTATTCAAATCAAAGCGTTATGTTTGTGGATAATTCCGGTAGTTGTCTGCCTGTGCGCTTATATTATTCCTTTTAATATTGCTCTTTGGACCTTTTGGCAGGGCATTCTGGTGAACAAAACTTCTTAAAGATGAACCAAATTTACTTGAATAAAATCAATATTTTACTAATAAAAAACAAAAAGTATGCAAAAATACTGAATTTTTAAATTCTATTAAATGTATTTTCTGTATTCAATTTATTCATATTTTCAACTGCTCGACTTGAAATAATTATTTTAATAAAAATAAAATTTTATTAGATTTATTTAATAATTTTTATAATAACATTCAATAAATATTTTTATTGTTTCAGTTAAAATTAAATTGGATTTTTTTTTGTACAATTAAACATTTAATTGACACAATTAAATATTTAATAAATTTTATTTAAAATTTAAATAATTTTTTAATTGATTTGATTTAAAAAAAAAAAAAAAAAATAACTAGAAATTAGAAATATTTTGCTTAAAAATGTCAAATAATTTTAATTAAACATTTTCTTGTTATTATTAATATTAATTTAAAATTTATTTTAATTTATATTATCCAACGCTTAATTGATACTACAATATTGTTAACTGGAGAAAAGTTAATTAATATTTTAATTGAAACTGCGAATTTTTTAATTTAAATTGAATTTAATTTCATTCCTTGTAGACACTTTAATAAACAGTAATTCTGTTAATTTCATCAATATACGTAAAAAATATACAATGCTAAGTGAATATTTCAAAATTAAATTTTCTTAGAGCTTTCTAACGCATTATGAAGATAAATGTTCATTATCTTTTATGAAACTTCATCCAATATCCGCGGATTTAAATATAAACTTCGAATAAATCCATCCACAAAAAATTCCATTTATATTTAAAAATTGTCCGAGGTTTATTTGAAATACTGCATTAAATTCGCTAACTTGCTTTTTATAAAAAATCGGTAAATAAACGCAAAAAGTATGTGCATAATACTGGAAAAAAATTCCAGTTCATATTTTTACATCAATATCTAACTGTTGCGAAGTCTTGTTCCATTAAGAGATTATCGAAAGTGCTGTAACATTGAATTTTTCTGGAACCGGTGAACAATTTTATACATCGTTAAAATAAAAACGTTCAAATAAATGTTGAAAATCTAATTATTTTAGCCAAAATGGTTCAAACAACTTTTTTTATTGTAAAATAAGCATAATGGCACAAAAATCGGAAAAGTAGCAGGAAAAAGCAAAAAAGGCATATATGTCTCCTCTACATATAATTAAAGAAAGTACTCCAAACTATACATAATTCGTTATTATTTTAATTTTCTTAATCTCCAAATAAAGAGATCTATTTAATTTATAAAAAATCTCCGCTCATTCTCTATGTTAATTAATTAAATTTCTCTCTTAAATACAATAATAAAAATTTTTTAATCTCAAAATTAAATGCCCTTTATTAATTTTTTCATGGCCTGCAAAATCTCTTAACAACTCATCACAATTTTATAAATATAATGAACAAACTAACAGAAACTTTAGTTGCAATCGATTTAACAAACGATAAAGTTGTCTTCAAATTATAAGTTTCAAAACGGCTTAAAGTGATTTGTGCTACCTCCGTCTGGTCTCCTGTCAATACGAAATAAAAAAAAAGTAGTAGTAGAACTCATAAACCAAATCGAATACAATAGTAAAAAATGTTAACTCGAAGCTTTAAATTTTGTTTTGTGGTATTACTTTCAAGTATTTTTAGCATTAGAGAAGCTTATGGCAATGGCCAAAAAGAAGTTTCAATGGAAGTTAATATTACGAATAGTAGTGTTAATAAAACGGTAAATAGAATTGTGGTTTATTTAAGAATTTATTTATGGTTAATTAAAAACAAACTACAAAGATAATTTAATATGGCATTTAATAAAATATTTAAATTAAAACGAATGTTTATTTTTGTTCTAAACTAGTTTTGTATTAATATATAGCAAAAAAATTACATTTAAAAGGTTTATTTAATTAATTTGGAAAATGAATTAATTTGTATGTCTTTTAAATATTCATTCGATTTTAATCTCACTGTAATAATTCTCTTAATAATTTCTAACTACAAAATATATTATTCCAAAATCGTTATCACACAATTTAAGTGTAAACACTTTTCTTAAGTAGGGCAAATAAAAGTCGTCTTAATTAATTAACGTACTTTATTTTTATTATTTATTTTTAATAAGTAACTGTTTCAATGAGTTTTAAATAAATATTTAATATAATTTACAACAGGTGTTATGAATGCATTAGTTATTTAACTTAAAGAATTTTAAACAAGATACCAAAGAAATATTACAAATAATTTTTATTTATAGATACAAAAAGTTATGAATATAACTGGAGTATAATTTTATTTAAAAGCAGGAAGACAGACTGATACATTTAAAAGTGAATATGTCAATGTTGGGTATATTACTCATATAATTAAGCAGTTTGTTGAAAGATTTAAATCTATATTGCTTATATGGCAATAAAAATCAGTAAAACATACATATGTATATAATTAAACCACGTCACAATAACTTTATTATAGTTTGAATTAAAAATCGGATTATTTTTTTATACTATGTACTTATAAAATTAATAGCCTGTTTCTCTATATCGAGCTAATGCTTTCTTTCGTCATTCAAGTGAACGAGAACTGTAGTGCGATTCAGTAACTTATTTTAATGATAATCAAATCGTTTAAAAAATTAAACAACAAAATTATCGATTTTTCTATTCTGTAACACTTTTTAACGACATTTGTTGTCTACTCCTATTGTTAACTAAAACACAATAATTTTTGTGTTGTTTAATTTATCAACGAAGATATATGTTTAACATAAAAAAGCAGTGAATATATATGTGCACAGTTTACAATTAATTCCCAAATCCTTTTTTATTTCTACTCCTATTTAAGTATTCTGTTTGTTTTGAAAGAACTGTCATACGAAAATAAAAGTTATACAGTGGCCGAAATAAATATAAGTTCACTTTATAAAATTTAGGTTTTTAACAAAGAAGCGGGAATATATCATCTTTTTTTTATTCAGTATAATGCTGTGGCGAATTCTCTAATGTACCGTTATATATTTTTTTATAATTTAGTGTTCAAGCATAAGAAAATTATCGTTTTTCCTGTAATTGTTGAGTTTTATAGCGAAATAAATATAAGTTCACTTTAGATAAAATTGGTTTACTTGATTGATTAAAAGAAAAGGCATTATAAAATTAATATTTAACTATGTGTCAACACGTCAACATTCTTTTAGTTGCAGTAGTTAGCATTAAAATTCTTTTCCTTAAACGTTTTTCTGAAATAAATCGTGGAAAGCCGTTGTCCGCAGAAGAACCAGGAAAAATTTATATCTTTAACGATTAAACGCTTTACAACTACGCTATTACTAAAATAAAAGACAGATCTTTTTATGTTGTGTACAATTTTTTGAAATTAAAATAAAATTCTACCACTAAAAACTGTTCCGGTCGAGATCCAATGTTGTCTGTGGGCCAAAAACTGACTATAAGTCGATCGGAAAACCATCTAATAGAGTTTGGGTCTTAAATGAGGAGTTAGTTTTGTTTTCCAGTAATGGTTTTTTATAGCTCAGAACACCTTACTTTTACAACACTAATGGCGTACCGCTTTAACATAAGATCACAAAAATACTAGGCCTTTGAGTTGGCCGAAAAAAATCACAAGAATTACGGCAAAATAAAGAAAGAAATAGTTTTTCGTGATGAAACGAAGTATAATTTGCATGTTTCTTTTGTGATTCTCTGCCCGTAGACATCTCCTAAATTTTATGGAAAACTTACTGGAAATCTTTGCATGCAAATTGTATACCAGTAGTGAACGGTATGTAGCCGTAAAAACAATAAATATGCAGTAGTAACGGTATGGTTCAAAATTCTTTTAAAATCTTTTGAAAACTTGGTAAACTCAATTCAATTCAACCTTTTTGACATGATAAAATATAAAGGAGATGAAATAAATTACAAATTCTTAAGAAAAATAATGATAATTAATATTTATTTCAACATATATTTCAACAATCGATTTCTGCTTAATTTTGTTGGTGAACTTATATTTATTTCGGTCGCTGTATACTAGGGTTTATCAAATCGACTTTCGAACAATCGACTTTTTGTTGTAAAAAGCCGAAAAGTCGAAATCGACTTTTTGATTTGAAATGTCGAACAAAGTCGAAAATAGTCGAAAAGTCGGAAAAGTCGAAAATAGTCGAAATAAGTCGGAAAAAGTCGAAAATAGTCGGAAAAAGTCGAAAATAGTCGAAAGGTCTAAAATAGTCGGAAAGTAGAAAAATGTTTAAAAATTTATCCTATTTAAAATGAATAGTTCCCTATCAGCTTTTATTTATATACCATTAAACCGTGTAGTTAGTACATATTTTTGTGTGTAACTAGCACTCTCATTGGATAGATTTGTATGTTAATCAATCAATACATTTGTTTGAGTTGTATTCATTTTTATTTTTAAAGTTTTTATTAGACAATTAACAAAAAATAGTCAATAGCCAAAAAAAGTCGAAAAGTTGAAAGTAGTCGGAAAAAGTCGAAAATAGTCGGAAAAAGTCGAAAATAGTCGAAAAGTCGAAAAATCTACTATTTAATAATTAAAAAAGTCGAAAAGTAAAAAAATCGACTATTTAAAAATTAAAAAAAGTCGAAAAGTCTACTTTTTGTTCAAACTATAAAACCCTATTATATACTGTTGTTTAAATGTACATAGGGAATCGTTACTGCAAACAACAAAAACCATCGACATATTTATCGATTGTCGAATCGTTAAAAGTTATTGAATTGCACTACTGATATGGATATCTCTATCTTCCATGCAAACAATGATTCGAACGAAAACGTAACTGTTTTCATACAAAATTGCGTTTCTGCATATCGAACGATACGAACGAAAATGTCAAAATCAGTCACTTGCTATTTGTCTTTCGATCTGAATGAATAAAACGTCATAGTCCTTTAGAAAGTATTTCCTGAACATAAATTATAAATAGAACAATAAAAACAATAAAAATTTTTAATTTTTTTTACTTTAACAAAATTTTATTCGAAATTATTTTTCAGAATCTAATAAAATTGTATCTCCTTGATTCGCATGGAAACATTAAATAAACACAAAAAGCATTTTCCTGGTATACAAATTGAAACCAAATATACACAGAACAAAATTTCAAATTATTTTTTAATAAAATTATTAACTAACTTTGCATTGGAATTTTGTTATATTATTTATTAATATAATTAATTTTCTAATTGGTTTACATTTTTTTAATAAATTGACAGCTCTTAGAAAATATAAAGAAAAGTGAAAAAATTGTTTATAAAAATATAGAAATAAAATAAATGTATGTCAATTTCCAACAATTTTCAACTCATGAAAATTGTTGGAAATTAATAAAATCAATTATTCTAGTTATTAATGTTATCATTTTGATGATTGGTGCAAAATCAAACAAAAATTAATAAATATAAGCAATTTCGTAATTGAAGTCCTTTTTTGCTTTCTTCTGTGTATATTCAGAATTTAATGCAGTCTTAAGCATTGAATTAATGTTGTATTAAACTTTAATTCAACAGAGTTCTTCAGTAAATAGGACATTTAAAAATTTTAAAAAGTTTTTAATCACATTCCAAATTAAAAAATATATATATATATATATATATATATATATATATATATATATATATATATATATATATATATATATATATATATATATATATATATATATATATATATATATATATATATATATATAATATCATTTTGATGATTAAAATTCTTACTAAATTTTCCAATGCTTTGATTTTTAAAATTTTGTACTTGTTGGTAATTAAAAGGATTAATAGAATTTATAATGAATTGTACAGTTTATTTTTTTCTATAACTTACATGCATTTTCATAAAAAATATGGTTAATTTAACGATTTATCAAAGATTCAAAATGGTTTCAATTACTTTTTTAATTGTATCAATTAATTAAATGTTCCAATTTTCAAATATTTTTCTAAAAATAAAACAATTTATCGACTTTAAATTATTTTTATAACTGTATTAATTAATTTGATAAAATAAATAGAAAATAAGTGATAATTTGAATAATTGAATATCAACTTTTTAATTGGTTGAATTTTATTTAATAAAATAATTGAAATAGGATTTTAGATATACACAGAAAAACATTTAAATTAAATTATTAATCAAAATTTTTAAATTATTTCAAATATTTTTATAATTAAATAAATTACTCAAAATGATAGTTTTAATAAAAAAATTACATTCAAATTTTAAATAAAATCTAAAATCCAATTTCAATTATGAATGTTACAATATTCAATTATTTAGATAATTTAATTTTTAGAGCAATTTATTCATATATAAAAATAATTTAAATTATTTTCTAATTTCTTAGTAATATTTTAATCGTCGATTTTTTGAAAATACAAATTAGCTTACAAAAATGAGTTTAATAATTTTAAAGAAAAATGTTTTCATTAAATTTGAAATAGATTTGATTTAATAATAAATTTAATTACTCAAGAGTTTAATGTAAATCGTTTGATTTGATTAAAGAATTTTGTAAATAATGATAAAAGAATTTTTTAATATTAAAGTGAATTCTTTTACAATTAAATTAATTTTTTCGATATTATGTTGCAAAATAAAAATAATAAGTATTTTCATTTATTATTTAATTAAGTCATTATTATTTTAAATTGCTTAAGGGTATTCACAGTTTTATATAAAACAAATTTTGTCTTTATTTTATTATGTTTTTCCTTTTTGCACAAAACATTTTACATTGTAAATTTTTTACCATTTAAACGTTAACATTTCATCTCATATCATTATTTTCTATACCTATTCCCTTTCAGATGTCTTACAAAGTTGAACCTCTACCCGACTCTCATGCTGAATTAGGCGAAGGACCTCACTGGGATGTTGCCACCCAAAATTTGTACTTTGTTGACATTAATGCTGGCAAACTTTTACGCTACAACTACAATGAAAATAAAGTGTACAAGGCCAAAATTGAAGGTGAGGATTTAGCTGGTTTTGTTGTACCTGTCGAAGGTACAACCGATCAATTTGCTGTTGGTTCGGGTCGTCGTGTTGTTATTGTTCAATGGGATGGTGTCTCCAAAACCGCTAAAGTAGTAAAGACCTTGTTCGAAGTACAAACCGGTGATGCTCGTTTTGATGGTAATCGTTTTAACGATGGTAAATGTGATCCTCGTGGTCGTTTGTTTGCCGGTACCATGCGTTATGTGGGTGATGAATTCGAACATCGTTGGGGTGAATTGTACAAATATGAAAAGGGTGGCAAGGTTGAGGTAGTTAAATCGGATGTAGGTATTTCTAATGGTTTGGCTTGGAATGAAAAGACCAAGAAATTCTATTATATTGATACAACTGATTATGAAGTTAAGGAGTATGATTATGATTTTGAAACTGGCAAGGCCTGTAAGTACTTTACTATAATTGGATTTATATTTAAAATAAAAATAAATTATAAAATTAAAAAATCTTACATTTTTAGCCAACCCCAAGGTGGTTTACAATCTACGCAAAACCAGCCCTAAGGATCATTTGTTACCTGATGGCATGACCATTGATACGGAAGGCAACATTTATGTAGCCACTTTCAATGGCTATACCATTTACAAAATTAATCCAACGTAGGTGTTTATTATAATAGTACCTATAAATAAAGGTTTTTATGTGTTTTATTTTTAGCACTGGACAAGTTTTATTGGAAATCAAATTTCCCTGCAAGCAAATTACTTCTGCTGCCTTTGGTGGTCCCAATTTGGATATTTTGTTTGTTACCACCTCTTCTCGTTTCGGTGAACCCGATCCCGCTGGAACCACCTATAAAGTTACTGGCTTGGGTGCTAAAGGCCATCCTATGACTAAAATTCAAATTTAAATTTTGTTATTTCATTTAGTCCTAGTTATGTAGTCATTTGCCTTATTATTATCAAATTGATAGATTGAAATACTCACATATTCCTTTACTAAACCAGTGCAATTAAATAAAAAAGACATTTTTTATATTTTTATAACATTTATATATATAGAAAAACTAATGTTGTGTTGTTATTTTAATGAAAATAATCTTAAGATATGTAGGTATGTTCAGACTAGTAAAATATTTGACCAAAATGGCGTAACTAATATATAAAATATTTTCTAACATCTCCATTTAAATGGAAAAATATTTTTTACTTGTCATTAATCATAGCTGACATTTTACCGAATCTTGTTTGACGCTGTTTTCTGTTACATAACATTTGCAAGATCAAACAACGGCAAACAATTTTTTTTGTAGAACTAGTGGTCACGCAAATTTGGTTAAATATTTGACAAATGTGAACATAGCTTTAGCCTAGGAAAATTAAGTGAAAAAATTACTCAAGCCTAAAATTTTTTTGGAGAGATATAAATTTTTACATATAGTTTCTTATTGGCGTATTATACATATGTATACATATGGTGTAAAAAAGTAGGCTACGTGAGTAATTCAAGGTTAAAGGTAACACATTACAATATTTATGGAGTAAATACAATCAACAATTTTGCTGTATTTGCTGAAGTACATTTTTATGTTTTTGAAGTTCATTTTTATCTTGCTGAAATACATTTTTATGTTCTTTAGTTTTGCTGTTATTTCGATTTAATGTTCTTTAATATCCTCAATATTTTAGGACGATATACTAGTAAAATTGTAAGGATAATTATACTGTCCATTAACTAAAAATTATATATTAATCTTTTATATCACATATTATCGATGAATCGCTTTCTGGTCCATATTAAGTTGTCCACAAGTTTTAATTTTTCAATGAAGCCACGGGGAAAGAATACACTTACACTGTGAACTATGGTCGTGTCCTTGTTTAATCGATTTTCAAAAAAAAAAAAAAAAAATATGAACTATGTTCTTATCTAATGACATTTCTCCAAGTATCATATTGCATTATTCGTTTCGAATTTGAAATTATTTCGAATATGAATATAAAATTGTAAGGAAATTTAAAACATAACTTATAATACGTGAAAAATAGTACTGTTAATTTTTTTACATTTGCTAAATTTATTGTTAAATTTAGTTGTAATAACATAGGTATGTTATATAATTAGTTTTTCTTAAAATGAAAATTTAACAAAATTCGCTCCAACACATAGTTGCAATGAATATCCTCCTGTGGCTTCAAACTTTTATGTCAAAGTTCACATTTAGTTTTTGAGATAGAAATTGATATGTGAAACTGGGGGGGAGCAACCTATCTTTAATTTATAAAAAATCCAAATCATAAAAATATGAAATTTTATTTCTAGGAAATAAAGCTAACGTACTTATGTAGACAAATCATTTATATGAATGCATAAATTTTGATTTTATTTGCAATAAAGCAACGTTGAATCTATACCAGACTTAATTAAATTTAAAAATTTGTCTAGCCAAATGTTGTGCATGGATTTTAATTTTATTTTTATAAATATTCGAACATAAAACCTCGTGGTTACATGTTGCCTGTGTTATCGATGTACAATAATTTAGATAAGTCCAAAGGATTTTTTAATTGAAATATCCAGCTTCATATATATTCAATAATACTTATACGGGTATATATTAAAACTTAGTTATTAATTTCATATAATTTGTCATTTATTATCAAATATTGGGCTTAACCACTAAATATATCTATTTGTAAATATATCATCTACTTATATCTTAACCCTTCCCTAAGGATTCAATATTAACTAATTTATGCTGTGATATATATTAAAATTTGAGTTTTGTTATTGCGTCATTGTATAAAGACTAGGATGTGAGATTTGAAATCAATTTTGTTGTTACTTAATTCAATTTACTACTTACCAGTGTTACCGTTTGCGACATTAGTCGCCAATTGCCACTTTTTTGGCCCCTTTTTTAAATGACGACCTTTTAAGACTATGTGCTAAATGACGAGAAACTAAGTTCTTTGAAATATGTATATCAACCCATTATATACTAATTTCAACAAATAATCATTTTAAGATTGTTTCACAGTTTAGTGATATAAAAAACCGCGGAGTATTTATAAATGAACTAAAACTGTTAGTAACTAAAAATAATAAAGTTTATGAACAGCTATCTATATCATCATATGCCGAATCTTTTTGTACTGTATTGAAAAAACAAAAAGATTCGATGAATACTTATATCCTAATTTATATTTTTACATTCCTCATAGCATTCCCTCGGGGGAACGTGTTTTTACTTAAGTATCAGTAATAAAAATAGTTTGTCGAACAGATTTAAGTCAATACATGTGAAACTGAATTTTGTAGTTTCTCTTAAAATATAAGTTTTTTATTATACAATAAACAACTTTTAAGGACTTTTTTAGATGTTAAAGCATTTGGCCCCCTTTTTTCAACAAAAATCCCCTTTTTTGGCGACTTTTTATTTTGAAATCCTTTTTTAAAATTGTCAACGGAAACGCTGCTGCTTACTATATAAATAACTACGACGTGTAATACCTGGAAAATAACTTACTTATCAATGCATTCTAATTTAAAACATTCCTTACATGCATATATTAAAGCAAATATTTTGTTTAATTATTTATTAATGTTTAAATATCCGAACAGTTAAGTTCATAACGAGCGTTAAGAATAAAACATGTTTACTTTTTATCAGAGACCGGATTTTAATACTAAAAAAACAATCTTTTTATATTTATTTCAATCGAAAAACAATCTTTAATGTTCAAAAAATTATAAAAATCCATCAAGATTTTTTTTATTTTCATCAATATTTTAATTTTTTTCATCATGATGGAAATAAAAATATAAATATTTTTTGTGATATTTATTTCAAAAGTTGAAAATTATTTTGAACTTTTTTCATCGGATGGAAAAAATTCTAAACAACAAAAATTTCATTTGAATTAAAAAATATTTTGAAAACAAAACAAAAGTATGAATAAAAAAACAATAATTTGAAATTTTTTTCGAACTGATGTTTATCGTTAAAGATATTTATCGTTAAAGATATTTACTTTTTTCATCATTGATGGATATTTATTTTAAAAATAAAAATCCCTCACATATTTTTTCCAACAAATGAAAAAACATTTTGAACCATAGAATAGAACTAGAAGTTTATGTGAGAGCCACCCTATACTAAATTTTAAAAAAATTTACTAATTTTTTTGAAAATACAAAAACAAAATATATGTGACTACATGTATTTTGTTTTTGTTTGAATTAGGTTTCTGACAATTGAATTAGGTTTTTTTCTCTCACATAAATATCTAGTTGTTAATCTATGTTTTGAACATTAAAGATATTTATTTTGATTGAAAAATAAAAATAAAACGTTTTCGGGTGCTTGCTTTTTATTCTATTTTGAGTTTTTCGGTATTGTTAATAACAGTTTGCCATGCATTTTATTGCAAATGGGTAAATTTCTTTATTTGTCCAATTTGGAATAAAAAAGATAGTTTAATACAAAATGTTTATAGTTTTTTTTTAACTCTCTTGCAGATGTCTTATAAAATCGAAGAAATTCCCGGTTCCCTAGCCGATATGGGCGAAGGACCTCATTGGGATATTGCCAGTCAAAATTTATACTATGTAGATATAAATGCAGGCAAAATTTTACGTTATAGCTACAATGAAAATAAAGTCTATAAAGCCAAAGTAGAAGGAGAACAATTTGCCAGTTTTATTACACCCGTCGAAGGTTCGAAAGATAAATTTGCTGTAGGATGTGGTCGACGTGTACTTATAGTACGTTGGGATGGTGTTTCTAAAATAGCCAAAGCAATTGATTCGCTTTTCGAGGTTCAAATGGATGATGACCGTTACGAGGGTAATCGTTTTAATGATGGAAAGTGTGATGCTCGTGGCCGTTTATTTGCTGGAACAATGCGTCACGAAGGTGATAAATATGAACATCGTTGGGGTGAATTGTATAAAAAGGAAAAGGGTAAAAATGTAGAATTGGTCAAGTCTGATGTAGGTATATCGAATGGTTTGACATGGAATGATGAAACCAATAAATTCTATTTTGCTGATACGGCTGATTTTGAGGTTAAGGAATATGATTATGATATGGAAAATGGAAAAGTTGGTAAGTTTGAAGAATAATAAGTAAAATTGTATATCACACTACATTTTCTTTTATTATATATTATAGATATAAGTAATCCTAAAATTGTTTTGGATTTCCGTAAGAACAACAGCAATGATCATTTACATCCCGATGGCATGACAATTGATACCAAGGGTAATCTCTATGTGGCAACTTTTAATGGTTATACTGTTTACAAAATTAATCCCAGGTTAGTTTGTAGAGGTTTTTTTGAAATATACATAAATTATTTGTTCTTCCTTATTTCAGTATTGGCAAAATTTTATTGGAAATCAAGTTGCCTTGTTTGCATATAACTTCCGTGGCTTTTGGTGGACCAAATTTGGACACCCTATTTGTAACTACAGCTAATGAAGGTGATCTGCCACCTCCTTGTGGTTCCGTTTTTAAAATAACTGGCTTGGGTGCTCAAGGTTATCCGATGACTAATATTAAAATTTAATTTCATTGACCTGCAGTGATTGTTGAAGAAATTTAAAGTACTTAATGCAATTTGAAAGTATTTTTATGTAGAGGTAGATTGTGACAAATAATAAAAGCAATTAAGAATTATGTTATCCTTATATGGAGGTAATAAACTAATATTTGTAAAATTCGTTAGTATGATTTAAACCTCAGTAAAATTTGTTTGTACCATAACTACAACACCTTAGGCATGACCTTAGGTTTAAATTTAGAAAATCGATACTAATAATTTGAAATGAAAAATATAAATAACAATTTTCAACTTTAAGAGGGTTTATGAAAACGTAAAGAAAAATTCCACCTCTAAATTACATTTTTAAGTCCTTAAATAAATAATAAACCATTTCCGCGTGGTTTTGAAATTCTTTTTCAAATTGAAGTATTATATTTCATAAACAGAAATCGAATACATAAACTTAATTTATTGAATAAGTTGAGAAAACATTGCAAAACAAATCGGAGTTGGATTCTATAAACCGGCTGATTTTTGAGAATAAATAAATTGAAAAATTAAGAAATCGAAATTATTATAGGGAATATATAATTGAAGGTGAAAAATCCAAATGAATATTGAGGTATTGTTACATGAAATTCGGAAAAACATCCTAAAATAGAGAAATAATCAAAGAAACTATGATTTATTATTGAGAAAATACAAATTAATAATTGGAAGTTTAAAAAGATTGTAGAAGTTTAAAAAGATTGTATATAAAGAGAATCTTTTAATACCATTGATATAAAAACACCATATTGATAAAAAATCATATACCTAAAACCCTTACAAATTAAATAGCTTCTGCATAGGATTATTACGGGTGATTAAAAGGAATCCAAACCTGGCTAACTAGGAAAATGAGATTCGCCTTCTAAGCGAAAGAAAACTGATTTGGGGTTTGATTGCGAACGAAAGCGTATGAAATACAGAAACCCAAAATGATTCGAATTCGTTCGACTTGCTTTCGTTCGCTTAGATTTTCGTTCGACATAGAGAAACAGGCTATAAAATTATTTAAATATTATTCCATTTGTTTAATCAGTACCCGTGTTCTGTAACTTTGAGAGAAAATTTTATTTCGAGAAATTCATAGTCGTTTTGTTTAAAACTGGGTGATTAATAATAAATCGTCTGTTTTTTGTTGGCATTAAATATGTTTACTTTAAATATTATATGAATCAATCTGCTAAAAATGGAATATCTACTAGAATTATAAAATTGTTTTCGTTTCAAACCATAATATAATAATAGAAGGTAGAATCACTAGAGAGAGTCGTCAATTTTATTTCTTGTTAAGTCAAAAAACTGAAAAATAAAAAGCAAAAAACAAAAATCAAGAATGAAAAAAAATATAAAATGTTTTGTTTACACACATAAGTATATGATTCAAATTGTTTCCTGAAATGCCGAATTCTATCCTTGGAATGTAGTGTAAACTTTTAATACGTACATTTGTCCAACTGGACATTTACAATTCATATGTTTGTGAATATTTGTTAGAATAAAATTTAGTTGCATACATTTTTTTAAAGAAAATTGTTGTAAAATATTTTTTTTTTTTTTTTTGTTTTTCTAATTTGAAGTTTTATTTTAAATTTTTTTTACATTTTCTTTTGATTTATGTGTTTGACTTTTCAGGGTAAATAAAAATGAGAACAAACTTTCTAGTGATTTTACCTTTAGTAATTCTATCATGGTTTCAAACCACAAAGTAGTATACAATTTTTGTTTTTGTAGATGTGCGAGTACTTTATTATTTTACTATGAGTACAGGTAAGAAAAATATTCCACAGAAATATTCGAATACGCATTTATAAAATATAAACCAAATTCCCCTGAAAGTAAATGGAAGATAATTGTTTTTGTTCATTTACAAAATTTTCAAATATTTCTTTTTTTTATTAAAGGGTATATGAAAAAAAAACTTTACAATACTTTTAACAAATTAACTATATTTTTTAATAATTATTTTAAAGGAAAAAATAGTAATTTCATAAAACAAAAGATAAAATTAACAAAGAATTTTATAATATTTTAATTTATTATTGATTTTATGATTGTTAATATTTTTGTACACGTTTGTCAAAAATTTATGTAGGCCTATGAGCTAGTGAAGTTTTATTCACCTCATATACATACATACTTCTAAATTTTACTTTTATACACACTTTGCCTACCGTTTGGCACACAATCTAAAAATAATAATTTAAATTTATTTTATTTCTTTTTAATTTTTTTCATTTATTAAAATATTGATGATTGTATTATTATTCATATTTTGGCAGAACTTTTATAGTAGTTAAAGTTAACATGTATAATTCTACACGTTAACTCCTAACGTATATAAATTTGAATTTTGTATAAAATTGCCTATGAAATATAAAATTGAATAGTTTTAAATGTTTGGAAAAAGAAAAATAAGTTATTGGTATATATTTTTATATTTTTTTTCTACTTGAATATACCCAGGAAAAATTTTGGAACATGTTCTAAAATCATTAGTTCTAGAACTGGTGTAATCAGAACCACTTCAGATTCTTTAATAACATCCTCAGAACTAGTGGTATCACAACCAATTCTGACACTAATCGAGTAGAACCTTATTCTGATTCTAAATTCGTTTTAAGGAATGTTTTAGAGAACTAGTGCTTAAGAACTAATTCTGTATAACTTATACATCAGTTCTGAGAACAAATTACTGGTTCTCGAATGACTTCCTAGAACTGTTTAAAATACTTGTATAAAAAATTAACAAATTAAAAAAGGAGTATTACAAATTTAAATTGAATTCAAAAGTGGCCTTTAAAATAAAAAAAAAAAAAACAGATCCTGAAACCGTTCCCTAACGTTTCTATGGAACCAGTTCCAAATGTGACAATTTCGAACAAAAGAACTAGTTCTAGAACCGTTCCATAGAATAGGTACTGGTTAGATAACACTTCCACAGAACTAGTTCTGGAGGTGACAATTTCGAACAAAAATCATTGGTCGTAACGCCAAAGTAGAACAAGTACAGGATGTTTTCATATGTTCTGGAACTAGTTGTAGAACTAATGCAATTTTTCCTGGGTATTGTTTTTTTTTTTTTTTTATTTTTTACTTAATTAAAATACATATGAATATTATTCTTTCGTTAGAATAATTAAATAAAAAACATTTGATTATCTTCCCAACAAACCAAATTATATCGTAATGATATCATTTCAGTGATATTGAAGCCCGAGAATGATATTATTTATAATTCTAAAATGATATAGGTTGCTTTCTAAAAGGTACACTCGAAAATGATATCATAATTTTTGAAAATAATGATATTAGTAATGATATCGTTCAATTAAAGCAGCGCGATAATTTAGCAATACATATATCGCAGAATATATACATATCTGCTAAGATATGTATGTATATTTTATAATAATTGATAAAATAACCATAATTAACTAAAGTTCATCCTGCTTTAAATGATTTTACATGTAATACTAAACTTTTGTAATCCGAAGACAATTCCCCTTTAAATCCAAGCTGATATTGGTTTCTTTATCTTATCTTCTTTTATTTTTTACGATTCCACTAAATTTTGCTGAAAAAATATTATTTCCATATAATACATAACATAAAATATTCTTCTTATAGAAACTTTTTCAATTTAATTTTATTTTCCTGAAAATGTTTGAAGTTTTTTTCTAAGGAAAAAATAATTTCCATATTTTATCATATAATTTTAAAATTATATCATTAATGATACTGTATCGTTCCTTGGTTTGTTGGGTTCTTTTAAAAAATATTTCTTTTACTTTTGATTAAATAAAATATTTTCTTATTTAATTTATTGTGTTCAATCAGAATATAAAATATTTGTAATCAATTTATTAATTTTAAAATAAAAATATTTTATAATTTTGTATCTGATTGAAATTAGAAATGTAAAGCGCCCCATAGCATAGAAAACAACTAGAACTACAACTCTTTTCATTCGCTCACCAACAAAAAATTATTCTCTTCACATGTATAAATTTGTTCTGTAGAAAATTCTACTAACATATACAAAGAGTTAGGTTTTTTTGACAGTTGAGTTAGGTTTTTTGTGAGCAAGTTGGAGTTCTAGTTGTTTTCTATGCCCCATAGACACATACTGCATAAGCTCAAGCAATAAGTATGTATTAGTAAAATTGAGAGAGCTTTTGAGTGTGTGCGTCACACCGACAATGCAGTATGAAAAATCAAAATCGTTTTGATTTCAAAATGAACTCATACTGCAAACAAATATTTTAAATGAATTTTTGAAGTTTTATTTTTCTTTTATAAAATTTTCAGTTTCTTTTTAAACTGAAAGAAGAAATAATTAAAATATTTAAAATAGTTTCTTTTTATTGGAAATTTTTAACAAAAATAAATATTTGATTGTTCAATGTGTAGTGAAATCGTCAATCACACACGTATAGGGGGGGTTCATAGGCAGTATCTCTCTGCAGTATGTGTCTATGGGAGCCTTAACTGCTATGATTTTTATTCGATACCATTTTATTACGAAAATTTAAATCTTCGAAATTCAATTAATAGGCATTTTTGACACATTTTACCCCAGAGACGTATATTTTTTGTACTATTAAAGAATTCAAAAATGATGAATGAATTATTGAAGGAACTCCTGCACTACAGGATCTTCCTAAACTATTTTGGATATTTGCAAAAATTTTAAAAAGTTATGACATGACGTACATATTTATTTCTACTATAAATTAAAGAAAACAATTCGAGTAATATAATAAACAATAAAATATATTTCAGGACAAGTAAATTTAGGACGAAAAAATTATTTATATAGGTTTATTTGTTCTGAGAACTATATTCTACATTAAATTGTAATCAAAATTAGTAAAATTGTCAAATCTCTGAAAAGGAGATACATATGTATGTAAATTAAAAATATACAGATCGGTTGAATTATAATTTTTCGCAATATTTTAAGAACTCTTTACTTATAAAAGTCTTATCGCTTTTACTGTTAAATGTAGTACAACTAAATGTACTATTTTTGGAATTATAACTATATACATAAACAGTGTATAAAGAGTTCACCGACGACATTTGTTTTTCCACTTTCTCCAAAAATTCATATAAGAATCCAGTACAAATAGATGGCTTCCAAAATCGATTCTGAAAAAAGAGAAATTAATATAATTATGTCCAATATGTAGTTACTAGACGATTTACCTTGGGTAAATCTTCTGCGCTATAATGCTCTATAGGCCTATTTATAATTCCGTCTTCTTTAAATCCGATATAAATGTCTTGAACATTAGCTAAATATGATTGCAGCCAATATTTTAAATATTTATTATCTTTATATTTCAAATATGACCACATTTGTTTGCTAAAAACGTAACGACAGTCATTTAGGGCATCAAAATCATTACTACATTAAAAAAATACAATATTTTTTTTAGTTTTTATGCGAACTTTTTCCTACAATAAATTTACTTATTATACTTACAAATCGCTGATTTTTTCCTTTGAATTGATTCCCTGTATTTCGCCAGAATAAATAATATCATATTTTCCGAAGTTACTTCGATGTACACCGACAAGTTCTATATTTTCATCGCATGGTTCATTTCGTTTTGGTGGCTTATTTGGTGAATCTAAAAATATGTTTATAAGAAAGTTAAATTTAAATAAAAAATAATTTGGAATTTATGCAATTAAAATTTTGTATCATTTGAATCAAATCGAATAGTAATTCATGTAAAATCGATTATACAAATAGTATCCCTGCAAAAAAAAAAAAAAAAAAATGAAAAAGTCATGATTTCAACATTGTGTTGTCATTAGTAGGATGTTCTTTTTTTGTTCAGTGATTTTTAAGTACTTCTCTTAAAACTATGTTTATACAATTTTTTAATAAAAATTATATTTTCGACCTATTAAATAACAATAAAAATGCCCTAAAATTTGTAAAATCTAAATTTTCTTAGAAATTATTAACATTTTTTCCGTTAAAAATTTATTTATTTTCACTTCTTTTCGAAGTAATTATAAAGAACTTCCAAAAAAAAAAAAAAAGTTTAAAGCCCCAACCCAAAGAGTAACAAGAGACGAAACTAATTGTCAAAAACCTAAGTCGGTTGTCAAAAACCTAACTCATGCAACAACAAAATACATGTAATCAAATATATTTTGTTGTTGCCAAAAGAAAATAAAAACACATTTTTGTTTACAAAACAACAATTTTGTTTAACTGTCAATCGAGAATTTCGCCTCTATGTGTTACTCTATGCCCCAACCACTCAACTAAAAATCATCGTATCGCAATCAGCTGTTTCAACCAGCTTTATGCAGATGTGTGTATCTAGCTATTGACACAAAAATTCTAGGTAGCGTATCGCAGAAATCTACAGAAAATAGATTTTTACGTAGCTGTGTGCGTTTTTAACAACCCTGTGGTTTATTTTGCTCACAAAATAACCGAAAAACAGGGTTGTTTACACAGTGAATGTTCAAAAACATATGATACGTTTAATTTTGTTGACTGGTTGTACAAAATGTCTCACGCTACTTCTCCACCCCTTAACATAAAGTTGGAAATAAAAACTTTTTCCTGTTACCCCTAGTCTCCACGCAGACATTTTTGTGTCCGCAATTGTCAAATTCTATCTCTCTCTTCAAAATGTTACGTGTGGACCAATAAGAAATCTATTGCGCAATCTATTTCGCAATAAATGTTTAAACACAAATTTATTGTTATTTTTTAAAATTTTGATGTTTTTAATAAAACAAAGATGGAAAATGCATTAATTTTATTTTAAAAAGACAAATAAAAAACAAAAATGGATAAAAAAATAAAATTTTCTTTAAAAAAGACAAATTAAAATTTAAATTTCTCATGTACGTTTTCTCCACCCCTTAACTTTGAGTCTACATTAGAGAAATTTCTATCAAGACAAACGTCAAATTTTTGTTTGATTTGCAGATAATTTTTTATCTCTGTCAATTATAGGGGAAAACGTATGTCATAATAAGCCATGCAAAAAGTACCAACAACAATCAAGATGGCGTCTTTTACTAAGCATTATCAAGACAAAGTTGTCCGAGCTCAAGTGCTGACAATTTTCTTTTAACGCTGCAATAACACTGAAAAATTCAGTCTACATTAGACAAATCTTTATCTTGATAAAATTTTGACGTTTGTCTTGATAAAAATTTGTCTAATGTAGACTCAAAGTAACATAAAGTTGGAAATAAAAGCTTTTTCCTGTTATTCTGCCGACGTTATTTCTTGTGTTACGTACCGTCTATACTAGCCTTTTTCTTGTTCGCACAAGAACAAAACGTCGGCAGAGCAACACACACAATTTTTTTCCTTTTGTTTTCAGTGGGCAGAACATTTGTCGAACAAATCATAATTTTTTGTTTGCCGTCAGTGTCACTTCGATACTTTTACAAGCAGCGCCTCTTCTTCCGCATACAAAATGACGTTTGACGGCAGACATGGTTGCTCGAACATTTGTGCGAACAACGGTGTGCTAACAAGAACAAAACATGAACAACTTGGGGCCACATTATCCAAATTCATGTGCGCACAACATTTTGTTCAATGTGCGAGCATGAAAAAGGCTCGTGTGGACCGCAAATTATTTCTTGTGTTAGGAAATAAAAACGTCTGCGTGGAGACGTAGAGTTAAAATAGGTTGCCATCGTGCAATTTTCAAATTCGTTGCTATTTTGGGGCACGTTCAATTATTTTATACATTTTAATAACATACCAGAAAATAATAATTTCTGTAATCGAAGGTGATGAGTTTTGGCGGGCGTCAATTCCATTATCGATTCATCCTCCTCTTCCAATACCATGTATAAATTTCCATTATAATACACGAATAGTGAAATCAGCAAATTTTTTGTTATAATATGATTCCATTATTTGGACTAATCGAAGGTGATGAGTTTTGGCGGGCGTCAATTCCATTATCGATTCATCCTCCTCTTCCAATACCATGTATAAATTTCCATTATGATACACGAATAGTGAAATCAGCAAATTTTTTGTTATAATATGATTCCATTATTTGGACTAAGGTTCCACGACGCGTGATAATTTTTGTTTTATCAATATTTTTAACATCATCACTGACAGCACCAGAATTCATCACATATTTAAGTGACAAATCAATATTTCTTGAAAACATAGAGGATTTCCGAACTATAAATTTTTCGTTATCAGCATCTAAATCAATTGGATATTCATCTGATGTAGGATTTCGAAAGTAGTTCATTCGTTTAGCATTAGAGACTTTTCCGTAATTATAATCGTAAAAGGCAACCAAACGAGGTCTTGAAAAATATACACCCTTCTGTTCATACTTCCTTAAGGATTGTGGACTTATGGAAAACGTTGATTGATACTTTTTTGATTCCATAGTAAGGATTTAAATTTTTTTTACTTTAATGTTATAACGTTGCAATTTAGCTGTGTACTGCAAAAAAAAAATTGTCTGTAGCTTATTCTTAAAATTTCGTATTTTAAAAGGGGATTCCCTAAATTTCTTCTTATGTTCAATGTGACTCTGTGTACAGAGACCTGCGCCGATCGGCTGAAATTCGGCTAAGCCGAGCCGCCAAGGATTTTCGACTTAATTTGGCCGCCGTTTTTAATTATTTTTGGAAAATATCTTTAAAAAAAAAACACTTTTTTATTATTTTAAAGCGTCATTTGCCACTTATGTATTATTTTCGGTTCACACGAGCCTTTTTTTTGTTCGCCATTTGAACAATATGTTGTGTGCACATGCATTTGGATAATGTGGACCCAAGTTGTTCATGTTTTGTTCTTGTTCGCACACCGTTGTTCGCACAATTGTTCGAGCAACCATGTCTGCCATCAAACGTCATTTTGTATGCGGAAGAAGAGGCGCTTCATGTAAAAGTATCGAAGCGACTCTGACGGCAAACGAAAAATTATGATTTGTTCGATAAATGTTCTGCCCACTGAAAACAAAATTGTGTGTGTTGCTCTGCCGACGCTTTGTTCTTGTACGAACAAGAAAAAGGCTAGTATAGACGGTACGTTACATAGAAGCTACACATTTAAAAAAATGCAAAAGACCATATAATAATTTTAAATTTTTTGCTTTAAAATTAAGCAACTAAATTAAATTTGTTAATCGTTCACTTAAAGCATAAAATAATCTTCGTACCAAATTTGTTTAATTGAAAACAAGTTTGACAACGGTTTCGCTATGACATGATGTAATTTTCGAAGATATGAATATTAAATTTTTTACGTAGATGTAGTTTGGATCAGTGCATTATAATACAGTAAAAAACATTTGATTTTTCAGCGGTAACGGCCTTTTGCATTTTAGGTGACGTTATTTTCCTCCTAAAAATTGCTTGAATATAACATATAAATTAAAATTTTCACTTTCGCTAAAAAAATATAAAGTCCTATTTTTATGAAAAATGTTCAATGTGGAATGAAAATAAATGTTTTAATTTGAAAAATGTATGCTTCATTTCAGCCGGCTGACCGCCGATTTTAAGTCGCCGCCGATAATATACATATTCTGGAGATATTTTTTATATAATATTTCATAAAGGTTTACAAATGGTTTTTAGAAGTAATTGTGAAATAGTTATTAATTTGTATCTATTGAATAATAGCCGTATTCAAAAAAAAAAAAAAAAAAAAAAAAAAAATAATAATGTATGTTTGATAAAGCCTGAGGAGTCTCCTCCGAAAAACTGTCTTCGACCCACACCTTCGCGCAGGAAGCCGGTGTCCCCGAATTCAACTCCTATTCGCAATCAAAATTGAGTTTTGTTTGATACTCCAACACGCCAATCCATAGAATTTTCCAGATTTCAAAGTAAAATCATATGATTAATGCAAAGCCTCGAAGAACCGTAACGCGGTACAGTTATGCGACGCGTTTAACATTAGCCAGTGCGAGAGTGAGGCAAAAAACAAAGTACAGCCTAATCGCCCTTAAGCGGTAGATGTTTATCTACCCAGAGCTGCTTTGCGACTGGAAGAAAAAGTTAGTAACTCGTTATCAATAGTACTTTTAATAGTGAATATAATGATGTAAAAATTGACCGCAAATAAATATTTTGGAAGTTATAGGGCTTTGAAAATCGAATTTCCTTAAGAAACTCGTACCAAAAAAAAAAAAAAATTTCGTTATAAAAAAAGTTGGGTAAAAAGGAAGAATTACGTTAGCGAAGCCGCTTTGGACATACCACAGAGCAGGGTACACTAAACAGGTATAATCGTCGCGGCAACAAATACAACAACCCAACTTTTTCCCTCTCTTTCGTGTAGTTTATGCGTCAAAAACAACTGATTAAAATACATTGCAAAATATACAATTTTATTTTTTTGTTACTATATGTAAACAATAAAACGTAAACATACTTTGACAGATCTTATACACAAAAACAAAATCAGCTGGGCCGACGATTATACCTGTTCAGTGTACCCTGCCACAGAGTTAGCAATCCTTCCGCCCGGCCGAAGGCCGGCTATTCAGAAAATTTATTTCCACGAATATTTTTTGCTCAAGAAATTACAAAATACTTAAAAAATTGTGTTTATGATACTTTTATATTATTTTTATTTTGTTTTTGTAAATGCGCCCTTAAGAGCTTTTAAATGACACCTTAATCATTGCAATCGGATAAATAGTATAGGAAATATTTCCGTTTTTTGGTTAATTAGGGAGGTAAATGAGTACCAATTTGAATTTTGTGTGTTCTATAAATCAAAGCTTAATAAACATGTTCCGAATTTCAAAGATATTCCCAGCAAACACGGCAATATGAAAAATGTTTCGCCAAACGTATTGCCTAGATGAAAAATATTATTGCGGCAATAATCGAATTCGTATCGTACCGTCTATACTAGCCTTTTTCTTGTTCGCACAAGAACAAAACGTCGGCAGAGCAACACATACAATTTTTTTCCCATTTGTTTTCAGTGGGCAGAACATTTGTCGAACAAATCATAATTTTTTGTTTGCCGTCAGTGTCACTTCGATACTTTTACATGCAGCGCCTCTTCTTCCGCATATAAAATACGTTTGATGGCAGACATGGTTGCTCGAACAATTGTGCGAACAAGAACAAAACATGAACAACTTGAGTCCACACTATCCAAATGCATGTGCGCACAACATTTTGTTCAATGTGCGAGCATGAAAAAGGCTCGTGTGGACGACAAATATTGCGGAAAAAAACTTCCTTCGGGTGAAAAAGTGTCTCGACGGCAATATACCTAAGCAATTCTTCCAGATGATAATCTGGCAAATATCGCTAGATAATATGGAAGAAAATAGAAAGATATTGCTTAAATGATATTAGGAAGATAAAAATAAGATTTTTCCCAGAACCCACCTAGAAGAAAAATAAAATTATGCATTTATATTATAAAAAAAAAAAAAATATATTATTTTGATATAATATTTGCATTAATTAAAAGAATTTAAAAAAATAGTATCATAAAATCTGCTTTCACGGTTCTATTTTACAGATTCTTTCTTTGTATAATAGTACTTTATAATGAACTTAATGCCATTGATTTTTCTTCATATACCCTTTAACAAAAAAATAATATTTGTAAATTTTGCAAATGTACAAAAGCCATAATTTTTTTTACCTTGAAGATTTCTTAAATATTTGTTAAGCCAATTAAAAATGAAATTCAATAAATATTAAAAATTATCCAAACTAAATTTCATAAAAAAAAAACAAATAAAAAATGACAATAAATAAGTTTTTTTTTTATTTTATATTGCGGAAATTTCTCGGAAGCAACAAAAGGAAGAAAATACAAAATATAACTTGATTATTTTCTCTTAGATAATAAATTGGGGATATTGCCACTTTATCATTTAAAATTTTTTTGGTACAAATAATATTTTCATCTTCCATTCCTGGTTCAGACCATAGTATAATTATAAAGAAAAAAAAAAAACAAACCGGTTGGAATTTAGTAAATATTACATTTTGCCGCTCTGGTGCTTCCATTTACAAAAAACTTGAAGTAGTTGAAATAGAAGTTAGGATTTCATCACTTGATAATTATTAATTCAATTTTTTACATTCTATTATCTTTAATTCTAATAAATTTATATTTAAGTAAAATGATAATAACAGATGGAGCCACTACATTCAATTCTTCGAGTAAGAGAAAAAATATGTTTCTTGTTAAATTTGTATAAAAATTACGGCGACTGAAGCGGAAAATAAGTTTTGGATTTATTCTAAAACATTTTTTCATTACAAGTTTTCTGAAGCAAAATAAGGAATTTCACTTTTGATCTAAATCGATTAATGATCTGATGATACTTATTGGTAATTGGTAATTGAATCTCCGTTTTTCCTTACCATTTTTCAAACATTGCTATAATTAATAGGGCAAGTTTTTCAAGCTTTTCGCTTGGAAAAAAAGCATTTGCATATTTCAAAACAATTTCACAAAAAATGCTTATATTTTAAATCTTTGCATAAATTTGCATATAATGGAGATAAAAGTTAGTTTTCTTAACAAAAACACAATTTTTTGGTGATTTTTTAGAGTTCAATCAAATAATTTCTAAACAATTTTTGGTGAGAATTTTGAGTACATTGTAAAGAAAAATAATTCGGAAGAGTCAAATATGATACTTAATATTAAAATAGTTATATTTTTATAAACATCGAAATCTATTAGAGATTGAAAGTTAAAAAATGCATATTTGTGCATATTTTCTACGCATTAATATATAAGAATGCATAAATTCTTTGGTTTTTATATACATATTCATGCTATTTTTGCATATTTCTGTGCATATTATAACATTTTTTCGTGCTTTTTCAAGCGCATATTTCAATTTTTTTTGTGCATATTAAAACTTGCCCTGATAATTAATATCATCTTTAAAACAACCATAAAATTATTAAGTATAATTAAACCAAAACACTTTTTTATAAACACCAAAAATAATGTCAATAATGTTAATTCGAAATTTGTTGCGAAAAATATTACAAATTCTTTTAAAATGGCAAAAAAAAAAAAAAAAATTTTAGAAATATATAAGTAATTAAACTATAGGTCAATCTCACAAAATTTATAGAAAAATTATAACTCTTAAAAAAATTCAGAAACACTTCCCTCCGTATAGAGTTTACAAGTGATTCATCATAAGGACAATTGCATGTCAGAAAGAGTTATAAATCTCCCCAAATAAAAATTGTTATTCATAGATGATGTTATGAACAAGGAGATTGACACAGGGAAGGTGTCTGCTGTGTCCAAGCAAGCAATATTTTTTATAATTTTGATCTCATTGAGTATAAGGTAATAAAATATTGCTTCAGTTTATAAGCTTGGACACATTAACGTGCTCATCCACCACCAGGAATATTACAATCCATTGAATTCGTTATGCGACCTATACGACGATTGGGACGTAGTCCTCCATTTCCACCAGAACTGCCTCCACCGCCACCTCCACCACCACCGGAACCCCAACTACCGCCCCGGCCATTATTTCCGCTACCACCTCGATTTTCCGTTTTGAAGGGGGCAAATAGGGTAGTAAAGCTAAGAAAAAATATTACAAAATTTAAATAAACGTTCTCATTTCTTTCAAATTAATCTTACAAGTGCACCACTATGACCCATAGACCAGTAAAGATTTCTATTATACGATTTAGGTCCCAAGGCCGTTTTTCTAGAACACGACCATCTGTAAAGTAAAACACGTCATTTTATTTCCTTTTATTGCTCTGTTTAGTAAATTATTGTATATTTAAATTCTACTTACTTCGATCTATATACACCATATTTCAATGGCGTTTGTTATAAATTTAAAGTATATTATATTATTTATATTTATTTTTGTTTAGTTTTTTTGAAGAAGTAAAAAAAAAAATAAACTGGTTTTATTATGATTTTATTAATTTTAGTTGTGGGTCTTGTTCGGAATGACGTGGTTGATAAATCAGCTGGTGTTTTTTAAGATCCACTTTGGCAGAGGTGTCTTTTTTAGTAGTAAATATTTGGGAACAGTTGGTGTTTTTTAAGATCCACTTTGGCAGAGGTGTCTTTTTTAGTAGTAAATATTTGGGAACAGTTTGTATTTTAAAATATAACGAATTTTTACATTTAAAATTGTATTTTTTAAAACATAAGTGAAATTAATAAAATTAGTAGAAATAATACTAATAATACTAATTTTTTAAATTGTGATTTTGACCCATAAAGTATAAACAGTGCACTATGGTTTCGCCGACCACTTTTCTTGTCCAAAACTAATTTTGGTAACATTTTCTATTTGTGTTTTAATTATCGTAGTTTTGTAGCAAACACTTCAAAACGCCAAAAAATGAAGTCTTTTCCTACTTTTACTAATTTTTCTTCATAATACAACAGGTCATAGTTCAGTTTCTTAAGCAAATTTAAAATATGTATAAAAAAGGTATATTTTTCAACGGTTTTAAATAATTTATAATTATTGAGTACAACAATTTTTTGAATAAGTTTATTATGGAAAATAGATCTTAGGATAAGTACTTTTATAATTGAATATGAAATCAGTTAGAACTTGTTGTCATCTTAGAAAAATACTGTTTGTTTTACAAAACCCAAAATGAAATTGGATTCGTAAGAAATTTTACATTTCATTAAACCTCCAAGTTTTTGGTGAAAATTGGTAAAGAAAAACTCAACGGAAAAAAATAAACATATATCTGGGCTATATTATCCATATTGCCTTGTTTTGCGATTTTTTGTGATTTTCGAGAAAATCCATCTTTTCCGTATAAGTTAGCATTGGAAATTCTTATCATTTACAAAGGTTTAACCAATGAATAAAAATGCCAAGATAAAAAATAAAATAGCAGATATTGCTAAAATATAGTTGTGTATTAAAATAAATGCTGCTAAAACAAAATTCACGCCTTTAGGTTGAGTTATAAGTGAAATATTTGCAAACTTCCTTTGGAATGACTTTATTTCTGGCGCATATAAAGTGTAAAAATTAATTAAATTTTTGAAATACAAAATAAATCCATTAAACTGTTTTGATTTTCATCATATTTTAAACGAGCTCATTTGTTTTTTTTTTTCCATTTTGGCCAAAAAAAGTCGTCAGTGAAACCATAGTGCAGTGGTTGTCAGCTTATTTGATTCAAGCAATTCTGAAAAAGTAAAATCGCTATAACTCATAAAGTAACTATAATATTAAAGAGAAACAAAAAACTCATTAATGGGCATTATAGGCTCTTAAAAAAATTACTCTTTTATAATATTATCTTTCGCACTATTAAAAAAAAAAAAAAAAATGGAAAGAACAAAAAGTACTCTGTTTTTAATTACTCAGCTTATTTGATGCAAGAAATCTTTCCGTGGAATAATACCGTTATTTATATATTAATATTATATATATTATATATATATATATATATATATATATATATATATATATATATATATATATATATATATATATATATATATATATATATATATATATATATATATATATATATATATATATATATATATATATATATTCTTAATTTTCTTTATACTGTCATTTACTTTCAAGGTTTGTGTAATTTTTATTCTATTTTTTGGACTTTGAGAACGTTAAGGAGTTTTTTTTCAATATGGGTCGTCGGACAACTTTAGAACAGCAGGAGATAGTTATTCATCATTTTTAAAGTGGAAAAATACAAAGAAAAATTGCAGAAATATTAAATTTGCCATAATCTACAGTCCAGCATATAATAGAGCGGTATTCAAAGGCAGTACTGCTCCTAACACGATTTTTTCTGCAAGTGATGAACGGTGGATTGTGAGAAAAGTTAAAGAAAACCCAAGATTATCTGCTCGCAGATGAAGTGTTCACTGGTATTGGAAAGGCGTGTAGTGCATCTACAATTCGTCGTGTTTTACGATCACATGACTTTCATGGTCAAGTACCACAGATGAAGCCTTTCATAAGTCAAAAAAATAAAAGTTCACGATTAGCTTTCGCTACCAGCCATATTTCAAAAGGACTAGATTTCTGGAATACCGTTATATTTTCAGATGAGTCTAAATTTAATATATTTTGCTCAGATGGAAGGTCTTATGTATGGCGGAAACCAAATACGCAGCTCCAAACAAAGAACCTCCACGCAACAGTTAAACATGGCGGAGGAAGTGTTATGGTTTGGGCTTGTATGGCCGCAACAGGTGTCGGAAATTTAGTTTTCATCGAAGGAAACATGGATAAGACAATGTATTTAAATATTTTAAGAGAAAATTTGGTTCAGAGTGCGGAAAAATTGGGTCTGAGAAGCAACTTTCATTTTTACCAAGCTAATGACCCAAAACATAAAACCAATGTTGTTCAAAACTGGCTTATATGGAACTGTCCCCATTTAATGGAACCACCTGCACAGTCTCACCATATTTCAAGCAAAGAATCGCTGAAAAAAGCTTTAGTCGAAGAGTGGAATAAAATACCAGTAGAAACCACATAAAAACTTGTTTCCTCAATGCCAAATAGGCTAAAAGCAGTTTTGTATCAAAAAGGCTACCACACTACCCAACAAACCAAAATATGATACTGTATCATTAATATATCATATTTTTTATATTTTTTAATATAATTGTCGACATTTAAATACATTATTTTTAAAAGTTATAATAAAATCTCGAAAATAATGAAAATAATTTTGTTGAAAAAGTAAACTTGAAAATAAAATTCAAATATTTTTTTTTTCAGCAATTTATATTTGTTTCTTAAATATCAATTTGTGTGGAAAAATAGAAAACGGTATTAATCTTTTATAATTATCACAATCTGTAAGTAATCCTAATATATATTATAAAAATGAGGTGTAAGTTTGTTTGTTTGTTTGTTTGTTTGTGCGTCAATCACGTCTAAACGACTGAACCGATTTTCACGAAATTTGACACACAGATAATACCAGTGCCAGAGGTGGTTATAGGCTATATAAGATTTCGATTGGATGCCACGCCCACATTTTACGCCCACTTTTTATAACTTCCAAACGGTTGGACCGATTTTCACGAAATTTGACACACAGATAGTATCAGTGCCGCTGATCATTATAGACTATGTAAGATTTCGATTGGATGACACGCCCTTATTTTACGCCCACTTTTTATAACTTCCAAACGGTTGGATCGATTTTCACGAAATTTGACACACAGATAGTATTAGTGCCGCTCATCATTACAGGCTATGTACGAACTGGATTGGATGCCACGCCCACATTTTACGCCCACTTTTTATAACTTCCAAACGGTTGCACCGATTTTCATGAAATTTGACACACAGATAGTATCAGGGCCACTGATCATTATAGGCTATGTATGAACTGTGTTGGATGCCACGCCCACATTTTACGCCCACTTTTTATAACTCTTAAATGGTTGTACCGATTTTCACGAAATTTGACACACAGATAGTATCATTTCCGGTGGTCATTATAGGCTATGTATAAACTTGGTTGGATGCCACGCCCACATTTTACGCCCACTTTTTAAAACTCTTAAACTGTTACACCTATGTTCACCAAATTTGACACACAGATAGTACCATTACCGCTGGACATTATAGGCTATGTATGAACTGGGTTGTATGCCACGCCCACTTTTTATAACTCTCAAACGCCTGTACCGATTTTTAAGAAATTTAACACACAGATAGCACCAGTAACGGTGGTCGTTTAAGGCTATGTAAGAACTGGGTTCACGCCCATATTTTACGCCCACTTTTTAAAACCCCTAAACAGTAGCAATTGTTTTATATTCCCTATTAGGGGGTAGCGAAGCGCACCGGGTTACGCTCGTTACATTATATATTATTGATAAATATCGCAATTAACTAGATTTTATTCTTCAGAAAATATTTCAACAAACGTGATACATTTTATCTATTGTTAAAGGTATAAACCTTCCTATATTTCCTATATTTTTCATTATCACCATGCAAAATTAATTACATATATATATATATATATATATATATATATAGATTTTTATACCCACCATCAAAAAGATGTTTGGGATTGAAAATGGGCAAAATCGGTTAATAAACAAAAAAGTTATGGGCTAAAAACTAGAAAGGCAGGGTGTCCATTATATACTTTTCTGCCGATATTTCTGCAACAAAAACATGTAGGACAGCGAAATTTTGTACGTATAGTTTGGGGATTGATATAAATTCGGAGACCAAAAATGGGCGTGGTCCGCACACTTTACCGCCCACCTCCCATATAAGGTGAAAATCAACGAAATTGTTTTCAAATAGTTCAAGGACCAATGTAAACTCGGAAACAAAAAATGGGCGTGGTCCGCCCACTTCACTTCCCACTTTACCGCCCCCTTCCATATAACGCTTGTTCTCAATTAAAACCTAATTAAATGCCAAGAAAACGATTAAGAAAATATAGTGAAGATTTATTTAATTATTACGTTCCAAAGGCAGACTCTTCTGTCCACATTTCTGAAAATAGTTTATCTTTTAATAATACACTTAGTTTTTCGGACGTATCTTATGAACAAGAAAATAATTCATTTACTGATACAACCGGGGATTTTTAGGAAATTGAATTTTTCAATTTGAAAGACAGATTTGATATCTCTGATTTCAATTTGATATCTCTGATATCAATTTGATATCTCTGATTTCAACTTGATATCTCTGATTTCAATGAAATTCGCTACAGTTATTACTTGAAGCAAGTGTTGCTTAAACTACAGACATTCCGACTGAAAACTTTTCCCGATCTAAAAATATGACGTTTAAAAACGTCGTTTAAAACCATCAAAGTAGGCAGTAAAGTGGGCGAACCACGCCCATTTTTTGTTTCCGACTTTACATTGGTCGATCCACCAAGTATACGCACAAAATTTCGTTGGCGTACGTGCTTTTATTGAAGAAATATCACCAGAAAAGTATTTCACGGACTCCCTGTGTTTCTAGTTTTTAGCCCATAACTTTTTTGTTTATTAACCGATTTTGCCCATTTTCAATACCAAACAAACCTTATATAAATATTTGTGCCAAATTTCGTCTCCCTACTTTGCCCCGTTCGAGGTCTATCCTGCTTTCAACAGACGGACGGACATAGCTAGATCGACTCAGAATTCAGAAAATATACTTAATATATTAATTGTTGAGCATTTTAAAAAGTAATGTAAGAGTGACTTAATGACAATTTTAATTAGAATTTTCATATTTTTGTAATGGAACCAGATACGTCATTTTTGAGACAGACTTCAATATATGGTGCGACCTCCTTAATTTTACAAGGTTTACATGGACAGACAGTCAGACGAGCGGACATCGATTGATATCAATGAAGTTGGGTTTTATATAAATATTTTTTTGATGTTACAAATATCAGCAAAAAACTATGACCACTAATAGTAGTGAAAAACAATACCATTTACATAACATTTTTTGTGCGAGCATATCATTTTATTTACGTTATATTAATTTCGTTACTCATTTAAATTACTTTTATAAACAAAACAATTTAACAATTAACTCCTCAACCATAAAGTAAGGTCCTTAATAAATTTAATTTAACCTGATATTATTTAAATGAAATTGTTAATTTATTTATTTGCAAAATAAAATTATTTATTTGTAAAAATGTAAAGCTATATTTAATATATTTAAAGCTTAATAAATTTTTTTTATTATTTTATTTCATTTAAAATGTTTTACAATAATAAACAAAATATCTTTTTATATATACCCCCATCTTTTTGATGGTGGGTATAAAAAATATAATTTTTTCCACAAGTGTACATACTTTATTGCTCATAACTTCTAAACTATATATTTAAAATTCTAATTTGTATTTCATTTAATAGAAAAAGATATTGTTTTTAAAAAGACGTGAATAAAATTAATTTATTTCGAAATTCAAAGGTCAAAATCTATAATACTTATAATAATCAAGGCTGAATATCTCGAAAAACGGTATTTTTAAATTCTTAAAAAATGGTAAATTGATAATTTTACTCTGTTTTATAATCGAGCCAAAGTTGGACACTCTTTTGATTTAGGAGTTATGAATCAAAAAATGTTGATAAGTAATTTTTTTGTATGTAAAAATTTAAATTATTTGCCGAAATTAACATTGAAATTAATTTAGAGTATTTTTTTTTTTTTATTAAAAACATGAAATTTAAAATACAAAATTTGAAATTTGATTTATATTTAATTACATAACTTCTAAGCTAAACGAGAGAAAAAAATATAGTCGGTCAATCCTGACCATATGATACCCTACACCATTGTGCCCATTATAATTTGGGGAGGGGTCTTTTATTAGACTTGGAGACAAATGTGGACCGACACTCATATTAAGTGTAAAATACAAAATATTACGTCGATGATAACATTAATATGAATTTATTCACTTTTGGGCAGAGACCAGAAATTACGAACAAAAAACATAAAATTTTAAGTTTTCATTGAAAAAGTAAAAAACACTCGTTCAAAATAGAATATTTTTCTTAACTGTTCAAAAACAAAATAATAAAATTATTAAAACAAACATTTTAAGTAAAGTACAAAATAATTTTGTACTTTAAAAAATGTTTTTTTTTTTTTTTTTTTTTTATGTACGAAAAAACTTTTTCTTTGTATAATTTAAAAATATCAATTTAGAAATTAATTCATTTTAAACAACTGGAAATTTGATAGTTACATAGTAATCATATTGGACTTTGAATCTAATAAATGACCAAAGTCGCTGCGGATTATAGAAAAAAAGCAACGTTTTCAATGGTATACATTAGGGTGGCCGCGAAATGAAAAGTATCGATATTCCCATCCCGATACTATGAAAAATGTCCAAAATATTTAAACTTTAATAAAATACTATTTAAAATAAAATCATTGAATATTTTACTAAAATTTTAATTTCGCGAGAATGAAAACATATTTTAAATTAGTTTTTATTCAATATGTCTATCATATGTTGTAATTTTTTGACAAAAAGTTAAAAACTATGTATACTGTCGACCGAAAACCATATTTTTGGAGGTATTTTAAAAATGGTCCAGTTCACGTAAATTAAATAATTGAACCGAAATATTTTGGAAATTAGCTTAAAACATATCAAACATCAATTTTAGAGGGGTACATTTGCAATTTTTTTTGCCCTCATACAAATCAAGGCACTGTAATGTATGATGTTTGTACCAAAGGGTTGCCAAAATAAATCACATGACGGAATCCTTCAGTAACTTTTAATTGTCCGCGGACACTCAGACTCCTATTCCGACCAAAAATGATTTTATACACTATTTTTTTAAATGAGGTCAATTTTGAATCGAAAACTAGAACTTTTATTTTCATATTCTACTGAAAGCCCAAAGAATTTTATCGATACAAATTGTTTTCTTGTATCTTAAGTAAAAAAGTCAATAACCTTATCTATAAATAAAATAAATTTAAAGTAGCATTTTTTTAATTTAGTATAACTTGCGATACAAACGAGACTAATTGAAAATAATATTAATATTATTGTTTAATTAAAACACATCTTGTATTTTATAGCATTTGATTTTTTTATTTAATTTTTATAAAATATCATATCGAAACAATTCATTTAGAACCATTTGTTGACAGCATATTCTTCAGAGGCGGAACACAAGTTGGGGTATTTGGGATTGGTGCCAGTGGTGCAAGAAGTACCAGCCTTGCTGCAGCTAGCATATATGGGGAAGTTGATCATGTTGGTGGTGGCATAGTTGCAAGCAACCAAAAGAGCCTTATAAGGTTGACCAGCAGGAGTGTATTCGGAAGCAGCACAACCCACACGGATGTTACGGTCAGCCATCATAACGGTGAAGTGACCAATAGCACTTTAAAAAGAGAGATAAGAGAACAATAAATAAATGATCATAAGTAAATAATTTTTAAATTTTAAAACTTACGGTCCAGAATAGCCGTTAGGATACGAATCAATGTAGGCTTGTTGGCTGTCCTTAACTTCAGAGTACCACATTTCAACAGCTTCGTTAAATTTTTCAGCAGGATCAAGATTACCAAAGAAGCCCATCCAGGCAAGATTTTGACCGGCATATTTGAAGGCATCAGTGTTGCGACATCTGTCATGATTCATTCTACATTGTTTAACATTGAGAGCAGCAATGGCAGCTAATTCATCATCCCATTCCATTGTAGCCATACGACAGGCAGCACTATGTCTGGGATCACCACCACCAGCAATGAAATTACGTTTAGTATTGTGAGCATCAACTAAAACCTGTTTCAAGTCATTGGTAATGGGAACCATTCTTGCATCGGCTGGACAGGTGGGATCAAATTGCTATAAGATTTAATAATTAATATCAACATGTTCTTTTAAGTGTTTAATTTAAACAACAAAACTTACTCCACTGTGACCACAAGCAATGTGTTTAGCACCATTATTGCAAATTGAATTGGAACAGTAATCGGTGGCAGATACTGCGGCCACAATACAGAAGAAGACTACGAAACGATTCATTTTAATTGAAAGACAAGTTTACTATCTTTAAGTCCAAAATCGAACTGTTGATGTTATCGGCCAAATTTCTTTCTTTTATATAGTAAATTGAGTTTTGCAAATTTTATTTTTTTCTCTTATAATTGTTTGATATTATTTCAGCTGTTGTATTATTTTCTTCGCTCGTGTATTCTACTATTATTTTTTAATAAACAAAAACAATAGTTAATTTCTAAAATTTCTTTTTAAAGTACAAACATGTTGTGTGTATTTATGTGTACATTTTATTTTAAGCAAATATTAATTTAAAAACTTTATAACGGTTGCTAAATATAAATTATTTTATCTTGGAGATATAACATTTCGTTAAAATTAAAATACAATAAGAAAAAGTAGTCAGCAAATTTGTATTACAAGAAAAATTTATTATTATCGTGTGTCTATAATAACTAATACAGCAAGAAGTGTAAAATCTGGAGATTTTTAGTTTACAACGAAATATATTATCTATCCTTAGTTAACGAACTACATGTTTTTCAACGCAACGCCACTAAAGACATCCCGTAAGCAATACCTAGTGTGAACACCCAGCAAAAAAAGAACTGAAAAAGTCATGATTTTAACATTGTGTTGTCATTGGAAGAAAGTACTTAATGATGAAAAAGAGCTGCAGAAGTTCTTTTTTAACCCATGGTTTTCATTAGCAGGATGTTATTATTTTATACTTCTTGTTCATTGCTTTTGAAGCTCTTATCATAAAACTATGTTTGTAAAATTTTTTTAATAAAAATTCAGTTTTTGCCCTATTAAATAATAATAAAAATGCTTTAAAATTTAAATTTTGTTAGAAATTATTAAAATTTTTTTCCGCTAAAAATTCATTTATTTTCACTTTTTTGGAAGTTATTATTAAGACCTTCCAAAAAAGTTTAAAATATGCACTTTGTTCCAATTTTGAAGTTGTGAGAATGTTCTGTTTTTGGAAGAACTTCATCATTTTTTGCTGGGCAGTTAACATTTCTCTGCATTACATGTAACTAGTTGTGTAACTATTGAGCAGATAAATATATTATTTAAGACTCTACTTGGAAGCATATATGGTAACTAGTTGCCTCTAATGACATCACCGTGTACAAATAATGAGTTAAGTTGTAAAAGTGTCAGTAATGTAGCATTTTAACTCATTATTTGGCAAAAATCTAAAAATTTTAATAAATTTTAGCTCATGAATTATATTAATAAAAATATAAAATATAAAAATTTAAATCAAATAAATATGGGATTTTCTTAAAAATTTTAAAAAAATATGTATATGCGCCCAGCAGAAAACGATCAAGTGCTTTCAAAAAACACAATTCACCACTTCAAAAATGGAACAAGAGCTGCAACTTTTCAACTTTTTTGGAAGTTCTTAATAATTAATTCCAAAAGAATGAAAATAAATGAATTTTTAGCGAAAAAAGGGTTAATAATTTCTAAGAAAATTAAAAATTTCACAAATTTTAAAGTATTTATATTATCTTTTAATAGGGTTAAACCAGAATTTTTGTTAAAAATTTGTATAAACATAGTTTTAAAAAAAGTACTTCAAAAGAAATAAACAAGAAGTATAAAAGAAGAACATCCTATCAATGACAATCATGGGTTAAAAAAAGAACTCCTGCAGCTCTTTTTCAGCACTAAGTACTTCCTTTCAATGACAACACAATGTTAAATTCATGACTTTTTCAGCTCTTTTTCAGTTCTTTTTTTGCTGGGTATATGTATGTATATTACAGTGCCTTGACTTGTATGGGGACAAAAAAAGTTGCAAATGTACCCCCCTAAAATTAAAGATGGATATGTTTTAACTCATTTCCAAAATATTTCGGTTCAATTATTTAATTTACTTGAGCTGGACCATTTAAAAAAATCCAAAATATGGGTTTCGATCAACAGTAAACACAATTTTTAAATTTTTGTCAAAAAAGTTACAACATATGATAGAAAAATGACTAATACATATTGACCAAAAAATATTTTAAAATTTGTTTTCATTCTCGCGAAATTAAAATGTTAGTAAAAATTTTCAATGATTTTAGATTAAACATTATTTTATTAAAGTTTGAATATTTTGGACATTTTCCATCTTAAATTATATTTTAGGGCAGCATTGGTAAGGTCTTATTAAATACTATTGATATATGAATTTATTTAACCCTTTAGTTGCACAAATACAATTTTGGGATTTCCGGTCCATAATTGGTTAAGTTAATTTTAATGGCAAATAAATGGTTAATTAAGGATATAAATGTCCACGAAAGCGTAAATTGATCAAAAAAGCTGCAATTCTTGTAAAGCCCAAATTACAATAGCGCGTAGTCAGCAACAGTATCAGGAAAAATTATCAGCTGATCACTGTCAGCACAACATGTTGCTGCCGTTATAATTACAGTTCAGCGTAGGCAGCCACAATTTACAACCAACATCTAGCTTTGTTCTACTTGTGTATTTTAGCCTCTCATTTATTTGCTTACTCTCTTTGTCTCGCTCTCAATCTGAATGCAGCGCAGTGAATTTAGAAACAGGGCTAAATGCAACAGCACTGCAAACTGCTGCTGACCAAATGTAATCAACACCATAACAAACAGTGTATTCTAAATGATCAGCTGATTATGGCAGCACACACTGCTGCTGACTACGCGCTATTGTAATTTGTGCTTAAATTATTTTTATGTTTTTCATAAATTTATCAATATTTAAGTGTAATGAGTACTTCCATGCGACTTATTTGCAAAAATTGCAAATTGACCCTCTAGCTCTTAATGGGTTAATTACGTGTTATCTTCAAAAGCAGCAGGATAGACCATTCCTATGGTACATTAAAACCTAATATATTTTGTCCGAAATATATAAAAATAAATGTTTGAACAATGAAAATGTGATAAAAATTTTTAGTAAAATGTTAAAATTGTACAATTGTATTTTTTTCAGTACAATTCGTTCAGCAAAAGTACATCAGTACTCTAGTAATTATTTAGTACAATTAAAAAATATTTAATCGATTTTAAATAAAAGTTGTTTACAAATAAATTTTTGCACAACAATGTTTAATCATTTGGACATTCGTAGATATGTATGTTAACCTTTTTGAGGTGACTTTTGAATATGTGTTTATTCACATTTTTTTAATAAAACAAAGATGCTTTACTTAACATTGAAAGATTTAATTGGCTTTTACTTTACTTTTATTGAACTTTTCCGAACTTTACTTTTAAGTCGAAGCTCATACAAACCCCCTTCATTGGTATTAGATTTCTTCATTTAACACCTTTATCAATTTATCACGGTAGTTAAACGTATATCTTAAATCAACGGTTCTCAAATGGGGGTCCGCGACCCACAAGGGGTCCGTAAGGACATTCGTGGGGGGTCGCGAAGAGTTCCTGAAACATATTCTTAAACATAAAATTTTTTAATATAATTATTATTTACAAGTTAAAATTAAAATTTCAATAAAAACATGAAACTATTTAAAAATTTAAATACATCTTTTTACAAAATATATCGAAATTAAAGACAAACGTAAAGTTTTTTCTAAAATGAGTTCTTTTTAGAAACTAGCAATGAAGAGACCTTTAATTGAAAATATTAAGCTTCAAAAAGAAAACTATAATCAAATCAATAGAGTGTCGATATAGGAACACCCCTCGAACGATGCGTAAAAATTTGCTTGGGTCCTATACATATTAGTCAAAAAAATTTTTAGATTTTTTAATCGAAATAGGTATCAAAAAATTCGTAATTTTATGCTGGTTATGGAAAAAATATTTTAAAATTTTTTTCTGTGGGATTTTGTTTCCTAGAAGACGTTTTAAGACATTTGATGAACAATTTTTTGGACAAATTTAGAAAATCATATATTATCAATAGTACTTATTACTATAATGCTAATTTTTAATATTTTAGCCATAAAGGGAACAAAATTATAAAATTCTTATCAATTTAAAAAAAAAAAAACATCGAATTTTATTACGGTTTAGAAACCAACATTTTTGCGAAAATTTGTTAAAATATTTGTTTTTTATAATTGGCAAATGATACCTATTTCATGATCCAACTCTACTATTTTTTAGACGAAATTTTCTAGACCTGTGGCTTTCAATCGATGGTAGGGAACTAAAGATCAATTTTAAAATTTTTTTAATAATTTTCCCATAGTAAGAAAATTTTTACGCATCGTTTGAGAAATCTTCCTACAAAATTTTTGTCTATGGGACACTTCTGTCCAATGACACAGTATAAAAAAAACTTTACGATGTGGCAGGGAAAATAATTAATTAAGAAGATAAATATGTAGTTCACTTAAATTTGTTGAAACTATAGTTTTTTCACATGAAATTCTACTTTTATTTTATCTTTTTATATATATTTTTTTTTTTTTTCAGTACACAAAAATTTTATTTCATCGAAAAGTTTCCCGGCTATATGAAGAAAAATTGCTTAAGCAACTTTATAATTTAAAAACAGAAAGTACTATCAATGTTAGTATTAAGAAAGCACCAGGTTCATTTTAAAAAGAGTTGAAGTTCGTTGAATTTAATTTTTAATCAACAGATTTAAAAGCATCTTAAATAGTTGAAATATAGCAAAGTATATCCGCTTGTTGGCTCCGAAGCCCTAAAAATATTAAGCAAATTTTCTTCAACATAAATTTTTATGTAAAAATATCTTTTTTACTCTTTTGTCCCTCAAAACTGAGATTCGATCTTTTGTGGACGCAGAGAATATTAGATATATTATACGAAAAAGTCTCTTAATATTAAAGGAAAACAATGTAAAAATGATTAATATTATTTTTTAAAATTACTTTATTACTTTAGTTGTAGTGGGTCGCGCTTCCATTACAATGTCAAAAGGGGGTCGCGAAGCGAGGTCTTGTGAGAACCTCTGTCTTAAATTTTCCATGTCCAACTTGAACGATACTTTAAAGCTCGAAAAATAGTAAATTAATTTTTTTTACTATTTAATATAATTATTGCTGCAAGTTTTTAGAACTCAAAGGAAATTTTCAAAAGATAGTTTGATCAAGAAAGAATTTTTAACATTTTAGTACAATTACTGCACAAAAAGTACAATTTTATATTCAATTTAGTACAATACTGAAAATCTCATTTATCATCCCTGACTTAAATGAATATTCAAGTTCGTGGTAAGTCTCTATTATAATTTGAAATTAATTTCCTTATACATACATAGCTAAAATTTTGATAATGATATTGAAGAAAATACGTAATTTTAGAGGTGTTTTGAAGGTTTTTAACATTGAGATGTAATATTTTGGGAATCATATAAGAACATACTAATTAATCTTCATTTCTAGATAGGTGCATTTGCAACTTTTTTTCGTGAGACACTTTAATGTATATATACATATATTCCTCTTTAATTATATTTTAATTTATATACAAAAATATTTATTTAATTCATTATTTAGAACACATTTTGAATTAAAATAATTGTACTGGAAATTCTTAGAATATTAAGAAATAATAAAAAAAAGTTTTTATGTAAATGTTTTATATCAAATAAAACCATATTAGGTTTTCTTTTATTAAATCATATGATGCTATTTTTTTATTTAAATATTAGAATATAAATAAATAATATTTAAATTTTATTTAATAAATAAATAGTAATTCAAAAATATTTTAATTAGATATGGTAAGTGCACTAGTAGTCGGCAGTTTAAGTTTTTTATGCTTTCAAATTTATCTCCCCATGAACGTGAATCTGCTAACTGAATGAAAAGTGGATTTTTCACTATAATAAATACTATTCTTTCGGATTTGTCTAGCTTTTTCTGAAAAAAATTAACATAATTAAGATATTTTGCAAAATACCTCAAGGTTGCCTATACTATACGTCATGTAGTTTTCAATAGTCGGCATACTATTTTTGTTTTAGAAATAAGAATAAATATTGACTGATGTTTAAAAAAAAAAAAAAAAAAAAAATGCATTTAAAATTAACTAAAATAAATTTTAATTCTATTCAAATTATTTAAATTTTAGGAAATAAATAAAAAGCTACATATTAAAGTTCATTTTTTTCTGTATGGTTTTACATTTTGCACCAACATTTATTTATTTTCGGAATCCAAAAAAATACAAGCGAATGTTATATTCGGCCCGGCCGAATCTATATACCCACCATCAATTTTGTCAAATTTTACGTTATATGGGAGGGGACAGTTAAGTGGGCGGTCAACGCCCATTTTTTGTTTCCGAGTTTATATCGATCCCCGAACTATACGTACAAAATTTCGTCGTCGTACATGCTTTTGTTGAAGAAATATCAGCAGATATTTCATATCTCATAACTTTTTTATTTATTAACCGATTTTGCCCATTTTCAATACTAAACAATATAATACCTTATGTTAGATAAATATTTGTGCGAAATTTCGTCTCCCTACGTTGCTCCGTTCGAGCCCCATCCTGCTTTCAACAGACAGACAGACAGACAGATGGACATAGCTAGATCGACTCAGAATCTAACTGGACCCAGAAAATTTATACTTTGTGGGGTCTTAGATGATTCCTTCGACATGTTACATACGGAATGACAAAATAAAAAAATGAAAATATATATGGGCAATTATAAAAAATTTTTGATTTTAGCCCTTCAAAAAATATTATTTTTTTTTGATGGCACATTAAAATCCTTTTGTATACATATAAAGTGACTTGCATGCATATAGAATCAGTTCGCGTTAATCATTTCATGTGAGGGGCGCGAAAGTTATGGCGGTTTAAAGTTGGACATATAAAAATTTTTACAAACTAGAAGTTTATATACAATTCTGGTCAAAATTACACATAATATCAAAACCTACTGAGTTATTCAAATAAAATTTATAATATTTTCAATGTTTGATGGTATTAGTGCAGCATATTTTAGGGTTTTCTAGTAAAATTTTCATTTCAATAAAAATCGCGATTTTTAAAAATTTTGTGAAAAATTTGGATTGATTCTAAGTTATTTCTCCATATATTGATTGAAAATATATTTTTTTATAGTTTATTACATAGAAATGCTTTTAATATTTTTTTAACACAAGTAAATATTTTTTGGTCCATAAAATCTTTCTCTCAAAATTTTTTAATGCGCATCCGAATTTTTATTAAGCATAACAAGCACCTACTAATTATGTCAATTATAGTTAATTTCATGCTGTCCACACGATGTGCCTTAGCGAAATGTGTTTTGACAAAAGTGTCCCGTTTTCAGTTATCAACGACATTTTAGTTAAATTTATGATCCCAATCAATTATATTTATCGCCACTCTTATATCTATATATCTAATATTTGTTTAAATTGCAATTTTCTATATAAAAATACAAAAACAAAAAGTGCAATTTTTACATAATTTTCAAAAAGTCCATACAATTTTTGTATTAAATTTATTTTTAATGCTCCTCCGATTTTGTTATGTAAAGTGACAAAAAACTAAGTTCACGCAGTAGTCCAAGCAATTCCATATGAAAATGTGAATGTGCCTCGCGAAAAACTGACTTTTTGAAAAATTTTCGGTCTTGTTTTCCAAACTTTGAGACTATCTACTACGTTGACTATTACTGGCACAGCAACGTAATATAGCGCAAAATACGCACAATTACAACAAGTATCAATCCCTATCCAAAATTTTGTATTCGGTTGAGGGGCTCACAGACCGCGCCCAAAAAACTGAAAAATTTTAAAAACCATAAAATTTTGTCATCAAAACTTTACCACCCTGTATTTAGTTGTTGAAATTCTGCATAACAACAAAGATGGTACAGAATTTATATACAAAGCCCAATTAGTTTACTTATGATAGAGTAAGATCAAAAAGTATAAACGCGCGAACAAAAATTGTAGAAGAATGGCAAAAACTTAAGTAGTTTTTATCAGTGTTTCTATATTCTTGAACTTTGAACAACAATCATGGTTAGAAAAAGAAACCTCTTGTGCTAAGATTTTGCACTGTATTAGTTTCAAGTCTTGTGAGTTCAGATCTGGAACCAATTTGTTCAAAATATCATTACCACAAAACTTATTCAGGATTTGAGTCAGTTTCAGCCAGGTTAAAAATTTTTGATAATTTCCCAATCTGTGTATTTTTTAGAGTGCGAAGTTGTGATGAAAATGAGTTAGATTCACTAATGGGAAGCGTTTATAATTTTACATATAATGAATTTGTCTCAAGTGCTAAATTTTTCGAAGTAGCCACGAACTTTCGATTCATCCAGGGAATTGGAAAATGTAAGTGTTAATACTTTCGATGGCCTGGTAAACATGGTATAGGATGGAAGTAAATACGAAAACGAAGATTCTACTTCCAAAAAAGAAAAGTAGAACCAACATAACACGTTTTACATATTTTTTTTTTTTTTTTTTTGGAAAATCAAATAACAATAAATAAAAAAATGTGTGCAGTTAAGGAGGATTTGTGTAATACATCAAAACTTTTGTTGATGGAACCAAAAACTTTAGAAACCTTTGCAGGTGTTATGTTATATTGGTCCTTGAACTGTTTGTACAAAATTTCGTGGACGTCTCACCTTACATAAGGAAGGTGAAATGCCCTAGATCAAAAAAATATATAAAGTCCAAAAAGTTTCAGACTGGAATACTGCAAAAAATTTAGAAGCCATGAATAGGGCACGAAAAATAAAATTAAATGGCATACAAAAATGTTCCTGACGAAACGTATGTACTGGAAGATTTTTCGCAGCTTCTGGGTCCAAATTTGTATGTTGCTGATACTCTAAGATATGTTGAGGATAAGTTTAGGACCGAAAAGCTGATGGAATTTCCTAAAGATTTATGCAAAAGAAGCACTCCATTTGTTACAGTGGGCTCTACAGATATCGAAAAATACATCAAAGAATGTTTGCCAAACAATTTTCTTCCTTTCATAAGAAAAGGTTACTGAGGTGACTGAACAACCTCAAATCTCTAATGAAAGGGTTACAAAAAAGGTCAATAAGTATAAAAGTTATATTTTTCTGTGATCTATACTATAATATAAATTAAATAAAAAACAATCAAAACTCTAAGATTAACCGTTTGTCGTCCCATGAACTATTTGCACAATGTGATGATTTTAAAAGGAGATGGGCAGACTGTTCCAAAAAAGTGACTGAAACAACTATCGAATCTCTAATGAAAGAGTTACCAAAAAAGGTCTACGAGTTCATAAGTAATGAGCAGAAGTATAAAAGTTTTATTTTTTTATGATCTGTAGTATATTATCAATTAAATAAAAAACAATAAAAACTCTAAGATTAACCTTTTATCGTCCCTTGAACTATATGTACAAAATTTCGTTGTAGTGTTTGGTTTAAGAGTATCAGCAGAAAAGTATGATATGAAGCTACAATGGACACCCCGTGTTTCAAATATTAGGCCTACAACTTTTTTTGTTTATTTACCGATTTTGCTCATTTTCAATACCAAACAAACTTTATATATGATAAACATTTCAAATTTCATTCCCCTAGGTTGTCCCGTTCAATCCCTATCCTATCCTGTCTTTCATCAGACAGGCGGACGGACATAGCTAGATCGACTTAGAATCTAACCAGGACACAGAAAATATATACTTTATGGGAATGACAGAATCAATATACCCCCCATTTTTTGATGGTGGGAATAAAAATAGAATGAAAAACTTTACCACAGCTTATTTCATGTAGTGCACAATTTCTTAGCAAAATAGCCGACAAGAATTAGAAATAAAATTTGGTATCATAAAAAGACAAAGATTTCTAGTTAAAAGGTAAAATTTATGTATTGATTTTAAAGAAATATATAATGTTTTTTCTTTTTTTTCTTGCAACAAACTTATATTTATGATTAAATAATAAAAATTAAAATTTTTAACATTTCCGATTTTTTTTTTTTTTGAAAACATTTTTTTTTTAATTTGTACGAAATTTAATTCGATTTTTTTTAATATTTTATTGAACCAAATCAGACAAGTTATTTTTGAGATATGCTTCAATACATGGTGCAACCTTGTAAATTTTACAAATGCCGATTTATTGCGAAAACCAGAGTCAGTTAAAAAAGTAGTTAGTTAGTACTTAGAACTTTATAATAAAGAGAATCAGAATTGGCTGAGATGTTCCTTAGAAGATAAATTTTATTGTTAAATAAAAGCAAGCGATAAGATAATAGAAACAGAGCTTCAATTTCTATTCACCAATATGTTTTACAAAGAATATAAAAATTATAATAATATTTTTATGTGTTTAATATTATGTTCCGATAATCAACACTGCTGACAAATTTTCATATTTTTATAAATTTTGATTTACTTTGATTTCAATGAAACTAAGTGCAAATGTTCATGCTACTAAAATACACTAATAGCCAAAATAATTTTAATATGATATTAACTTTGGTTGATTTATAACAGTTTTAAGAGAAAGCGTATATTGCAGTTACCTTTTTTCGAGTTCAAAACCTTATATAGGATACAAATAGAATGTGGAAACATATGTGGAACGTTGACCAACTTTCACAAGTTTTAATCTAAATATGTAGAAAATATTTAAATTTCAGAACATATGGGAGGCACGTGAATCCTAACACTGATGTTTTAAAACTTAAAACTTTTTTAATTTTTCCAATATATAACTGAGTACCAAATTTTATTAGTCTAGAATATCTCTTGTGTTTTATAGAATCGAACCACTTTGATTACTTATGTGATTGATTTTTCATCATTAGAAACATAAACTATAAAGAATTTTCTTAAAGCGAAAAATAAGAAGAATTTACTATCTTAATAAATTGCTGAAAATTGTTATTAACAAAAACTAAATACCCAGCAAAGAAAGAATTAAAAAATTCATGATTTTAACATTGTGTTGTCATTGGAAGGAAATACTTTGTGGTGAATAAGAGCTGCAGAAGTTCATTTTTTCAACCCATGGTTGTCATTGGTAGGATGTTATTATATATGTATATTAGTAGGAATTTATTATAAGAAAAACTCAAATTTTGTTTAAGTTGTAGTTGTATTTATTTAATATAAATCATAATTTATTTAACATAAATCATAATTTATTTAAAACCATTTGTTAACAGCATATTCTTCAGAAGCGGAACACAAGTTGGGGTATTTGGGATTGGTGCCAGTAGTGCAAGAAGTACCAGCCTTGCTGCAGCTAGCATAGATGGGGAAATTGATCATGTTGGTGGTGGCATAGTTGCAAGCAACCAAAAGAGCCTTATAAGGTTGACCAGCAGGAGTGTATTCGGAAGCAGCACAACCCACACGAATGTTACGATCAGCCATCATAACAGTGAAGTGTCCAATAGCACTTTAAAAAGAGAGAAAAAAGAAAAATAATAAAGTAAGTTATTATAAATAGTCTTTCAAAATATAAAACTTACGGTCCAGAATAGCCATTAGGATAAGAATCAATGTAGGCTTGTTGACTGTCCTTAACTTCAGAGTACCACATTTCAACAGCTTCATTCAATTTTTCAGCAGGATCAAGATTACCGAAGAAGCCCATCCAAGCAAGATTTTGGCCAGCATATTTGAAGGCATCAGTATTGCGGCATCTGTCGTGGTTCATTCTACATTGTTTAACATTGAGAGCAGCAATAGCAGCCAATTCATCATCCCATTCCATGGTGGCCATACGACAGGCAGCACTGTGTCTAGGATCACCACCACCGGCAATGAAGTTACGTTTAGCATTGTGGGCATCAACTAAAACTTGTTTCAAGTCATTGGTAATGGGTACCATTCTTGCATCGGCCGGGCAAGTGGGATCAAATTGCTGAAAGAAAAGTTTAAAGATTAATTATAATTAAATTATAATTTTATGTAGATATAAAAAAAAACTCACTCCACTGTGACCACAAGCAATATGTTTAGCACCATTATTGCAAATAGAGTTGGAGCAGTAATCGGTGGCAGATACTGCAGCCACAATACAGAAGAAGACTACAAAACGATTCATTTTAGTTTTCAGATATGTTTTTCAACACGGAGTTAAGAAACCAACTGTTGAAATTCGTATTAAACAGTCGGCTTTTATAGCTATACGAATTTCTTCAGTTTGCATATATTTTTATATTTTTAAGTTGTCTTAATAGTATTTTATTAATACAGCTGTCTTTTGTACATATTTTGATAATAATGGATAGTAGCAAAATTTAAATTTGATATTTTGTTTATTTTTTATTTGCGTAAATATTTTTAATAAACAATTATTAAATAAATATGTTTAAGTACGTACAACTTAGAATCAAAGTTAATTAATGTGCATGTTAAAAGTACGATCGTCCTTATTTTGTTATGAAAAAGTCCATAGAGCACAGGTTTTTGACAAAATGTTTAATTTTTTTATAATTTGAAAATGGTCATTTAATGTTTAAAATCAAGGGATCACACAATGAACAAGTGCGATTGTTTTCGAATTGGTTGTTTTTGAATTCGACACAGAAAAAAGTAAAAATGGACTTCAATTACGAAATTGCTTATATTAATTAATTTTTAATTGATTTTGCTCCAATCATCAAAATGATAATATTAATAACTAGAATAATTAATTTTATTATTACTGCTTTTCTTTAAATACATATAAAGAGCTGAAAATTTTTGGAAATTTACTAAAATTTATTTTATTTTTGTATTTTTATAGAAAAATCTTTAATTTTTCTTTATGTTTTTTAACAGCTGTCAATTTATTAAAAAACAATATTGTAAACCAATTAGAAAATTAATTATATTAATAAATAAAATAATTAAATTCCAATATAAAGTTAGTTAATAATTTTATTAAAAAATAATTTAAAATATTTTTTTCTGTGGACATCAAATTCTCGATATTACTTATGGTATTTCGAATCCTTCTCCCCTAATGTCATGTTATTTTTTAATGTGAAGAAAGCCTTTTTTAAATTATTTATTTTTAGCTTTTAAACTATTTCATTATATTCACAAACAATGAATTTACAAAAGATTTAAAAACTGTTTGATTTTTCATAGTATTTATAAGTTAATATAATTTTTGACGAGACTCCAGCTGGTTGTAATCTTCACGGCTTTTTATTTTTTCAAATATATGCCCCAAACGCCTCCTGACAGTCACTTTAGTAGCAGATTCACTAACGACACGTACAAAACGATCTGTATTTTGAGAATGGCATAGAAATTCTATACAAATATAAATAATTTAAAGATTAATATAAATTTATGTATAAGTTTTAATATAAATTTACCTGGTATTTTGATTATGTTTTCAGCAGAATACTGATATTTTACTTGTTCGTCATCCATATGAAAATTAAGATACGGTGGTTCTCATACTTTAAGGTTATCCCACATTATTATTTCGGAGTATGATTTGCACTTCTATTTTTTAAATACCGTATACTTACATCACTATCTGTAATCATTGCAATAAATACGTTTTCAGGTTGCAAATATGTTCTATTACTGGACGAATAATTTCTTGAATATGTTGTGGCAGTTCTCTAATCCACACAACATAATAAAAAATGTGACGACTTCCATTTATAGACTGTGGACGATTTTTTAATAGAAATCAGAATGAGACATAAATTTTTACAATAAACATAACAAAATTTTTAAAGTTTTGTGAAGGTGTTTTTTAGACACATAAAGACGAAGTAATCTAGATGCTATTGACAACCATCTTGCAGTACTTACTGGTCCAGGAATTTGGGTAGCAAATGTAGTTTCGCAGTAACTACTATTAATAGCGAGAGCCAAACTATATAAATACAACTGGTCATCACGTATGTTCCAATCGCTTATATTGTCTGGCATTGATCGCGGTTTGTTCGTAATTTGGATTTCTTTCGCTTCAAAAAACATTTTGTTTGAACATAATATACAAATTTTAAGATTATTTGGAAAATCATGAAAAGTTTCAAATAGTTAAAATACAGTGAGAACTATGGTATAGACCTATTTTTATTATTTTAAAAAACTTAATAAAAAAATTGATTTGTTATTTACATGTATTCCTCACTGTGTTGTGTTAAAATTTTATTAACTTATAAATACTACGAAAAATCAAACAGTTTTTAAATCTTTTGTAAATTCGTTGAAATAGTTTAAAAGCTAAAAATAAATAATTTAAAAGGGCTTTCTTCACATGCACGTTAGTGATTTTCGGGAGAGGAGTTTATATGGGAGCTATGGTCAGTTATGGACCGATCTTCATGAAATTTGGCAGACAGATTTTTGCTGATATAAAACTTATTTGTAATAAATTTCATTAAAATATTCCTATTTTTAAGGCATCTATAAGTGTTAAAACTCTATTCCGGGGGGACATTTGTATGGGGGCTAGGTGAAATAATGGGCCGATCATAACCAAATTCAATTCGTCCTTGTGTTGAAAAAAGCATATGTACCAAATTTCATCAAATTATCTTCAAAATTGCGACCTGTACTTTGCGCACAAGCTTTACATGTACAGCCAGCCAGCCAGCCGACCAGACGGACGGACATCGTTAAATCAGCTCAGAAAGTGATTCTGAGTCGAACGGTATACTTTAAGGTTGGGGTCCGAAGATTTTTTCTCTGCGTTACAACTTCTGCACAAACACATAATACCCCAACCACCTTTGGTAGGGTATAAAAATAACATGACATTAGGGGGGAAAGATCCGAAATACCATAGGTAATATCGAGAATTTGATGTCGGATTCAAAAACATGAAGCTATTTTAAAACCATTAACTATGATATGCCATATATTGCGATCGGCCTTAAAGTAGCGACGCTATGCACAAAAAACAAAAAGGGCGGTATTTTAGGCGTGGCAAAAAAATATTTTCTTTTATTTTTGGAAATGACATTTAGTATTCTTTCATTCTAGGGGTGATTGGCACAACTTTTTTTCGACCCGCCCTAATACTACATATTTGGTAGACATAATTTACTCTACCAAATTTCATTGGAATTGGTCCACACTAGACCACAGTGTCCATACAAATTTCTTCCCGAAATTAACGTCAGGCTAAAATTTGACACACCCAGCTTTTATTTATAAGATTATACAATTTTAGAGGTATCAGAAATGGAGGTAACACAGTGGTATGCATGGAAAAAATAAATTTTTCCCTAATTTATAGTATTAATTAATTTTATATTCAACAAAGACTTAAATAAAGAAAATAAAAAAACTGTATGTATATTTTAATTGTTTTTTCATTAATATTGTTCGGTGGGTTATAATAAAATATATTTAAAATCTAGAGAAAATTGTTTTTTCAACGGTGGAAAACAACCTAAGTGGTGTTCAATATTTTGAAATGTTTATAAAAATTTATAAAACTATGAAAACTTTTGAACTAGGTTAGTTTTAAAAATTGTCCATATTGTTATTAAATATTTAAATTTTTGTAGAAAATATTAAAATTAAAGATTATTTGAGAACCGAAATTTTCAAAAGCCGAGAACAATCGCGATTTTATTAGAAAAGAGCAAATAAAATATTATTGAAAATTAAATGATCAAACTTGTAAATTCGCCATATCCTGTAGCAAACCAGTACAGGTAAATATTAAGATCTTTTTTTTTTTGATTTTAAAAACTTTTTATAAATAGACGGTCAATGTCTACACGTGTGCATTCGTTTTACATAGTTTTTCTTCTAGTTTTTTCCAATTTCACTGTCGATCGTATTAAAGAAAACTTTTAAACTTTGAAAAGATCCTTTAATTGAGTATAACTTTACATTAAACATAAATATATTATTTCCGATATCAAAGAAATATATGTAAATATATGTAGTAACACCTTTGATATACCACCAAAAATGTACACAGAAAAAAGTCACCAATTAACAAATATAAAGCATGTAAATGAAAAAAATTTTACATTTTTAAATGTAAATATTTAAGTACCTATACAGGGTAGGTCAAAAATTTGGTATTTTTTGAAACCAGAGACTCCAAAGAATACTAATATGCTTATTATTTTTGCTTAAAATTATCAGTTTTTTGATATACCACCAAAAATGTACACAGAAAAAAGTCACCAATTAACAAATATAAAGCATGTAAATGAAAAAAATTTTACATTTTCAAATGTAAATATTTAAGTACCTATACAGGGTAGGTCAAAAATTTGGTATTTTTTGAAACCAGAGACTCCAAAGAATACTAATATGCTTATTATTTTTGCTTAAAATTATCAGTTTTTTGATATACCACCAAAAATGTACACAGAAAAAAGTCACCAATTAACAAATATAAAGCATGTAAATGAAAAAAATTTTACATTTTCAAATGTAAATATTTAAGTACCTATACAGGGTAGGTCAAAAATTTGGTATTTTTTGAAACCAGAGACTCCAAAGAATACTAATATGCTTATTATTTTTGCTTAAAATTATCAGTCGCTGAATAAATATAAAAATTGAAAAAATTCAGAAAAAAAAATGTTGAACTCGTTTTCCATTCCATATCTTAAGAACTTTGGTAAAGGTTCAAAATTTTTTTACATTTTACACGTTTTTTTGACGCTATGTCAACTCTGAATGTAAAATTGTTTAACTGGGTTTGATCCTTGTTAATTTTTTATAACACCCATATTCAGTGTTTTTTACGGTTTTTTATTATAACCTTTTTCCCGATTTACTTTTCGATGCCAAATATAGCCGGAGTGTTAATCAACACATTATATAGTATTTCAATTGATAGATTATGACATTGTCTTTTCTTTGATGTATCATTTACAAAAATTATCATTGTTAAAGTAGGATTTTTTTTGACTTGAATTTGGTTGTCCAAAAAAATTTTGCTCAAAAATTATTTTGTGTTATTTTCCAATTTTTAAGAATATGAATTAACAGTTTGGATTTAATGAAAAAGTATTACATATTTTAAATCTTTGGACTTCGCAAATTCAGAAAAGTATTCGATCTATATCATATTACTTATAGCGACTGAAATATTTACGTTTTAAAATGTAAAAAATTTTTCGTTTACACATTTTTTTAAGAAATTTGTCCAAATTTTTTTTTCTGATTTTTTTCAATTTTTAAGATATTTCGTTGACTGATATCTCGAAACTTAAAAGGTAAATGTATTCTCAAGACTTTACATAATCAGAAACCTTTTAGCATTTTCCCATACTATATACTGTGGCTTAAATATATGCAAATGAAAATGTAAAACAAAATTTCGTTTACATGCTTTATATGAAAATAATTCATTTAATTATAAACTTGTTTAAATTTGCACCTCTTACCAAAATGATTATATCAATTACTAAAAACAATAAAAAATACAAAACAGAAAAAAATTCCCATTTAATAAATTAATTAAATCAATTAAGTAGATGATTGAATGAATTAAAAATGTGTATAGGAAAACAAATCATACCAAAATTAATTTTTTATTTTAGTTTTTCTTGAAGATATTTATTAAATTTTGATGAAAAATTAAACAACTGAGTTAATTGTAAAAAAGACGGTAATAATTTTTTCTGTGTATGCATAATAACCCAGCAAACACGGCAATATGAAAAATGTTTCGCCAAACGTATTGCCTAGATGAAAAATATTATTGCGGCAATAATCGAATTCGTATTGCGGAAGAAACTTCCTTCGGGTGCAATTCTTCCAGATGATAATCTGGCAAATATCGCTAGATAATATGGAAGAAAATAGAAAGATATTGCTTAAATGATATTAGGAAGATAAAAATAAGATTTTTCCCAGAACCCACCTAGAAGAAAAATAAAATTATGCATTTATATTACAAAAAAAAAAAAATATATATATATTATTTTGATATAATATTTGCATTAATTAAAAGAATTTAAAAAATTAGTATCATAAAATCTGCTTTCACGGTTCTATTTTACAGATTCTTTCTTTGTATAATAGTACTTTATAATGAACTTAATGCCATTGATTTTTCTTCATATACCCTTTAACAAAAAAATAATATTTGTAAATTTTGCAAATGTACAAAAGCCATAATTTTTTTTACCTTGAGGATTTCTTAAATATTTGTTTAAGCCAATTAAAAATGAAATTCAATAAATATTAAAAATTATCCAAACAAAATTTTATAAAATAAACAAATAAAAAATGACAATAAATAAGTTTTTTTTATTTTATATTGCGGAAATTTCTCGGAAGCAACAAAAGGAAGAAAATACAAAATATAACTTGATTATTTTCTCTTAGATAATAAATTGGGGATATTGCCACTTTATCAGCCAAGAAGATATCTTCCATTTGTTTGCAGGGAAGTGTTCCTTAAAATTATACATTTTTGGAATTATAACTTTTGTACTTAAACCAAATTATTAAACCATTATTATGTATTTATAAGAAATCCATCTTTAAACAAAGTTATATGGCATATGATGATTTTGATGCACTGAATAAGATGTAGATGTCATACTTAATTGTAAATAAAATTAATTCATTTCATGATATAAATATGTATGGCTTATTTTATTCATAAAATATCTGGTTTGTATGTCCTATTTTTTTGGAAGCAACAAATTTTTGCATACCAGAGTAATTAATTTAAATTATTGTTTATGCAGTATATGTATTTGCGTAATTAAAAAATAAACGAAATACTAAACACTTAATTTAGAATTTTGATTCTATTAGATATAGTAAAAATATGTACAATAAACAGCTGAAATAATAATACAATAATATAATATAATCCCAAATAATTCACTAACACAAAATTCATATATAAAGGCAGAATTTCTCTTGAAAATTCAACAGTTGGGTTCCAATTCTAAGTTTGAAAATTAATCCATCTTTAAAACAACATGAATCGTTTTGTAGTCTTCTTCTGTATTGTGGCTGCAGTATCTGCCACCGATTACTGCTCCAATTCAATTTGCAATAATGGTGCTAAACATATTGCTTGTGGTCACAGTGGAGTAAGTTTTGTTGTTTAACTTGAAAATACAAATTCAATTTAAAATTTTTTTTAATCTTTTAGCAATTTGATCCCACCTGTCCAGCCGATGCAAGAATGGTACCCATTACCAATGACTTGAAACAAGTTTTAGTTGATGCCCACAATGCTAAACGTAACTTCATTGCCGGTGGTGGTGATCCCAGACACAGTGCTGCCTGTCGTATGGCTACAATGGAATGGGATGATGAATTGGCTGCCATTGCTGCTCTCAATGTTAAACAATGTAGAATGAATCATGACAGATGTCGCAACACTGATGCCTTCAAATATGCTGGTCAAAATCTTGCTTGGATGGGCTTCTTTGGTACTCTTAATCCTGCTGAAAAATTGAACGAAGCTGTTGAAATGTGGTACTCTGAAGTTAAGGACAGCCAACAAGCTTACATTGATTCGTATCCTAACGGCTATTCTGGACCGTAAGTTTTATAATTTAAGAATTATTTACTTATGATCATTTATTTAATATTCTCTTATCTCTCTTTTTAAAGTGCTATTGGTCACTTCACCGTTATGATGGCTGATCGTAACATTCGTGTGGGTTGTGCTGCTTCTGAATATACTCCTGCTGGTCAACCTTATAAGGCTCTTTTGGTTGCTTGTAACTATGCCACCACCAACATGATCAACTTCCCCATCTATGCTAGCTGCAGCCAAGCTGGTACATCTTGCACCACTGGCACCAATCCCAAATACCCCAACTTGTGTTCCGCTTCTGAAGAATATGCTGTTAACAAATGGTTTTAAATGAATTTTTATGATATTTTGTTTTAATGAAATAAAGTTATAAATACTATTTACCACTATATTTGAAACACAAATTGTTTTTATATTAAAATACGTATATAAAGATATGTATTTTAAAATGGTTATCGACTTAAACAAGTAGATAAAAATGTAAAGAAAAGTAAAACCTTATATAAAAAAGTATTGAAATATCACAAATATCTTATATTTGAAGTAAGATATTTGTGTCTTAAATATGATTTTGATACAAAAACTGCAATGTTTTTAATATTAAGTGTTATACTAAAAGTACTTTTTTCTTTATTTGTTTAATATTAAATCTAAAACTGAAATGTCAATCCAAATTTACTACACATTTGGTGGTGGTTTTCATGTAGGAATATAAATTAACATTATTTATTAAAAAATATATTTAACACATAGCTGGGAATTGAACCTTCTTCGATTTGTATACCCACCATCAAAAGTATTGGGGTATATTGAGTTTGTCATTTCATGTGTAACATGTTGAAAAAAAAAAAAATGGTTTCAGACCCTATAAAGTATATATTGAACCTTCTTCGATATGTATACCCACCATCAAAAATATTGGGATATATTGAGTTTGTCATTTCATGTGTAACATGTTTGAAAAAAAATGATTTAAGACCCTATAAAGTATATATTTTCTTGGTCTTGATAAGATTCTGTGTTGATCTAGCTATTATGTCCGTTCATCTGTCTGTTGAAAACAGGATAGGGCTTCTTGTCTTTGTTTGGTTGTTCCAAAGCAGAGTATGAGGTCTATAATTAGACACCAGCAAAATTGAATACATATTTTCTGTGTCGCTACGCATTTTTTCAGCATAAGACACCACTTATTCATTTCGGTTTCGTTGAAACCTAAACATAATTTTTTTCAAATTGAAAATGGGAAAAATCGGTTAAAAACAAAAAGGTTATGATGGGGTAAATACTAGAAACACAGGTTGTCCGTTGTAACTTTTCAGCAGATATCTCTTAAACAAAAATATGTATGACAAGAAAATTTTGTACAGATAATTCGGGAATCGACATAAACACAGTTATCAAATTTTACCACCATTTGTGTTTTATGTTACTCATATATCCCTTATAAAGAAATCTTTCCAAGTTTAGTATTTTGTGCTTGTTGTTTTATTGTATTAGGTATTATGACATATTACTGACATATTTCATTGTGAAATGACATAACGCCTACTACTTCAGTGTAATTAATACAAAAAAAAAAAAAATTTGACAAAATTGTTTTCAAAGTCCCGTGGTGCCATTTAAAATGTTATAGTGCCAAAAATGGTACATATGTCATAACTGCCATACAATACTACGCGATTTAAAAAAAATTAGTTTACAAAAGATTTATTTGAGCAGAATCCTGTAGAGATACTTTCCACTTAAAATATTAATAAGGGTTATATCCCTATTCCTGAATGATCTTTCCTTGAAAATTTCAGTATGGATGTTAAACAGCTACAAACCTTTAACTTCGGTTACGGAGATAAAAGCATCAAATGTTGTTTTTTAAATGTTCGAGTTTATTTTTGCATGTTTTTATTATACTTCCTGGCAGGCTTATACTCTAGTACTTATGTATATATTCGATAAAATAGATGTATTTTAATTTTTGACAAATATTTGAATAACGTTGTACAAAGTTTAAATTCCTGTAACTTTTAAATCGTTAGATATTATTTTAGTTTCTTCTGTCCTTTTATATGAAAAATCTTTTTTTTTTTTTTCGATATTCAATATTTTGTCTCAATATTAAAATTTTTTTTTAATTTCTTGAATGTTATTTAAAACTGAGCGAAAAATAGTTTACTTGGGCTATAGGCTTAAAAAAATTGATTTTAACTTTAACATTGCGTAAACGTTTATTTATCCATAACAGTAAAATATTTGTTTGGGATATTTGAAAACTAAATATCTTTATACATAACTCGGCAAACTTGGTAGTATACACATTTTAATAAAAAGAAAATTCTTTACAAATTTAGTAGAGTCGAATAAATGTATACCATATTGCGATTTTTTTAATTCCTTATAACTTTGTAAATATTACAAGCCTTATTTACAATACACAGTGGTCACAAAACGACATTTTTTGGAAATAATTTTGTAACTTTATAAATGCTGGATGTATTTGACTGAAATTTCTCATGGACAATTCTGAGGTATATGCCAATTGATTTGGAGAAGCACAGGTTCTTAGCGGGTCTGGGGGACGAGGGGTGGACCTCCAAAGTAGGTCACCTCGGGTATGAAATTTAAAAAAAAAATCGCCAAAATTTCATTTATGATTTGATTGAAAAATGTGTTATCTCTTTCACTTTAAGAGATATTAGGACCAAAGTAAAATTTTGACCCATTTTTGGACATGTTATTTTTTTAGTTTCTATAGCTTGGAGGGCTCAATTTAAGGCCTAAATTTTTTTAAATATTCTCTGGATTCTGTACAAAATTCTAAACAATTTTTGTGCAAGGATCATACCCCTATATGGTTTAGACAAAATGTTATATTATTTTGAAATAGAAAATTTGAAAAAATTTTCCATCCATTATTTTCCTCTGGACCATACATTTTTTTCATGTTTCTAAAAGAATGCTTAACATAAATGCATGTAAAACAAATCCGAGGGATGTTGGGGTAACAGTCTCCCCGCTAGCCCTATCAGAATTTCGTTAATTTTAATTTTTATTTTTTTTACTTTTTTGTGGAGCTCAAAAATGTCAAAGCTAAAATTAAAATAAAAATACCTTGGAAACTTACTATACAAAAAATATTTAATGAGCCACTCCTCTTACAATTTTACTGAAAAAAGTGACAATTTTACTGAAAAAAGTAAATTTTCCCCGAACTGGAATTTTGAGTATTTCGGAGTAAGAAAATGGGAATCTATTTATTTTGTTCTTTTAATGACAAATCTTTTTATATTTTACTACAATTTCACAATGATAGCTTAATTAATTTAGATATTATTTAAGTTCAAATATTATTATTATTTTTTTAAATAACACTAAATACAAAAATTTTTCGTTTTTTGATAAATTTAATGAAAAAATTTCGTTTGAATACTTTATCATTTATATATTATTATTTTTCAAGTAATAACCTTTCCAACGATACCAAATACTTGCATAAATACTTTACACAATTGTTTAAAAACTAACTTAAACTTTAACCCCTTCGGCAAAATTTGCACATTTTCCTTCATTTCTATGGTAAATGTGTGCACTTTCAACGTGTTTTTTTTTTTTAAATAACTTTGTGTAACTTTTGAATCGTTAAATGTATTTCAATGAAATTTCACATAGTTATTTGAGTTTCCAACTGTTTTGGAAGAGCATAAGTTTCTAAGTGGTCTTGGGGTAGGGGGGAAGAAATCCAAAATGGGTAATTACCATTAATAATGGCTTTAAAACCATTTAAATATTTATAACAATAGAAAAAAGCTAAAGTTGTGTTTCAATTAAAGTTGTATTTATTATAATCTTTAAATTAAATCATCACATTATTTAAAACCATTTGTTAACAGCATATTCTTCAGAGGCGGAACACAGGTTGGGGTATTTGGGATTGGTGCCAGTGGTGCAAGAAGTACCAGCCTTGCTGCAGCTAGCATATATGGGGAAATTGATCATGTTGGTGGTGGCATAGTTGCAAGCAACCAAAAGAGCTTTATAAGGTTGACCAGCAGGAGTGTATTCAGAAGCAGCACAACCCACACGAATGTTACGATCAGCCATCATAACAGTGAAGTGACCAATAGCACTTTCAAAAGAGAGAAAAGAGAAAAATAATAAAATAAATTATTATAAATAAAGAGTTTTTCAAAATATAAAACTTACGGTCCAGAATAGCCATTAGGATAAGAATCAATGTATGCTTGTTGACTGTCCTTAACTTCAGAATACCACATTTCAACAGCTTCATTCAATTTTTCAGCAGGATCAAGATTACCAAAGAAGCCCATCCAGGCAAGATTTTGGCCAGCATATTTGAAGGCATCAGTATTGCGGCATCTGTCGTGATTCATTCTGCATTGTTTAACATTGAGAGCAGCAATGGCAGCCAATTCATCATCCCATTCCATGGTAGCCATACGACAGGCAGCACTGTGTCTAGGATCACCACCACCGGCAATGAAGTTACGTTTAGCATTGTGGGCATCAACTAAAATTTGTTTCAAGTCATTGGTAATGGGTACCATTCTAGCATCGGCTGGGCAGGTGGGATCAAATTGCTGAAAGAAAATTTTAAAGATTAATTATATTTAAGTTATAATTTTAAGTAGAAATAAAAAAACTTACTCCACTGTGACCACAAGCAATATGTTTAGCACCATTATTGCAAATTGAGTTGGAGCAGTAATCCGTGGCAGATACTGCAGCCACAATACAGAAGAAGACTACGAAACGATTCATTTTAGTTTTCGGATATGTTTTCTAACTTAGAGTTATAAAACCAACTGATGTGTTTCGATTTTAGCTGTTGGCTTTTATAGCTATGCAAATATCTTCAGTTTTTTTGTATGATACATATTTGTTTGGATTTGCTTTAATAGTATCTTATTAATACAGCTGTTTCTTGTAAATATTTTGATGATTATATTAGATAGTATCAAAAAATTTTAATTTTATATTTTGTTTACACTTTTCGTGCAAATATTTTGAATAAACTATGTATAATTAAATAAGTGACATAAATAGTAGTACGTACACACAACTTAGAATTAAAGAAAATAAATTTTGACTTTTTAAGTGCAAAAAATGGTTCCGTTAACACAGAAATATACGTGAATGAGTGCCTTTGGAAAAAACTTGTTCCTTTGCTAAGAAAATACTGTGTATCCGTTTTTTTTCTGGCCTGTTAACGTTTCTTCTCATTGCCGAAACAAAACAATGGAGTAATAGTAAAGAAATTGTTTGTGTTTGTACCGAAAGAGGCGATGTTCAAATTGTTCGGAACATCGCTCTATTAAAAAAATAAATTAAAGGACATTAAAAGCTCAACCTAAAACGGAGTTTAAAAATTGGTTGACTTATTCGAATAAAAGAGTGACCGAAACACAATAAAACCTTTAATTTGAAGAATTCTAGAAAATATCAGTTATTTCCTTAAACACCAACAGGAAATAATATAATTTAATAATTAAAACATAACAGTCATTAATAAAAATATAATTATAACGCAGTAGCTCTATGAAAGGTGTTGCCAGGACTTGAGAAAAAAAGAAGCTTAATTTGACTTTAAAAAAGGTCAGAAAAGGCTAAATGCCCCAAAAAATAAATCAAGAAAAAGGCTAGTATATTGTTTTATTTAAAAACGCATTTATTTTTTTGTTGTCATTAGTTTTTGGTATTTCTGAAAGATAATTTTGTGAATTTATGAATATAACATAAAAAGGTTTTATGGGTAATATAGTTTGTTAAAAAAGAATTATAATATTATTGTAGAATGAAGCGCCGCAGGTGAAAATTTTCGTTAAATATAAATAATTTCTATTTTTTGTGCGAATTAATATACAACAATGCTTAAATTGATGATTCTGTAATAATAAAATTAGAAAATTTTTGGCCTTTTTAAGGCTATGTTAAGAATCAAAAAAGGCTAGAAAAAAAAGCTAGAAGCTAAAGCGAAATTTTTAAGGCTAAAAGAAAAATAAAAGACTATATTTAGCCTTAAAAATACTAAACTGGCAACGCTGGGTATCAGATTTGGAAGAGAGTTCCTCATCGAGGAAACTGGTACCAGGGTTAACATGAGAATTTCTGGTCGATATGTTCACATATTTATCAATAGTCAAGTTGCTTAATTGGGGTGTTTTCAAAAATAATTTTTCTCGGAAATAATTTTGTAACTTTTGACCACTGGATATATTTAAATGAAATTTCACATGGCTAATGTTGTAGTGTTTTTCAACTGGTTTAAAAGAGCAATTATTATATTCTCTTTTCATCTTATATCGAAGATCTTAACCTACAATAATGTACAAATATTAGGTCATCAGAAAATTTCATATTATGGGCTTTAATATTGAGAAATGATTTCTGTTTAATTTCTAGCACATTTAGTAAGTTATATAAATATATTGTTTTAAAGAATAAAGTTTCCGAACACTTAAACGTTTAAAAGAATATATTACTTCTGATTTTTAAGGAATTAATACATAGGTTTGCTTAATTTAGGGCTAAGTTAAGTATTTTCTATCTAAACGGATTTTCTATTTTTTTGAAGTAGAACGATACACTTTAAACATAATAATTTGTTATCTATGATTTTAATTATTATTTGCAATTATTTTATTATGCATAATATTTAGCCAACTAAAAAATAAACATAATACCAACCACTAAATTTAGAATTTTGATTCTATTATAGTAAAAATATATACAATAAGCAGCTGTATTAATAATACAATAAAATAGAACGCTCAATAATTTACTAACCCAAAATTCATATATAAAGAACTTGAATTTATTCGGAAATTAAACAGTTGGGTTTTTAACTCTAAATTATTCAATCCATTTTAATAACCAATATGAATCGTTTCGTGATCTTCTTCTGTATTGTGGCTGCAGTATCTGCCACCGATTACTGTTCCAACTCAATTTGCAATAATGGTGCTAAACATATTGCTTGTGGTCACAGTGGTGTAAGTATTTTTGTTTAATTTAAATACTTAAAAGAACAAATTGATAAGAATTAATTATTAAACTTTATAGCAATTTGATCCCACCTGCCCAGCCGATGCTAGAATGGTACCCATTACTGATGACTTGAAACAAGTTTTAGTTGATGCCCACAATGCTAAACGTAACTTCATTGCCGGTGGTGGTGATCCCAGACATAGTGCTGCCTGTCGCATGGCTACCATGGAATGGGATGATGAATTGGCTGCCATTGCTGCTCTTAATGTTAAACAATGTAGAATGAACCACGACAGATGCCGCAATACTGATGCCTTCAAATATGCTGGCCAAAATCTTGCCTGGATGGGTTTCTTTGGTACTCTTAATCCTGCTGAAAAATTGAACGAAGCTGTTGAAATGTGGTACTCTGAAGTTAAGGACAGTCAACAAGCCTATATTGATTCTTATCCTAATGGTTATTCCGGACCGTAAGTTTTAAATTTTAAACAACTCTTTATTTATGATCATTTATTTTATTATTCTTTTTTCTCTCTTTTTAAAGTGCTATTGGTCACTTCACTGTTATGATGGCTGATCGTAACATTCGTGTGGGTTGTGCTGCTTCCGAATACACTCCAGCTGGTCAACCTTATAAGGCTCTTTTGGTTGCTTGCAACTATGCCACCACCAACATGATCAATTTCCCCATCTATGCTAGCTGCAACAAGGCTGGTACTTCTTGCACCACTGGCACAAATCCAAAATACCCCAACTTGTGTTCTGCCTCTGAAGAATATGCTGTTAACAAATGGTTTTAAATTAATTGTTTCGATATTTTCTTCTAAATAAATAAGATTGTAAATAAAACTGTTTTTAAAATGTATCTTGTTATTATATCATACATCTTCACGTGGAGTTTTCATTCAAAGGAAATACTTAATAATCCGTGCGCACTTCATGGCTTATAACTAGGGCAAACAAAAATAAGAAAAATCAAATTTTTTCTTGGGCTTTTAATTATCTTAGGTTTTTTTTTCGTTTTAGCAAATTTAAGAATTTTGATAATGCAGTCTTAACTGCATATTTTCATAGAAAATCCTTTTATTAGAGCATATTTTAGCATTTAGAGCATAATTTAGATTTTAAGAAAAACTACATTTTCACCCAATAGAATTTTTTTCCATAATTTATTGTTAGTGAAGTTTTTGTTTTGTTTATCAAATCCGTTTCCCAAATAATTTTCATTCAATAAATTACTTAATGAAAATCAAGTTATGTTTAACATGAATAGTTGACAATTTAAAAATAATATTTTAAGTTCATATTTTTTAATTTCTGACATTTAAAACATTTTTTATGTCCATAAAACACTTTTTTAGAACATATTTTTGGTTGCTCAGTGTATAACTTTTTAAACTAAAATAAGATAAGCCGACTATTCGATTAAATTTCATTATAACTCGAGAACGGTGTGCAAGATTTTTACATACAAATGATACACCAAAATATACGGAATAAATTCGATTTAAGTTGTTCTAATAGCAAATTTTTATCCGCTAAATAGTTTTGGAGTTATTTTAAAATTAGAGCCCAAAAATGTTTTTTTTTATGCAAAACTGAAATTTTTTTTTTTACTAAAATTTCTTTTGCAATGTGATAACATCGAAAATGTTTTAGATTATCATATTTATCCCAAACGTAGTAAGACTACGAGTAAAATAAGCAACGTATCTTCAAAATTGATGCAAATATCTTGATTTCATTCACAGTTAAGTGAAAATACAATTAAGTGGTGATACACTGGTGCGCAATAATGTTTTTTCTATCACGTATTTACTTTCATTTATGGGGATAACTACTATGACCCCGCCTTTAGGCAGTCAGACTTGTATAACTGGAAAACGGTTTGTCCAAATTAGATAAACTAAAATCCAGTAGATAGCATTTAAAAAAATCTTGGAGCTATATTTATATAATTTTTTGTTGACTTAATAATTCTGTAGTTATTCGGAAATTAGTAGCAAAAAAATTTAAAAAAAAATTTCTTTGAAAAATCGTGAAAATTTTGATCTATAATCTGAAAATGTTGATCGAATAAAAAATAATGTTAACAAATCTTGAAAACTATTTTCCTTTGTATCTTTTGGTGTATCATTTATCTAACCTTTGTTGACTTTTATAATGTGAACGCTAAATAAGGTGATGATATTAGTCCTGCTATCTAGCCCACCTATTTTTGTTTCAAGAAGAATGAAACAATTTTTTTATCCCACCACTGTATTTCTACCTAATATTTGGTATACATGAGTATTTTCACTTAAATGTGAATAATAATATTTATAATAATAATAATAATATTTGTGCATCAATTTAAGTGATACATACCTTATTTTATTCGGAGAATTATTAGCTTTAAGATAAAGATGATAAATTGAAACATCAAAACAAATTTTAGCAAAAAAAAAAAAAAAAAAAATCTTAAATTTTGCATGAAATAATTTTTTTTCGAACATTAATTTCATATAACTTCAAAACTATTTAGCACATAAAAAAATTAAGTTAATCGTACACGCAACCGTTCTTGAGTTATGGTGAAATATACTTGAGTAATAAAAAAATCCTGACATGATGAAAGAAAACTGAAAGCAGATTTGTGTTTAGCACTTCAAAATCCATCAAGTCGAACTTTAGTCTTTAGGGAATGATTTTTTGTTGACCAGTGTAATTATTTTTTTATAATTAAATGTCTAAAACAACGCAGATGAGTCGGAAAATATAGTTTCATAAAAAAATACAAAGAGTTCATGATTATCGAAAAAAATTCTGATTAAGAGAAAATCTATTTATCTCAAGATAGAATATGACATATTATTAATTTTTTTTTGTGTCTTTTATCAGAAGTTATTTTTTTAAGTTTGCCTAAAGACCTATGAAGTATAAAATTTTATTAACGAAATTTGTTGAGATTATTTTTTGTCAAAAATATGAATACTGACTAAAGTGTTATATTGGCAGGAAGTATATCAGAAAAATATCATGTAAAAAAATTTAAATAAACTTTTAATCTGGATTGATATTTGTACAATTTATGTACCATAGGGGTATACATTTTTTAATTAAAAAAAAAAAAAAAAACACATGGGACCACGTGATAGTCCATGTTGTAGTGATACTTAAAACCGTTTTTAAATGTTACTTCGATGAAAAAACCTTCCGCACCGAAATCAATTTTTAAAACCATTTCAGATTTTGTTTTTTTATTAAATTGTTCATTTAAAATGTATTTTAATATTAAAAGTTAAAAAATTAAAAAATAATAAAAACAAATATTATGAATTTTTGCAACAAAATATCGCCTTATATGAAAAAAATAAATATTTTATTGATGGCAGTGCCAGTAGTGAAACAATATAATTTGGTTTCTAATAAAAATAATGCATTGTATGAATAAACAGAAAAAAATATGACTAATATTTTTTTAAGCAATGCAATATTTGTTTTTAAATTCGAATTTAAAAAAATTACTTATTTAATTCAAATATTTATTTTATTGGTTTTAAATAATTTAAAACTAAAAACAAAACCCAAGAACAAATTTATATTTTGACATTTCTATAAAAGAAATAAAAAATATGTGATAAATTTTTAACAAAAAATATGCCTGTATATCGTTTTAAGATGACGATTATCATACTTATTTGGATCTTGTGTGCACTTTCAAAGGTAAGCCCTTTTGTATTATTTCCAAATGAGATGATTTATCATTCTCATCATTTAATACATTTTTTTTTGTAGAATAGTAAAATACTCAAAAAAGATGTAATCAGCAATTTCCCTTTTGGTCTCTGATGGTTGCAAAAAATATCGGATACTTATCTCTTATGCCGCAGCACACTTTATGACTTAAAATGAATTTTTATTTCACTCCAAAAAGTAAGTAATATTGTGGGTGATTAAATTATATTGTCTTCTGAATATCATTTTCGCCCTTATAGGTCGAGTTTGAAAAATTTTTAGCGCAATGGCATACAGAGTACTGGCCAATTCTATCCAAAGAATGAAGCATGTCTTTGGATATAATTCCATACATTTAGATTTGTAAAAATATATTCCTTTCAATAAAAACCAATTATATTTTTTATTGTTTTTAATAAAATTTTTATAGTTTTTTTTTATAAAAATTTTATAAATATTTTTATTTGATTTAGAAAAAATATTGTTGGAATTTAAGGAAAATTTCAAATATCACATTAGTAAATAGTATATTTTTTTAATAAAGAAAAATAATATTTTTTTTCTATAAAACATTTACGCATTCCAATGTTTGATTTTAAGATTTTTGTGTTATTTCCGATTTTAAATAAAATATTTTTTGAATTTATTAATTTAGTAAAAAAATAAGAATTTTTATTTCTTGTGTGAAATTTAAAAAAATTTAAATTCAAAACTTCAACGCGTTTGGTGCGGAAACTTGTTTGACGATCTCGAAAATTTAATATCGCTTTTCTTAATATTTTTTCATGCCCTATGACGCTATACCCTGTGAATTTTGATATTCGTAAAAATTGCAAAAAGTTGTTGACAAAACAAATTCATTTATGACAAATTTCATTTATAACAAATGAAACTTTTAACAGATAAATGCGTGCCTACAGAAAATAATCTTTCCTATCATTATAAAACACAAAAAAAAAAAAAAAAAAAAAAAATATAGAAAATGTATTTTTCTTTTAAATTTACTTAAAACTTGTTGGTCTTCTAGGAGTAACAAAATTGGTCAAAAATTACTCCGCAAAACTGAGATTTTTAATGAAATTGTTGGTTTGTTTTAAATCGTCTATTTAACAGCATAAAAATCATTCACTCATCAATCATTTTTTTATAATAAAGTGTCCAAACTATATGAATCTATCACCAATAAAATGTAATTTGGTAAAATCATCCTACCACTTTAAGTTAAATGAAATAAAAAAATATATATTTAATTTATTATTTTTTTATTTATTCGTTTATTTGTTAAAAAGAAATAAAATGTAAAAAAATTAGAACCATTTGTTTACAGCATATTCTTCAGAGGCGGAACACAAGTTGGGGTATTTGGGATTAGTGCCAGTTGTGCAAGATGTACCAGCTTGGCTGCAGCTAGCATAGATGGGGAAGTTGATCATGTTGGTGGTGGCATAGTTGCAAGCAACCAAAAGAGCCTTATAAGGTTGACCAGCAGGAGTGTATTCAGAAGCAGCACAACCCACACGAATGTTACGATCAGCCATCATAACAGTGAAGTGACCAATAGCGCTTTAAAAAGAGAGAAAAGAGAATAATAAAATAAATGATCATAAATAAAGAGTTATTTAAAATTTAAAACTTACGGTCCGGAATAGCCGTTAGGATAGGAATCAATATAGGCTTGTTGACTGTCCTTAACTTCAGAGTACCACATTTCAACAGCTTCGTTTAATTTTTCAGCAGGATCAAGAGTGCCGAAGAAACCCATCCAGGCAAGATTTTGGCCAGCATATTTAAAGGCATCAGTATTGCGGCATCTATCGTGGTTCATTCTACATTGTTTAACATTGAGAGCAGCAATGGCAGCCAATTCATCATCCCATTCCATGGTAGCCATGCGACAGGCAGCACTATGTCTGGGATCACCACCACCAGCAATGAAGTTACGTTTAGCATTGTGGGCATCAACTAAAACTTGTTTCAAGTCATCGGTAATGGGTACCATTCTAGCATCGGCTGGGCATGTGGGATCAAATTGCTGAAATAAAATTTTAAAGATTAGTTATATATAAGTTATAATTTTAAGGAGATTTAAAAAATAAAACTTACTCCACTGTGACCACAAGCAATATGTTTAGCACCATTATTGCAAATTGAGTTGGAACAGTAATCGGTGGCAGATACTGCAGCCACAATACAGAAGAAAACTACGAAACGATTCATTTTAGATTAAGTTGCCAACTTGATGTTTATCACCTTGACTGATGAAGTTAGTATAATATCTGTAGTTTATATAGGAAATCTAGTTTGCAAATTTACTCATCTTTAGTGTGATCTCTAAAGATAATTATTTATACAGCTGTTCTGTATACTGTGATGCAATTTCAATATTTAAACAAATTTCTAAAATTAAGTAATATTTTTTTCAAATATTTGAACAAATATTTTGCATAAACATATTTTGAATTTTTTTTTTTTAACAGTAAATAAATATTTTCGTTGGAAATTTTTCGTTTATTCAAACTGTGACGTCAGCATTAAAGACGAATGAAAGATATTGTTTTTCTCTGCGCTTAGAAACATGGTTGAGTAATGTTTTCAAAATTGATTTTTTTTAGTCTTTGGTAAGTTTTATGGCCCATCCCTTTACTGTTACCTTATTGGTTTTTAAGTTATTTAAAAAACGTTCGGTTATTTTTTTATAATTTTTATATAAAAAAGAAACTGTTTTTTGCTCTTCCAAAAAAAGGATTTGGAATTAAGAAAAGAGCTTAAGAAATAAATGATTTTTCAATGGAATTTAGGACAGCTATTTTTTGTTGTAATATTGCTTTAGTGTCCAATTAATTTCAATTTCACCAAAAAATTTCTTAAAAAACACGATTTCATGGAATTTGTATTTAATATATACAGAATTTTTAGGGGTTTTTGAATAAATGGAGTACAATTCATAATTAAAATGATACATAAACTTTAGAATATGAAAAAGAAATTAGAAAAAAAAAAACATATAATATTTAGTAAATATTACATAGTTACAAAATGAAACAAAATTTCTTCATAAAAATTCAAAAGTGTCAAAAATTTAAAATTTTATTCTTTAATCATAAAGATAAATTTTCTGAGTCGATTTAACGATGTCCGTCTGGCTGTCTGTCCATGTAAACCTTGTGAACAAAGTACAGGTCGCAATTTTAAAGGTATCTTAATGAAATTTGGCACAAGGACGAAGGCTATTGAAATTGATTATGATCGGTCCATTATTTCACCTAGTCCCCATACAAATGTCCTCCCGGAATAGGGGTTTAACGATCATAAATGCCTTAAATATGACAATATTTCAATGAAATTCGGTACAAAAGAGTTTTGTAATTAATTAATTAAATCAATCAAGTAGATGCAAAATTAAACAACTGAGTTAATTGTAAAAAAGACGGTAATAATTTATTCTGTGAAAAGCAATAAAGAAAGTTCGCTTTTATTTTTTTATAAAAACTACATACCCAAGAAAAAATGTATTAGTTCTACGTCTAGTTCCAGAACTCATGAAAATAGCCTGTACTCGTTTTACTTTGGCGTTACGACCAATGATTATTCCCTACACCACCATAGGTGGTTGGGGTATTATGTGTTTGTGCTGATGTTTGTAAAGTATACCAATCGACTCAGAATCACTTTTTAAATTGATCTAACGATGTCCGTCCGTCTGGCTGGACGGCTGGCTGTCCATATAAACCTTGTGCACAAAGTACAGGTCGCAATTTTGAAGATAATTGAATGAATTTTGACAGAACTTTTATGATACAAGGACGAAGCCTATTGAAATTGGCTATGATCGGTCCATTATTTCACCTACCCCCCATACAAATGTCCCCCCGGAATAGTGTTTCCACACTTAAAAATGTCTTAATATTAAGAATATTTTAATGAAATTTGGTGCAAAGAATGTTTGTACAAGTATCAATCTTTGTACCAAATTTTATGAAGATCGGTCCACGATTGACTATAGGTCCCATATAAACAACATTGCCAAAATTTATGAGAATCAGTCCATAATTTATCATAGCTCCCATATAAACCCACTTCCGGAAATCGCCCTATAATGCATAAAATCATCAAGATGTTATTATTAACGCATTACTCTGTACTTCCATGCTTTATTTTAGATTTAGTAAAAGTGTTGGTCTACAGGTCCAATATAAATCCACTTCCCGAATTTTTATGCTCATACGCAATGGTGTAGGGTCTCTCGTTTTTGTTTGAAATTGTTACTTCCAGAACTAGTTCTGTAGAAGCGTTATCTTCTACAGAACTAGAAGATAACGCTAAAGAAGGTTCTAGAACTAGTTATTTAATCAATGATTTTTTGTTTGAAATTGTCACATTCAGAACGCATTAAGGAATGGTCAGAACCTGTTTTTTTATTTTTAATTTTAATGAGCCACTTCCTGGAGGCTACTTTTTAAATCAATATAATTTTGTTAAATTCTTTTAGTTTTTTTTATTGTTTTTGAAATTTTTTAAAAGTTTTTTAAACACTTCAAGGAAGTTATGTGGGAACTTGTTTAGAGAAGTGATGTGGAAGTCATAAATAATTAGTTTTTAAGCATTAGTTCTCAAAATCATTCTCTAAAACGAATTTAGAATCATAATAATGTTCTGCAAAATTAGTTGTGCAACCACTAGTTCTAAGGATGTTATTAAAGAATCTGAAGTGGTTGTGATTACACCAGCTCTAGAAATAATAATTTTAGAACGTGTTCTAAAATTTTTCCTGGCTATCAATATTTCTTCTTAGATACTAATATCTATTGTTGCATAAGTTAAAAACAAAACCTACAGTTTTTAAACAATTTTGGAGTTTAATTATGTTATTTATTAAGATTTAACCAAATATCATATACCATAGCTCAAATGCTTTTTATGTTCTTTCAAAGGGACAAAAAATTGTAATTGTTTAAATAACTTAATATAAAAAAAATAGGAACAAAATACAACTACTTCCAAAAGATGTCAGTTGGAGCACACATGAAAACCCCAATTTACAAAAATGATGTTTTATATATAAAACAGTGTTCAGTTGCAAAGTTTTAGGTCATATCTTTTAATAAATTTGACATATCAACAAATTTAATGCGAATTTAAAAAAGGTCGATTTATTGTTTCCAAAATTTTTTAAAAACTAATGGTAACACTACAAACAAAGAGCTACTTGACACTAAGAGCCAATAATAATCAATAGTGTCTTTAATACAAAGGATAAAACGATTTCAGATATAGTCCTTAATAAAATTGAAAAATGCGCACTTAAGTTAAATTATATAAATATTAATGTGAATATGTTTTAGAATTTATGTTTCTAAATTTGTTGAAAATATTACTCTTTAAATTTCAATACATACTTATTAGATTTGTTGAAGCTTTGCCTCTTTCTTAATTATTCCAATTTATAACAGTGTAAATTATAAGACAACTTCCACTATTTGTGTCCCATCGTTATACAAATCACAGTACAACAACTGATACGGCTTTAGTTTGGCAGCAAACAAAATCAGTCCAGTCAAAGTACAAATAATGAACCTTTTCATCTTTATACAAAATTATTTGAAGTAACAAAATTTTAATTAAATACCTAGATTCTATATTAATGCGTACTAAAAATTAATTAACCATAAATGATACACAAGTTGTATTTCAATTGTAGTCGTTTTTATTTATTAATTTATTCTTCACTCTCTAAGGTAAAACATGATAAAATTTTATTTAGAACCATTTGTTGACATCATAAAGTTCAGAAGCGGAACACAAATTGGGGTATTTGGGATTGGTGCCAGTGGTGCAGGAAGTACCAGCCTGGCTGCAGCTAGTATAGATGGGGAAATTGATCATGTTGGTGGTGGCATAGTTGCAAGCAACCAAAAGAGCCTTATAAGGTTGACCAGCAGGAGTGTATTCGGAAGCAGCACAACCCACACGAATGTTACGATCAGCCATCATAACAGTGAAGTGACCAATAGCACTTAATATGAAAAGAGATAAATATAGATATAGTTTAACGTAAATAAATTGTATTATAATAAACTTACGGTCCAGAATAGCCATTAGGATAAGAATCAATGTAAGCTTGTTGGCTGTCCTTAACTTCAGAGTACCACATTTCAACAGCTTCATTCAATTTTTCAGCAGGATTAAGAGTGCCGAAGAAACCCATCCAGGCAAGATTTTGGCCAGCATATTTGAAGGCATCAGTATTGCGGCATCTATCGTGGTTCATTCTACATTGTTTAACATTGAGAGCAGCAATGGCAGCCAATTCATCATCCCATTCCATGGTAGCCATGCGACAGGCAGCACTGTGTCTGGGATCACCACCACCAGCAATGAAGTTACGTTTAGCATTGTGGGCATCAACTAAAACTTGTTTCAAGTCATTGGTAATGGGTACCATTCTTGCATCGGCTGGGCAGGTGGGATCAAATTGCTGAAGAAACATTTTAAAGATTAATTATATTTAAGTTATAATTTTGAGAAGAAATAAAAAAACTTACTCCACTGTGACCACAAGCAATATGTTTAGCACCATTATTGCAAATAGAGTTGGAGCAGTAATCGGTGGCAGATACTGCAGTCACAATACAGAAGAAAACTACAAAACTATTCATTTTAGTTTTCAGAAATGTTTTCTAATTTAAAGTTAATAACCCAACTGTTGAATTTGAAAATTAACTTAAGCTTTTTATATCTAAATTTTGGTTATTGAAATATTTGACTTTCTTTTGTAGTGTTTTTATTAAACAGCTGTTTTTTTGTGATGATTATTGCTTCAAAATTCCGAATTTTGTTATTAATTATTTACATAATTTTTTTTCGTAAATATTTTGCATTAAGTTTATGTAAATAAATAACATTTTTCTACTAGAAAATACTTGTTGTTTTCAAGAACTATTGTTGCTATACATACGAACATTCACATATATTTCATTTATTTATTTTTTAATTTGGAAACATTTTTGTTGTTAAGAATAAAATATTTTGAAATAATCGTTTTGCTGTTGTAAAGCCTGAAATGTGTACAGTATATTGTGGTAAATTTTGAAAAAAATTTATGCATTTTTCATTACTAAAGTATTTACACACATTTGTTGCACTTTTATACTAATTATATACATAACTTAAAAAATAACGGTAACGAATTTGATTGAAATTTGGTATAGGCTTACACTACAATGTTAATATTGGAAGGGAGACCTAACAGACCTCTCAGAGACGGAGCTCAAGTAGGCTAAAAGTAGGGAACTTTTCACATATAAAATTATTAATCGCTTGCCAAATTCTTCGTTATATAGAAAACTATTGAAATCAGTATCTTATATAGAACTGAAACTTTAAAGTTTAATAAGTCATGGAAAATTCTAAACACATTGTACTATTGTGGATGTAAAAAAGCCATAACTGCATAAATAATTTGATCCCATAGACATTATTGAATGTGTTTGTGCTGAAATAAAATCGTTTGGAAATACTGATATATATATATGAAAAAAACTGGAGCAAGAATTTGAAATATTGAGGAACTTAAAATTTCAAATGCAAATAACTCGAAAACAATAAAAGATAAATAGAATGCAGGTCCTTGATAAGACCTACAAGAGTATATAAAAATATATCTGACGAGAAACAAAAATTTGGCAAGTGATTAAAAAGTCAAAGGTAACCTACTTTGAGCCACCTTAGCTCCGTCCCTGAGAGATTTGTAGGGTCCCCTTCCAAACTTAACATTGTACACTCCTCTGCTACGTCTATACCAAATTATATGAAAATCCAATCCGCATATTAGAAGTTACAGATTTATTTCCAAAAATTTTCGGTTCTGCCTCACTGTGCAGTGTGCATCCTGTTCCAACATCGTAGGAATTTGAAATTTGGCTAATATGTTCTAAATAATGCACTTAAAAACCAAAAAACAAAAAAAAAAAAAAAACAAAAAAAAAAAAAAAAATATATAATTTTTTGTTCTTCATTAAAATAGTTTTTGATTAATATATTAATGTTATAAAATAAATCAATCGAAATTTATCCATTTTTATTATATTACATCTAAATAATTTTTATAAAAAATATGAGTGATCACAAAATATCATTATTCTCTTAATTAGAAATTATCTAAAAATTATTTTAATAAAAAATTTAGTAATTAAAATATAACATTTTTCTTAAAAATGATTTATTATTATAAATTCTTTTGATGTACAATATATATAGTTTTCATACTTGACCTTATTGTAATAAAATATAAGCATTTAACATATAACATTTTTCTTATTAAATAATTCTTAATCTAATGCCTCAATTTTTATAGATAGATAGATAGATAGATAGATAGATAGATAGATAGATAGATGTTTTCCAAAATTTTAAAATTCAAGCTCTAATAGTTTCCCAGATATACTAATTTTTGTAATTAATTTTTGTGGGAGGGACCATACCCCCATAATCCGCTAATTTATTAGACAAATGTTTTCATGGATGTAAAAATTCTTTGTGCAAAATTTGAGATTTCCAACTCCAATAGTTTCCCAGATATACGAATTTTTGCATTTATTTCATATGGAAGGTACCATGCCCCCTACTTCTGGTCCGCCCATATTTTTCTTAAATATTAATATTGATACCAAAGTGGCTCCGAGAAAATTTTTGAACTCTGTTATATTTTCTTAGATATGATAATTTAATATTTTCTTTATATGGGAGGTGCCACGCCCACTATTGCTAGTGTACCAATTTTTGTCCAAAATATTCATATTGAAGTTATGCTAGTCGTTGAGCTCTCTAACTTTTATAGTTTCCCAGATATAAAAATTTTGGTATTAACTTTATATGAGAGATGACACGCCCACTATTTCTTTTCCGCCCATTTTTGCACAAAATTTTCATATTGACACTTAAGTTTATTGTACAAAATTTGGGAAATGTAACTGTTACAGTTTTCTAAATTTACGGCATTTGGTATTAGCAAGCAATATTAGGCGTAGGATGTGCCACACCCCCTATTGCTAGTTCGCCTATTTTTTTCCAGAATGTTCATATAGGTGTCAAAGTTGTTCGTGCAAAATTTGAGGACTCTAGTATTACCAATTTCCGAGATATACTACTTTTAATAGTTATTTAGTAAGTGGGCGAGGCACCTCGCCCACATGGAATTTCAAAATAAAAAGTAGCCTATTTTTCCTTCCAGGCATATAGGAACACACTGTGAAAAATTCAAGAAAATCGGTTTAGCCGTTTAGGCGGCTATAGACTTCAAACAAACATACATACATACATACAAACAAACACACATTAATTTTTATATATATAGATAGATTATTAGGAAACAATTTTATAAAATGTATGTTTGACTAGGAACAGTTCCTTAACATGTTTTTTGGATTTGTGGCAATTCGTGGGAATGTTTGGAATTTTAATAAAATTGGTTTGCTGGGTTACTGTATTTATAGTCAATAATTTAAAATATTGATCTTTTTAAATATGTAATTGACAGTTTCGAGTGACATTTACAATATACTTATTTACAAACCGTCTGATACTTACTATTGTTTATTACAAAGCACAAAATAATCAATAGAAGTTATTAAACTATAGTCAGATGACATTTGTTTAAATAATAGTTTAATTATTTTTAACAGACTTTATTTTTTATTTTGAGAACTGCGTAAGAACACAAGTTAGAAATTGGCAAGTGTAATAGTGTTTCTAATGACTGACCTAATTAAAAAAAAAAAATGATATACAAGATTTTACAAAAATTTGCACCACGAAATGGAATACAGGAATACAGCGTATTAAATATATGTACACTAGGACTATAACCAAATTTTGGGCCTAGCACCACCCATTGGCCAAGGTCGTGTTATTTAAAAAAAAACCTCACACTCACAAAAAGATTTTTTAAAATCTTCCAAAAAAAAAAAAAAAAAGTACTTTCTCCAAAAACTTTGGTTATCATGTAATTAGTTAAGAAGCTATTATCTGAATAAATCATTATTTTAACACTGTGATAACATTAGAGGCTTAGCATATATTATTATAAGTGTTATTATAAAGTCATTATTTAGATGTCATTACGAGAACTAATTACTTCCAAGCTGTTAAACAACTCGTTGATTTTGAAATATTACTGAACGCATTATTAATAAAAACAATAGCAACTATTTACATTTTAGGCTACAAATAACTAACGAAGTGCCAGGATATAAGAAACTTTTTTCAACTAAGTTTATTTTTTTATTTTAATTCCAAAAACAAAACAATAATCAAAAACAAAACAATAATCAGTTTACACCAAACAAAAGCTAGTAGTTTTTGGCCTCATTTGGTTTTTGATTAAAAAACTATATATTTTTTTTTAGTTTTTCCATACAAACCAAAAATCATTTTCAATTAGCTTTTGTTAAAAATCATAGTGAAATTATAAAGTGGCCGCACATCTACAAAAACAACAAGTGCAAATCAGCAGCTCTTATGAGGTCACTTTCTTATTTCACTATGTCAAAAACCAAATTAAAACTACTGAATTAACTTTTTATGAATCATCCACTTCAACAGATTTCATAGCAGTAAGCTTTCATATAGAACTAATAAATAATAATGTTGTATTTTGAAAGATTTTATAATAGTGAATATAAAGTGTCCGCATATCTTCAAAAACAACAATTGCTCCTATATTCTTAGTGTAAAATTACCCAGGAGTTTATTTGGTGGCAATTAATCCGCTTTTAGACAGTATGATTCATTGGTGTATAGTTACTTACCGCTCTCCATCGTTCACCAATGAGCGTATTAGTAATTGGCACTTTACTGACTCTATAGTAAGCGGGAAGAAGACGAAAAGAAGAAACAAAAATTTTTAATTGACTCATTGTAAGCAGTAAAGTGGTTGTGTGCGCACAAAAGTTACACTTTTTAGCCGTTGAAGTGATTGTGTATGTACAAAAAAGGCAACCTTTTAGTCGTTGAATTGCCTATTTGTCATTTTATTGACCCTTCGGTAGTCGGGGAGGTGATTGTGTGTGCAAAAAAGTGACACTATGAAGTCGTTGAGGTGGCAATAGAATTCCTTCTAGGACAAGCCCATGTTAAAGTGACTAGTCACGTAGCTAATATAGTGACTAGTGGTACCCTAATGTAGTCGTTTAGGTAACCTGTACGCAACTGCCACCATTGACTGCAAGGTACTGCACATAATGTAACAATGCTATGAGCAGAAAATGAGAAAATGAAGAAGGAATGAGAATGAGGTAACTTTCTAATTTCACTATGAATTATATTTATTTTATATATTTTTTACATACATTTTGTATAAAATATTTTTAAAAAACATTTGAAAATCAAATTCAAATACAAATTAAATAATAGCTGTGTTTTGTTGCTACCGTTGAATGTTAACGTTGAAAAAACGATACTTCACCGACTTTGTATAACTTGATATTCAAGACGAAATTATAAAAATAATCCTTTATATTTTATTTAAAAAAACTAACAATTTAAATTTGTTTTAGAGTTCATTTACATTGGGGATTTTCTATGGAAAAAATCGTTGCAACTTTTACGTTTGTCGGCAAGAGGTGTAGAGAAGCAAGCGGGGTAAGAAAAGTTGCATGTCGTCGCAAAGCTAAAAATTTCATGAAATTTGTTCAAATTTATTTAAATTTTTTCTGATTTGTTGTTTTTTGTCAAACATTTTTGAAAAAATTTCACAATACAAATTTATATGTGTAAATGCAGAAGGGATTTTGAAGCAACTTCAAAACAAAATATCATTAAAAAATGCAGCGATAATCCCCAATGTAAATTTGTTCTTAGTTATATTTTATTGTATTTTTATATTTTTTCCATTTATTGACATTCAAATATTCATAATTTTATTTTTGTTCATAAATTGGCAGCACTTTTATCGACGTTAAAGTTAACTTGTAAGATTCTATACGTAAACTCCTAACGTATATAAAATTAAATTTTGTCAGGGTTCACACACAGCAATTTTTCTTGCAGCAATTCTGACTTCGTAGGCGAGAGAAACGAAGAGAATGTAAAAGTGTGAACCCCGACAACCCCCGGTCAATGAAATTGACTATGACCGTTAGCAACAAAACACAGCTAATATTTAATTAAGAAATTTAATTAAGAATTAAGAAAGTCAACAAAAGAAACAAGCGAATATATTCGGCCCGGACGAATCTATATACCTACCATCAACTTTTTCAAATTTTACGTTATATGGGAGGGGGCGGTAAAGTGGACCACGCCCATTCTTTGCTTCTGACTTTACATTAGTCTTTGAACTATTTGAACACAATTTCGTTGATTTTCATCTTATATGGGAGGTGGGCGGAAAAGTGTGCGGACCACGCCCATTTTTTGTTTGCGAGTTTGTATTGATCCCTAAACTATACGTACAAAATTTCGTTGTCGTACATGCTTTTGTTGAAGAAATATCAGCAGAAAACTATAAAACGGACACCCTGTGCTTCTAGTTTTTAGCCCATAACTTTTTTTTGTTTGTCAACCGATTTTGCCCATTTTCAATCCCAAACAAACCTTATATAAGACAAATATTTGTGCCAAATTTCGTCCCCCTACGTTATCCCGTTCGAGCCCTATCCTGCTTTCAACAGACGGACGGACATAGCTAGATCGACTCAGAATCGAACCAGGACTCAGAAAATATATACTTTGTGGGGTCTTAGATGATTCCTTCGACATGTTACACACGGAATGACAAAATCAATATACCCCCATCTTTTTGATGGTGGGTATAATAAATAAAAATTATTATTTAAAAAAATCTGATCATAAATAAGTAATTACCCAATAAACCAAACGATATTATAACGATATCGAAACGATATTATCTTGGTGATAAAAATTATCACTAGTGATAACCGTTTTCGAATATAAAACGATAGTTTTTACGGACTAAAGTGTACCTTTCCTTATGATATCGTTTTTCCATAAAATTATGATATCGTATTCGGTATCGTTATTTCCAAAGATAACGATAGTAAAATCGTCGAGTCAAATTTTTTCTGAACGCCATTTAATACCAAAAATTATGTTTATTTTCATTTAAATATTCTAAATATAATTATAAAGTACCATAATCAACTAAAATAAGATTAAAATCCTAAATAAAAGAAAAACAAGCGCAAATATTCGGCCCGGCCGAATCTATATACCCACCATCAACTTTTTCACATTTTTAAGTTATATGAGAGAAGGAGGTAAAGTGGGCGGTAAAGTGGGAAGTAAAGTGGGCGGGCCACGCCCATTTTTTGTTTCCGAGTTTGCATTAGTCCTTGAACTATGTAACGATTCCTAAACGATTCCATATTTATCAGAAAACGTTGCTACCTTTAATACCAGCTAAGCTCTTCGGAAAATGGGGTGATTCTTTTACTTTTCTGTTAATATATGGACAAAATCGCTACTATAAAATCAAAATTAAGGTAGCATTTAATCCTAGATATGAATACCGAAATAACTCAAAATACAATAAAAACAAAAATAAAGAAAAACAAAATTATGTAAAGGGGATGTTATCGAAAGAGAACTAGGTGTTATTTGTCCCTTTCTCTATACCCGCCCATGACCTATAACTATTCATTCAACTATCTTCTGAATAGCACTCTAAATACTAACTTTTGGTTTCTAAATGTTTCGTGAAATGATTAAAATTTTATTTAAAGTTGCATAATTGCAATAAACAAATTTATTTAACAAATATTATATGTGGTAATTGTTTTTAAGGATAACATTTAGTCAAAATTATATGAAAACAAAATTAACAAACAAGAAAAAAAATTAATATTTGCAAGATGTGTTGAATGTATGAAAATGCGGAGTGTAGGGTAAAATTTAAAATTTAAAACATTATTATATACAAATCTTTTATATATATATTTATAATAAAATACTTCACTCACCAAAATTTCTCGTTCCGACGACCGCAGGCCTGTTGTCAAAGGAGCTTGAAGATTTGGATGTTGATTTCGGATTTCCTTTTTTTTTTTTTTTTTTTTTTTTATAGATTTTAGTTATTTATATATTTTATGTTAAAATTTTAAATTTTTGTTATTGTGTGTTTTTATATATTCATTTTAAATGTGTTATTATGTTTGTAAGTGTATGTGAATTTATGTTAGTATGATGAATATATGTTTAGATTAAATTTAAGTGAATAGTGATATTTTATATATTATTGTTAATATTTAATTTTATAGTCTTTAAGAAATAACAATTAAAAGGTTAGCAGGTAATGTCAAATAATTATCTGGTAATAACAGGAAAAATCAGGAACTATCAGGAAACAAAAGTTGTAGTTTATGTATTATATTTGAGATTGATGAGAGGAAAGTTCTTTTCAGGTTTGGTTTCGAAAAATTTATCTTGACACACTTAAATATTTTGGATGAATTTTGTATACAAATTTTGTAAAATTTACTGCTGTTATTGACTCTTGCATTAACAAATATTCTGGCAAGTTTTCTGTGTTTGAGATTTACGGATGCTTCCAGTTTTATATCAAATGAAATTCATCGTCTGCAGCACAAATATAAATGAATTGATTTTCTTCAATAAGATGTTTAATTTACTTCAAAATTCCAATTGTATTTTTATATTTAAGTTAAAAAAAAAATTCAATTAATTTTTGTCAACCTTCCACAATTTTATTAAAAAATCTAATTTAAAAAAAAATTTTATTTTTCTCAAAACTTATTTTACAAAACCTACTTGATATCTTTTTTTTTTTTTTTCATATTGATTTTTATTTTGAATATGAATCAAGTATTTTCATACTATTGGAAATTTATATAAAAGCATGTCCTCACAACTATTTGAACACAATTTCATTGATTTTCACCTTATATGGGAGGTGGGCGGTAAAGTGGGCGCACCACTCCCGTTTTTGGCTTGCGAGTTGATATCGATCCGCAAACTATATGTACAAAATTTCGCTATCGTACATGCTTTTGTTGCAGAAATATCAGCAGAAAAGTATAAAACGGACACCCTGTGTTTCTAGTCTTTAGCCCATAACTTTTTTGTTTGTGCCAAATTTCGTCTCCCTACGTTGCTCCGTTCGAGCGCTATCCTGCTTTCAACAGACGGACAGACGGACGGACATAGCTAGATCGACTCAGAATCTAACCAGGACCCAGAATATATATACTTTGTGGGGTCTTAGATGATTCCTTCAACATGTTATACACGGAATGACAAAATCAATATACCCCCCATCTTTTTGATGGTGGGTATAATAAAACATAATAATCATCATACATGACATATCTTATGCAAATATTTGCAAGCATGATTATTCCTTAGGGACATACATATTTCTGCAATTACATACCTAAATAACATAGTTTAACCACTAAAAATCTGTAAACTATTGATTTTTTTTATATTTGATTTCCAGCTTGTTTTTGTTTGTTGAAAAATTTTTATTTTTATTTGAAGTTTTTTTCCAAATGTTTATTTTTTATTTTATTGGAAAGAAATATTTCGAAATCTCAATATCATAATAATATCGTTTTCTGCAATACAATATGATATTATAATCGGCACCTAAAATATGATATCGTTTCCGCTATCATGTTGTTCTATGGTCTATTGGGTAATCATAATAAGTAATTCATAATTACATACCGGGTTATAAATAAGTAATGTAATGTAATGTTGTTGCCATTACAAAGTAACTATATGTCATTACCAAATTTTTGCTGGGTTTAATGGGTAAATGTTCTGTACTACTTTAATACCACGCTGTGTGCATATGTTGCTTCGCTGTTACATTGGGATTATTGATTTCCAAACTTTAATGCATTTTGTGGGTGAACTTTTTTGAAAACTGCGAAAAAGTAATAACACTTTTTTAAAATAATTTTTATGGCCTATTCGACTATGCTAAGGCCATTTTGATATTTGCAAAAAATGCGAAAACTTAAAGCCCTAATGTACACTGTAACATATTTGAAAATATTATTGTATTAAAATATTATAATGTAAAACCCTCCTTAAATAAATATTTTATTTATTTGTGTCATTTATTTTTGGATAAATTGTGTTTATTATTTAATAAAATAATATTGTATCATGCTTATTAAATAAATGAAAAGTATGTTAAATTTGTATACTTTTTAATTGATGACGTATTAAGAATCATTTAAATTTAAATGTTTTTAACAAACCAGATCATAATGGAAATTTTAAAATTTATTTCAAACATCAAATTGAATACATATACTTTTTAAACAAATAATTAAACAAAATTAAAAATTTATATTAAACTAAAATCATAAGGTAATAACACTAATTTTAAAACCATTTATTAACATTATATTTTTCATTCTTAGAACATAAGTTGGGATATTTGGAATTGGTGCCAGATTTGCAGGAGGAGGCTGCCTTCTTGCAAGTTTCATAAATAGGGAAATTAATCATATTAACAGTGGCATAATTACAAGCCAACAAATAAGATTTATAAGGTTTATCAGCCAGAGAATAGGTGGAAATAGCACAGCCCAAACGTATATTACGATCAGCCATCATAACAGTAAAATGTCCAATTTTTCTATATAAAAAATAGGAAGCATTTTTTGTAAAAACAATATTGCAAATTAAAATAATTTCACTTACGGTCCTGAATAGTTTTTGGGATATTTATCAATGTATGCTTGTTTGGTATCCTTTTTCTCATCAAACCAAGCCTCAATGGATTGAGCTATTCTAGCTGTATTATTAGCTTCACCATAGAATCCCATTACAGCAAGATTTTGTCCGGAATATTTGAAGTCATCAGTGTTGCGACATTTATCATGTTTCATTTTACATTGTTTAACATTGAATGATGCAACATGAGCCAATTCATCATCCCATTCCATAGTGGCCATACGACAGGCGGGTTTTAAATGAGAAACACCTCCACCAGCTACAATGTTACGTTTTTCATTGTGAAGCTCAATCAATTGTTTTTTCATATCCTCGGTAACGGTTACCATGGCAGCGTCATCCTCACAATTTGAATCAAATTCCTTAAAAATTCCAATAATTAGTAATTAAAATAGTTGTCAGTTACATGATCTCACAAACTTACACCGTTATGGTCACAGGCAATATGTTTAACGCCATCTTTATGACATATGGATTTGGAACAGTAATCAGTAGCACTTGCAGTGACTATATAAGCCACAAAACACAAAACTAAGGAAAATGGTTTCATTATGTTTTTAATTTATTTTTTTTATTTTAACTTTTAATTCTTCTTTCTAAGTAGTTAATGATTTACTAATAAAATTCATGTAAAATGTTGTTACTTTTATAGCTATTGATATTTATATTTTGTTATGTTGGGTAAACACAAGTGTTTTAGTTCGATTTTTTTTTTTGGTAAAATTACAAGACATAAATATTTACAGAAAATATTAAAAATTTCCACTACTTATACTGCTAACACAGGTCAACAAAAAAAATGTACTGAAAAATTCGTAGGAAATATTTTTTTTTTAATCACCAGAAATTTTTTAGTTATGTTCCGTTACGTCTCAAATTAAACCCATTGAAGACGAAATAAAGAGCTTGAGTAAATGTGTTAATTATACTCTGTATAAAATTATCTTTTGAATTTGTAAATTTCCAAAAATTAACTAACAGTCGAACGGAAGGTCGGACATCGAAATTTTCAAAACAAAAACATTAAAATATTGATATCACATTTCCATAAATTAAGTGCCAACCTTTTTATCTCAATGTTCGGCGCTTGGATGTGTTCAAACTTTTATATAAAAAGTAGTAGTTTGAAAAATTGTCGAAAATTTTACTTTTATGCTCTCCTGAATTTAGTGTGAAATTGATCTCAATATATTTCTTGACTTAATGTTATCAATAAATTAGAAACTCAGGTGACAGTTTTTTATTAATCGATAAAAGTGAAACTTTTTTCTAAAATTAGCTATTTTCTACCAACTCTGAATGTAGGGTGCAAACCTAAATCAATCCAAAATTTCTTTATTAACCATTTATAAAGCCTATTCTTTTGAAATATATAAAGAAAAAAAAAATATAATATATATAATAACATTAAATTAAAAGTTGATTCATTAAAATATAATTTTTTATCCAAAACAATAAAAAAAAAGCTGAAAATCCTTAACTAAAAACGCTAACATGGCATCTCTTAAAATGATTTTCAACAGAAAATAAAAACTTTTATAAAATAATTTGTATGTATATGAATTGTAAGTACTTGTGTAATATTTATTATTTATATATTTTTTTTTTTACTTTTCGTAAAATTTGAGTTTTTATATTTTGATTTTCTTTGTTTACATTTGTAAACAAATGGTCATATATTTTTTTCAACATATGTTTTGCTGATGGAAGTTGATGGCCAGCAACTTTCATCAATTTCATCTTCAATGAACTATCAAATTTTGTCTCTCTCTTGCTCTCAATTGCATGATTTTTAAAGTAAACGAACGCGATTTAGCAACTTCCAGCAACATTTTGTGATAATTATCACAAAATATCAAGTACGCGAACACAGCTAATAATACTGACTTTGAATATTTTTCGGCTTCCAGAAAAATTAAAAGTCGCCCAAATCAATTATAGAAAACTACTCAAAGAATTGAAAAATTGCCCAAAAATAAAAAAGGGAAATTTACTGAAAAAAAGTAAAAAAAAAATGCCCAAATAATTACGAAAAATCACCCTCAACCAAAGTTCATTATGGTATTTTCTGGTATGATAAAATTCTGGACAAAAACAGTCATATTCAGAAAAAAAAAAAAAAATATTTTTCATTTCAATTCGACAAGTAGGTAGTTTAGGAGATACAAATTTATTGCCACAAATTTTGCGTTTGGTCTCAATATGCCATGTTCAAAATTATTATACCCTACATATGTGGTAAGGGTTTTATGCGTTTGTGCTGATATTTATAACGCACAGAAAGAATCATCGGATCCGTACCTTAACATATACCATTTGACTCAGAATCAGTTCTGAATCGATTAAAGATATCCGTCCGTCTGGCTGTCTTGTGCACAAAGTACAGGTCGCAATTTTAAAGATATGTGAATGAAATTTGGCATGTATAGTTATTTTGGCACAATCGTTGTAATATTAACTCGCTTTCATTGATTTTAAATGTTTACGTTTCTGTCAATATTCTTTGATATATACATACATATATTATACAAAAATATATTTTTTTATCATCGACTGCTGCATAAATAAATTAAATACAAAATAAGTGATTTAAAAAAAAAAAATGTATATATTTGATATCAATGAAAAATAATCAAAATATTTATGTATAAATTTATGAATTAAATTCTTATCGCAAAAACATGTGTACCTTATTAATGTTGATAAGCAGAGAAACCACAAATATGTACTTGTATGTTTTTTTCCTAGACGTTAAATAAAGTCGATCGATGACATATTTATCTGTTTCAGTTAAAAAGAAGCATTTTGGCATCGATTTGTAAGAATATATTTTTGCATATTTTAACTTTAACGGCATGTTTTTGCATATAGCATGTTTTGTTATCTTTACCCTTTTAGAGCATATTTTGAAGATGTTTTTTTGGAATGGTATCAAATATGATTAAAAAAATAAAAATTAATTAATTTTATCGCAGATCAGCTTAACTTGTGGTAACAGATTAAAGATTTAAAAACAGATTAATTGATCCCATTAAGCCACTTTTAATTGATCTTTCTTAAAGTTATTTTTAAAATGTAATTTAGAGGACTTAGTTATTATATTTTAAACTTTTTGTAAAACATTACAAATATTTTTAGTTTTTATGTCTTTAGAGCATATGTTTCTTTTAATGCTCATACAATAATTTTTTAGAGCATATTTGTAGTTTCCCTGTTGATTAGTTGATAAGAAAAAACAGCTCTTACTTCGTAGGTGGGCCTTATTATTTTATTGGGTATTCTTGGAGAAACTTTTATGTCAAAAAACAAATAATTATATATCGTCAATTACATGAAAGATTTATAAAAAATGTGATTTTTTTTACGGAGGGTCATCCGATTTTGTTAATATTTGGTACACATATAACCTATGGAGCCATTTAAATATCTCCGTTTTTAGTTTTTTGAATTTTGAAAAATTCGCGAATTTATTCGCGATTTAATTTTTTCAAAAAGTGAAAAAAAATTGCAAAAGTGTCTAACTTTAAACATCAATATCTCAAAAAGTTGTTAACGGATTTTAATAATTTAAATTGCATATTTAAGAAGAATAAGTCCACTATAAATGTAAAAATTTAAAAATAATATTATTGTTTAAAAATGCATTCATAATGCAAATGCAATTTTTGGATTCATTTTTGAAAAATGTCTACCCTTCCGATTTTAATTTTCTTTTCATATGTTAAAAAGCAATATATTTACTATAAAATGCAAAAAGAACTGTTCTGGGACAATAAAGTCTTCTATTTTAAATATTTTTTTCAAAAAATTTCCATAATTTTTTTCATACAAAAATTAAAATTTTTTTATAAATTTTAATTTTTAACTTTTTTGGTTATACTTTATTAGTAATATGTGACTTTAAATATTTATAGCTCCTTAACTATACGTGGGATTTTATAGATTTAAAAACTAGTGTAAAGTTTATTACAACAAATATTGTAAATTATATTGTATAAATCAAAAATAATTTTTTTGCTAAAGATGCACTCACGAAAAGAATGCAATTTTCGGATGTATTTTTAAGAAATTTTTACCCTTTTGATTTTAAATATGTTTGCTTAATATTGAAGACAAATATGTTTATTATATAAAACATCAGCACTTAATCTGGGATAAATAGGTTTTCTACCGCAAATAACAAATTATGAATTATTATGGTTAAAATTTATTTAAAAATTTACTCACAAAAATTAAAAAATACAAAAATTAAAAAAAAAAATAAAAAATTTGTATGAAAAAATTTGAAGAAATATTTTTAAAAAATTTTTTAAAATAGTGAACCATTTTGTCCCAGAACAATTTATATTGCAATTTTTAGCAAACATAATAATGTTTTTTATATCGAAAGAAGAAAAAAATTGAAAGGGTAGACATTTTCAAAAATGCATTCAAAAGTTGCATTTGCATTATGAATGCATTTTTAAACGATAATATTATTTTTAAATAACTACATTTATAGTGGACTTATTCTTCTTAAATATGCAATTTAAATCATTAAAATCCTTTAACAACTTTTTGAGATATTTATGTTTAAAGTTAGACACTTTTGTAATTTTTTTCACTTTTTGAAAAATTTAAATCGCGAATAAATTCGCGAATTTTTCAAAATTCAAAAAAATAAAAGCGGACATATTTAAACGGCTCCATAGCGTATGCGTATGCCAAATATTATTAAAATCGGAAGACATGAAAAATATTCTTGGGCTTTCTTTCATGGAATGGACGATATACATTTAGAAATCGGATTTTCATATTTTAAATCGATTTACATGGTTTGTTCTAAAGTTTATAATCTGTACTAAATATTTTATAAATATGGACTTATGCAAGTGTAAATGTTAAAAATATATTTTAAGAACGATAACCTTCACATTGAGGACATATCATTTGCGAGAAGAATATATACTATAGTATATAGTAACTTTGAAGCAAATTATGTGTATCGATTTGAGTGTCATTTTAACCCTACGGTACATTTCTATATTAATAAAGATATAGTCATGAAACTTTAGATCGTCGTGATTAAGGTGTTTATACATTACAAAAACTTAAAAAACCTACATTTTATTAACTTGGTCTATATGTAAAATGGCTTTAAAGTTGATGACTACGGGAGTCAATACCCATGGTACCCGGGTACCCCATATAGTTTCTGTTTTTTGTACTACAGTTAACATTCTTTGCACTATTTGTTATTGAAAATCTTATTTTTATTGTCCTTTGATTCATATAAAGTAAAAATTTTACTAATTTTTTGCCTAAACTACTGAATAAGCATGTCCATGACAGACAAAATTGCCAAATTATAAGAAATTAATCCGTTAGGATTTGAAATAGAATTAGCTTCAGAAATAAGCTTTTTTTTTAATTTCTAGGTTATTCAGAAAAAGATATAAAGGATAATATTTGACGGTATAAAAACTTTTCGCATTATAACTGTTTTGAGCCAGTATTTATTAATATGACAATGATAGCTTACATTTTTGTCGCTTTTACATAATTTTCCGCATTGAATTTGGTTTTTATGAATTCCTTTCATTTTTTCAATATCATGTAGTAATGTTCAGAACTTCCACTCCAAAATATCATGAAAGTGCTCAAGATTTTGAAATTATTTCCTATATTCGTGCTAAGGAACGTTAACTTTCGATATTGTAGCTCCAAACTTGATAGGACGCTATGCCAACACTGACAAAATTCATTAGTGTTGTAAAAAGAAGTTATTCTCGGACGTGACCTATTTTCGGTGGGGATATTATATGGACCCTGTGCTTAATTGTGGATGTAGTTAGTGCTAACATTCTTTAGGACTGTAAGAACGTTCTGTCTTGATCGATTTTCTCAGAGAGTTTATATGGAACGTGTGTTTTATTATAGACCAAGTTTCGTTGTAAAGTAAAAAGAAGAGCTAAAGAGACAGATGCTTCATTTTTTTATCCACAATGCATGTCACTCGCATTCCAACATTATTTCCTTTTTACACGGCGTAACATTGGAGGTAAGGTCTTCCCTTCTACCATCCAAAAATAAGCCAGAAGGCATGGACTCTTAAATAACACTGGTCGGTGAAACACCAAAAATATATTCAAATCACTTAAACTTAATTTTTTTATGTGCTCAATATTTTTGAAGTTTATTTTGATTTGATGAAAAAATTATTTTTCATGCAAAATTTAAAATTTTTTTGTTACTAAAATTTCTTTTAATAATTGAAAACATCAAAAATGTTTCAGTTTATCATTTTTATTTTAAAGCTGGTAATGCTGCGAATAAAATAAGGTATGTATCTTCAAAATTTATGAACAAATCTTGATTTTATATACAGTTAAATAAAAATACCTATGTATAAATAAAATTGAATAGAAATACGGTTGTGGACAAAAAAAAAAAAAAAAAAAAAAAAAAAAAAAAAAATAGGTGGATTTTGGCGAGTTAAGAAAGAATCAGCATTAACTTTTTTTTATCACGTACTGATTTTTTTTATGGGCATGACTAATATCATCACCTTATTCAGCAGTCACACTATAAAATTCGAGAATGGTTTGTCAAATTGAGACTATAACTTAAGAACCGTTTACACGATTTTGCTAATTGATACATCAAAAGATACATACAGATATGTTAACAATATTTTTTATTCGCTCAAGAATTTCAGAGTTATGGATCAAAATTTTCAACATTTTTCAAAACATTTTTTTTTTAATTTTTTCACTACTAATTACCGAAGAACTACGGAAATATTAACTGGACAAAAAAGTATGTAAATTCAGCTTTAAGTCACTATATATTGGAGTTTAATGTAACTTAATAGGACAAACCGTTCTCGAGTTATACATCTGTGACTGCCTAAAGGCGGGGTCATAGTAGTCGTAAAAGCAGATTCGAGTTTAGTATGCGGAACTCCATCTAGTTCACATATTTTTTTTTAAGGAGCACGAAAAAATTTTTTTTTCGGCCATTGTTATTAGAGTCACTTTCTGAGTTGATTTAACGATGTCCGTCTGGTCGGCTGGTTGGTTGTCTGTCCATGTAAACTTAAGTGAACAAAGTTCAGGTCGCAAGACTTAAAAATTTTTCTTTGTTATTGCAAAATTAGTTAGTTTAATTGAATTATCGAAAAATAAATTAAATGCCATATAAGTACTAATTACTTTCATAAAAAGTTATAATTTTATTTAAACAATTAATAAAATAGTAACAACAAAATAAACAAATAATAAAAACATTTTATGTATGTATAAAGAAGTAACAAAGGTAGATATAAGTGAACGTTTAGAAAACAACATTGGGAATATTCATATCAGGTCAAATATCTAAGGAAACTTATTAACATTATAAGATTCTGAGGTGGAACACAAATTTTTATATGATGAATTAGTGCCAGATTTACAATTAGCTGCAGGCTTATCGCAACTTTTGTAGATAGGGAAACCAATCATATTAGTGCTTGCATAATTGCAAGCCAATAAATAATTTTTATAATCCTTGCCAGAAACGGAATAAGTAGCTGCAGCACAACCCACACGTATATTACGATCAGCCATCATAACAGTGAAATGACCAATGGCTCTGAAATATAAATAATTTATGCTTAATATATAAAAGACTTGAAAAGAAAATTAATGCAAACTTACGGTCCCTTATAGCCCTTAGGATATTTATCAATAATAGACTGTGGAACATCCTTTTTCTCTTCATACCATAATTCAATAGATTTTTGTATTCTAGCTGTATCATTGACATCACCTCTAAAACCTACTAAACCAAGATTTTGTCCAGAATATTGGAAGTCATCGGTATTGTGACATTTATCATGTTTCATTTTGCATTGCAAAACATTATATTCAGCCAGAGAGGCCAATTCATCATCCCATTCCATAGTGGCCATGCGACAGGCTGGTTTAAGTGAATCATCACCACCACCTGCTATTATATTACGTTTTTCATTGTGTGCATCGACAATCAACTTTTTCAATGAATCGGTCATATCTCTTTTTTCAGCATCGTCAGGACAATTGGAAGAAAATTTCTGACAAAAAAAAAAAAAAAAAGAAAATTAAAAATAAATTTATAATTCACAAAAACAATTTAATTTAAAAAACTTACACCATCATTATTACAAGCAATATGGGTAGCACCATTGCTATTACAAATGTCTTTATTACAATAATCCGTAGCTTTTACAGAGGCAGTCAGAGCTACAAAGCAAAAAACTGCTAAGAATTTATTCATGTTTTTTTTTTTTTTTAGTTTTGGTTTTAAAGAATTGTTTTTTTTTTTAGTTAAAGTTATCAAAACTTAACTGATGCTGTTTTGATGAAATTTGATAGTTTATATAGTCAGAATTAAAGTTTTTAAATATTTCGGTTTATATATTTGAAGGCTAATAAAAACAAGTGTTTAATGTAAGTTTTACATTGATTACTTTGGCTGTAATTTTTTATTTATTCTTTAAAAGTGTTTTAATATAATAGTAAATATTTATTAATTATAATAAGTAAATATTTATTGATTTACTTTTAGTGTTTATTTAAATGTGTATTATTTTTAATTTTTATTTCCGTTATGAATGAAAAGTTTAAAAGTTTTTGTTCAAGGTAAACCTTCTTAGATTTTGTAAATTGTATACTACATAGAAAATGCGTGATATTATTTTTTAAATGAGTTTTTAAACAGCTTTATTTTTCTTAATTAAAAATGCCTTTTAAATTTTTATTTGCATTAAACATTGAATAAAGCTCTAACAAATTTTAATTGAAATTAACTTAACGACTTTTAATAAAATGAAAACTTTTCGAAAATGAAGCTTTAATATTAGTACTCAGTTGTAGGAAGTCCACTCTATCATTGATTAAAATGAATCGGACCAAATTTGGTTCAAGTATTTACCTTAGATAAGGATTGTTTGGTATTGAAAGTTCTACTTTGCTGCAGATATCTTTTAAACAATAGCATCTATGGCAGCGAAATTTCGCACCAATTTTGATATAAACTCCGAAACAAAAAACGAGCATATTTCTTCTTTACTTGTGACAAGTGAAGGTCACAAGTAAAGAAGAATTTATAAATTAGGGTTTCACAAAAAAGTTGATGATGATGCACAAAAGTTGATGATGATTGCCCCATAGACAAAAATCAAAATAAAAACATTTTTCAAATTGTGTTGAAATATGGGCAATTCTCATTTTACGTTTGCCTTTATGAAACCGACCTCAAACATTTTTTAACTTCTGATTTGTTTAAATAACTTTTTATGCAATTATATTAAAAACACTTGGTGGTGTAATAGAACAAAAATTCAAGATCTGAAATGGTTCTATGTGGTGCCGGCAAGCACTAATTTTATTGCTGAAACTTTCAAATATTATTTATTTCACTCTAAAAATTAATTAAATTTGATGAAGGATATAAAAACATTATAAAAAAAACTATAATTTTGTATATGGTTTATGAAATTTTCAACTTTTTTTTTTGTCAAAACTTTAAAAAAGTTAAGTTGAAAATGTGTTAGATATCATGTTTTCTCTTTCAGCGGATTTGTTTCGGGGTTTTTTCATCCTTTTAATTATTTTTCTCATAATTTAAAATGTTTCGTTTGAGTTGAGTTGTAAAAGAGAACTGTTCCTCGGACATAGTAGAACAATATAACTTTAAATGTTTTGACTCTACGAATGCTTTAAAACTTTACCCATTTTAATACTTTTAAACTTTTTGGTCACTGTATGTGCAACCCTGTATGAAGATGCAGTTCGTTATCATATATTTAAAAAAGAGGTAAATATGAATAGTCTGCGATGCATCCCATTAATGTGCCAGAGTTTTGCTTTTCAAATATTAAAAAAATAATTGTGAATTTTGACAAAATTGCAAATTTTTGCCAGGCACACTCTAATGGCTACATTCAGTTTTTTTTTTTATGTTCTAAGGAGCCCATTAAAAAGTTTTAATATCAAAAGTTTTAAGGACTATTTGAAAATTTATCAACATTTTCGGATTTGTACTCAGCGTTTTTAATGTCAAAAAAATTATTACGAATTATGCAAAGCACATTGGGGGATTTGCTGATTTCATTTTAATGATGATTTTTTCTTAATCTGGCGAAAAACGATATAGTTTTATGTAAATGCATTTTGCTTGGTCACATCCAGGATCTGCGGTAAAAACTATCAAAATGTGACTAAATGGCAAAAATTTGCCAAGATTAATCATATAATTACGAATTTTATAGAATTTATGGTAGAAAATACATTATCGTAATCTCAAGAATATGACATTATAAAATCTTATTAAAAATATATTATTGAGTCATCTAAAAAGTTTCTCGTAATTTTCTATAGTTTAATCTAAATATATACTATACTAGGAATACATTTGTATTAGGGATAAAACTGACTTAAATCCTTAATAAGTTTTGTGGTATTTTGATATTTTGAACAAATTGGTTACAGATCTGAACTCAACAACAAAAGTTCAAGAATATAGAAAAACTGATAAAAACTACTTAAGTTTTTACCATTCTTCTACAATTTTTGTTTGCTCGTTTATACTTTTTGATCTTACTCTATCATAATGGGACTTTGTACATAAATTCTGTACCATCTTTGTTGTTTTGCAGACTTCTAACAACTAAATACAGGGTAGTTGTTTTGAAGACAAAATTTTTTGGTTTTTTAAGTTTTTCAGTTTTTTTTTTGGCGCGGTCTGTGCGCCTCTCAACCAAATAAAAAATTTGGTATAGGGATTGATACTTGTTATAATTGTGCGTATTTTGCGCTATATCTTTTTGGTGTGCTCGAAATAGTCAACGTAGTAGATAGTCTCAAAGTTTAGGAAACAGTTCGAAAATTTTTCAAAAAGTCAGTTTTTTGCGAGGCACATTCAAATTTTCATATGGAATTGCTTGGATTACTGCGTGAACTTAGTTTTTTGTCATTTTACATAACAAAATCGGAGGAGCATTAAAAATAAATTTAATACAAAAATTATATGGACTTTTTGAAAATTATGTAAAAATTGCACTTTTTGTTTTTGTATTTTTATATAGAAAATTGCAATTTAAACAAATATTAGATATATAGATATAAGAGTGGCGATAAATATAATTGATTGGGATCATAAATTTAACTAAAATGTCGTTGATAACTGAAAACGGGACACTTTTGTCAAAACACATTTCGCTAAGGCACATCGTGTGGACAGCATGAAATTAACTATAATTGACATAATTAGAAAGGTGTTTGTTATGCTTAATGAAAATTCGGAGGCGCATCAAACAATTTAGAGAGATAAACATTTTATGGACCAACAAATATTTACTTGTGTTAAAAAAGGATCACAATATTAAAAAGCATTTCTATGAAATAAACTCTAACAAAATATATTTTCAATCAATATATAGAGAAATAATTTAGATTCGATCAAAATTTTTCATAAAATTTTTAAAAATCGCAATTTTTGTTGAAAAGAAAATTTTTAAAATTTTACTAAGAAACCCTAAAATATGCTGCAGTAATACCATCAAACATTGGAAATATCATAAGTTTTATTGGAATAACTCAGTAGGTTTTGATATTATGTGTAATTTTGTCCAGAATTGTACATAAACTTCTAGTTTGTAAAAATTTTTATATATTTAACATTAAACCGCCATAACTTTCGCGCCCCTCACACAAAATTATTAACGCGAACTGATTCTACATGCATTCGAGTGACTTTATATGTATACAAAAGGATTTTAATGTGCCATCAAAAAAAAATAATAATAATAAAAAAATAATATTTTTTTGAAGGGCTTAAATCAAAAATTTTTGATAATTGCCCATATAAATATAAATATGACTTTAAAACATATTTTTAATTAATAAGTTATAAATTAAAATACTTAACTCAAATATAAATTTAACACATATTATCTTTATCTATTCATTATCAAACTACAAAAGTTTCCAAACAACACTATATTTGATTTATAATTTGCAAATTATGATAAATGAAATTGAAAAAAGATTCGGCTGTGCCGAATCTTTGATACCCTTCACCATATTACCATCTTACCATCTTATCGACATCATATTACCATATTACCGACAATTAATAAAATTTTCTCCTTAACGTATGCTTGCATATTTTCTAAATCTAAATTTTTTTCAAACTACGAAAATTTGAATATGAAAAAAAAACAATCATAACAGGCTTTGCTTTTAAAAAAGAAACAACAACAATTCCATATATATTTATTTTTGTATGTACAAACTGACTGAATACAAAAAGAACAACAACAACACTGTTATTCATTATATTACTGCTGTTGCTAACTAAACTACTTGTCTATACAAAAAACAAAAAACGTCACTAATAGTCATTACAATGCTTAATATACATGTTTGTGTATGTATTTATGTATATTCTTAACAGATATGTTTTAGTTTTTAAAAATAAACAACTACAATTCCATATCTATTTATTTTTGTACAGACTGCATATACAAAGAACAACAACAACAACACTGTTATTCATCATATTACTGCTGTTGATAACTAAACTACTTGTCTATACAAAAAAACAAAAAACGTCACTAATAGTCATTACAATGCTTAATATACATGTTTGTTGGTGTATTTATATTCTTAACAGATTTGTTTTTGGGCCATAACTCTGTTGATTATGAACGAATTTGGTTTATTAAAAAAACCGAAATTTTATAAAAATATTTATGACTGATCTATATAAAAATAAAAATCTATAGCTTAAACAAGGGCTTCAAAAATAAAAAATTCGTTTTCCCCGATATCTCAGTTATTACTGAACCGATTTATTTAATTTTTTCAGAACAAAAATTCAGAAAATAATTTTCGAGCCCCCTTTAAAAATTCGAAGTCCCTGGTATATGCAGAGGCTTCAGAAACTAAAAAACCGGTTCTAAAAACCGGTTTTTAAAGCATATCTCCACCATTTATAAACCGATTTTCCTGATTCAAAAAACTGAAATTTTATAAAAATATTTGTGACCGATCTGTATAAAAATAAAAATCTATAGCTTAAACCAAGGCTTCAAAAAATAAAAAATGCGTTTTGTCCGATATCTCAGTTATTACTGAACCGATTTATTTCATTTTTTCAGAACAAAAATTCAGAAAAAAATGTTCGAGAATTCTTTGTAAAAACGAAGTCCGTAGTGTATACAGAGGCTTCAGAAACTGGAAAACCGGTTCAAAAAACCGGTTTTTTGAACATATCTCCGCATTGTATGAACCTATCTTACTGAATTCCAATAGCAAAATTCTCGAAAGCATTTCCGATCGTTTGACATACATATTATATATGTCAGTTATCGGTGGGCTTCATAAACGCCATTTCAACCGACACACGGACGGACGGACGGACATGGTCCAATCGTCATCGCTTCTTACAAGGATTCCGAAAATATAAACTTTTTTGCTCTCCGACGAAAATTGTGGAAATTACAAACGGAATGACAAACTTATATATACCCTTTACACCTGTGGTGAAGGGTATAAAAATATACTAATAATATTTATTAGATATATCAGTTATTTTTCAGAGGTAAATATTACTGAACTTAAAATTTTTGTTAACGAATAAAAGGAAAGAGTATTTCCATTTTTAAGGCAGTTAGTCTAAAAGTTTCGACAAAATAAAATGGGACAATTGTTCTTAGTTATTTTCGTGGTAGCTATAATTGCTGCGACATCGGCTAGCGATTATTGTTCAATGCCAAGTTGCTATTATAATAAACATATAGCCTGTGGACATAATGGAGTAAGTTTTATATTTAATAAATCTACAATAATACAAAAAAAAAAAGCTATATTCGGTTGCAACAAATTTTATATGTATATATAAACATTTATTTTTTCTTTATTTTAGCAATTTTCCTCAACTTGCCCTTCCGATGCATTATTGGTTCCAATTACCGATTCCTTGAAACAACTTATCGTTAATGAACATAACGCAAAACGTAACTTCATTGCCGGTGGTGGTGATGTCAATCATATGCCTGCTAGCCGAATGGCCACAATGCAATGGGATGACGAATTAGCATATTTTGCCAGTTTAAATGTTAAACAATGTCAAATGATGCATGACCAATGTCATAACACCGCGCAGTTCCACTTTACCGGACAAAATCTTGCCTGGATGGGTTATTTTGAACCCCTTAATAATGAAGAAAAATTCAGGGATGCAATTCAAATGTGGTACAATGAAGTTGCTAATTCCAAACAGGAGTATATGGATTCATTCCCTTCTTCTCAGTTATAGTAGGATTTATAAGAAATTATGTAAATTTGGTACATTTAACTATTTATATTTTCATGTTTCAGTTCAATTGGTCACTTCTCTGCCATGATGACTGATCGCAATATACGTGTGGGTTGTGCTGCTTCTACTTATTCCATTCCTGGCCAATATTATAAGGCTTTCTTAGTTGCTTGTAATTATGCTGCCGCTAATATGCCCAACTTCCCCATTTATGTAAAAAGTGATAAACCAGCAAGTGGATGTTTAACCGGCAATAATCCTGTTTATCCCAACTTGTGTTCAGTCAATGAATATTTCGATGCTAATTATGGTTATAATTGAGAATATATACGCATTTAATTTTGAAGAGCTTTAAATTATTTTGGAAATAAAATAATATATGTAAGTGGATGAGTATTAAACCAGTAAATTGTTTTAGTTAAAATAACACAGTTAAAATAACACACAAATTTCTGAGGCACAGGGTTTCTCAGTCAATTCGGATACACGGTATTAATAAGTACTAAGCCTCTAATCCACTTTTTTATTTTTGAATTGACTCTAGTTCTCGCGATAATTCACGATTTGTAAAATTAAGTGTCAAAAGTTCTAATTTTTATTCTTTAATCATAGAGATAAATTTGTTGCAACTAAACCAAGACATATTTCACTAAAATCAATGCCTAAGTTTTAATTTTATTCACAAAGTGTCAAAAGTTTTAATTTTTATTCTTTAATCATAGAGATAAATTTGTTGCAACTAAAACAAGACATATTTTACTAAAATCAATGCCTAAGTTTTAATTTTATTCACAAATTAGCAAAAATACTCATTTACAAAAAACTAAAAAACTAAAAAAATTAAAAAAAAAAAAAATAAAAACGAAAGAAGATAAAGTCGGTCATGCCCGACCATATGATACCCTATACCATTTCGATCCACATAATTTTGTTTTTACTTATATACAACTTTCTTGCGTAAAATATTAATTATTAATTAATCTCTGTGTTACAATTTCTGCACAAACACATAATACCCCAACCACCTATGATAGTGTAGTGTAGGGTATAATAATGATTTTGTGATTTTTTTAATTTCTCTATGTAACTTGTTTATAGAAGATATAATTTTAAAATAATTTTCATTCGTAGGCAGATTTTAGAGATATTTAAAATATTTTTAAAATGGGAAATTTCATTCAAAAAACCTATGACCATTACAGTGCCTTGACTTGTATGGGGACAAAAAAAGTTGCAAATGTACCCCTCTAAAATTAAAGTTTGATATGTCTTATACTAATTCACAAAATATTTCGATTCAATTATTTCATTTACGTGAGCTGGACCATTTTTAAAAAACCTCCAAAAAAATTGGTTTTCGATCAACAGTATACATAGTTTTTAACTTTTTGTCAAAAAATTACAACATATCGTCCCTGCGCTGACTAAATTACCTATGTAAAAATTTTGAAATTTTTTTTTGGTGCATTTAGAACCCCTACTGGTCATACATACAACCACCAAAGCATTTGCCGATATTTTAACTGGTTTAGTATTTACAAAATAATCTAGTTAATACTATGTATAACATAATACTAATATTAGAAAGAATTTTTGTTTTATCTTTTTGGAAAAATTTTCTGAGTTCATTAACAAATTACTGTTTAGTAGCATGTTCCAATCATCTTAGGAAGTTGAAACTTACCCAATATATTACTAATAATACCTTCTTCAATAGTTCAAACTTAAATTTAAATAAACTTAAGAACTTACAAAAAGATAAGCAAAAACGTATCTTAAAAAAAATTGCGCCACAAAATTACCTATGTAACGTTTTCGTTGATTTTCTACAAAATACGCCAAAAAATTCGTTCTTTTTCATAATGCAAATAATTTGTGTTATTAAGCCTATTCATAAACAATAAAATTTAGTAAACATTTTGCGAAGTAACGAAAAAACTGCAAAATTAAACAGTTTTTTAGCTTTCCTGAAAAGTTATTGAAAATTACATAGGTAATTCAGTCAGCGCAGGGTCGATATGATAGAAAAACGATGTCTAATACATATTGAGCAAAAAATATTTTAAAATTTGTTTTCATTCTCGCGAAATTAAAATTTTAGTAAAATTTTCAATGATTTTATTGTAAACAGTATTTTATTAAGGTTTGAATATTTTGGTAATTTTCCATCTTAAATTATATTTTAGGGCATTATTGAAAAGGTCTCAATAATAGCGGCTAAATTTCAATAACTCCTTTTTATTCAATTATAATCGCGGTTTTAAATGAACTTATTACGTTTTTCATAAATTTACCAAAATTTAAGTGTAATAAGTACTTTCATGTGATTTATTTGCAAAAATTGCTAATAAATTGCAACTTTTTTTCGTGAGGCACTTTAATGACCATAGATTAGCAACATAGTTATGATTTTGTAAAATATTAAAAACTTATTTTAAAGATATATATATATATATATATCTTTATATATATATATATATATATATATATATATATATATATATATATATATATATATATATATATATATATATATATATATATATATATATATATATATATATATATATATATATATATATATATATATATATATATATATATATATATATATATATATATATATATATGTAAAAAAAATAAAACTTTGACATAATTTTTCGAGTCTAGTTGCGATTTACTATTATTTTTTCTATAAAATTTTATGCAACGATTTTACGGATATTTTTGTTGTAAACATAAATGAACCAATAATAACGAATTTCAATAGGTTTCGTCCCTGTGTTAAAATTCGTGCAAATTTTATTAAGATATCTTCAAAATTGCGACCGTGCAGGGTCGTAAATCTTGTTCACAAGGATGATAGACGTAAATCGGTCCACAATTGACTACAGGTCTGTTATAAGACCCCTTTCTAAATTTTGATGCTCATACAAAATTGTATAAGGTATCATATGGTCGGTCTTGACCGATTATATCTTTACTAGTTCAGTTTATAATGGGTAATATGGTTATAAATATTTCAAAAAAATTAAAATTTACTTAAATACTGACCCTATTTTAGGTTCGCACAGGAAAAGACGATATTTACTCCCGAGACGATATATCATTATATGTTAAATATGGCTCTATGAAATAGCTCCCAATGAAATAACTTCAAAAAACGAAAATGAAATAAGTCCCAAAAAATTCCATACATTTTGGAAGTTCTTTCATATGAAATAACTCCTAAATTTTTTGGAAATTATTGCATTTTTTTAGGGAGTAACTTAATTTTCTTATGAAATTACTTCATTTTTTAAAAATACAAATAATGAAATAAGTCCCTTCAAAAATTTATTTTGGGATTTGTTTCACTTTTCAAAGAAGTAAGAAATTATTACATTTTTTAAGGATTTATTTCATTTTCTTAAATTTGGGTTAATTTCAACATTTCTGAATGAAAGTAATTAAGTCTTTGTATATGAACTATATTTTCAATTCTTTTAAGAAGTCATTTATTTCAGCAAGTTTGAAGAGTGTTTTCTTGAAATCTTATATGTTATGTAATGCATATCGCTCATTTGTTTCTCATAACTCTAAGAATCTAATTTTTCAGGAGACGCAGTTTTAGTTATTAAAAGTTATGTAATTTTTTCTTTTTTTAACTCTTAAATGAAAATAATATTATTGTCAATTAGGTAGTTTTTCTAGATATCTTAGTGATGATGACTAATAATATATTGTTTCAAGTAATACGCAATCAGTGTTACCGTTTGGCGACTTTAGTCGCCAATTGCCCCTTTTTTAACCACATGGCCACTTTTTTGGCCCCTTTTTTAAATGGCGACTAAATGGAGACTTTTTAACACTATGTGCTGAATAACGAGAAACTAAACTGTTTATATTAATTTAAACAAATAAATTCATTATTTTGAGATTATATCGCAGTATAGTGATATAAATAGCCGCGGAGTATTTATAAGTGGACTGAAACTGTTAGTTACTGAAAATAAAAATTAAGTTTATGAACAGCTATTTAAGTCATCGTATGCCGAATCTTTTTGGACTGAATTGAGAAAATAAAAAACAAATACGATGAATAGTTATATTCTAAGTTATATTTTTTACATTCCTAATGGCAATCCCTCGGTGGAACGTGTTTTTTTTTTTTATAAATTATCAATAATAAAAAATAGTTTGTCCAACAGACTTAAGTTAATACTTGTGGATCCATACATTCAGTCCTAAATTGGTTCGAAAGAGAATTGAAAGACTGGTGTACTATTTTTGTGAAAAATCTTTAATTATGAAATAAAAAAATAACAATATATTTATAAAATAATTATAAATAAATTATTTTGTTAGTAACAGAATTGGATTTAGTAGTTTTTCTTAAAACATAACATTTTTTGATTCTGTTGTTACAAAATAAACAAATTTTAAGGAGTTTTTTAGGTTGTAAAGCAGTTGGCCCCTTTTTTTATAAAAATACCCTTTTTTGGCGACTTTTTATTTTGAAATCCCTTTTTTGGACATATTTAAAAATTCTCAACAAAATCGCGCGATTTTTTATTAAAATTTTTCAAAAAAGAACTATTTTGAAACTTGTTATAAATATATGGAAAAAAGAATCTGTATGGTAAAGCGCTGCAGGTGAACATTTTTAATACAAAATCGCGTGATTTTTTATTAAAAATTTTCAATAGAAAAGTTTTTTCATTTTACCATATCTTATTAATAACTTGAAAAAAAAAAAAAATAAATAAATAAATAAAAACATTTAGTTGAAAGTCCGAGACATTTTCAATAAAACGTCACCCGATTTTTATAACTTTTTCTATTTAACAATTAATTTTTTAAATTTCTAATAGAAATCAAGAAATTTTTATAAAGGAAAGCATTAACGCAGTACTCTTAAATATTAATATTAAAGCTTCAAACATTTTTAAAATATACATATGTATATAATTTGGGACTTATTTCATTACTTTTTGAAATTATTTCATTTGCATTTATTTCATTTTCCTGTATGGGAGTTATTTTATTATGAAATAAAATCTAAAATTTGGGTTTTATTTCATTATTGTTTTTGAAGTAATTTCATTTCTTTTAGGATTTATTTCATTTAAAATATTTTGGATTTAATTCATTTTTTTTAGGTCCTTTTTCATTAGGACTTATTTCATGGGACTTATTTCATTAGGAGTTTTGTCATTTTACCGTTAAATATACATATTCAGAATGAATTTGTCTCTGACTGTAAATACCTTTAACATGATGTAATTTTTATTAAAACAGATAGGAATAATAGAAGTCTCACAAATCCGCATTACCTTTTAATATTATTGGTTTTAATTGAATTTTATGGACAATATTTTTTAAATAGTTAAAAAATCTGTTTCTGAAATTATGCAACTTTTGTTTTTTTTTTAATTACTGCATTGATTTTAAATAATTATAACTCTCACAGTGTGTGATTTTAACAATTTAGTTGATTAAAACCCCAAAAATTTTTTTTTCGAGAATTGAAAAAAAATTGGTTATTTATTTAGGTTATAAGAACCTTCCAGATAACTGAAAAACAGTGTTGCCAATTCCTTGAGACCAAAAATGGCTAAATTTTTAACAAAAAATGGCTGAAAAATGGCTAAGTAATGGCTAAAAAAATAAATATATATAAACACCACAAAAATAATAAAAACCAAAAACAATTCATTTATTTATTTTTACAACGTACAGATCATATTTTTAGTTTCCAAACTTTTTGGTATACAAATAATAAAAGTACTAATTTAAAAAAGTATATCATTAATAAAGTCAATATCTTTTTATTTTTATCGTAGAATTCATTTGTGACTATGAGCTTTAAATAATTTTTGGGTACATCATAGTTGTCGCAACATTTGTCACATCTTTAAAATATTATTTATGTAGTAAATAAATTTTATTTGATTGATAAAATAAAATCCACAGTTCCTAAATTTAAATTAAACAAATTCAAAATTGGGGGAATGTTTTATTTTGAACATTTTCATGTATTTTTTACTGAAAATCATTCTTTATTTTGAAGAATTTCAATATTGTCTGGTAATCTGAAAAATACAAAATTTTATTATATTCTACACATACTATAAACGCGTACCTTTGTTTTCATTGCTTTACCAACCACAAAACACGAACTAATGTTCGAGGCTGCATGTGTATAACATACACATGCCATCGAAATAAGATATTCTACCTATCATCGTCAATAACTTTCCTTTTCAAAAAATTTATATGAAGTGGGACTTCTTGTGGTAATCGGGTTGGATAATTTTCATGACATTCAATTATTTTGACACAATATTCTTGAAAAAAATTAAAAATGGCTAAAAATGGCTAAATGCAAATAAAAATGGCTAAAAAAAATGTCTAATGGCTAAATTAATTTTTTGGTGGCTAAACAAGATTGAAAATGGCTAAATTTAGCCACTAAATGGCTAAATTGGCATCACTGCTGAAAAATATAAAAAGTATTAAAAAATTGTTAACCGTTATTAAGTAAAGGCACCTTGAGCAGCACAGTAGTTGAAGACAAATATTATGCGAAGTATTTTTTAGGCGAGAAGTTCAATTTTGAATGTTTGTAACTTTTTTGTTTTAAGCAGGATTTTTATGAATATTTTTTTATTTTAAAGGCTGATGTGTTATCTATCACTTTTAAATGTCCAGCTGTAGTGGAATGTAAGTTTCTATAATTTAAAATTGGTCATATTAACCAAATTAAACATTTTCATTTTAGAATCTTCTAAAAATTTTGTCAATTCTGTTACCGTATAAGAATATAGTAGATTCACTAATAAAAAAGTAATTTGGTATTCTTGATCAATAAATTATTGTGAAATTTTATTAAGATTATCAATTGACATAAAATAAAAAAATTTACAATTTACATTTTTATAAAAGAAATTCAAAACAAAACGACAAAATATTAATTTAATGTATAAGAAGGTAAGATTAATACATGTGGATTTATTTTCTGCACATTTTCCTTTTCTAATGTAGTTAATCGTATTTTTTAGATTAGTCAAACGATGTTATTGACACATGCAAGCAGCAGAGACTATATATATCGGGACAAATAATGATATTAGATGCACAAATCATTCAGTCCATCTTGTTAATAGCTTTTTCTCATATACACCAATAATCAATTATCATCACATTAACTAAACAATAGTCCATTGGAATCAGTAATGTCTTATTAAAAAATATAATTTAGGTTGCGTAATCAATGTTAAAAACATGTATCTTGGAGCCTTGAAAAATCTGAGTTGCAGAATATATAGGACCATAATTATGCAAAATGGAACAGTGATGTGAATTTATAATAAACTACAATGTAATGTATCTTTAACATAACATAGTTATGTCCCGTTATCTAAATGGCACTTTTGTAATTACTGATAGGTGGTCTTCCAAAATCAGTAATAAAATTTTGCCCCAATTTGCACCTTTTCAATTCGCAAAGTAATTACTAATCATGTGTCAACGTATTTCTCACCAACAAATTTTTGATGTTCGGTTTCTTGCATTAAAGAAGAGAAAAAGTTTGAGTGTTATTGAGATTATTTTTGGAAAAATTAGTACAACATCAAACAAAATTATTGATATTGATTCAATAAAATAATTTTCAAATAAAATAATTAATAAAATCAATTCAAAATGGATGTTAGCGAATATAATGATAGCTCGGATTTTACACTCAAATAGAAATTGGTTGAAAAAAGAGATTGATTTGTCAATGTTTGTTAGATATGGGTTAAACCCATTGGGTTTATCTACACATGACTATCAATTGTTAAGAGAGCTCATATCCCACATTAATTCAAAATTATACACTTCTTATGAGTCTATTAAAATGTCCAAAAAAGTATGTTATCCAGAAAAAATAACTGTAACAGAGTCATTTGCAGAAATCAATCTTCAATCATTAATTGATCATACAGTTTTGAGACCTTGTTTGGCATTAAAAGACTAGAAATATTTATCTGCAAAACTATAAATGGTTTTATATGCCTGCTACACTACATAAAACTTTATTTCATGGGAAAGATATCATTGGAAAATGTATTGTAACTATCGGCCAATTATCCGAAGAAGCTCAGGAGGCAAGAAATAAGGATTGTAATAACTTTCGTAAACATTTCACAAGAAAAACATCTAGAGAGGACTAAAATACAGATTTGCTACATAGACTATTAATATCATCAGATTCATTAATTTGAAGCTTACGAAAACAACCAAAAACAAAAAGATTAAATGTAACACTTGTAGTTGTGTTCGGCTGTGCCGAATCTGTGAATCTTTGATACCCTTCACCATCCTACCATCTTACCGACAAATAATAATATTTTCGCCTCTTTTTTTCCAAACTACGAACAACTGAATACGAAAAAAACTACTTGCTTATACAAAAAACAACAACAACAAAAATCCAAAATATGAATATGTTTGTGTGTATTTATATTATTAAAATTTTTTTTATTTTTTGGCCCATAACTCGGTTGTTTATGAACGAATTTGGTTGATTAAAAAAATCGAAATTTTATAAAAATATTTAGCTTATATAGGAACTTCAAAATGCCTAAACATGCGTTTTAACCCATATGTCGGATACCAATGGACCGATTTTTTCAGGAAAAAAAATTTAAGGAAAGATTTTCGTGCAAAAACGAAGTTACTATATTGAATAGGAGCCTAAAAAAGCTGATACCAAATACGATTTTTTGGGAGTATCTTCGGCCGATATCTCAGTTATTTATAAACCGATTTTACTCATTTTTATTGGCGTTTTTCTAAGGAATATTTATGTATGTATAAATATGTATAAAACATATATATCCGATAACTAGGGCTTTCTAAAAACTGATTTCAACAGACAGACGGACATCTTTATATCGACTTCCCTATCAATAAGGATCCAGAATATATATACAGTCAGTGTCAAAAGAAAGTATACACAATGATTCATTTATTTTTATATGTTTTTTTATTTGTTTGAAATAAGATTTAACTATAACTTTTATATATTTTTAATTCAATATTTATTCTAATTTACATCAGAGAAAAAAATAACAGTAAATACATATAAACATAAATAAAAAATAAGAAAAAGTAAATATTACTCATATTCATTGCGTCAAAAAAAGTATACACTTTAGTTTTTTGTTTTAAAAAATGTCGTACAGTCAAAATTCACCGTTATTTTTTGTAATTTCTTTATGCATTGAGTAATAAGTAATCAACAAGTAATTTAGTCGTCGTTATCTTGTAGTCTCGAGATCTTATTAAATTGCATTGATCCCGCGTAGTGATAATTTTAAAAAATGGATAAGCAAACATCTCTTGAAACGCGTGAGCTCGTTCTCAAATTTCACAAGGAAGGAAAATCTCTACGGGAAATTGCTTCAGTTATAAATAGAAGTCACGGTACTGTACAAAAAATGATTGATAAGTATAAGAAACTTAAAACCTTGAATAATCTGTCCAAATCTGGAAGACCTAGAAAACTTAATGAGGTCCAAATTCGGTCAGTTGTTAGAAGTGTAAAGAAAAATCCTACAGAAAGTGCTGTAAAAATATCAGAGGAAATATCCAAACAATCAGGAGTCTCCGTAAATGTCAGTACAATTCGCCGAGTCTTACATGCAAATGGTCTTCATGGTAGAGTTCCGAGACGAAAACCTCTCATATCGAAAACCAACCAAAAGCGACGGCTTGAATTTGCTCATAAGTATAAAAATCATGATAATTCATTTTGGAATAACATTATTTTTACTGATGAAAGCAAATTCGAAGTTTTTGGAAAGAAAAAACCGACTAAAATATGGAGAAGTAAAAATACACAGTTTGATGAGCAAAATATAATAAGTACAGTGAAGCATGGTGGAGGTTCAGTGATGGTGTGGGAGTGTATGGCAGCAAGTGGAGTGGGAAATCTAGTTTTTATAGAAAATACTATGAATAAAACAGATTATTTGAACATTCTAAAACAGAATTTACAACTCAGTGTTGAGAAATTATGTTTGGATCCAAATTGGACATTCCAACAAGACAATGATCCAAAACACACAGCTAAAGTTGTAAAAGAATGGTTGCTAAATAACACTCCCGGACAATTGGATCATCCCCCACAGTCACCGAACCTTAACCCCATAGAGCATTTGTGGGAATATCTTGATCGACAAATAAGAAAGAGACCAATAAGTAATAAAAACTCCCTTAAAGCAATCCTTCTTGAAGAGTGGGAAAAAATTCCAACAGAAGTCACTGCAAACCTAGTAAAATCAATGCCAAAACGACTCCAGGCGGTAATTAAGGCTAAAGGAAAACAAACAAAATATTAGGCTTTTAATAAACTTTATTTATTATAGTAATTTTTTTTAATGTATACTTTTTTTTGACGCAATGAATATGAGTAATATTTACTTTTTCTTATTTTATATTTATGTTTATATGTATTTACTGTTATTTTTTTCTCTGATGTAAATTAGAATAAATATTGAATTAAAAATATATAAAAGTTTTAGTTAAATCTTATTTCAAACAAATAAAAAACCATATAAAAATAAATGAATCATTGTGTATACTTTCTTTTGACGCTGACTGTATATATATACTTTTTGGGGTCTTAGATGAATATTGTAGAAATTACAAACGGAATGACAAACTTATATATACCCTTTATGCATTTGGTGAAGGGTATAAAAATATAGACTTTTGTTCACTCAGAATGCGAAAATCTCACACTGTCCGTCTAGGCAAATTAAGATAATCACAAAGTAATTAAGTATACTATTTTAAAATTAGCAATCCAATGAAAATATAATTTAAAAATGTTACTCCTTCATTTTGGAAATTATTAAAAAAACAGACTAAAAACCAAAACTGTAAAAATTCAATCGATAAAATTCTTTGTGTTTGATCCCACTATGCATCGAAAGACTGAACAACCGGCAATAATTAAATTAAATATATTCCAACTGTTTTCCATCACAAAATATTTATTTTTATTAGTTATTGTTTTAATTATACATTTTATTTTAAAGTTACTTTGAGATCAAATGCCACATAATGTTTATTACTTCACTGAGAAAAAAAAAATCCCTATAACAATGTCTTGTAAGATAAATGGACTTTTATACCATTGTCAGTTCTCCGTATATCAATACATCGGCTTAAAAATTTATCTTAAAAAAAAAAAAAAAAATATTTATAAAATGAAAATATTAGTAATTGCTTGCATTGCTTATCTTGTAGCTGCTATATGGGCAATTGACGATTATTGTAATTTTAAGCACTGCTATGGTGATACTAAACATATAGCCTGTGGTCATAATGGAGTAAGCTTAATTTCTGATATGCATAAATAAAAAATATAAATTTCTTAAATATTTTTTATATATAATTGTTCTTTAGAAATTTGATGCTAAATGTCCCAAAGATGCTACCTTATTTGATATGAACGAAACCTGGAAAAAACATTTAATTGATAACCACAATGAAAAACGTAATATTATTGCTGGTGGTGGTGTTGGACATCTCAAGCCTGCTTGTCGTATGGCCACTATGCAATGGGATGATGAATTAGCCTATTATGCCACTTTGAATGTGAAATTATGTCAACCTGAGCATGATAATTGTCATAATACCGACAAATTCCATTATTGTGGACAAAATCTTGCTTTAATATCGTATTTTGAACCCCTTGATATTGAAGCTAGACTTAATCAAACTATGCAAATGTGGTACGATGAAGTGTCTTTAACGAAACAGGAGTATATTGATTCTTTTCCAGAAGATGCACACATTTTAGAGTGAGTTTTAACATATGTTATATAAATTATGTAAAAATATACATTTATTTGAAATCTTTTTAGACAAATTGGCCATTTTACTGCCTTAGTGACTGATCGCAATATACGTTTGGGTTGCGCAGCTTCTACTTACTCACTTAAAGTGCCTGATGGTGTTCCTCCTCATATGGGTATATTAATTGTTTGTAATTATGTTGCTGCTAACTTACCCAATGTCCCCATATATGAAAAATGTGATGAACCTGCTAAGAATTGCCAAAAGGGTACCAATCCAGAATATCCCAACTTATGTTCACTTGAAGAGGAATTTGATTATAATTATGGTTTTGATTAGATTTTATTTTTATTCCCTACACCAGTATTAGGGTATTATGAGTTTGCGCTGATGTTTGTTAAGATTTTGAAGATATAATGGTTTAATTTTTATAAGTTTTTTGACCTTCGAACTTTGGAATTAAATATATTCCAACTTACTACATACAATTCTGAAGACAATATTTGTATCTTTAAAATGATACTTAAATTAAAATTTTATTGTGTATATATTACTATAACCACATTTAATTTCTACTGCTATACAATGTTTTATTTCCTAAATTTGTGTAGGAACAATTTCTGAATCATTGCAGATTTGTTTTAAATTACTTTTTTGACTTAAAGCCATAGAATAGAACTAGAAGTTTATGTGAGAGCCACCCTATACTAAAATTTCAAAAAATTTACTCATTTTTTTTTGAAAATACAAAAACAAATTATATGTGACTACATTATTTTGTTTTTGTATGAATTAGGTTTCTGACAATTGAATTAGGTTTTTTTCTCTCAAATAAATATCTAGTAGTTAATCTATGCTTAAAGCTATGAACAAATTAAAATACAATTATAATGAGAGAGAAACTATAGTCGGTCAAGACTGACCATATGATACCCTACATCATTGAGCATGAGCTATAAATTATACCTGTGGCCAATTGAAGACCATGAATTTGGTTGATTAAAAATCCGAAGTTTTATAAAAATATTTATGACCGAACTGTTTAATACCGAAACCCGTGGCTTATATAGGAACTTCAAAATGCCTAAACATGCATTTTAACCGATATCTCGGATACCAATAGACCGATTTTTCAGGAAAAAAAATTAAGAAAAGATTTTGAATTTTTCGTGTAAAAAAAAGTCGCTAGGAGCCTATAAAAGCTGACACCAAATACGATTTTTTGGGAGTATCTTCGGCCGATATCTCAGTTATTTATGAACTGATTTTACTCATTTTTATTGGCGTTTTTCTAAGGAATATTTCCTATATTTTGATGTATAAGACATATATATCTGATAACTGGGGCTTTCTAAAAACTGATTTCAACAGACAGACGGACATCTTTATATCGACTCCCCTATCAATAAGGATCCAGAATATATATATATACTTTTTGGGGTCTTAGATGAATATTGTAGAAATTACAAACGGAATGACAAACTTATATATACCCTTTACACCTGTGGTATAAAAATATAGACTTTTGTTCACTCAGAATGCGAAAATCTCACACTGTACGTCTAGGCAAATTAAGATAATCACAAAGTAATTAAGAATATTATTTTAAAATTTGCAATCCAATGAAAATATTATTTAAAAATGTTACTCCTTCATTTTGGAAATTATTAAAAAAAACAGACCAAAAATGTAAAAATTCAATCGATAAAATTCTTTGTGTTTGATCCCACTATGCATCGAAAGACTGAACAACCGGCAATAATTAAATTAAATATATTCCAACTGTTTTCCGTCACAAAATATTTATTTTAATTAGTTATGGTTTTAATTATACATTTTATTTTAAAGTTACTTTGAGATCAAATGCTACATAATAGTTTATTGCTTCACTGAGAAGAAATCATTGAAAAATAATCCTTATAACAACGTCTTGTAAGATAAATGGACTTTTATACCATTGTCAGTTCTCCGTATATCAATACATCGGCTTAAAAATTTATCTTTTGCGAAAAAAAAAAAAAATATATATAAAATGAAAATATTATTAGTAATTGCTTGCATTGCTTATCTTATTGCTGCTATATGGGCAATTGACGATTATTGTAATTTTAAACACTGCTATGGTGATACTATACATATAGCCTGTGGCCATAATGGAGTAAACTTAATTTCAGATATGCATAAATAAAAAATATAAATGTCTTAAACATTTTTTATATATAATTGTTCTTTAGAAATTTGATGCTAAATGTCCCAAAGATGCTACCTTATTTGATATGAACGAAACCTGGAAAAAACATTTAATTAATAACCACAATGAAAAACGTAATATTATTGCTGGTGGCGGTGTTGGACATCTCAAGCCTGCTTGTCGTATGGCCACTATGCAATGGGATGATGAGTTAGCCTATTATGCCACTTTGAATGTTAAATTATGTCAACCTGATCATGATAATTGCCATAATACCGACAAATTCCACTATAGTGGACAAAGTCTTGTTTTAATATCGTATTTTGAACCCCTTGATATTGAAGCTAGACTTAATCAAACTATGCAAATGTGGTACGATGAAGTGTCTTTAACGAAACAGGAGTATATTGATTCATTTCCAGAAAATAAACATATTGTAGAGTAAGTTTTAACATATGTTATATAAATTATGTTATAGTATACATTTATTTGAAATCTTTTTAGTGAAATTGGCCATTTTACTGCCCTGGTGACTGATCGCAATATACGTTTGGGTTGCGCAGCTTCTACTTACTCACTTAAAGTGCCTGATGGTGTTCCTCCTCATATGGGTATATTAATTTTTTGTAATTATGCCGCTGCTAACTTACCCAATTTCCCCATATATGAAAAATGTGATGTACCTGCTAAGAATTGCCAAAAGGGTACCAATCCAGAATATCCCAACTTATGTTCACTTGAAGAGGAATTTGATTATAATTATGGTTTTGATTAGATTTTATTTTTATTCCCTACACCATTAAAAGAGTTTATGGTATTATAAGTTTGTGCTGATGTTTGTTAAGTTTTTGAAGGTATAAAGGTTTAACTTTTATAAGTCTAATTTTGACCTATGAACTTTCAAATTAAATCAACTTACTACATATAAATTTGAAGACAATATTTGTATTTTTAAAATTAAAATTTTATTTTGTATATACTATTATAACCACATTTAATTTCTACGGCTATACAATGTTTCATTTTCTTATATTTGTATAGGAACAATTTCTGAATTATTACAGATTTTTTTAAAATATTTTTTTTTTTTGATTTAAAGTTATTAATGATATTAATAATGAAGAATTATTGCAATAATTACCAAAGCACAGTTGTAAACGATTAGAGATCATAGTGCTACAAAGTTATTATTTCGTACGTCAATAGATGATACGTAATACGTATAAAAGGGTATTTTTGATTTTTAGTAACAAAGAATGTTTATTACAGTAGGGCCTCGATTATCCATGATTCGATTAACAGGTAACTTCGATTATCCGGGAAAGAAAATGTTTAATTGTTTTTTTTTTTTTCATCCATTTAGTTTAATATTTGCATCGATTATCCGTGATTACCTCTATTATCCGTGATTCTAAACATAATTTTTTTCAATTGCTTTCGAACAATCAAACACAATGTGAATAAAAAAAAAGAAATTCTCTTGTTTGAATAAAATGAGTCAAAGCAAGGTAAAATGTAAAATTAACGAAAATATTTATTTGAAAAAAAAAAAAAAAAAAAAAAAAAATGTTTCAAATACATTTTATATTTTTTAAACATTTACATATATTAAATCCTTGAATAATTGAATTATATAACTAAAAAATTTTTAAAAATAGTACTCAAAATATTTTCTCAATTAACCGGGAAAATTGCTTATCCGGAATGCTTCCGGTCGCGACCGTTACGGATAATCGAGGTCCTACTGTATTTGTATTAAATGTATGAAACTTATAAATGAACTTGACTCCCATGTTTTTTTTAATTAATTTCTTCTCAAATCTGATCTGGATCATATAACTCGCTGAATGATAATTGCGCTATTTTTTTTTTTTTTTAGACAAAATTTAATGCAAAGTAAATAGAAAATTAAAATGAGGTAATCATTATGTAAATTTGAATACATAAATTTATGTTTTGTAACTGTCCAACTCAAATGGGTTATATCTATTTCATAATTGAGGTAGAAATCTCTTCAAAAGTCTGCATATGTAATATGTTTTAAATTCAGTCAGACTCCCATTTATAAAAAATAATATAAATCATACACAGAAAAAAGTAAAAAATTACGAATTTGTAATATTAATTAATTTTTAATTGATTTTGCTCCAATCATCAAAATTCTAATATTAATAACTAAAATAATTGATATTATTATTACTTCTTTTTCTTAAATAGATGCAATGAGCTGAAAATGTCTGAAAATTTATTTTATTTCTGTACTTTTATAGACAAATATTTAATTTTTCTTTATATTTTATTAACAGCTGTAAATTTATTAAAAAACAAAACTGTAAACCAATTAGAAAATTAATTATATTAATAAATCATATAATTAAATTCCAATATAAAGTTAAGTAATAATTTTATTAAAAAATTATTTGAAATATTTTTTTCTGTGTAGTTTTAAGTACTATGATGAAAGTATTTTCTGAGATGTTATATTCTTCAGAATAATCTTGAAAGGATATCTTCAATTAAGATGAAAAAAATAGAAAAACGTTGGTTTAAACAAAATATAATTTTAAATCGGCATTAATCGGGTTATTTTTTGACAAATGGTATTTTAAAAAATATATTTTTAATAAATTTCGTCGTATTTAGAGAGAAAATGGAATTTTTCAATGAAACCAGATACTAAAATCGTAGAAATTTTTAGAAAATTAAAAATGCAGATCTATAAAATAAACATATTGAATCTCAACAGAGTAGAAAAAATCCCGAACTGTGGCTATTTTCTTCCTAAAAAATTTTTTTTATTAACCCTACATCTGATAATATGGGAAAATGGGTAGGTGATAATATCCAAAATATTATTTTCATTTTAGGCGGAAAAAAACTAAAGAAGGAATTGAAAATGTATTTAATTATAATAAATAATTTAATGCGTGTGTGTAGCCAATGTGTTTTTTTGTACTTTTTATTTTTGTTTACTTAAATTTTCATGTTTCATGTTAAATTGTATAATATAATGTCCTAATTATTGTTTAAACTACGAATCCCCTGAAGAAGTCGACAAAAAATCGAAGAAATGTTGGGAAAATTGTAATAAAAAAGTTTTTATTTTTTATTTACATTGGAAGTATAGGCAGGCCTATTAGCTTAATTTGGTAAAAAATAAAGAATAATAAAATTAAATCTTTTTGTAAAAACTTATTTATTATATTAACTTGATACTAATATTTGTACGGGATTTATACACGTTAAATTAATTTTAAGAAGAGAGGTTTATATAGAAGCTATGGTCTTTACGAAATTTAGTACAAAGATTTATAATAATGTAAAATTTTTCTGTGCCAAATTTCTTTAAATTCTTTGCAATATAAAAGGTATTTATTAGCGTTAAGCCCAATTGCGGAAGGACATTTTTATAGGGGCTAAGTGAAATAATGGACCGATCATAACCAATTTTAACAGGCCTAGTCATAGAATTAGTGAAGTATAGAGTATTTGGGTACTCAGTTTTTTGGAGTACTCAATACAACTAATCGATACTTTCAGAGTTGTGTCTTTCAGTACAATTCAATTGCTTTTTGTACTTTATTACACAAAAAAAAAAATGCTAATATAACACTATGCAACAGTATTTTGGGGGCGGAATCATTCCGATTGCAATAGAAAAATCCTTTGGAGGGTTTATTACACATATCAAGAGCTATCAATTGCAGTCTGAATGATTCCGCCCTCACGCGATGATCATCAATTTGTTGCATAGTGTAATTTAAAAGTATCAGCTGTACTGGTTGTAGCGATAATGAAGGAAAACCCCTCAAAAAATGCGTATTGGTCAAAATGTATTGGAACCAAGATTTTTGAATCGCTGGTAGGAAACTGAAGACCAATTTTTAAAATTGTTTAAATATTGTTCAGTATTCAACTCATAAATATGCATCCTGATGATCAGAATCTCACTAGTATTCAAGAAGAGAAGAAACATTTGGCTTCATTTTAAAGAGCCATATAAATGTTATAATTTATTCTCATTTATGTTTAACTTTTAGGCGGAGGTAATAAATATAAAAAAATAAAATTTTTAAACCCGTTAATGTATTTAGTAGTATCGAGTACCAATAAGAAAAGTATTTAGTATGTAGTTAACGAGTATTCAAAAGTATAATTCACAACTCAACAACGTCATTGTGCCGAAATAACTATTCATGCCAAATTGTATCAAGATATCTTTAAAATTGCGTTATTTACATTTTACAAGGTTTACATGGACAGACTATGATTTTTTCTGTGTATTACAAAAATTAGCACAAACTTGAAATTCAAAAAAGTTCGCGAAAAATTTCATATTGGACACTCCTTTAGTTTAAAAGTTTGTACAAAATATAAACTAAAGTATTTTTTTATACCCACAGCAGGATAGGGCCCGATCAGGACAACGTAGGGTAACGAAATTTGGCACAAATATTTATCTTTTATAAGGTTTGTTTGGGATTGAAAATGGGTTAATAAGCAAAAAAGTTATGGGCTATAAACTAGAAATACAGGGTGTCCGTTTCATACTTTTTTGCTGATATCTCTTAAACAAAAGCATGTATGACAACGAAATTTTGTACAAATAGTTTAAGGATCCATATAAACTTGGTCGTGGTCCGCCCATTTTACCGCCCACTTCCCATATAAGGTAAAGTTTGAAAAAGTTGATGGTGGGTATATAGAATCGGCAGAGCCGAATATAACATTCAAGCTTGTTTTATATTTATAATTTTTATTTAAAAACACAGAGCTACAAAATGAGTCAATTCGTATATGCGGTATTAATATGTACTAAGCCTTTTTTTAATTTACTCTAGTTTTCGCGATAAATCGCGATTTGAAGAACTTAGGAGGCTGCGCTATATATTGAAGCATAACTCGAAAACGACTTGAGTGATTTTGTTCAAAAAATATCAAAAATACGGTATTAAAAAAAAATTACTTTTCATATAATCGAATGTGTTTTGGACGCCTTTAAATAAAATTCAAGGAAATAGTGATCAAGCTATAACATATTGTAATTAGTAGAAAAATATTAGTTTAAATTAAAATAGTCCTTTTTGTAAAACGATTCGTATATCTCGTATTTATGTACACAGAAAAAATTATTACCGTCTTTTTTAAAATTAACTCAGTTGTTTAATTTTGCATCAAAATTTAATAAATATTTTTAAGAAAAAATAAAATAAAAAATAAATTTTTGTATGATTTTCTTTCCTACACATATTTTTAATTCATTCAATTATCTACTTGATTGATTTAATTAATTTATTAATTGGGAATTTTTTTCTGTTTTGTTTTTTTTATAGTTTTTAGTAATTGATATAATCATTTTGGTGAGAGGTGCAAATTTAAGCAAGTTTATAATTGAATGAATTATTTTCATATATATTTGTTAATTGGTGACTTTTTTCTGTGTATATGATTTAAAGATTATTTAAAATTCTTTATGCTAGTTCAATATATCAATTTTAGGGTCTATCAATGCAGAAGGAAGATTTCTTTCAACTTTTTAATCATTTTTGGATTTTTTATTCAGGCTCAAGTTCATTATTTTAATAATTTTTGTGGAATACAGAAATTGTAATAATGTAAAATACAATAAATATAAGCAAAAGCTTTTGTAAAGTTATTTCAACTTAATACTTAAGATTTTAGAATATGTAAAGTGATTAAGTTACGTATTCTAATTCTTCAAAACTGTGAGTTAAAAGAAAGATCTTTACGATTAGCATTAAAGGCGCAATGGATGCTAATGAAGATCGTTGCGTATCTGAAAATGCATTCCATCCTGCTAGTGTATAATAAATCTTTTTCTGTATTCCACAAAAATTATTACAATAATGAACTTGAGCTGAATAAAAAATCAAAAAATGATTAATTCATAAAAAGTTCGAAAAATATTCATCAATTACAAAAATTAATTAAACAAGTACATGTCGCAATTTTGAAGATAATTCAATAAAATTTGACACGTGGGACTTTTACAATACAGGGACGAAGCCTATTGAAATTGGTTGTACTAAGAATGTAGTTCCCACAAAATTTGAGAGCTGTCATTATAATAGTTCGTTAGATCTGCCATTAATAATATTTATTTGGCATGGGGGATATAATTTTCCCTGCTTCTACCCAGCAAATTTTCATTACCATTTGCTTCCTAAATTATGTTGAGAAAATCCAAAAAGTACCATTAGAAGAACAAAACAGCTCATTATTTTGGGACTATATGTTCCTTATTTTATGTTTATAGGTTTAATATTATAGAAAATTAAAAAGGTACCATTAGAAAAACGAAAACGTACAACGAATTCTCTTTTTTTGGATTCCCATTCACTTAGGACCATATAGTTTTAATTTCAAAATGTACTTTTAAAAGAAAATATTTATATAAAAAACAACATATAGTCTACTTTTGCGTATTCTTATTCACATAAGACTACATGTTTCTATGTTTAATTAACAAAAATAGCGTTTAATTTGAGCTATTTGAAAAGAAGCCAACCTACGGTCAAAATTTCTTATCTCTAGCTTCAGGCGTTTCGACTGTGGGTATATGTTTCACTTTTAAATATAAGTATGTATTTATAGATTATATAGTGGAGCAAAATCTAACATTTTTGGAAAAAATCTTTAATTTGTTTGGCTAGTTTGATTACTATAAAATTTCACATAGGCGTAGAAAAGGAGAGTAAAATAGTAAGCTTGGAATGAGGACCCTACATACATCTCAATAGCTATGCTATAGAGGGCTCAAAATAGGATATCTCTGACAGAAAATTTGTAACAAATAGCCATGTTTTTATTCTTAACCGATTTTAACGATTTTATATTACCTTAAAGATTTGATACATCAGCCCTCGTATTGTTGCTTTACAATATTTAATTGAAACTTTTCTTATTAAATTTTATATTTTTTAATTATTCTGATAATGCGATATTGTTTGCAAATTTTCAAGAAAACAGATGTATATCATATTTCCTCTTTTAAATAGATTTGAAGTGGAAAACTATTTATAAAAGGAAAGTTACATTTGAATGGAAAGTTATTAAGTAAAACAGTTAACAAAATTAAAAGATTATTAGTAGTTGCTTGTATTGCATATCTAGCTGTTGATATATTGGCGATCGATTATTATTGTACTTCTCTACACTGTTATAATAATAGTACCCCGTAGCCTGTGAACACGATAGGGTAAGAGCAGTGTAAACATTATTTTTTATAAATTTTTCATAGAAATTTTCTTCTTTCTGTTCCAAAAATAATAAAAACGAGTCCTTGCGGTGATTTTTATACAGAAATCAGGGGAAAAAATCTATTTTTTTCTTAATTTTATTTTATATGGGCATATCAGAAGAAAAGTATCAAATGAAAACATTTCTTGTAGCTTTTCATTTCAAAAAGGTTATGAGCTAAACCTTTTTGTTTATTAAGCGCTGTTGCCTATTTTCCAATGTCGGTTACCCTTACCTCTAAAAAATCTTTTACCAAAATAACATAAAATACCGATAATGCTACATTACCGTTACCGAAATAAAATTAAAATAAATCTTATAATAATATTATGAGTATCCTAGAACGACTTTGTAACACTTGACTCTACATTATATTTCTTGCCTTACAATCGAAGTTTCAGAAACTTCGATGAACTTATAATTGAAGTTTCTGAAACAACCGTTACCCTTAAACTATCATTACCGAAATACAGATAACGCTAAAATATCGTTACCGGAATAACTGAAAATACTGTTACTGCTAAAATACCCATACCGAAATAATTCGAAATTACAATTACATTTTTACCTTTTCGAATCAGTTTCAACAGCTATTTTGAATACCAAACAAACCTTATATAAAATAAATATTTGAGTCAAATTTCGTCCACCTAGGTTGTGCCCTATCCTGCTTTGAACAGACAGACAGAAAGACGGACATAACTAGATCAACTCAGAGTCTAACCAAGACCTAGAAAATATATAGTTTAAATGATTCTTTCGACATGTTATACACGGAATGAACAAATTAAATCATGTGATTTTAAAGGACTCCATGCAATTGTGGTACGATCAAGTTTTTTTAAAGTAACAATATTTTATGGAAAGTTGTGCAAGATATTAACAGAAGTTTGTTAGCAAATTTTTCCAGATTAATTGATCATTTCAATGGTCAGGTGATTGCAATATATGGATGGGTTTTGCTGCTTCTGCTTATATTTACTATTGAAGTTTCTTCTGATTATACTACTTAGAGAGTATTTTGGTAGCTCGCTGGGTACCAATGCAAATAATCTAAAATGTTAATCACTAGAAGAGGAATCGAATTCCTATAATTTTTTTCCGTAAATATAAATTATGTACATATTTTCAAAGGACACCGTTCTAGAAGAGAGTTTGTCATTAATTTCTAGAAGATACTTTGTCATTAATGGCATTTAAAAACTTTGAATACAATTTCTGCAAAATTGCTTAGTTTTTTTTTAAGTTATAACATTCTTGAAGTAAATGAGCGACATGTAAATATAGTCATAGAATATTTCTAACGTAAAATATTTATGTAATTTTCTTACAAATATTTTATTTTTTTATTCATTTCGAATTATGTATTTTTTATTGAAATACAAAACACATAATTAAGAAATATCGGAAGTATGTAATTGGTGATTAATTATAGTAATATTCTTGTCAACTGTCACTGTAATGTAATCAAAATAATTTCATTAACTTTGTACAACATTCTGTAATATCATAAAATAACTACTACTACGTAAATGGATTTTTTTTTTAATTTTTAATAATTAATATTTACTTAATGTATATAAACATGTAATTAATAAAAAGATTTTTTAGATAATTTAATAATTTGGAGTGAAATTATCAAACAAAAATTATAAAAATCGAAACTAAAAAAAATATTCAATTTAAAAATAACAAAAGGATGATTAAATACTTGGAAATATGTTGCCTTGTTGCATTATTTTCCTGCATTGCGGCTAAGGATTATTGTTCCGATTCCTTATGTGAAGGAAAAGATGGTTCTCATATTGCTTGTGATCATGATGGTGTAAGTTATTAAAAAAGAAAATATTTTTTTTTTACTAATTTTATATTTAAGTTGGTTTTAAAATTCATTAAAATAAAAATTGTGCATTTTATTTAATAATATTTTTGGATATTTTTAGAAATTCTCTTCCTCTTGTCCAGATGATGCTGAAATGGTTGATATGACTGATTCTTTGCAAAAACTTATTGTCGACTTACATAATGAGAAACGTAATATTATAGCTGGTGGTAAAGAGGATAATCTTAAGCCAGCTTGTCGTATGGCCACTATGGAATGGGATAATGAATTGGCCTCTCTCGCTGAATATAATGTTAAACAGTGCAAAATGAATCATGATGATTGTCACAATACGGAAGATTTTAAATATTCTGGACAAAATCTTGCTTATATAGGTTTTTCTGAGAGTAAAAATGATACCGAACAAATAACTAAATCGATTGAATTATGGTTTGAGGAAAAGAAAGATGTTAAACAATCAATTATTGATGAATATCCTAAAGATTATTCTGGACCGTAAGTTTTATATAATGCAAAAATATTTATTTCTTATTTTATTAATATTTTGTTTGTTTGTTCATATAGTGTCGTTGGCCATTTCACTGTAATGATGGTTGATCGTAATATACGTGTAGGTTGTGCCGCTGCCACTTATTCTGATGATTCTCATAAAAATTATTTGTTTGCTTGTAATTATGCCAGCACTAATATGATTGGTTTCCCCATTTATGAAAGTTGCGATGAAGCCGCTTCTTCATGTGAATCTGGACCTAATTCGTCGTATGAAAATTTATGTTCTTCGGATGAATCTTATAAAGTCAATCAATTTCTATTTCAAAAATGAATATCTTTTCTATAATTTCTTCGTTTGGTTTATATTTAAAGTTTATTAAATGGTACTAACTTAATACTACTATTTTATATTTTGTATTGTTATTACATTTTTAAAATAAATTATAAATATTTTATTATTATCCAACTTTAAATTTCGTATTTTTAAATACGTCTTTTTGAATAAGTATTTCAGTAATACATATAATATTTATTCCAATAGTGTTCGATATGATATTCGAATCATTTATTACTTACAAAAAACGTGAGGTTTGCAAAATTATCATTACATAGCTCTCGTCCAAAGGATTTTTCGCTAGAAGGCAAAAAGTTGTAAACTATGCAATAAATGTCAGAGAAGCTTTAGTTTAGACCTGTGGCCAATTATAGATCAACACTTTTACTAAATGTAAAATAAATTATACAAATACAGAGCAATGTATTTATTAGGGAGATCGAACTGGTTTTATTCGACCGGTTTTAACCGGTTTTTTGAAAAATTTCGGGTCGGTTTTTTTAAATTGTTAGCTTTTCGAATATCGAATAAACCGGATTTTTTGCGTCGAATACTCGGTTTTTTTTCTTTATAAACTTTGGTTTCAAAATATGAACAGTTAATAAAAAATGTGTATGTCTTTATCTAATGAACATTTCATATCTTAAAAGTGGAAAATATTATAGGGAAATAATATAAGAAACCTTATGATCAGTGTTGGTAGAAGGTAAAAAAATAGGATAAATTGGACTTTAAAAAAGATCAGAAAAGGGGTAAATGCCCCAAAAAATAAAGCCTGAAAGAAGCTAACATTTTTTATTTTATAACTTATTATTTTTATATAATAAGTTTATAAATAAAACTAAAACGACTGCCAACAGAGATATCCAATGATAAATCAACAACTTTTGCTTATATTTCATATGAAAAATTATTTATTTTTTATTTTTTTTTTAAATGAATTTTCAAAATTTTTGAATTTTTCAAAATTTTGGTGATTTTTTTTGATTTTATAATAATTTTTTAAAGTTATATTCATGAAGAGTTTCCATGGTAAATAATAATAATTATAAGAATTAATAAAATTAGTCCATACTATGAGTTGGTATATTTGATTTTAAGTATGAAGCGCTGCAGGGGAAGATTTGTTATATATATATATATATATGTATATAAATAATCTCGATTTTTTGAGATTTGTGCTTTTTCCAGACATCATTAAAACGACAAAGGAAATGATTTTAAGTAGAACGGAATACTACTTTGAAGTGGGGATCCTAAGATTTTGTGTGCGTTACAATTATAAGCATAAATGCATAATATCCGAAACATATATTTTGGTGTATGATGTTTTTAATAATTGATGATCATATTGCAGTAACCACATTAGATACATTACCTAAGTTCTAATATTAACAGAAAATAATGACTTGTTTGTAAATTTATATTTGTTTTGTTTGAAATATTAAACTAAACTATCGCGCTACATTTTTTTTTCCAAAATTGTAAGCCAAAACCGGTTAACCGGTTTTTCTAAAAATTAGACATTTTTTTCAAATGACGAATATCCAAACTATTCGAAAACCGGTTTTCGCAAAAACCCGAATAATTGATCTCCCTAGTATTTATACTAATATCTATATGATTTTATGCCCTTTAAGGTGATTCTCGGAAGTGGGTTTATATGGGAGCTATGGTAAATTATGGACTGTTTCTCATAAATTTTGGCAAAGTTTCTAGTTATATAAAACTTATTTCTGTCGAATATTAACTTGATCATTCGTATGGGATTTATGCACGTAGTGAAAAATCTTTTGAGGTTTATTACAGATATCAAATAAGCCTTAGATAAACATTTGAGCCAAATTTCGTTCCCCTACATTGTTCCGTTCGAGTCCTATCCTGCTTTCAACAGATGGACGGACATAGCTAGATCGAGTCAGTAACTAACGAAGACCCAGAAAATATGATTCTTTTGACATATTAATTTTTATTTAATCCACTTATTTTTTATTAAAGATGAATAAAAATATTATTTTTTATCCACCACTGTATTTCTATTTAATTTAAAATTGTGGGTATATATGGGTATTTTCACATAACTTTGAATGAAATCAAGATTTGAGGACGAAAATTTTTTTTTCCAAGAGTGTATTAAAATTCTTTAGAATTAATTAAAGTAGACTTCATTCCTTTGTATTTATATAATTTATTTTTGCAAAAAAGTTTTTGCTGTTCATTGATGTTAGTGAAATTATTTAAATTTTATACATATTTATTCAAATATTCTTTATAAATATTTTCGAATTATTAATTATAAAAACAAAATTTTTAAATCCTTCGGATAAATATTCGTAATAAATTGTTAGAATATTGAATATTGAAATATTGAAATGGGCACTATTTGAATTAAGATCTTATTATTTATATCCATAAAAGGCAAATTTGTTTATTGTTTATAACAAAAAATACGATATTTAAAGGTGGATAATAACAAAACATATGTAATTTAATTAAAAAAACGTAATGAAAACTAACGAAGAAATTATAAAAAAATAAGTATTTCAAAACCTCGATTTACTTCCATTCATTGACATCATAAGATTCATCTGAAGAACATAAATTTTCATAAGATGAATTAGGGCCAGATTCACATGAAGAAGCGGCTTCATCGCAACTTTCATAAATGGGGAAACCAATCATATTAGTGCTGGCATAATTACAAGCAAACAAATATTTTTTATGAGAATCATCAGAATAAGTGGCAGCAGCACAACCTACACGTATATTACGATCAACCATCATAACAGTGAAATGACCAATATCACTATATGAACAAACAAAATATTAATAAAATTACCAAGAAATATTTTCGCAATTTATAAAACTTACGGTCCAGAATAATCTTTAGGATATTCATCAATAATTGATTGTTTAACATCTTTCTTTTCCTCAAACCATAATTCAATTGATTTAGTTATTTGTTTGGTATCATTTTTACTATCAGAAAAACCTATAGAACCAAGATTTTGTCCAGAATATTTAAAATCTTCCGTATTGTGACAATCATCATGATTCATTTTGCACTGTTTAACATTATATTCAGCCAGAGAGGCCAATTCATCATCCCATTCCATAGTGGCCATACGACAAGCTGGCTTAAGATTATCCTCTTCACCACCAGCTATAATATTTCTTTTCTCATTATGTAAGTCGACAATAAGTTTTTGCAAAGAATCAGTCATATCAACCATTTCAGCATCGTCAGGACAAGAGGAAGAGAATTCCTAAAAATATCAAAAATTAATTTTGAATATAATTCATAATTTCTCAAATTAAAACTTAATAAATAAAAATATGTATGTAAATAGTATTTTAGTTTTAATGCTAATAACTTACACCATCATGATCACAAGCAATATGAGAACCATCTTTTCCTTCACATAAGGAGTCGGAACAATAATCTTTAGCCACAATGCAGGCAAATAAGGCTAAAAAGCTACATATTTTTAAGTATTTAATCATTTTTTTTTTTTTTAAGTTGAATATCTTTTTAAGTTTAGATTTTCGTAAATTTTTTGATAATTTTACTCCAAATTGTTTTGCTTTATATACTAAATTATTTTAAAAATCTTACCATTTTTATTAATTACATGTTTTTATACATTAAGTAAATATTAATTTTTAACAATTGTCGAAAAAAAATTCCATTTACAACTTGGTAAATAATTGTATAAACTGTTTATGTTATTACTGACTGATGTAAAAATAATTAATGGAAATTTTATGATTTTATTTACATTACCATTTCTGTTTATAAAAATGTTACAGTATTTAATATAACCATTTACTTCCGATATTTCATTAATTTCTGTTTTATTTTTCTGTAAAATATATGTATTTACAGTGTTATTCTCGAATTCATGACAATTGTCAGTCATTAGTTATTGTCATGTGATTTTATGATTTTGACAATGTATTCTTTCAACGTGTTCAGTCACAATAAATTCGTTTATCACTCGGTCCAGAATAGCACTGTAAATTAGGAATGAATTAACGAATAAAATAACTATGAAAAATATTTGAATAATATACATAAACATTTTATATTAGAAATATGACATAACTACATATATTTGCATAAGTTTTAGTAATCTGCATTGGTACCCAGCATGGATAAACAGAATGGTCTTCTTTCATCATCTGGAAATTAATCCACATATCGAAGGTTTATATTCAAAAAGGTTTATCTGCAGATTTTCCTTTTTGTAGTCAAACAATTTGTTTTTGTGTCCTTTATCAGTGGTATCAATTCTGAAAAGAAAAAATAATGTTGACATTTGTTTTGTATAGACATAACATTTTTATTAAAAAAAAAAAAAACAACGTGGTAACTGCATGTTTTTCTTTATTTTTTAAAGGATTGTAATTTAAAAACTATATAAACACCGTATTTAAATGTTTTAGTCACATTTGTTAATAGGCAGGAAAACCACAAATTGATCTAAAAAAATGGAATTTATGCACAAAAAAACTAAAAATATGCTCTAAAAACGCGAAAATATGCATTTAAAAACAACGATTATTTTATAGTTTTTTAACAAAAATAAGTCTTTCATTAAAATAAAGGGTTTTATTAATATTTCAATGTTATAAAATAAGGAAAAACTGAAATTTCACCAACCGTGTCGAAATTTGATTCTACATTTTTTATTATAAAAACTTTATTGATCTTTTATTTTCTTACCCATCTAATTCTACTATTATTAGTTCAGGAATTATCAAAATTATCATACTGATCCCTGTTCGCCAAAATATCGTAACCTACAACATTTTCGTAATTCGTGTTTTCATAGAAATCTGTAATTAAGAATCATTTAGATCATCTGTCAAAATTTCATCGAAGTAACAAGTGTCATTTCAGACAATGTATAAACAATCACAAAACGTTTACTGCACTTATGACATTTTCGCATTTCATTACAAAATATTGTTTTTACATTTACTTCAATCAAAATCTTGTTGCTACAAACAAGATTCTCAACGATAAAATAAAAAGTTAATTTAAAATTTTTTTGTTTTAATTTTTTAATAAAATAAAATTTGAAAAACACTTTATAATGTCAAAATATGCTCTAAAAGGGTTAAATATGCCCTAAAAGTAACAAAATATGCTATAAATATGCACTAAAAATCGCGAAATGCAAATATATGCCGTTAAGGGTAAAATATGCAAAATTATGCACTAACAAATCGATGCCAAAATGATTTATTTGTTCTGAAACGGATAAATATTTTATCGATGGCTTCATTAAATGTCTAGAAAAAACACATGCAATTGCATATTTGTGGTTTCCCTGTTAATTAGTAATTTAATACAATTTTAATCACTTTAATATTTTTGTTCTTTGGAGTACCCACCCGGAATTATCTTTTACACCTTTTATTTTCGGTAAACAAAACGGACTATGTGAACATTTTATAACAAATAACGGGCTTAAGAGAATTATTTTTATGTGTGAGGTTTAGTAGTTGTATTATTTATAAATCGTAGAAGACCAAACTACAAGTAGTAATTTTAATTTTATTATATCATATTTTATCATATGATTTTCTATTGGATAATTGGTCCATTATTTCACCCTCCAGCATAGGGTTGTCATTCGAATGGAAATTATTCGAGGAAGAATTTTTTTATTCTTCACAGAAAAAAATAAAAATGGACTTTAATTACGAAATTATTTTATAATAATTAATTTTTAATTGATTTTGCTCCACTTATTAAATTGATACTATTAATTAACTGAAAATAATTGTATTTTGTTAAAATTTCAATTAATTTTTTAATCAAATAAATAAGAATTATAATTGAAATTTTTTTGAATCAACTAATATTTTTATTAGTCCGATTGTAGAATTAATCAAATACATTGCAAAAAAATGCTTTCTTCAATAAAACTACGCAAATTTCAACTTCCCAAGAAAAATTTTAGAACATGTTCTAAAAACATAAGTTCTAGAACTGGTGTAATCAGAACCACTTCAGATTCTTTAATAACATCCTCAGAACTAGTGTTATCACAACCAATTCTGACACTAATGGAGTAGAACATTATTCAGATTCTAAATTCGTTTTAAGGAATGTTTTAGAGAACTAGTGCTTTAGAACTAATTATGTATGACTTCTACATCACTTCCCCAGCAAAAACTTCGCTTACCAAATAACGTGATTTGCAAGCGAAGTCGGTATGAAAAACTGCTTCCATTTTTGGTGCTATAACTGATGAATTTTGTTCGAGATGTCCAAAATTAAATAAGTTTTTTTTTGGGTTCCAAAAGAGCTGTTTTTGATGCTGTTTTTTTTTACGCACAAAAAAAAAAAAAAAAAAACATTTGGCTCGGTTGAGATTTGAACCACGCATCAACATACTGGTTGTGTTTGTTAGTCTGCAGTCTTACTCGCTATACCACAATCGCCTTATATTTTTGTGCGCTAAAAAGTAGTTTTCATATAGGGAAATAAATAAACACAATTTATAAAAAAATACGTTTACCTTGAGTGGGAGTTGAACTCTCTTTAATTTTAAAAACACATTTTTTTAGTTAGGAGCTCTAGACAACTGATCCACTTAAAAATCAAATTACTTTCATATTTACTAAATACCAGTTATTGAAGTAGTATTAAGTAATGCTGCGAGTGGCGAATAAGGCTACAATGTAATGCATACAGGAAGCTGTTGATTTTAAAAATAGAAGCTAAGTTTTTGCTGGGTCTGAGAACAAATTACTGGTTTTCGAATGACTTCCTAGAACTGTTTAAAATACTTTTATAAAAAGTTTCAAAAATTAAAAAAAGAGTATTTACAAAATTAATAAATGAAAAAAAAAAAAAAAAAAAAAATATATATATATAAAAAAACAGATTCTGAAACCGGTTCCTAACGCTTCTATGGAACTAGTTCCGAATGTGACAATTTCGAACAAAAATCACTGATTAAAGAACAGTGACATGATTTAGAATACCTTGGCCAGAATTATTTTATATTTTAGTTTTAAGTATATTTTAAAGATTTACTCTGATAATTAAGTTAGCTTCGGGTACAAAAGCATATCCAATTTGACCTCTCAGAAATTTTGTCTATAGTAAGTATACCGATAGAGCTTCCTACAAAAAAATTATAAAAAATTGAATATGGAATTTTTAAGGTAAACATCTTTAAAAAAAAAAATTTTAGAAAAAAATGTGTTCAAAAAATGTTTATTAAATTGTATAGCAAAAAAAAAAAAAAAAAAATATATATTAATATCTATCATACAAAAAAAGTTTTGGCCATTTAAAAAAATCTGTTAATCATACTTAAAGCTATAGAGTTGCCACAGTTTTTAAAACAAAAAATTAATAAAATTCATTTTACATGACTTGCACCTAGTGTTTATAAAAAACCGACTTTTCAAAAAACCGGTTTGACGGTTAACCGAAAATTGGCTAAAATTAAAAAACCGGTTTCTCGGTTAACCGTCTACTTAAAAACCGGTTAAACCGGTTAACCGACATTTTAATAATTGCTCTAATTTGAAGATAATAAAAATATTTTTGGTTAAAAAAGTGTTTTTCAACTTATTGGTTTAACAAGGCACCAAATAATAAACACTGTTCTTTATAAATAGCGACAGATTTACATCTAACGTTTATAAAACTTTTTTCAGCCTTTAGACTAGTTTGATTATAATTTATAAAAACACTATTTTTTTTTTTTTTTTGCAAATGATGAATATTTTTCGAACTTTTTTTTTTTTATCATTTATAAAAACATTTTTTTTTTGGCATATTTTAGCACAGCTTTTGAAGCTTTATAACGATCTAAAATTATTCTATAAAGTATTTTTAATACCCAACAAACCAAGAAACGATACAGTATCATTTATGATATCATAATTTTAAAATTATATGATAAAATATCGAAATTATATTTTCCTTAGAAAAAAACTTCAAACATTTTCAGGAAAATTAAATTAAATTGAAAATTTTTGTATCAAAAAAATATTTTATGTTATGTTTTATATGCGAATTGATTTTTTACAGCTAAAATTAGTGTAATTGCAAAAAATTAACGCGTATAAGATGAAGAAACCAATATCAGCCCGGATTTAAAGGGGGACTTGTATTCGGATTGCAAAAGTTTCGTATAACATGCAAAATGATTTGGAGCTGTATGAACATTGGTTTATTATGGCTATTTTATTAATTTTTGAAAACATATTTATAATATTATATATTGATCCAATCTTAGCATATATTTGTGTATATATTTTGCAATATATTGCTAAACTATCGCGCTGCTTAAATTTAATGATATCATTACTAATATCGTTATTTTCAAAAATTATGATATCATTTTCGAGTGTACCTTTTAGAAAGCAACCTATATCATTTTAGAATTATAAATGATATCATTCTCGGGCTTCTATATCACCGAAATGATATCGTAATGATATCATTACGATATCATTTGGTTTGTTGGGATATTAGCTTTTTTCAATTTTTATAATTTAAGAATAAAATAAAATTATTGAAAAAAAAATTTAACAACAAAAAGAAAGCTTCCGACCTTTATATTATGATTTATATTCACCGCTTTTGATGTCTTTATCTTAAAGAAATGTTTATTCAATTTTTATAAAAAAACTGTAATTAATAAAAATATCTGTATAAAATTGGAAAAATAATTAACATTTTTTCTGATAAAAACGGATTTGTTTTTAATTTTTAGAAGAATTATTAATCATTCTGTACTTTTACGTTTGAAGTCTTTATTTTTTTCCTATTATCTTATATAAAATCTTATTTTTCTCTTAAGCTATACTTTAGTAGGTGTAATGTTATTTTCTTCTTTTGGAAAATTTCATTCGCATGAAATTTAAGTTTTTGTAAATAGAATGCTTAATTATCTATCTGATTTTATTATACATACAGTTTTAAAATATATTTTACTTCAAACAAGTAAATATTATCACTTGACTACTTGTTAATTCAAACAGCAAGAATTTTTAGTAGTTTGAAAATATTTTCTTAAATTTTAAATTCAGAAAAAAGTAACAAAAGGAGGAATTTTAGCGATATTTTAGCAAATTTTTAAAACCGGTTAACCGACACAAAAAAACCGGATAAACCGGTTAATCGAAATTTAAAATTTCAAATTAACCGAAATTTGAAGAAAAAACCGGGTTTTCGGTTAACCGGTTAACCGGTTTATAAACACTACTTGCACCCACCTCTACATGTGTACCAAATTTTTTCCAAATCGGTGATCAAAGTTCTAAGTTTTTTAAATTTAAAATGGAATTACTCTATAATAAAAAAAAATTTTATTGTTACAATATTTACACTGGTCGTCACAAAAATGTTTGTTTTCCTTCAGAAACAAAAAAAAAAAAAATGTGTGGACTATATGGATTTTGACATGCTAAACACGAAACTGCGTTTTAAAAAGTTTGCCACTGTATTTCTGCCTTATTTAAGGTATACATGGGTATTTTCACTTAATTGTGAATAAAATTAACATTTGTGCATAAATTTAATCATGTATGCCTAGTTTTATTCACAGCATTCTAAAAATAAAGTTTGGGTGTCTTGAAGATATTTTTAGGTCGCATCTTTTGGTGTACCAATTACGTTAATCGTACACACCGTTCTGGAGATATGGTAAAATATATTAGAATTATTGGCCTTATTATAGGCGAAGTATTAGAAACGCCCATAAAAAATCAAAATCTGATGGAAAAAAAACTAAAAGCAGAAACACGAGTTTAACACGTCAAAATCCATCAAGTCCAACTATTCATCTTTGGGGGAGGATATTTTTTTTTTTTGTCGACCAGTGTTATTTGAAAAGGATGTTACAGAATACGATAAGACAAAATATGTCTGCTTTTATAATAAAGCATGTAAACGAACAATTTTTTACATTTTCAATTGCATATATTTAAGCCACAGTATAAAGTTTTGGAAAAAGCTAGAAAGTTTCTGATTTTGTAAAGTCTTGATAATATATATACATATACATTTTGAGTTTAGAGATATCAGTCAACGAAATATCTTAAAAATTGCAAAACATCAGAAAAAAAATTTCTTTAAAAAATGTGTAAACGAAAATTTTTTTTACATTTTAAAACGTAAATATTTCAATCGCTGTAAGCAATATAATATGGATCGGATACTTTTCAGAATCTTCAAAGTCCGAAGATTTAAAATATGTAATACTTTTTTCTAAAAAAATCCAAACTGTTAATTCGTAATCTTAAAAATTGGAAAATAACAGAAAATTAATTTTGAGCAAATTTTTTTGAACACTGAATTAACCAACTTCAAGTTAAAAAAAACCTAGTTTAACAATGATAATTTCGGTAAATGATACATCAAAGAAAAGAAAATGTCCTAATCTATGAATTAAAATACTAAATATGTAATGTGTTGATTAACACTCTTGCTGGATTTGACACCGAAAAGTAAGGTTAAAGGTTATGATAAGAAACCGTAAAACACACTGAATATGGGTGTCATAAAAAATTAATAAGGATCAAAATCAGTTAAAAAATTTTACATCCAATGTTGACATAGCGTAATTATGAATATTTATTATATGTTTTATGAAATTTACAAAAGTTCTTAAAAAATGGTGTGAAAAAAGTGTCAACTAATTTTTTTTCTGAATTTTTACAATTTTTATATTTATTCAGCGAATGATAATTTAAAACAAAAATAATAAGCATAATTGTATTCCTTGGAGTCTCTAGTTTTATAAAAGTACAACATTTTTGAAATACCCTCCATAGATACTTAAATATTTATATTTGAAAATGTAAAATTTTTTTTCGTTTACATGCTTTATTTAGTACATTTAAATGTGCAATACTCTTTGTACATTTTCAAACAATGTTGGCCCTCCATAGTGAGTACTGTATTTTGTTACATAATATTTTTGAAGGATGGTGTTTAATATACTACTATTGGTAATTCCAGGAAAAGCTCATCATAATAACTGTCATTTAAGTTGGATGTTTCGACAAGGACCTGCTGTAGTTTTTATAATCTAGGAAACAAAACACGAATTAAAACCTAAAGCAACAAATGGTCGAAAATAAATTATTTGTACTTACAAATTTATCCAAAGAGCATCCTTAAACAATATGCGCTATTGATACCAAAACCATTACTCTCGACCGAAACATTAGAATATTAATAATATTAAATATTTTAAGGAGTTCTACTTACCCGTTAAATATGTACAGTATGTCAAGAAAATGTTTTTACATTGAAGAAAACAATATTATTTCAACTTTATTTTACAATATTTGCAAATGTTTATAACATTGTAAATTTTTATTGTTACATTTTATTATAGGTATATTTCTTTAACGGGTTTTACCAAAAAAACTTCATTATGAATGTAATTACGAAAGTACAACAACAAAAACTACACATACTCTTTAATCTGCCTGTCAAGAAAATGTTTTTACATTTGCGTTTTTGTCGCTATGTGAAACAATTTTTCGAACTTTGGGATGTATTATTGTCAGTATGGCGTCAGTGTGATAATTATAATCAAATAGTACAAGAATATGCGTTCAAATCCATAATATATTTCGAGTAATTCATAAATAATATATTAAGTATGTCAAGAAAAAAACTACAGATCATAAACCCATTTGGGAGTTTTTTATAACCGCCAATTCGGGAAAAGGGTTAGAGATATTGCACAAATATATTCCTTATTAAGATACATACTTAATAGAATATTAAATCGCTCCAAAATTGCCGTAATATTGTAGTCATATCTCTTAATATCCATCTACTTCAAATATTCGGCAGAGTCAAACCTAGAAAAATTAAGAAAAATTGGAAAATATCCACTAGTGCTTATGATAAAGGGCTGTGGAAAGAGTATATCAATGTTATCTTCCAAGAAACAATGAAAAAAACACACAGATAGGTTACAATTACAGATGGAAAGCTACATGGAAAGAAAAACTCTTATGGGGACAAAATATTCAACAATTATTATCATTCCCAATGATTTAAATTGATAAGATTAAAATGTTATGGGGCGGACTATATGTTGTACAGGAATGTTTATACGATATAAAAGTATAATTTAATTCAGTCAGAGTACGCCGGAAATCTTCAAAAGCTTTTAGAAAGCATTAAGAAAATTAAATAATAAATATTCATATTTTCGTATTTAAAAGATATTGTTAAATACAGATCAATTTTATTCAAAATAGTTGGAAAATCGGTTTTATTAAGAAATATAATAGGTGTGGAGTAACATTTCTAGGCATTTAAAGCTCATTTAATAAAAAGTGTTAATAAATATGAGTTTATAAAGGACGAAAACTAAGTCATGAGAAAAATAACTCCAAAAATATATGAGCAAAGAGTGATAATGCGACAATTTTTATTTGCAATAAGTTTTAAATATACCAGCATAGAGTCCATACTTTAATCCCACATCATTTTTTCTCCTTATTTGAAGAAGAAAGTGACTAAAAGGTATTACAGGAGCATAATGAAGTAAAAAAACGCACTAATGTTGGAATATAAAAAATTCCAATTGACTGTGACATTTATTAATAATTTTATTCCATGAAAAAAGTTCCACAAGCAGTTATGCATACCAGCTGTTACCATTATACTTTTAAAATTCCGAAATTTTGTGATTTTCTTAAGCATTTTTATAAATGTAAAAAGAATTTCTTGACACTAAGATTTTTGTTTTTTTTAGTTTTTGCTGCATTTCTAATAGTTTAAATCATTAAATATTACGTTTCTTTGAGTTATATAGTAATTAATATATTAATTAAAAAATTCGTATTAAAAAAATTTTACATTAGCAAAAAATTATATAGATTTTTAAAGCCAAACTTCAATAAATACATGTTTCTTTTAATGTAAAAACATTTTCTTGACATACTGTATGTTTAAAATTAGTTGAAATATTTTTTTGGAATAATGTTTTCCGTCTGAATATTTTAAAATATTTTTTAGATTTTTTTATTTCGTGCTAGAACCCCATAAAATTATGTATGGTTAATGCAACAGTACGAAATTCTCCGCTAACGACTTTCTTTGTGTTTACTCTCAATGTACTTTTTGGGACTTACAATAAGGGAAAAAATTCGATTCAAAATCAACAACGGTTGTGCTCACATTGTTAATTTACGGTAACAGCTTTTTAATACCATTCGTTAACAAATTTAATTGAAAACATATGTAATTTAACAATTTGATACCGAAATGGTTTCAACTTGGTGCCAATAAGGTACCGATTTTCGATAAGAATTGAACACGCAGTGTGTAATTTAAACACATACGGTGTAGATTCCAGCATGCTTTTAAACGTAAGAATAGGTGTAGTTTCATTTTTCTGATAACATGCACCACTTCACTTCTGAATACTCTTTTTGTAGAATTTAACTGTAACATTTATAAAAATTTCCCTCGGCATTGTAATTTTCAAATAAGAAACCAAAAAAATTATTCTCAAAAGATATTTTTTATTTTAAAACACAATACAACAATTACTAACCATCTATTTAATAAAATTTGTTGACATTATATTTTTCAGAAGCAGAGCACAAGTTGGGATACTTAGGATTTGTGCCTGTGGTACAAGAAGTACCAGCTTTATTGCAGCTAGCATAGATGGGAAAATTGATAACATTGGTGGTGGCATAGTTACAAGCAACCAAGTAAGCCTTGTACGATTGGCCTTTTACAGTGTAAGTACTAGCAGCACAACCAACACGAATATTACGATCAGCCACCATAACAGTGAAGTGACCTATTGCTCTATATATAAAAAAAATAGAAATAAAAATAAAAAAAAAAAAATATTTGTAAAATAAATTTAAAACTTACGGTCCCGAATAACCATTAGGATAAGAATCTATGTAAGATTGTTTGCTGTTCTTAACTTCAGAGAACCATATGTCCACCATTTGATTCAATTTTTCAACATTATTTGCTGTATCATAAAAACTAACCCAGGCAAGATTTTGACCAGAATATTTAAAAGCATCAGTGTTGCGACATTTATCATGAGCCATTTTACATTGTTTAACATTAAAGGCGGCAATGGCAGCCAATTCATCATCCCATTCCATGGTAGCCATACGACAGGCTGGACTATGTTTGGCATCACCACCACCAGCAATAAAGTTGCGTTTAGCATTGTGGGCATCAACTAAAACTTTTTTCAAATCATTGGTTATGGTTACCATTTGAGCATCGGCCGGGCATGATGAATCAAATTTCTATTATAATTGAAATTGTTAATATGGAATTACTTCAATAAAATTCTTAGAAAACTTACTCCACTATTACCACAAGCTATATGTTTAGCATTATTGCAAATTGAACTTGAACAATAATCCGTGGCACTGACACCAGCAATAATTGCCGCAACACACAGGAACACTGAAAAATTATTCATGTTTTTTTTTATTTTTTTTTTTTTTTATTTAGCTGTTAAGTTAGTTTGACTAGTTTAGTTTATCTAAGTCAAACTGATACTGATTTGAGTAAGAGCAACTACTTTTAACTATTTTACAAAATGTATTTGCTCTTCTTTAGATAAAGTAATTTTAATTAAAAACAAGTGTTTCTTTGGTATGTTTATAGTTTTGCTACTATTTATACTATTTCTTTAATATTGACCAGCATTACTACGAAATGCAATGTACTCTATAATATCTCAGAGGAAAATTTAAACTTGAGTCATGTGAATTTGTAAATTTATCAACTGCATAAACAAAATTTGAACAATATAATTTTTAAGAAAGTACGTATTTTATTAAAAAGAGAAGAAAAAAATATGTTCTCTTTTTTAAGAAATTTCAAATGCAAGTTTAAATTTTTTACACAACCGCGTACATCTATTTGTTTTATTTCAGTTGATATTAAAAGTATTTGTTCGTTAATTTTTTTAAACTTTTTTATCTTTATTTACTAAACTTAGTAATTTACTTATTTTCCGAATTTAAAAACAAATATTATTTATTGTATTGACAGTGAATTTACGTCTATATTTCGTTTAGAGAAAAACAAAAAGAAATTAATTAAAATATTTCTAACTTCCTAGCTGTCAAACCATTAGAGCACATGCTAATTTTGAAAAAAGAATTTATGTCATAAATATAACTCTAAAACCATTTGAAATGAATATTTACTAGGTACAGAGGAGTTTATTATAAGTGTCAATCTCTGTGCCAAATTTCATCAAGATCGGTCCATAATTGACCATAGCTCCCATATAAATCCCTCTTCCGAAAATCACTTTAAAGTGCAAAAATCCCATATAAATGTCAGAATCATTAATATTTGACACAAATATGTTTTGTATAAGTAGAAACAAGATTGACAAAATTTATGATAATCGGTTCATAATTTACCATAGCTCCCACTTAAGGGAGCTATGGTAAATGATTTAGGATGATTTCCCACTTAAGGAAATCGTCCTAAATGGCATAAAATCATATAGATATTAGTATCAAAGTGTTGGTCTACAATTAGCCACAGGTCTAATTTTTAGCTCATATACAATGGTGTAAAGAATCATATGGTCGGTCTTGACCGACTATATTTCTCTCTCGTTTTTCTTGATTTTTTGTTTACTTCCCTATCGAATTTCATGCAAATATTTCTACAAATTACCAAGAATAAATAACATTTTTTTATTGAATTTAATTTTCTTTGTATATAGCACAAGGTGAACAAAACTGTAAATAAAATAGAACTAAAAATATCTGGTGTATATTCCAAATGAATAATATATTACTGCCAAATACTATATTACTGTCAATTATTGCATATGCGGATGATGTGGCGGTAGTAGCTACTGGCATGGACCCAAAATTCCTTTCGGAAGTACTGGAATCTGCACTGAATCTACTAGTGAAATGGTGTCAGGGCTGTGGACTAGGAGTCAATCTAACCAAAACTGAACTGATATTATTTACTAAGAGATACAAAATCCTGAAATTTACTACCTATAAGATTAACGGAGTATCATTGTCACTATCTAATGAAGCCAAATATTTGGGACTTATTTTTGATAGTAAATTAAATTGGAATCTGAATACTATTTCAAGAATCACAAAAAGCAGCATCTTCGTTTTACTGCTGCAAAAAGGCAATTGGCCTAAATTGGGGATTGAACTCCAAAAATGCTTAATATCCAAAAATGTATTAAGATCGGTTATTCAACACCGACACTACTGTTCGACCATGGATTCAAGGTACAAATTCCGGAAAAAACATACTACGAAAATAGTCACCACATAACCGAAGAAGTAATTCAAATCTTCACAGATGGTTCAAAAACAGGAGATAAGGTTGGAATTGGCATCTTCTCTGTATAATTGGATCTGAGACTATCCTACAGGCTACCCGACTACTGTAGCATTACCCAGGCCGAAGTGATGGCAATAAATATAGCCACACAATGGCTGCATTATAATAGAATATTAAATAAGGATATTCGCATATTTACTGACAGTAATGTGGCCATCAGTTCCCAGTCAGGTGTGTACACAACATCAAAAATTGTCAGTGAATGCCGGTTGACTCTGGAGGAGATCGTGAGACATTCGTTGGTTACCCTTACATGGGTTTCAGGAGAAAGGGACATTAACGGCAACTGCGAGGCCGATAGACTTGCGCGTGAAGGAGCCAATTCGAACCAATATGGTTACAATGATGATATAGGCGCTCCGTTATTAATAGGTAAGCAGCTTATATCATGCAAATTTCATCTTGAAGTTATAGAAATAACCCACTTGTGTAGAGTCCAGGAAAATCTGGCCCGTGACAGCGAACAATGCAGTTTTTGAATCTGTCAAGGACCCATCTAAGCAACCTTATTGGTATCACTATAGATCACTGGCCCATCGGCGCACACGCTAGAACGCTAGGAGTCCACTACAACGACTTTTGTAGGAGTTGCCAAGACGAGGAAGAAGAAGAAACCACGGAGGATCTTCTATGTCACTGCCCATCCTTTGAGGACCAACGGCAACGGCTATATGGTCTAAGAATAGACAAATCCTGTCTCTCTAGAGTTGAACCATCCAGGATCAACTCCTTTGTTAGGACCACGAAATGGTTCGAAGGATCAGATGGTCAGAAAGATTAGGCCTTCACGCAGTGGTAGCTTTTTATGGTAACACAATGGAACCTTACTTGGACCCAAGTTAGCTTAACCTAAGGGGGCTGCCAAAATATAACCTAACTTGACTGACAATTTTTGACCGTCTTGTATCTCAAGAACCATATGATCAATTTAAATGGATTCTTTTGCAAATGATATATAAGGCGTTCAAATATGGTGACTTGTGGTCCGTGAGAAGTAAAGACAAATATATGGGAAATATTGTTTTTTAATTTGTGCCCGTTTTCTTCGCCTTTGAGTGGGTGTGGTATTTTTTTTATTATTTACAAATATTGCTCATTACTTTTTATACAAAACTATCAAATTTCATACAAAGATCTATAAAAGTTACCGAATTATTAAACAAAACCTAAAAACTTCATCAAGCATCCAAAAAGTTAAAAAATAAAATTTCAGTTTTTTTTTTTTGTAAAACACCAGGAGAACAGAAATTTTAAGTATGTGGATGTTTGCTCTAAACTTTCTTAAACACGTCATAACTCGCAAATAAAGATGATTGTTTCACCATATAATAGATTCAAACTTTGGCTACCGAATGGTCAGCCTTTGACCCCCAATATGGTCCGCCTAAAATACTAGAAAATACTATTTATAGTTTATACCTCTATATCTTTCTAATTATTGCCTTTGGTAAATATGTTTCTAATTTAATCTAAACGCAAAATTGTACTCTATAGATGTTCAAAATTTGATTTCTATATCTTTTAAAACAACAAAGATATCGATAAAAATGTCTTAATAGAATTTCTCCGCTTATATCTCGAAAACCATATGACCAATTTGGTTAAAAACTTTTGTAGATGATAAATAAGGAATTAAACTTTAACACTTGTGCCCATATACCGTTGGAAGTAAAAACCAACATATGAAAAATGTTGTTTTATATTTAACGCCCATATGATTCCCACCTAGTGGGCGTTGTTATGATTTTTTTATATTTACATTTTTTCTACGTAACTTTCTCTATTACCCTACCAAATTTCATGCAAATATCTCTAAAAGTGGCCGAGATATTAAACGAAATCTGAAAACGTTGCAAGTATCTAAAAAGTAGAAAAATAAAATTTATTTTTTTTTTTGGAAAACACCAGGTGAACAGAACTTTTTAGTAGGTGAATGTTTGCTCCTAACTTTATTTAACACGTTATAACTCGCAAACCGTTTGAGATTTTTGAATGTTTGTTTCACCAAATAATAGATTGGAACTTTGGCTAACGGATGGTAAACCTTTGGCCCCCAACATGGTCTACTTAAAGGTCTAGACAATGTGATATATAGTTTATACCATTACATCTTTCTCAGCATTGCTTGATATACATTTTTTTCTTATGTAGTCGAAAGGCAAAATCATATTCTAAAAATATTCAAAATTTTACTTCTGTATCTCTAAAAAATCGATAAAAACGCCTAACGTATATACAGCAGTAACAAGTTGTTAGTGTCTGTTCTTAATAAATTTTGTCCACCTTTATCTCGAAAACCATACGACCAATTTGGTTAAAAACTTTTGTAGATGATAGATAAGGAATTCAACTTTAACACTTGTGCCCATGTACCGTTGGAAGTAAAAACCAACATATGATAAATGTGGTTTTATATTTAACGCCCATATGATTCGCACATAGTGGGCGTGGTTATGATTTTTTATATTTAAAATTTTTCAACGTAACTTTCTCTATTTCCCTACCAAATTTCATGCAAATATCTCTAAAAGTGACCGAGATATTAAATGAAATGTGAAAAGGTGCAAATTATCTAAAAAGTGGAAAAATAAATTTTTTTTTTTTTTTTTGTAAAACACCAGGTGAACAGAACTTTTTAGTAGGTGAATGTTTGTTCTTAACTTTATTTAACACGTTATAACTCGCAATGTGTTTGAGATATTTGGATGATTGTTTTACCATATAATAGATTGGAACTTTGGCTACCGGATGGTAAACCTTTGGCCCCCAACATTGCCCGCCGACAATGCTAGAAAATGCCATTTATAGTTTATACCCTTATATCTTTCTTAATATTGCTTGTAATAAATATTTTTTTTTTCATGTAATCGAACGGCAAACATGTATTCTATAGGTGTTCTAAATTGTTATTTATGTACCTCTTAGTACAACAAAGATATCGATTAAAATGTCTTTTTAATAGTTTCTAGTCGTTTATATCTAGGGAACCATGCAATTATTTTGTGTATAAGTTTTTGAATAAACTAGTTTTTTACCTCAGCTATAACACTGGAATTAATGCAAATAATATAGAAATATTGTTTTCCTCTTTACGCCTCCTATTTTCCAACACAGACAGTATTCAGTATTTGTATCGTTGAAGTTTAACTTAATTATCATTGAAATAAAACACCAAAATTTTAATATTTAGAGGTTTAATTCATGTATTATCATTTTTTAATATGTTTCTTTTTATTGGTAAATAACTTAAATTCATGAATATGAATTACATTATAAGTAGTTTACATTCTTAAACTTTTCATATGAATAGTATAATTTTTAAATTTTATAATATTTATATAACTTTAATATTCTTTTGACATCCTGTTAGATATAAACTAAAATGACTTTAAAACTAAACAAAACAAAATGACAAACAAATAATATAATTTTTATAAATTCTTTAATTAATTATATACAGCATAAGTAGTGAGAATTACAAATATTAGTTGTGCATGAATATGTTTACTTTTTGTTGATATAGACCTGATAAAGAGTTTAAAGAATGCCTTTTAGCCTAATGTTTTATTTCTTTTTTACATATTTTTGGAAAAACTATAAAATATTCATAATAATTGGAAGCATTATGAGCAAATAAAAATTAATATTAACTTAAAAAAAAATATTTTTTTATTAAAAAAAAAAAAAAATAAAAATAAAATAATAGAACGCTTGGCGTTTTAAATTGTTGAATATAATTTGCAAAGAAATTATTTCGTTTTTAAAAACTAAAGTTAAGTAACAGTAAAAAAATGTAAAAGTTAATTATAAAAAAAATAATAATAATAATTATATTACAATTAAGTAAAGCAATTGAGAGGGATATAGTCATTAATTTTTTAACAAAAACTTAATTTTGTCATGTAGGGTTAGCCACCATTGTTAAAATTATTATTTTTTTTCTGTAATGGGATTTTCATTCAGGTTTTTTTTTTTTTTTGTTTTGTTTTACATAATATTGTTTTAATTGTTAGTTTTTTATAAGGTTTTCAAAACTAAGTTTAATTAAGCATTTGTTTTAAAGCATTAGATTATACATACAGCAGCACTTAGTTTCCATAGTTACCATTAAAGTTGTTGTATTAAATATATTTACTTTTACTTTCTTTTTTTTTAATTTAATATCTTTGACTTGACTTGCTAACTTATAGAATAATGTACCTTTTATGAAGATTTTTTTGATAAATTTTATTTTGTTTTAAATCTAAATATACTGCTATCAAAAAATACTTTATTTATGTTTTCTTTTTTCTATACTTATATAACACATACACATCTAATTAAGTAGTATTAAGTTGTTAATAGACACCATTTATTTGAAATAAATTTAGGTTACTTTTTATGGTTTTCTTTTTTTTTTAATATATGTTTACATACATCTAAAAGGATAATAAACTTCAAAAAAACGTTGACGTTTCCGTTTATCTTAATGTCTAAGTTTTGTGTATGGGTGAGTTCATTTCATTTACTCTTACACCTACAGACACTAGTAATTAGTAAAGTAATAAGGATAGGTTTAATTAACTTTGTTGTTGCTGCTGCTGTTGTTGTTGTTGGTGTTGTTGTTGCTGTTGTGATTGTTGGTGTTGATGTTGTTGCTGCTGCTGTGGTGTTCCAAATTTACTGGTAATTTTATGCGATACATTTACAATGGCCATTTCATGTTTCGAATCCATATCACAATCATATAAACCACTTAAAGAATCTAAACTTAATAGTCTGGAACTGGCACGACTTGATACTGATGTATCATCAACATCGGGAGCATTATATAAAGAATTGACATCAGATAAAGCACCTTCGGCATCGGTTAAACCAGCCTCATTTAGTAGAGAAATATTTTCTAGACCCGGCTCATCTGTAATATAACCAGTGGATTCAGCACCTCCTGTTAGGTTTAAAAAGAAAGATTTATATAATAAAATTTAAATAAAATCTAGCACAGTGAGTCCGATCGCAAAAATATTGATACTAAATATGTATCTGCTAAACGAATGGACAAATAGAATGTAAAATATTTTACTTTTATTTTAGCCGAGTTATGTGGATAGTTATTTGCTGTAGAAAGGTAGGGTAGACAATATATTAGTGGATAGGTAAATATGTTTATTTTTGTATTCTGTTTATATTTTTTATACATATAAAATTTTAAAGAAATTTTGCTTTTAAAAATTGTAATTTTATAACTTATAATTTTTAAGAAAAATTTGTTGAGATTTAAAAAATTATAAAAAGGACTAGTTAAAGTAATCATCATGATTTTTTGTAGACGAAGAGATCATTATTTTTCTAATACAGTACATTAAAAATTATTAAAATTCATTAAAACCTTCCCAGAGATATTCCTATTAAGTTACATACATTTCAAATTTCACGAAGCCGAAAACTGAAATTAATAAAAGGATTTATGGATTTAAATTTGTATAGAAATTGAAAGCCACCAAGTACAAAAATGTTGCTCCAATTTTTTCAAATCTATATATCGAGGATTTATATTCAAAACGGGCCACATGCAAAACCCTAACTGTTCATGAGAGAATAAAACCTGTTTATTTCACAAATTTTCCAACATTTTGCAATCCGTTCTTTTACGAGTTATTAATTTTACCTCTACTAAACTTCACACTTAAAAATAAATCTTCTAACCCCATTATTCGCGAAGTTATGGTAGATAGCCCGTTTTGTCTTAATTTATTTTTAATGTGTGTTATAAAATGTTTTAGTGTTTTGTTTTGTTTATTGGAAATTTAAGAGGTAAAAGATAATATTTGTATGGAAATATTGCGTGTATTATATATATGGGAAATTCTTCAAACTCGTTTACTTTTGATGTTCAAAAAATATCGAAAATTTTTTAATGGCACATCGACGATATTTAGTACCAATATTCCTTGGCTCTGGTGGAACATAGATCTGTTAGCGTGAATGACTTTTACCGAACGGCATCAATTTTATGGCGGTTTAAGATAAAAATTTGTAAACAAAATTCTATTTATAGTCCTAAATCAAAAATTATTGCATTTATATACTCTATAATGCTGTATCTAAAATACAAATTAAAAATATCGCGATAAGTTAAGTATACGTGGATATATTAGCGATTTAGTAATTATTAAACCTTCTTATAAAATTTGCAAAATTCAGTTTTTAGTGATGTAATGTTGCTCATATTCATCCATTTATTGCAAAATTCATATTTTTTTAAAATAAGTCATAAGACAATGTCATTTATATAAATTTTTTAATTGCACTTAGTCAAATCTCTAAAGTTGCATTAAATGAAAAGTCGTATCTTTTTTCGAACGCTATATTGATTTGGATATATGGTATTAAAGCAGCTACAGATTGACATATATCATCTCCAATTTTGATTAGCGCTTTGGGTGTGCCTCGATGATTAATGTTAAACTAAAAACATTGCGTTTTTAGCCCATGAAAACCGTTGATGAATATTTTTAGTGAAATTATATTATCTGCGTAAGTAAAATTTTACACAAGAACTTATTTCAGTTTAAAATTGATTTATAACGCCAACATCCGCTATAACAAAATATGCAAAATTGCTGAATTCTTTAAAATAGCTATACACGTTTAGCAAATTAATATTTTAAAACGCCACAATGATTTTTAAATGTCATTTGGAAACCTTCATTGATAACGCTATACTCTAGCTTCACTGAAATAACGTTGCGAGTGTGCCTCGCGAAAAATGCACCTCTTGGAGCCATCCACGTTTTTTCTTTCGAAGTTTGGGTACCTACAGCATTTCTGTTGAGGGCACATAAACGGGATATACATCAAATGATGCATAATTTTAAGAGCTATTAGGCTCTGTTTTGAATTTTGAAATATCCGAAACGGCGTAAAATCTCCAGTGAAAAAAGTGCAAAATTTTAAAAATTTTTAAAATTTGGTTTCACGACTTTTGCACAACATAACCAGTGTCAAGGTTAATGGCACGCTAATTAAATCCAGGCTGGTCTTTTTCTACAAGTGTTTATAGTCTACATTAGAAGAATTGGACATTTATGCTAAAATCCGCAACTACAGCAATAAAAAGAAATAAAAAACTTGTTTGTTTCAAACACTTTTTTGGATTTTTTGACTTTGGGTGCTTGCCGGCACCACATGGAACCGTTTCAGATCTTGAATTTTTTTTCTGTTACAGAAAGAAGTGTTGCGAACATAATTGCATCAAAAGTTGTTTAAAAAATCCAGAATTTAAAAAAATAGTTGAGGTTGAAGGTCTGTTTCATAAAGGCAATCTTAAAAAGAGAATTGCCCATATAAATATTGCGTATTTAACATGTTAATTTAATAATTAAAATTGTTTTATCTCGACTAAAGATATTTTTGTCAAAACACTTAAGAAATATACTATGATGAAAATAAAAAAAATAAAAAGAAACTCTTACCTGTAGCTTCCTCCCTGCAGTCATCATCCGACCACTCGGATTGACTTTCCAAATGATTCGAATCCATCGATTGATGATTATGATGACCGGCACCATATTTGAGCTCATCATTTATCACATTCGCTTCCATTAAATCATTGTTGCGATGGTGATCATGCAAACCATTCGATAGACCACCGACTAAAGCCTCTTCAGGACCACATTCATGTTCTTCATCGTCTTCTTCATCGTCCAAGTCATCTTCACTACGATAAGGACCACGTTGATGGTGATGATTGACCATATCCGGTTGACCTAAACGTTTTTTGCGTACATCACGACCCACTTCATCATCTTCAAATTCTTCATCGGCCAAATTATCTTCGGTATCGTCACGTTCATCTTCATCATGATTGTTGACATGATGTTGATGATTATTCCGCGGTCGCTGATGATTGTGACCATGATGATTTGTATGATGATGATGATGGTGGTGATGATGATGACGATTGTAACGAGAATTTTTATTATCGGCTTGATCGTCTAGTTGATCAAGACTTTCATGACTCTGATCGAAATCTTTGGAACGTGGCCGCATACGATGACGATGATTATGTTCTTTGGTTACAATTGGTTGTTGTTGCTGTTGCTGTTGTTGTTGATGATTTTGCATATGCTGAGGATAATTGTTGTAATTTGTACCATTTGTTGAGGTCGAAGATTTATTGGTCATATCCATCATGGCCAAATTTAATTGATTACGAGTTTCATGTAAAATTTCACATGATTCCGTATCGGATGTTTGCCTGTTGAAACAAAAATATGTTATATTACTAATTACAAATTCAAAAATATTGTTATTTCAAAAATAACAACTAAATGTTACTTACATTTGACTGGATTCTGAGGGATTTTTATTTCGGGTTATTTCTTTTATAGCCTCTAGACCCACTGGATGTTTGGCAATCATGAAACTTGTACTCACAGGTATCTTCGAACCTTGTTGCCTTCCCGTTGTTGGCGAATTCAATTCATCTAATATTGTGGCTGCCATAGCGGTTGTCACATTCTTCAAATTATTGTTGCCACTCAGAGGAGTACTACCGCTCAAGTTTCCATTACTGCCCAAACTACCACTTCCTCCAATGCCAGCGGCTACATTCAGACCATTCGAACTTAACTTACTATTGCTGCCAGAATAACTTATGTCTATGTTATTGCGACTACTGCTATTGCTGGTGGTATTTCCACCTTCAGCATTACACCCCGATACGGACGTGACATTGCCGCCCGTCGACGATGAAGCTGTGGCCGCAGTTGAATTGTGTGTTGTAGTCGCTAAACCTCTAGCTCTAGAGGATTCATTTAAAAGTCTTTGCAATTCCCTCTCAAATGGTGATTTGGTGGCATTTTGATTACCTCCACTGGATGTTTGACCAGCGCCATTACCCTGCTTACCTTGCGCCAAAACCAAACGATCTTGATATTCAAAACTATTACATGAGTCTCCCTTATTTTGTGTAGTTGTAGTATACTGACCCTGACTTTCTGTTGTGGAGCTCACCTCGAAATCTTTCAGATTGGACATGTCGATGACGGGTGATGTGGGATCCACTTGTATGTCACAGGGATAGAGCCATTGCAAGGGATTACCACCATTGCGTGTCATATGATTATTAGCTGCTGTTATGCGAGGTGAGTCTTCTTCGCCCTCACCCTCGGTGGTTTTGGAATAACTTTCGTCGGACGAACTCATTGAGGGCGAATGAGGTCGAGAACTTAGATCATCTGTGGAAGACATTTCACGACTCTCTTCCAGTTCAGTTGGTAGCTTCGGCAGAGGCTTCATGTATGATCGTAGAAGAGGTGTATTCTGTTTTAGACTCGTTGTTAAGGTGGCAGGTTTGGGTGGTAGGGCTGGTAGAGGAGGTTGTGGTTGTTGGGAGTACAGAGGATATTGGTGTTGTTGTTGCTGTTGCGGTTGTTGTTGATAGTGTTGGTAATTCTGTTGGAGTTGTTGCTGTTGTTGTATAAACAAATTATTGGGACACATATAACGTGGTGGTTCATATTTAGTGGGAGTATGATGCATTTGTTGATGTTGATGCATGGGCATTATCTTTATGACATTTTTTTTTATTTTTATTTATTTTTTGTTTGTTTTTGGACAAAGGATTTAGCACCAGGATTTTAAAGCATCATTTAAGATTTTTTTGTTTGACATATAAACATATACATACAAAAAAGATATAGAAATATATAGACACGCACACACAAAGATAATGATGGTTTAGTGTATCATGTTCCACCATGCATTAAGGCGCACATAGTATTAAATGGTTTTGATTAAGAAGATTAAAAGAACATAGAAAATACACAAAAGGATTATTTACAAATAAAATATATGAAAATAAAACCATTAACCATTTAGTAAATAAATTAATTAAATACATATATGTATATGTAGAGATATGAGATCATTGTTAGGAGTTGGGATATATTGAGAGCGACGATTTTGAGACAAAAGTGTTGGTAGTCAGTTTTCTGATATGTACATCTTTATATGTTATATTTATTGGTATCCGTGATTTTGTGTCGAAGATTGAAAAATTAGTCAGTTTCTGTCCAGCTAATTACGAGTAGAAACTATATGAAGAATTAATCGACCGCAGATTTGTATTGAAATGTGCATCTATGTATATTTAGAGTTATTTAACGCATATTATATGTGAAATTAATTCCTTTCTAATTCTTGATATGTCTACAGACAATATAAAACCTAAAGAAAATTAACAAAGAACATTTTCCCTACTTCAAAAGTTCAACAAATTGCTTATTTTAAACTTTTTTGAAAGTTTTTCATAATTACTTCCAAAAAAGCAAAATTAAACGAATTTTTAGCCCGAAAAAAGATTAATAATTTCCCAAGTTTTAAGTAATTTTTATTATCTTCTAATAAAGATAAAACAGAATTTTTGTTTAAAAAAGTTATAAATATAGTTTTAAGGGTTGTACATCAAAAGAAGTATAAAAGAAGAACACCCTATAACTGACAACCAAGATTTAAAAAAAGAACTTCTGCAGCTCTTTTTCAACGCTAAGTACTTCTTTCCAACGAAAACATACGCAAAAAAATATTTTCGAAAAAATTTAAATTAAATTATTAATTACATTTTTAAAATGATTTAAAATATTTTTATAATTATATAAGTTACTCAAAATTAAAGTATTCTAACCAATTAAATTCAAATTTTTTATAGAAAAATCTAAAATCCAATTTCAATTACGAGTAATACGTATCGTCCATTCCATGAAAGAACGATCAAGAATATTTTTCATGTCTTCCGATTTTAATAATATTTGGCATACGCATACGCTATGGAGCCGTTTAAATATGACCGTTTTTATTTTAACAAAATCCGTTAACAAAAAGTTGTTAACGGATTTTAATGATTTAAATTGCATATTTAAGAAGAATAAGTCCACTATAAATGTAGTTATTTAAAAATAATATTATCGTTTAAAAATGCATTCATAATGCAAATGCAATTTTTGAATGCATTTTTGAAAATGTCTACCATTTCAATTTTTTTCTTCTTTTGATATAAAAAACATTATTATGTTTGCTAAAAATTGCAATATAAATTGTTCTGGGACAAAATGGTTCACTATTTTAAAAAATTTTTTCAAAATATTTCTTCAAATTTTTTCATACAAATTTTTTATTTATTTTTTTTTTAATTTTTGTATTTTTTAATTTTTGTGAGCATATTTTTAAATAATTTTTAACCACAATAATTCATAATTTGTTATTTGCGGTAGAAAACCTATTTATCCCAGATTAAGTGCTGATGTTTTATATAATAAACATATTTGTCTTCAATATTAAGCAAAAATATTTAAAATCAAAAGGGTAAAAATTTCTTAAAAATGCATCCGAAAATTGCATTCTTTTCGTGAGTGCATCTTTTGCAAAAAAATTGTTTTTGATTTATACAATATAATTTACAATATTTATTGTAATAAACATTACACTAGTTTTTAAATCAATAAAATCCCACGTACAGTTAAGGAGTTATAAACATTTGAAGTCACATATTACTAAATAAGTATAACCAAGAAAGTTAAAAATCAAAATTTATAAAAAAATTGTAATTTTTGTATGAAAAAAATGATGGAAATTTAAAAAAAAAAATATTTAAAATAGTAGACTTTATTGTCCCAGAACAGTTTTTTTGTATTTTATAGTAAAGATATTGCTTTTTAACATATTAAAAGAAAATTAAAATCGAAAGGGTAGAAATTTTTCAAAAATGCATCCAAAAATTGCATTTGCATTATGAATACATTTTTAAACGATAATATTATTTTTAAATTACTAAATTTATAGTGGACTTATTATTCTTAAATATGCAATTTAAATCATTAAAATCCGTTAACAACTTTTTGAGATATTGATGTTTAAAGTTAGACACTTTTGTAATTTTTTTCTCTTTTTGAAAAAATTAAATCGCGAATAAATTCACGAATTTTTCAAAATTCAAAAAAATAAAAACGGAGATATTAAAATGGCTCCATAGGTTATATGTGTACCAAATATAAACAAAATCGGATGACCCTCCGTAAAAAAATTGACATTTTTTATAAATCTTTCGTGGAATTGACGATATTCAATTATTTTATTATTTGAAATTCAACCTATGACAAAAGTTTTATATTCAATTATAGAAATATTCACTTATTTTTGTTAATATTTAATTAAATTATTAATTACACAGAGTTACAAAATGAGTGAATTCGGATACATGGTATTAATAAGTACTAAGCCTCTAATCCACTTTTTTGGAATTGACTCTAGTTGACTCTAGAGGTTGAACTATATATTGAAGAATATTTCGAAAACCACTTGTACGATTTTGTTAAAAAATCTAAACAATTTTAACTGAAAACCGAAAAATTGTTCTATTTTTAGTAAAAAATATTATTTATCCAAATCGGTTCAGAGGTTGCAAAGACCCGGACTTATTACCACATATCCCCACTGTGTAAGTAATATTACTTGAAATTTTGTAACAAGTTAAGAGAATATTTCACAAAAATTTGTAAAACTAAATAGTGCCCTATAAAAAATGTTCGATCTGAATATCCCTTAAACTTAATCTAATACACATTTCAACAATACAAACCAAACGAATTTTTGATAATTTTTTTAAGTGACATGACAATTAGTTCACTCAAGTTGTAGAATTATTTCTAAAAAAAAGGTTCTAAAACACAGATTTTTTATTTCAAAATGTATTACTTAAAGTGGCTCAAACTTTCTTTATTAGTTAAATAAGATTGTTGATCGTATAACAAAATTTCGATACACTTTTAAATAATGTTTTTTGTCATTAAACATTCAAGTTAAAAGTTTTTGTTTTTGGACTCAAAGAGTGGATATTTCTTGAATTAAAACTGTTTTATATATAAAAAAAATAATTTTGTCTAAAAATGATTTAAGCTATCGAAATAACAAAGTATCGAAATAAATAACTTTCATGAGATCTTTAAAATACATAAAATAGATATAAATGTCCATGACTAAACTAAATTAGGGTTGTCAATTTCATACCACTGCGTACTGCCAAAGCACTTTAGAAACAGTACATAGAAATATTTGACTCAGTTTTAAGATATGCCTTGAAGGAAAAGTTAATTATTTTTTTCTTTATTATAATTGAATGAAAAAAGTATGCAAAAACATTTTTTTTTTTACCGACTAAGTTCAATATGACTACTTTAAGGTTCTACATGTGAAGTGAAAAGTAAATTGATTTCAACAAGCCAATAAAATATATAAAAAAAAAAAAAAATACTGATCACACACACGATTACTTCTTCTATGACAAAATACATGAGTAAGGTTTTTAACAGCACAAATTAAAGGTATTTTACTTTCAGTGGGGCCCAATGCAATAAATTTTAAATACTGCTTTGGATGATTAATTTAAAGTAAAAAGCACTCACGCTCTATGAACAGGAATATCTTTTTAAAATGGAAAATGACCTGAGACATTTAGTTCCACAAATATTTTCGAAAACGACCGTTGGTCTGAAAGGTTTTGAAAGAATTTAAAAAGATGTATGTGTTCGTTTGCCTGTTAGTTTAATTAACAACTTATTTATTTCTATATTTATTTCTTTAATATAATTTTGAATGCTGTCCAATGCTGAGAAAAAATTAAAAAAAAACTAACAAGCTCTTGAACAGAACGAAACTACTTATATAGTATATAGGTACATATTTATAATAAAATACATAATACAAATTTGTCATACTTATATACAAAAACAAGTAATCTACAAGGATTTCTATAAATTGTGTTACTACTCCTGGACAGAAAAAAAGTGGAATCCAACACCGATATTCATAAGTGAAACTACAACTTATTTATATGAAAATTTTTCACATGAAAACTTCTACTAAGAATTATAAATTGTGCATTCGAAAAGGAAAATCTCTACTACATTTATTCTACTGCTAATGAAATCATAATAGGTATTCTTCGTTACCACCCAAAAATGCATCTTCTTCATTATAATCATTATCATCACAACTACTATCATCGTCTATATAACTCACCTTGGCCACTTGGGTGGCTAGCAACAACGGTTCACTCTCGCGACAATTGTGATAATTATTAAAATGATAATTTGAATTGTTGTGAGTCATAATGGGAGAAGAAGACAACGATGATGTCTGTTGTTGTTGCTGATAATTTTTGTTATTATGCTGTTGTTGTTGATGATTATAGTTATTAAGATGTGATAGATGATTATTAAAATTATGATGATGTTGTTGTTGCTGTTGTTGTGTGGACAACATTGCCGGATGATGCTGATACAAATAATGATGATAATTATTTAATGCAGTAGTAGAATTGGTAGTAGTAGAAGTTGGTGTAGTAATAGAAGTAGTTAGATTTGTTGTTGTAGTTGTATGGATGGAGGATGCATGCATTTGTTCACGTTTACCATTACCACCATTAGCGGCACCATATAACAAATTATTAAAATTTTCCAGCGGAGCGTAAGGATCATGCATTTGTTGTTGTTGCTGTTGTAATTCGTGTTGTTGAATTTGTTGTTTATTTTGTTGTTGAAGTTGATTGTGTTGTTGTTGGTGAAGATGATGATGCATTAAATGTTGTGAAAGAGGAGTAGGAGGATTATTATAATTATTAAGATTATTAAAACGATTATTGCTAGGATTTTCATTAATATTAAATTGTTCACGGAACATTACCGAAGATGATATCAGGGATGATGCTGGTTGTTGATTTTGGATTTGATGATGCTGTAGGGCGGGTGATACATTGGACATTGCTGATGATGTAGATGATAGAGGAGGTGGTGGTGGTAGTGGTTGAGGTAAAGGTTGTTGCTGTTGTTGTGTTATGGAATTAGGATTTAAACCCATACTGCTCATTGAACTAGAAGAGTGTTGACGTTGATGCTGTGCACCCGTCTGCTGCTGTTGTTGTTGAGAAAAACCATTGCCACCGCCTCCTCCGCCACCTGGATAATTATTGAAGCCATTAGTGAAACCATTATGATCATTGCCATTATGTTCACCATTATGACCATTCTCGTGTATATTCGGCAGACCACCATTGGCAAGGAACGGTTGTTTCTGCAGCTTACTATTCATTCTTTGTTGCTGCTGTTGTTGCAGATGGTGTTGATGATGTTGAGGCTGCATATGTTGCAAGAGTAACTGTTGTTCTTCATTTATAGAGTTGGCTTTGATGAGCATATTTTTGCCGTCATGTTCCATATTATTGAAACCGAAATCTTTTTTCACATTATACGTTTCGGTGTTCATATTGACATGATAGTTGTTGTCTTGATATTGCGTTTGTTTTTGATAATACTCTGTGGTTTGTAATTGGTTGGCCAGTTGGGTTTGTGGCAGCTGACCAAAGGATGGCCGGTTACCAATCATGGCATTACGTACTTCACCATTGAGACCATTACTGGAGTTGTCATTAAGGAAATAGGTGATCATATCACCTTTACCTTTAACCTTAATAGTGCCACGACATCTATTGGAAGGCAAACATAATATTAATTTCAATGTGGAGTTGATTTATTAAAAAAAAAAAACTTACTTGAATTCAAAATGTGACCCTTGCAGACTATCTACAACTTCTTGAGTAACTTGTGTATAGCCTGGTATACCGGTTGAGTCCATACGACTGGCCACATTTACTGTATTACCCCAAATATCATACTGAGGCTTGCGGGCTCCTATGACACCAGCCACCACAGGCCCAATATTGATGCCTAAAATAAATTAATATATTATTAAACATTTTTAGCAATTTCTTCATTAATTTTGCCATACTTACCAACTCTTAACATGAAATTATTATAGGAATGACTATTTATTTCCTGCAAAGACATGCGCATAGCCTTGACATATTCCACCAAAGCGGTCATATGCCGTCTAACAGAATTCTGATCCACTGGATTTATTTTGTATTCTTTTAAAGAAATTAATTGTAATTAAAGTTGTTAATTATTTTAATACATGCACCTACTAATTTTGGGATACTATACCTGGTATTAAACCTACAACAGCCATATAAGTACTACCCACAGTTTTGATTTTATCAATGCCATGGAAACGTTCTTCTTTAAGTAACTATTAGATAAGCAACACAATTTTATTTTATGTCCTTTTTGCTATACTTATTATGTTGTTATAAATATTTATTTTACTTACCTCATCAAAATCTGCTATAATTTCATTGAGCAGACGCAAACATTCTAGACCCTGATCAGATCCATCCATTTCTGTATAAAACTCATGAAAATTTGGCACACTGGCAAATATGACACCGACTTTGGCATAACTTTGATGGTAGAGTTCCTACGATTAAAAAGTAATGATTATATTTACATAAATTATCCTTGAACAAAATTTTATGTTAAAAATACGAGTAGTTTATTTTAAATAAACTAAATTTTTTTCTTAAAAAAAAATTTTAAAAAGTATATATTTTAATTAAAAATTTCTCTTAAAAATTTAATTCTTTCGAAACTTGGAAGTTTTTTTTAATATTTTTTTCCCAGGAAAAATTGTATTAGTTCTACAACTAGTTCCAGAACGCATGAAAATAGCCTGTACTCGTTCTACTTTGGCGTTACGACTAATGATTTTTGTTTGAAATTGTCACCTCCAGAACTAGTTCTGTAGAAGCGTTATCAAGCCAGTACCTATTCTATTGGACGGTTCTAGAAGTAGTTCTTTAATCAATGATTTTTGTTCGAAATTGTCACATTCAGAACTCATGTCATAGAAGCGTTAGGAAATGGTTTCAGAACCAGTTTTTTATTTTTTATTTTAAGGAGCCATTTCCTAGAGGCTACTTTTTAAATCATTATAATTTTGTTAAACTCTTTATTTTTATACCCTTCACCACAGGTGTAAAGGGTATATATAAGTTTGTCATTTCGTTTGTAATTTCCACAATTTTCGTCGGAGAGCAAAAAAGTTTATATTTTCGGAATCCTTGTAAGAAGCGATGACGATTGGACCATGTCCGTCCGTCCGTCCGTCCGTCCGTCCGTGTGTCGGTTGAAATGGCGTTTATGAAGCCCACCGATAACTGACATATATAATATGTATGTCAAACGATCGGAAATGCTTTCGAGAATTTTGCTATTGGAATTCAGCAAGATAGGTTCACACAATGCGGAGATATGTTCAAAAAACCGGTTTTTTGAACCGGTTTTCCAGTTTCTGAAGCCTCTGTATACACTACGGACTTCGTTTTTACAAAGAATTCTCGGACATTTTTTTCTAAATTTTTGTTCTGAAAAAATGAAATAAATCGGTTCAGTAATAACTGAGATATCGGACAAAACGCATTTTTTATTTTTTGAAGCCTTGGTTTAAGCTATAGATTTTTATTTTTATACAGATCGGTCACAAATATTTTTATAAAATTTCAGTTTTTTGAATCAGGAAGATCGGTTTATAAATGGTGGAGATATGCTTTAAAAACCGGTTTTTAGAACCGGTTCATATAGATCAGTCATAAATATTTTTATAAAATTTCGGTTTTTTTAATAAACCAAATTCGTTCATAATCAACAGAGTTATGGCCCAAAAACAAATCTGTTAAGAATATAAATACACCAACAAACATGTATATTAAGCATTGTAATGACTATTAGTGACGTTTTTTGTTTTTTGTATAGACAAGTAGTTTAGTTATCAACAGCAGTAATATGATGAATAACAGTGTTGTTGTTGTTGTTCTTTGTATATGCAGTCTGTACAAAAATAAATAGATATGGAATTGTAGTTGTTTATTTTTAAAAACTAAAACATATCTGTTAAGAATATACATAAATACATACACAAACATGTATATTAAGCATTGTAATGACTATTAGTGACGTTTTTTGTTTTTTGTATAGACAAGTAGTTTAGTTAGCAACAGCAGTAATATAATGAATAACAATGTTGTTGTTGTTCTTTGTGTATTCAGTCAGTTTGTACATACAAAAATAAATATATATGGAATTGTTGTTGTTTCTTTTTTAAAAGCAAAGCCTGTTATGATTGTTTTTTTTTCATATTCAAATTTTCGTAGTTTGAAAAAAATTTAGATTTAGAAAATATGCAAGCATACGTTAAGGCGAAAATTTTATTAATTGTCGGTAATATGGTAATATGATGTCGATAAGATGGTAAGATGGTAATATGGTGAAGGGTATCAAAGATTCGGCGCAGCCGAATCTTTTTTCAATTTCATTTTTTATTAAGTTTTTGAAATTTTTTATTCAAGTTTTTTAAACAGTTCAAGGAAGTCATTTGGGAACCAGTAATTTGTTCAGAGAAGTGATGTAGAAGTCATACAGAATTAGTTCTTAAGCACTAGTTCTCAAAATCATTCTTTAAAACGAATTTAGAATCATAATAAGATTCTGCTCAATGTGTTTCAGAATTAGTTGTGAAACCACTAGTTCTAAGGATGTTATTAAAAAATCTGAAGAGGTTGTGATTACACCAGTTCTAGAACTAATGATTTTAGAACAAGTTCTAAAATTTTTCCTGGGTTTGTAGTATATTTATGAATATTTGAATTTATTTGGAAAATTTGCACTAATTTGAAAATTTGTATTCAATTGTACAGTTTATTCAAAAAAGTCCATTTATAAATATCGTTGATAATTTGAACTATTTATAATCTTATTTAAGTTTGTTGCTTTAAGGGAAAATTGGTATTTGTTTTGAAAGATCATATAAGACTATTTGTAGTAATTTTGTAACAATGCTAAACTTAATTTAATAGCTCACATATTTTATATAATTGCCAATACATAAAATTCTAAACTTCATTATCAAAATGACAATAAACTTGACCTTCAAATCCATCAATTTCAACAAAGTTCATAGGAACAACATAAAAAATATAAAATAAAACAATACAATAAAAGAAAATATATATCTTTCTACTCACCATATTACTGCGAAATTGATTATCTAGAAAATGTGCAGCCACATGGGCTGGCAACAAATTGTGCAATATTCTTTTATTTGACTCTTGCAACACATCCATTTCCTTTTTCTCTTGAGATGCCTGCAACTGCCACAGAAAATCTAACCTTGCTGTCCACTCAACTAAACGACCATGGACAAGGATGGCAATCATAAAAATTAAAATACGAGCCAATGAGATTAAATGAAGTGGAATCGAGGAGCTAAAATATGTAAATGTGTTTTTGTTAAAAATAGATAGAAAGTAAAAAAAGGTGTTAAAACAGAAAGGGGTAAAAGAAAAGAGAAAAACAAATTTATATCAGCAAGTGAGATATAAAAGATGTATATTTTTGAATACTTACTTGACACGACTGTCATAACAATCAAAAATATTCGTGTGGGATAGTTCGATAAATAAACTATAAATGACACCCATCATTATAACCAGCAAAGATTTAAATACTATGGGTAACCTAGTTTATTTATTTAAGAAAAAAACAAAAAAAAAAAAAAAAATATTAAAAATAATTTACTGATTAATGTTATTTGATAAATTGACTCACCTTAAAAAAACCGATACAGATAATAAAGCAAATGTGGCTGATAAGGATACATATTGTGGCAGAGAACATTTCCTATGAGCCTCACTTTGATGAGCCATCATAAGAAGATCTTCCTCAAGAGTAGGAGTAGAGGTAGTTATATTACTAGAACAAGGATGATCAGAAACACAAGTAAACTGGAAAAAGAACGAATTTTAATTAATTAAATGTTATTATACATATTACTATCAAATTCCAACTTACCACATTAACTTGACCCACTGAATAGATTAAAATCACCGTAAATATAGTTATGGCCATACGTAGTGTAAAGCTTTGCGATAAATCCCAATTAATCCATTTCAAACGAACAGCCAACAAAAGCATTAATACCGCACTGACCCACACAAAAGCCGTTAGAAATAATAACAACAATATCAAAGTTCTGGGTAAAGCGGTAACTTGTAAAGCTGCTCCCAATATCAACAACAATAAAGAACAGCCCATAGCAGTTGTAAAGCCTAAATCAAAATCTTTGCGATATTCTCTTTCCTTATCACTCTCACGGAATCTTAGTGTTATACGATCCACATGTTCAGATTTATCACAATCTACCGATCGGGCATTGATGGCTTGTGAGAGAAAACGATTAACACGATTTGTAGGCTGATGATGAACCGAAGAGTGACGCTTGCGAAAGGGTCTCTTAAATTTATCGGTTACTTTGGACTATTGTGTGTGTTTATTTTGTGAAGGGTTAAAATGAAATTTAAAAGAATTTTGGAAAAATAGAAATAAATTAAATACTTTTTTTTAGAAAATGTGTTTTTTTTTAGTTAAAAAGTTATATTAAATTGAAAAATAAAACAAATATTTATGGTTTTTGCAAATAAATCTTACATCCAGAGATTAAATGTTAGTATAAATAACTTTTACATGCAATAATGTATTTGAAATGTTGATTGGTCGATTGATAAATGTTATGTAGGATTACAAAGCTAGACATGCATCTTTAAATGGATTTTTCTTTTTTTTCTTTATTTGGGAATTTTTACAAAATTTACAAAAAATCATACAATGAAAAATAAGTTATTTTAAACATATTTTTTATGAAATCTATTTTAATTTTAAATGGAGGGAAAAAATCAAATCAAACTTAAATTCATGCAAAAATTGCAAATAAATCAAGACAAAAACTTTGTAACTTGTCAACAACTTCTTGGACAATGAACTTGAAAGTATTAAATGATTTCTATGTATTTTGTTTGAGGAAATTTTTGAATTTTGAAGTAGATTGCTATTGCATTAGGTCCATATTTTAGCAATTTTTTATCCCTTGTCAAGATGAAGTTAAGTTTATATAAATAGGATTTGCACAGGAAATTGAAATTTGTTCATACAATTTTGGAATAACTTTAATTTTTTAATAAAAAGAAATCTATACATATAATTTTCTAAAGCACTTTGCTCTTTCCAAAACTTTCTGAAGCTCTCAGAAGATTTTGAAATTTCTATCAGGGATCGGAAATAGGCTTATTTTTTTAGTTTATTTAATATATTTTAAAGTTGATTTTGGTTTAAAACAATTTTAAATTGATATACTCATTGTTTGCTCTAGGACACACATTTTGTATTTAGATCAGGAAGTGGTGACCGAAGAACTTTTGTTTACACATCAATTTATATTATTTTACATTGTAATTTTGCTTGGAATGTGCAGGTTTATAAACTAATTAATTTTAGTTTTAAAAAATCAAATAATTAATATTTCATCGAAATCAACATTCTATAATTAAAAAATTCGAAAACTCAACTCCCAAAAAAGTTTAAAAGGCAAAAAGTCCAAAAGTCGACTTTACAATATCAAAAGGTACCTTAAGGGAGGGCAACAATATAATTTAAAAACTGTAAAATAGTTGTTTTTAAAAAAGTAATAGTAGAAAGTTATAAAACTTGGCTTTAAAAGCCACAAAATGTTGACTTTAGAAAGATAAAGAAGCTCTCTTTAAAAATTACAAAAATTCGACTTTAGAAAAGTCGAAAAGTTGACTTTAAGATAGTAAAAAATTAACTCGAAAGAGTCGACTTAAAAACGTAAAAATAAGAAAATAAAAGAGTTTAAGTTACCTTTAAAAATTGCAAAAATTTGATTTCTTAAATTTCAAAAACCTACCTTTAAAATGCGAAAATTTGATTTTAAAAAGTTTAAAACATGGCAGAAAGGACGATATTAAGAAATGCGATACTTGACTATTTAAACAATTTATTTAACAAAAGCACAAAATATAGATATAAGACTTTTAAAAAGTAGACTAAATAAATTGAAATAACACCAACAATTTTGACTCAAGAAAGTCAAGACATAAAATAGCCTAAACGTTGACATTAAAAAAGGCGAACAATTTTACGTTAAATATATCGAAAAGCTAACTTTAGAAACGTAAAAAAATTGGGTAAAAAAAGCAAAAAAGTTGACATTATTAAAAGTCGAAGAATAGACTTTTTAAAAGTCAAAAAGTTGACTTTAAAAATAGAAACACTTTTAAAAATGTTTCTTTTAAAAAGTCTTAAAAACATCCCTTATTAAAAATCTACTTGAAAAAAGTGAAATCTTTAAAAAGTCGAAAAATTGATTTAAGAAAGTCAAAACTGGATAGAAAATCGATATCGAAAAAGGCGAAAACTTGATTTTTTAAAACATTTAGCTTAAAATAAAAAATGGAAAATAATAATATAAAACTTTCATAAAGTCAAATTTAAACATCATAAAAGTTAAAAAAAAAAAAATCTGAAAAAGTCAAGAAAGTGGCCCTTAAAAAGTCTAGACTTTTCCAAAAAGTCGTATTATTTTTTGGAATTTCTGGAGTCAAATGGGAATTTACAAATACAATTTAAATTGTATTTTTAAAATGATTTATTAAGCATTTCCTAAAACGCAAAGACAATTTTTTTTAAAAGTCATTTAAGTTAAACTAAGGAACATACGAGGCGTAACTCTCATATTTAACAATCCAAACATTTCCTCAAAAAATACATTAAACAATTAGAAATATTTCAATTATAAAAGGAATTAACATCATAAAAACGCAACTCAAATATTAAAATGATTAACTATCAAATTTTATATGCAAAATAAAATAAATGTCTAGCGATTTTATAAAAAATTTCCCGACAATTTTTTCACCTTAACATACATATAAAATCGATAGTTTATATAAAATAAGGAAAGAGTTTATGGATAAGAAACAAACTGCAACCGAAATAATTATGAATATTTTTATTTTTTTTTTCTTTTGCAAAAAATTTAACTCAAAAGTAAGAACAATTATTATTATTATTTTTTTTTTCAAAACCAGCAAATGAATGGAAGGGTGGTAAAAACAAAAACAAATAACAATTTTTTAAAAAAAATATTTTTTTTTGAAAAAAATTTTTTGTTTCAAAATTAATGAATTTATGTTTTTGGTTTCGTTTCTGGCAAACAACAAATCTCACTTTATTTTTGTGATTATTAAGTCTATGAATGCGACTAATCGTATTCGAAGTTGAATTAGAAGTTGTTCCTACTTGTATGGTAACACCGCCACCTGGTGGTGTTGGAGCATGTAAGATTTTTTGTAGACGTATTACCTAGAGAAAAAAACACAAAAAAAATGAAACACAAAAACAAATGTATAATAAACAATAAACACAAAAAAATAAAACATAAATAATAAGAATACATTTAATTAAATTAATAAAGATTGATAAAGTTGAATAGATGAAAAGTTTGAGTCAGAATTTTTGACAGAGAGAGAGATAGAGAGAAAGAAATAAAAAGTTTTTGAAAATAATAAAGTAAAGAAATATAATGTTTAAAAAAATAGAGAAAGAAAATATAATAGAAGAAATAGTAAAAGTTAAGATTTTATAGAAGTAGAAGAGTTTAATTATTTAATAGAAAACTAAACAAGAAAAATTATTTTATTGTTTTGAAAATGTTTTTTATTTATGAGTTTCTGAAAATTTATATATTAAAAACAAAAATTTAATACCAATAAATACCGAGTTAGTATTAAAACAAATACGTTTGAGTTTTGAAATTTAGATAATTTGCTTTTCGTTCTTGGTCCTAAAAGAGTTAATTGTGTACTAAAGGGCACATTTTTTAAAAGAGGTTCTTTAAATTGTTATAATTGTGTACTAAAGGACACATTTTTTAAAAGAGGTTCTTTAAATTGTTATAATGAAACTTAATTTTTTATTATTTTAAAATTTCGAATTTATTTAAACTCCAAAAGATCCCAGCAAAAACTTTGGTTGCCATGTAATGAGTTAAGAAGCTAATATAATGGCTCTTCACTACTTACACATTAGCTGAATAACTCATTATTTTAACACGGTGATGACATTAGAAGCAACTACTTACCCTATACATTACTTAGATGTCATTACAATAACTAATTACTTCCAAGCTGTTAAACAGCGCATTGATTTTAAAGCATTACTGAAGTCATGATAAGTAATAACAATAGGAACTAGTTATATTTTAGGTTATAAATAAGTAATGAAAAGTCAGGATATAAAATATTTTTTTGTAGTTGTAAAAATATTTTTTAAATTTTAATTTAAAAAACTTAACAACAACCAAAAACGTAATTTAAATAAATGTAATAAAAATAAACTATTTTAGATTATAAATTGATTCATACGCAAATTTTGCCTTTCATTTATGTATCCCTTCTTCAAATATATGAATTGGTAACTGAATATTGGTAACATCAATAAAAATTAATATTTTTAAAAATCTGATCATAAATAATTATTTACATTCGGGTTATAAATAATTAGTTACTAAACAACTTCTATGTAATGCAGACAGTATGTTGTTGACATTACAAAGTAACTACATCTGTAACTATATGTCATTACCAAGTTTTTGCTGGGATATTTTGTCTGCTTAAATTTTGTTCGAAATTGTTAGTTTATCTGTAGCACAAGAGTTTATCAAATTTCAATTTGTGTTACGAGTTCATTTAATTCAAGAAAATATCCCTAGAGTAAAGTGAACCGGTTCAAAGCTAGTCACGTGACAGGTTCTCAGGGCTAGTGACCGGTCCCAGTTCCGGAACTTTATATGAAAGTAACCCGTCACTTTTACATGGGTTGTCATTGGAGGTGGCTAATTAGCCCCTTGGGACAGGTCACAGGATAGGCCCCAGGACTGGTCCAAGAGGACAGGTTCAAGGTCGATTAATATAATAAGAATTTGATAACAATTCTTTCTTTTTAAACATTTTTTTTGTTATTATTATGTTTATTTTTATTTTATAATTTTCCGTTAATGTCGATGGCGGCACCCCGAATTGAACCCATGTTCATTTAACGTATGTTATGTTTTTCAGTCTTCAACGCAAACCACTCAGTCACTGATTGTTATTACGCGCGAGTTGCTAATTGCAAACTTTTTGGTAAAGTTTTGAATTTTTGTAAAATTTCGTATTTGTTAAAATTTTTAGTAAAATTTCAAATTTTGAAATGGTTATATCATTTAAATAACTGCAACTTGAGTACAGTTCACAACCATCTAGTTACGGACATACCACAACTGTTCACACCAACTGAAGTTGCAGAGGCCGTTAACAACGCTAAGCCTTCAAAGGCGATTGGCCCAGATGGAATTTCCAGCTGATGCTTAAAAACCTGGGCGAGCATGGAGTTGAGTATCTGACAATGGTTTTTAGCCTGTCAGTGAGAAGCCTGGTCATACCCAATGTCTGGAAAATGGGTAGAGCCATTCCGATTTTCAGACCCGCCGATTTCCCTCCTATAACCTGTCGCGAAGACTCTCGAGGCTCTTCTCCTAACCCAGCTGTCCTGTCACCTACCGGCAGCACGTCACCAGAATGTATTCCATAAAATGTATACCACCACCATAGCATTAACCGTCGTAGCCACTCAAATCGCGCATGGCTTAAACCAGCAAAGGCCATATGAACATGACCTGTTGAAAGCTTTTGACACCGTCAGTCATGTTACCTTCTTTTGGACATCCTGCAGTCCGCAATGCAAACAATTTCAAGAGATGGATAGTGAATTATTTAAGTGGCCGTCAGTCGTTCGTAGAGTTTCGAGACAAATGCTCAAAACCTCGTAGAGTTAAACAAGGAATTCCTCAGAGCGGTGTCCTGTCGACACTCTTGTTTAATTTCTACCTCTCGAAACTTCCAGTGCCTCCACCAGGAGTTGACGTAATATCCTATGCGGACGACTGTACAATTACGGCGATGGGCCAAAAGGTTAATGAAATATGCGGTTTAGTAAATTTCCACCTTCGATAGCCTCTTTACCTTCACAACTCACGCATAAATTGCGAAGTAGAACTAAGGTCCTCAAAGCACTAGCCGGCAGCACTTAGATGCATAGGGTATTTGATAAAGAAACGTTAATAGCTACATATAAGATTATTGGTCGGTCAGTGGTAAATTATGCTGCTCCAGCGTGGACTCCTTCGCTGAGTGAACCCAGTGGAGAAATATTCAAAGCAGCCTTTGTGGACTCATCCCGTAGAAGTGGCGCGACCTTCAAGCAGAACCTCCCGATAGCTATTACAACAACATGTAACATGTAAGTAAGTTGTATGAAAACGCTTATTAATTTTAAAGAAAAAAATATTATAAACATATAATTGTTTGATTGTGCTGTTCATAGAATAGAACTAGAAGTTTATGTGAGAGCCACCCTATTCTAAATATTCAAAAAATTTACTCATTTTTTTTTAAATACAAAAACAAAATATATGTGACTACATGCATTTTGTTGTTGTATGAATTAGGTTTCTGACAATTGAATTAGATTTTTTCCTCTCACATAAATATCTAGTTGTTAATCTATGGTGCTTTCAATAAAGTTTAGCACCTGCTATTTTATTTGACGATAAAACATATCATATTTTTTTTGTAAATTAATTAAGGGAAATACTTTTAGAAAGGCACATAATATTTTTTTCTTATTAGAACTCAAAAGAGGCTAAAGTGCACAGTAAAGTCAACATTTTAGTCAGAAAATAAAACGTCATTAGTTTTCCTCCTTTTATTTAATGGCTCTTCTTGCTATTTGTTTAATATTTAAGTATGCTTAAACCATCTTAATTAGAAACTAATAATAAAATATTATTGAAAAATAAAATTATCGCTTTTTAATTTTCTTATAACCTTATCGAACTTTTAAGCAAATCATCTAAATCTGTCAAAAACTTTTTACAATTTAGAATTTTGTTTTTAAAGAAAGAGAATAATTTGAGCATCTAAAATGTTTAAGTATTAATTTACATATTTATAAATATTTTAAAGATCTAATTTTAGTTTATTACAATAATTTTTATTTGCACACAACAAAAAATATCTATTAAAATTTATAAAGTTAAACACAAAATTTACTAGAATAATAGAAATCTAAAAGAAATTTCTATTTTTAAAATAGAAATTTTACTAAAATTATTTTCTATTATTTAAAAAACAACACTACAAATATTACACCGATAATTGTTAGTTACGATTTTACAATATAAATAATTTGTATTATTTATTTATAACAACACATGTACAAATATTTTTACTACATATTTATGCACATGTTTTTCTTTTAAGGCAATGTTTTATACAAAAATATTTCTCTCTTTATATTTTCATATAAAACAAATAACGTAGACTTTAAAAAACTTAATAAAAAAGATTTTAACTGAAAAAGGAATAAAAAAATAAAAAATTAAACTTACCGCATCCTGAAAAATAAAACAAAAGAAACAAAATTATAAACACCCAAAATAAATTATAAAATTAAATTGAAAAAGAGAAAGATTTTTTTAGGTTAAAGACAAAAAAATAATTAGAATTTAGATAGTAGGTTTAAGAATTGGTTTTGGTAAAAGCGAAATTTTGATGCCAGTTTAAAGCGTGAAATTTTGAAGAAATCAAACAATTTAATAAACGAATTAAATAAAGAGCCAAGCCAATGTAAAGGTAAGAAAAAAAGAAAAGATAAAAATAAAATAATAAAATAAATTAATTTTAAAGCTTTTAATGTAACTAAGCTAAATTTTCAATTTATGAAAATTGTTTTTTTTTTATTTATTTATTAAAGGTTAGTATTTTATTTTTTGCTATTTTTTTTTTCTTTTCAATAAATCATGCAATTTATTAGCTTTTTAAGCGTAACTACTTTTTATATATATATTTTTTTAAATAAATATTATTAAGCAATAAAATTCATATTTTGCCACATAACTACTATATAAATTATTTAAATAAATAAATAGCATAAATAAATTGCTTCTGATTTACCTTTCTAGTACTTTTTTCCAATTGATTATCTCCTCCTGCAGTACTGCCTCTGCCACCGCCACTACCAGCAGAAGAAGGAAAAGATCCTGTGGCTATATTGGAAAATGGCACAGGTTCGGAAAATTTAATAGTATGCAACAATTGCATGACCACATTCGAAACATTGCGGAATGATAATTTACGACGAGATCCAATAGCAGAACGGACACCTAAGGTATTTAACATTAAAGGCTATAAAATAATAGAGAAAAAATTCATTAATATTAATAATTTATATCATTTACTTTCAATATATCTCTTACCTTACGCCTATGAGGTGGTGGTACTATAAAATATGTATCAACACCATGATCTCTTAAATATGAAGATCTTTGATCACCATGACCAGCCTCTACTTCATATTCACCAGATAAAGCATCTAAAGTGGAACGAGTTACATGAACTCTACCAGGTTCACCACCTGATTCCATGTGATTGGCCAATGTAACATCATTGGACCAGACATCAAATTGCCATTTACGTAAACCTAATACGCCACATAAAACACGTCCCGTATGAATGCCGACACGCATGTTTAACATGACATCGGTAGCCTCAACCACAGAACTGAAAAATTATATTAATATCATAAACATAAATTATAAAATATTAATTAATAATTTCATATTTAACTTACGCTATTGCATCAATCATATCTAGACCCATTTCAACTGTACATTTGGCATGATCTTTACGTGGCTCGGGTAAACCTGATACACAATAATAACAATCTCCTAAGATTTTAATACGTAAACAATGGTTATCCTGGGAAGAGAGATAAAAAAATAACATACAATTTTATTTTAATATTATTAAATTACCATAAGTTAATAGTATTTGTGAAAAAATAAAACTTACATGCGCTAATTGATCAAATCTACCAAAAAGTTCATTCAACAGTCTTACTAATTCCTGTGCACTACACTGAGAGGACAATACAGTAAAGCCAACAATATCCGCAAATAGAATGCTGAAATAAAAATTAAATTAAAAATTATTTTTATTGTTCTACAGAAAACTAGAGAAGAAATTTTGTTAAATATAAAGTTAGAAAATTTTCAACAATTTCTCAGTTTTAGAAGCATTTATCCAAAAGATTCGAATTGTTATAGACGATGGAAAGGGGAACCACTATGATAATCGAAAGCCCGATCAAACAGGAAAATTGGCATCCAAAAAATGCTCTATATTTAACATAATCTATTATGCGCTGCTAAAAGAGGGTAAAACAATCACGAAAAGCCTTTACTGAACACTAGGGTGGGTCAGTTCTTTTTGTAGATAGGCGTATAGCAAAAATAAAATCTACAATAAATTCTAAAAAAACTTGTCTAAGAAACTGTGGGTCTAAAATAAAAACTTAGCTCCCGCCGAGAGACATATAAATTGGGGAAAATCATTCAATTTAACAACAGTGTTTTGATATAATTGCTGCTATCTCAAAAACTACTCAAGATACAGATCCGAATTAGGTTGCAAATAATAGGTAATGAGAGCACCTTCAAAATGGAATTTCACATTTCAAGGTCTTAATTATTACAATTTTTCTGTCGAATTTCTTAAATTGTAACTATTATATGCGATTTTTATTTTTTCTTTATTAATAATTATTTGCTTTCAATTAATATATTTTTATCGAAATAATAATAATTATGATGGAGAAAAATTATATATATTATTTATAATAGTTATTTTTTAATTTTTATTTAAAAATCATTTTTTAATAGTTATTGAAAAATATAATCCATAATAGTTAAAATTGTGTATAATTTTAAATTCATTTGGTATTTTTTCTTTGAAAATTGATAAAAACAATATACGTATGTTCAATTAGGTTTCTAATATCATGCGAGGCTTGAGATTATGAAATTTCAATGATATTCGCAATTAATTATTATAAAAAATTATTATTATAATTGTTATTAAAAATATATCGAAGAATAATAATTATTTAAAATTTATATTTTTCAATAATTATTTTAATTAATTTTTAAAATATTAGTTAAAAAATAATAGTTATGGGTAACTTATATTTATATATTATTCAATAATTATTAAAAATCAATTTTTTGTAATAACTCTTAAAAAGTGCCAATTTTTTGGATTTCGAAAATTATGATAATAATTATTTTGGGTCCTTGTCACATTTTTTTATAAATAAAGGTTAAAGGTCATTGGTTAAATCTTAAGTCTTGGAAAGCTATATCTCGAACGCTATTTTGAACATTTTGTCAAAATCTGTATTTTAATACAGATTTCCTATACTACTTAAGTTTTTAGAATAGAGAGTTGCTTGCATACTGAGATATTTGAAAACACAGTGGCAGGTAAATAAAACATTCTATTTTCCTTGGAAAAAAATATTTGTTTTTCTTTTAGAATTTTTTGTCAAAATACACTTTTCTAAATGTTTTTTGCTGATTTCGATTTTGTTATACGCCTGTCACGTTTTTTCTCACTCGAACAAATTGATAACACATTATTTTCCATTAAATCTATGAAATGTTTTTGAAATACCTTAGAATAAAATCTTCATGTTTATAGGCGGGGTTTTCATTTTAGACCCATACTTTCTTTGAGTAATTTCCTTAGAATTTTATGTAGATTCCGATTTTGCTATACGCCTGTCACGTTTTTTCTCACTCGAACAAATTGACCCACCCTACTGAACACACTTGATCTGTATATAAAGAGTTAGAATATGCGACCAAAGACTAAGAATATGTAAAAAGTGGTACAATCTATGGGGGTCCAAAAATTATTAAATCCACCAAGTCATTCATCATGCTAAACATGCTTATCTATCAGGGTTAGCCCCGAAAAGAACTTGATCTTAACTAAAACACTAACTTTTAGTACGATTGTGAGATGTTATTAAAAAGTTGTAGTCGGTTGTTGGCAATTATCACGAAGTATAAATTACGTTATTGACAAATGAAAGTATTTTATTTGCATAATACTAAAATTCAGGAGGCATCAAAATATTTTGAGGATTTATAATTTTATGAACCAAAAGGATATTCTCAAAAATAAATATCAGCCCCAAATATTTCGCAATTTGGGAAATTTTAAAGTAATATTGTTTTTTGATATTTACGAAACCTTGCAAAAAATAAAATTAAAAATATTTCTTTTCAGTTTATATCGATTAATATTACAGATTTTGTAATCATTTTGACATTTTCTTAGAAGTTCTTTAAGTTTAATTCTGATAAAGCCAAAGCTCTATTTTTAAATTTTTTTAAAAGTTTCAAATTCAAACCTCTACCACTTTAATAGAAATGATTAAAACGAACAGAGGAAACAAATTTATTATTTTAAGCTAAAATTTTCAACACTGTTGAAATTTTTCTTTTCCCCTTTCATTATTTTACTTGAATATTATGTATGAGAGAAACTATTAAAAAACGAGAAAAAAAGATATAGTCGATCAAGCCCGACCATATGATACCCTTCTTTTTTCTAGACCTGTGGCCAGTTGTGGACCAATACTTGTATTACTTAAGCGTGAAATAAAACATACGAGTACAGAATTCTACGTCAATACTAATCCCCTATTTTTATAAGACGAACGAAAAATTTGTCTCGTCAAAATGTATGGAAAACAACAAATAAATTTCAAATTTATTTTTATGAATTAATTTACTTATGGGTGATTTTCGGAAATGGGTCTTATATGGGGGATGTGGTAAATTATGAATCGCTCTTCGTAAAATTTGGTTTATAGAAAAAATTTATATTTATAGAAAACATATTTGTGTGGAATATTAAATTCATATTAACATTTTAAGGGGATTTATGCCCGTTAAAGTGATTTTCTGAAGAGGGATTTGTATATGAGCTATGGTCAATTATAGATCAATCTTCATGACATTCGGCACTCAAATTTAAACTTATATGGAACTTATATGGGCAAGTTAAAATATTGTTACATTTAAGAGATTTATATACGTTAAACCCCTTTTCTGAGAGGACATTTATAGGGGCTATGTGAAATAATGTACCGATCATAACTCATTTTAATAGGCTTCATCCTAGGATTATAAGAAATTTGTCAAAGTTCATAAATTTATGTTTAAAATTGCGACCTGTAGTTTGATTACAAGGTTTACATGGACGATCGAACATCGTTACATCGACTCAGAAAGTGATTCTAAGCCGATTGGTATGAATTGAGGTGCGCCTTAGAACAATATTTTTGGGTTTTATAAACGTCAGTACAAAAGCATAATGGTGGTATAGGGTATGGTGGTGTAGGGTATAAATAGTACTTTATAATTCCTATTGAATTTTATTATAAAAAGGAACAATTAGAAAATATTTTTTTATTTTTCCAAGGTTATTGGTTTGAACCTGCACTGAAAAAAATATTTCAAATAAATTTTTAATAAAATTATTAACTGACTTTATATTGGAATTTAATTATATGATTTATTAATATAATTAATTTTCCAATTGGTTTACAGTTTTGTTTTTTAATAAATTGACAGCTGTTAATAAAATATAAAGAAAAATTAAGGATTTGTCTATAAAAATACAGAAATAAAATGAATTTAAGAAAATTTCCAAAAATTTTCAGCTCAATACATCTATTTAGGGGAAAGAAGTAATAATAATATCAATTATTTTAGTTATTAATATTATCATTTTGATGATTGGAGCAAAATCAATTAAAAATTAGTTAATATTAGTAATTTCGTAATTGAAGTTAATTTTTACTTTTTTCTGTGATGTGCTCAATTGTTAATGAGGTTTTGCAAATTTTAGAATTATGATTTATGTATAATTCTATACAACCTTCGCGTACAAAATTGTATTGTGATACAATTATAGAATGATAATTCTAAAATTTAGTTCATTGATTTGTATTTAAATAAAATGCAACAAATCATCTGCATATGCCTACATATTGTCTGATTAATGCAGGTTTAATTAATTTGGATCTTGAATGAGGATTATGGTAAATTGCAGAATAATATTAAAAAAATTTGATCTGATAGTTTAAGGTTACTTTTTACTAACAAAAAATATAACTACATTTCCGTAAGTAAGTTAAGTAGTATTGCCACTGAGCAACTTTTCAAACAAAATTTTAAATACATTATTAATTGGCCTGAAATCAATTTAATTCAATAATGTATTAGGCTGCTAGCATTGAATTCAGTGTACTGGCTTTATCTAATATCAGTAGGGTGCCCAGCTTGTTAAAATTTGGGACTAGCACAGTGTAATTATTACAATTTTTGTTTCCAACAAGAAATTAGATCAATATTATAAATAGGGTAGAAGAAGAAACAATCGCAAAATATTGCTAACTATTCTCTATAACATTTTATGCATTTTAACTTCCACCTTCTTTAGTTTCTTATAATATGAAAAGACACCACAATTTTACATAAAAAAACTGCAACAATGAGTTATATAAACCAAGTTGTATAATTCTTAATAAAAAAAAAAAATAAATAAATAACAAAGAAATATTTGTTATAAATTATTGCTTACAAAATCTTAATAATGTCTGTGGTCACCAGAGCGTATGATTTATTTTTTGTTTGTCTTCCATTAAATAAAAATCATACGCAATGTGTTTCACAGAATGCTGTTTAAAATAATAAAAGAAAATGTACTTCCAAAGGATTTCTTTAAAAATAAAAATATTTCACTTTACACAGAAAAAAGTAAAAATGGACTTCAATTACGAAATTTGTAATATTAATTAAATAGATGCAATGAGCTGAAAATTTTTTAAAATTTTCTTAAATTTATTTTATTTCTGTACTTTTATACACAAATATTTAATTTTTCTTTATATTTTATTAACAGCTGTCAATTTATTAAAAAACAAAACTGTAAACCAATTAGAAAATTAATTATATTAATAAATCATATAATTAAATTCCAATATAAAGTTAATTAATAATTTTATTAAAAAAATATTTGAAATATTTTTTTCTGTGTTATTTCAATTTAATAAAATTCTTGGAAATTAAATTGAATTATTATCTTCTTTTTAAATAATTTTCACAAAATACCAATGAATTGTTCTAAAGTGTTAAGTAATTGTGTTGCATAATTATTTGTTTTTAGGATTTTAACTTTATTTCAAATAAGATTTTTATTATTCACTTGAAATGGAATCTATAAAGGGATATTTTAGCTTATTTTATTGGTTTGGTAGATAATAATGAAAACAAAATTTCTTAATTTTCATAATTGTTGCCAGGTCTGTGAGGTCTTCCATTAAAAAAATAATTTTTTGATATTTATTTTAATATTTCCCATTTCAAATTAAGAAGATATATTCGCTTAATACAATTTAAAATTTTTTTTAATTAACAAATGATTCAAATTGTCAAAATGTTATAGTTTATTTAACCTAAATGTAAAAAAATTGTCATACAGTCAATATTCATAACTTTCATAATGTGATTTCATACACAGCAATACATACTCAATATTTTTAATTAAACAAATTCAATCTATTTTGAGCTTTTTTTTTATTATTTTTAATTAATAAAATTGAATTTGTTCAAAAAATTGTATTAACGCGGAAGATATTTAATAAATAAATTCAAATAAAAAATTATATGTACAAATTGCATATAAAAATTTATATTCAATTTAAATTCTTAAAATTAAAATGCACAAAAAAAAAAAAAAATAACATTTACCCAATTACGAGTGCATACAAACTATAGACTTGAGCAGGACAAGCCAAAAGAAAACAATATCCAAAAGACCATTCCAACCGCCAAACCAACCAATCAACTACAAACATACATACGTTCATTCATTTTGGTTTTAAATATGACGTCAATGCGATAGAAAGAACAAATAAAATTAAGGTTTATCTCTTGAAAATTACATGTATGTAACCAAAAATTTATACGGACTAGTACGTAAAAATAAATATAAATTAAATTAAAAATTCAAATTTTATTTTATTTATTTATGCATTTCTGGTTTATTATACATACATATTTAGAAGTTTATATAATATTTTTGGGTGATTTTTTTTATTTTTTTTTTGCTAAAAATTACTTTTAAATTAAAAATGAATTATTTATGACATTTAAACAAACATTTCATTTAAATCAACCAAATTCATCAATCATCACAATTTGAAATGTATTTATGTTTTGAGTATGTACGTAAAAATGTTTTTGAATTTAGTAAAAATACCAAACATATGTCAGTTTTTTTTTAGTTATAAAAAAAAAAAATAAAAACGGTTTGAATAATGAAAAAGGGCATAAGGGTCATATTTTCAACTCAAATAAGAGAAAAATTCAAATTTTTATAGGAATGAAATTTATTAAAGATTTGTAATTAATTGGTTATGAAATTTTGTTTTATAAACGATTTATAATGACTGAAAATTTGATAGGTAGGGCTTGATAAAGCATTGAGCCATTTTTGATTTATGTCTTTTTTAGGGAATAATTTTTTTTTTTTTTTGACAAATTCTCTTAGATGTTCCAAGATTGATAATATGTCTTCATGAAAACTTTTCTCTTTAATTTTCTTTAATACAGGACATTAATCCTGTAAATTACTTAATGTCTGGGTTTCTTTAAGCATGTATAGAAAGCTTCTAACTACCATCTTGAGAAATTAATTTTTTAATTATCCTTGTTGAGAAGAGCTGCCAGATACTTTTGAAGAAAAATCCTTAAAAGTTTCGAAAAATATTCGCATTATTGGAAAATTTAAAAAAAATCGGATAAAATCGATCATATAACATGTTTGGGTTTTTATTTTATGTTTTTACAATACTGTTACATAAGCCTAGAGTAAAGTAACAGGTTCTCAGAGCTAGTGATCGGTCCCAGTTCCGGAACTTTATATGAGATGAACCTATCACTTTTACATGGTCGTTGGGGTGGAAATTATTACCTTGCGTCAGGTCACGGGACTGGTCCAAGAGGATAGGTTCAGTGTCGATAAATACATTAAAAATTTAATAAAATTTTTTATTAAATTATGTTTATTTTTATTTTATAATTTTTAGTTAATATCGTTGGAGACACCGCGAATCGAACCCATGTTCATCTAACGTATGTCATATTTTATAAACTTCTACGCTAACCACTCAGCCACAAGTTGCGCGCAAGTTGTTATTTGCGCACTTAACAAACATATTATAAATTGACTCTCAACTGTTAAATAGTGAGTGTGTTTGTATCAACTGGATCTCAATTGGAACTTTGGTGACGAGTTAGGTGTTAATTGGTACTCAACTGGTACTTAGGGACCGGTCCATTACTGCAATTGCCACAAATTTCCCGCGGGGAACCTTATTGATCATGCAGAGTGTTGTAGATTATTGTAGTGAAAAAAAGACCAGAGTCTCTGCGGCGAATTAAACCTACAATATTCAGACAGAAAGTCTGGTTCATCGCTAACTAGCCTAACGGTGCACCATTTTTGCATTCTTTAATTATGTTAAGAATAGGGTTTTTATCCCTATAATTCCCGGGACGAATTTCCCTTGAATTTTGGCAATTTTTAACTTCCCGATTCCCGGCATTTTTTGTCGGGAATCCCGGGAATTAAAAACTACTACAAAATGTGCAATTTTATCATTTTTAAATACCAAAAATTCTATAAAAAATATTGTTTTACCATCTAGTTCGACCTATATATGTAAATTCTACATATTTTTTTGAAACATCCGAATTCGTTTGACAGCATGGAATTCTCTATTTTAGAAAAATTTATTAAATTCGTGGAATTCGAACATTTATTTCTATTAAAGCATGTAAACGAAAACAAAATTTTACATTTTCAATTGTAAATATTTTAGTACCTATATAGGGTATCTCAAAAATGTTGTATTTTTATGAAAATAGAGACTCCAGAGAATACAAACACAGAAAAAATTATTACCGTCTTTTTTACAATTAACTCAGTTGTTTAATTTTCCATCAAAATTTAATAAATATTTTCAAGAAAAAAAAAAAAAAAAAATAAAAAAAATAAATATATATATAATAAAATAAAAAATACACTTTTGTATAATATTTTTTCCTATACACATTTTTAATTCATTCAATCATCTACTTAATTGATTTAATTAATTTATTAATTGGGAATTTTTTTCTGTTTTGTACTTTTTATAGTTTTTAGTAATTGATATAATCATTCTGGTGAGAGGTGCAAATTTAAACAAGTTTATAATTGAATGAATTATTTTCATATATAAATAATTGGTGACTTTTTTCTGTGAATATGCTCATTATTTTTGTTTAAAACTATCAGTCGCTGAATAAATATAAAAATTGTAAAAATTCAGAAAAAAATGTTGGACACGTTCTTCACACCATTTCTAAAGAACTGTTGTAAAGGTTCACAATTTTCTTACATTTTACACATTTTTTTGACGCTATTTCAACCTTTGTTGTAAAATTTTTTAACTGCTTTTGATCCTTATTAATTTTTTATGACACCCATATTCAGCGCGTTTTACGGTTTTTTATCATAACCTTTAACCTTACTTTTCGATGCCAAATCCAGCCGGAGGGTTAATCAACACATTATTTAGTATTTTAATTCATAGATTATGACATTTTCTTTTCTTTGATGTATCATTTACCGAAATTATAATTGTTGAAGTTGGTTGATTCAGTGTTCAAAAAAATGTGCTCAAAATTAATTTTCTGTTATTTTCCAATTTTTAAGATTACGAATTAACAGTTTGGATTTAAAAAAGAAAAAAAAAAAAAAAAAAAAAAAAACGTATTACATATTTAAAATCGTCGGACTTCGCAAATTCAGAAAAGTATCCGATCTATATCATATTGCTTACAGCGACTGAAATATTTACGTTTAAAATGTAAAAAATTTTTCGTTTACACATTTTTTAAAGAAATTTGTCTAAAATTTTTTTTTTGATGTTTTTCAATTTTTAAGATATTTAGTTGATTAATATCTCGAAACTGAAAATGTAAATGTATATATATATTCTCAAGACTTTACAAAATCAGAAACCTTTTAGCTTTTTCAAATACTATACACTGTATCTTAAATATATGGAAATTAAAATGTAAAAAATTTGTGTTTACATGCTATATAGAGTCAGAAATCGTTTATCTGATAGTGCAATTAATACATTAGTAGTTTTAAATTGTAATTTCATCTCGCTTCGAAAATATTTCTATACATAATTTTGTTAATTTTTAAAAATGTATAAAGGAGTTTTCAAAAATTATTCTTTATTCTCGCTACGATTGAGTTTTCCTGTAGGATGCTTATCGTTTTTGCAACAGTAGTAGTCTGCCAAAACTGGTTATGCCCCTCAAAAGCAAATTCTGTAAATTAAAATTGAAATTAAATTTTGAATCTTGTGGACGGTTGTTCCGATATTGAACAGTTCAACAGCTTTATATTCCTTATTTAGGGAATCATCCTTAAGCTGGAAGGTAGTGAAGGAAAAGAACTTCATATCTGTTTGAGATAATTTGAAGAGTCTATCTTGTCTCGCATTCTCAATTGAATCAGGCGGACTGACACAGGATCACATTGCTTCTGAATATTTGGCCAGGAGATTGATTATTTAATATCAGCGATGAATTTCGAGAAAGAAATCCGTTCATCAAGACAATGCGACGGAAAATGGTACTGATTCAGGTAGTTTTTCTCAGGATCTTAGACTTTCGATATTTTTCAGGTTAGCAATGCACTATTAAAGTGTTTATTTCCGAACGAAACATCACCATGCGGTAATATTTATGAACCCTTCGATGCTATGTGGAATATAATCGAATAGTCACTGAGGGAAACGAAACATACTTGTGAAATATCCAAAATTCTCTGACGCTTTTTGAAGCTTCAATGACCGAAGTTATATATTTCGAATCGTAACTGACAAAGAGCCGAAGAATTTAACTTTTCGGATTGTATTGAATGTAGTCTTAGTTTGCCGATTAAGAGCCGAAAATCTTATCACATCGGATTGTATTTAATATTTGAAACCAGTAGTTAGCCAATCGATAGGTGAAGCATTCGTCTCGTCGGATTGTATTTAATAACTCCTATCATTAGCCGATTAAGAGCCAAATAATTCCATAGTAAGTTTCATATAATCGTAGACACCAGGTCGAGGGCAGAAGTATTTATGTATCTCGATGGATTTTATTTAATAGTTAACACATTTCTGACTAAGAATTAATCTTATCAAAACTATCTTTAATTTTTTATTATAGTTAGGTACCTCATCGTTGCTGTTCATGTTAAACAGGAACAAGAAAACTCTGTAAACTATCAAAGGAAGCAGATCTTTGAAGAATGCTGAGTATAATCCAGCAGGAAACCAAAACTGCATTACATAGGAAGAAATTTTATTGACAGAAACTTAATTCACATTAGGGATGCCAATCCCGAAAATCCCTGGATTTTTCGGGATTACAAAATCCTGAATCCCGGGATTGAGTGAAAAAAAATTCCGGGATTTTAATTTCGGAATTTATTAACATAAATAAAATCAAAAAAAAAAAAAAAAAAAAGAACTAAAGGCAAGACAGAACATAATAACATTTACAGAAATTTTTCAAAAATATTTAAAAAATGTATTACATAGATAACAAGAAAAGTATATTCGGTCAAGACCGACCATATGATACCCTACACCATTCCGATCCACATAGTTTCGCTTTTACTTATTTAAACCTTATTTATGTTAAATATTAACATAATACTAACTAATTTGTGCAAAATATTATTAAAATATTCCTATTATTAAGACTATATTCCGAGAGGATATTTGTATGGGGTTGAGGTGAAATAATGGACCGATCATGACCAATTTCAATAGTTTTCGTTGTTATGCCAAAATAAATATATGTGCCAAATTTCATCTTCAAAATTGCGACCTGTACTTTGTGCACAAGGTTTACATGGACAAAGTTGAGTGTTGGGATATTTTTTCTGTGCGTTACAAACATCAGTACAAACCCATAATAACACAACCAATTATGGCGGTGTAGGGAATACAAATATTATTTTTTGCTTTTTAAAATAGGAATGAATTTCTTTAACTGAAATATGTATACAAAATTAATTTTTCCTTATATTTAAAATAAAAATAAATCCCGAAAAATCCCTGGGTCCCGAAAAATCCCGGAATCATATAATTTTAAATTCCGAGATTTGTAAAAACCAGTCCTGTTTGGCATCCCTAATTCACATAGTTAAATTTGAAGGGTTCCATTTGATTAGACGCATGACGGTCACATTCTCCATGACTAACCTCTTTAAGATCTACAAGAGCTTAGACTGAAGGTATGTTTAGACTAGTCAAATATTTGACCAAAATGAAGTAACCACTACATAAAATATAAAATACTTCTCCATTTAAATGGGAAAATATTTTTTACTTGTCATTAATCATAGCTGACATTTTACAGAATATTGTTTGACGCTGTTTTCTTTTATAAAATATTTGCAAGATCAAACAATGGTTAAACATTTTTTTGTAGAACTAGTGGTTACGCAAATTTGGTCAAATATTTGACAAATGTTAATATGGCTTGAGAATTATCATTATGTAACCATTTTATGATCTATATAGTCTCAAAAACGTCTTCTAGACATTCCAAATTATTTGTCAGAAGTATGGGCTAGTTTCATCATGAATTCTAGAAGCAGCAAAATGGGTCTATAGTCCTCTGAGTACACTCATCAAACATTGTGAACTAAAACCTGCTTTTTTGAATCGTGGCTAAATAAAATCATTAGTAGTTAGATTATTTTTTTTTTTTAGAAATCAAAAGTATTTGCCTATGTAAATGGTCACCAATTTCCTCACATAAATATGTATACATACTTATTGTTTTAAGGGTTATGTATACTACTAATTCCTTCTACTAATTCTATGCTATTAATTCATTCTACCCTACCTTTTGGTATTCAGTTGAAGCATATATCTCGTTTTAATTTTGGTTAATTTTTTGTTGTTAGGTTTCCTTTCATAGAATAGGAATACGATATGTGAAGCTTCACTTTTCACCTCAATTTAATTAAATTCATATCTGATACCTTTTCTTTAATTTTAAACTATTTTCACTTACACTCAATTTTATAAATTTTTGCCTCATAAGTAATTTTTCACTTGAACATATTAAAAAGAATATTCCACTTTTTGAAATCAGGCCAATAAGAATTTTAAGTGTAGTCTCCCAAAAACGTATGCTTATATTGTATACAAATTGTATATAAAATATTTTAATTGTACTAAATAATTACTGTTTAAAAGCAGATGGCTTTTAATGCAATTTATATTTAAAAATACATAAATATAAAAGAAATTAATAAAATGTTTATTTTAAAAGTTTGCTAAAATTTAAATTGAAAAAGGAAACTAAATAAATAGTAATTTCCTGTTATAAAAATGTCTTTAAACTTACCTAACATTCTCATGCTTTTGTATGTAAATCCGATGAAATTGTCCAGCCACCGGTGAGAGTATATCATTTTTCATTTGCATTGCTACATGCTGAGGTAGTACCGACAATAGGAGTCTTTCTAGTTTTTCATTTTCATCCTGTATCTCTAGACGTGCGGCAATACAATTGCGTGTGTCTAGAAAAGCACGACGTTGGGCTCGTTCCATCATAATGTTGACAACGAGACCGGCCACATTAACACCAATAAACATAACAATGTTGGCAATAAGCTTGGAGAGTAGATGGAAAAAAAAATATTGTAAAGATATTATTAAAATTTGAATTTCATAAAAATATCAGTTTATTTCAAACAAAGATTCGAAAGGCTTAATTCTTTAATTTATTTTCCTAAATCGAATTAAATTTATTATCCTAGTCATTCTTTAAAGCATTCAAATTAATTTAATTCATTGAATTAAATTCTTTGTACTTCATAAGAGTTGAATTAATTCAGCTATGAATTAATTCCTTAAAGAATTCATTCATCAATTATACAATTCAAGCTTAAAAAATATGTTAAATCATTCAAATTTTCTTCAATTCAAATCTATTACAAATTAGCTTTAAAAAAGACTAAAAACAAAATATTACAAATTGAATGAAAGAAAAATATTTTCATTAATTTTGGAAATGATTTGAGTTAACAAAAATTGAATGAATTCCTTATGAATTAATTCAATAAGGAATTAATTCTATTCAAACAAAAGCCTTTGAATTAAGCTATTGAATTATATATTTGAGAATGGTATTATGGAATGAAAAAATTCATATTTTTTAATTCAGAATTAGGATTTAAGGCAATTAAGCTAAAATTTAATTAAGTCTTTCGAAGCTCTGATTTCAAAAGGTTCTTATAATTTTTTATAATAATTTTCAGCCAAAAATGTTGTTCATATGTATTCTAATTTCAAAAACTTCTTCTTGAAAATAAGAGATATTGATTCTGTGTATGTTGTATACATTTAGTTGAAAAAGATAAATATAAATATAATGATTGTTCTACTTTTAGTTTTTCAAAAATAAAAGCAATTAAATCACTTTAAATAGTTTTGACCTACAAATCCCCTTTAATCTAACGCTCTTAACAAAATTAAAACATTTAATTATACAATTTCCTCAACTGTATTAACTCAATATTGTTTTAAGCATTACAAAATAAAAATAACTCGTACCACCCTTTAAACAAACAAATGAATGAACTAAATTTTTTTTTTGTGTTTTTTCGCACACTCTCTCTCCTATACTATGGTAATGTGTGCGTATGAGCAATATTTAATTTTCTCCCATGAATTAAATATTTCTCATACGTAAGTGGTTTAATAAAGTTTAGCTGTGTGTTTATAAGAGTAAAGTTTATTTTAGCACTTAAACAATTGACCTTTGCGTTTAACCGCAAAATGAGCTAAATTAAACCAATAACCACAACTGAAAAAAGAATTAGCAAACATAATTGTTTTTATAAAAAAACTCTCTTTTCCCTGACCTAATGGGAATATAATTTTTATTTTTTTTTTTTTTTAATCTATTCTATTTTTACTTAATCTATTAAGTGCTTTTTTTTAATAAATTCAATTGCTTTAACTTACCTGATTATATTCCAAATAACGAAATGAATCCGTAAATATTTTATATACAGTTAAACTAATATGCACCAAGGGTAGGATTATACCAAAACAAACAGCTTCCCAGATTTGTAATGGCATCATGGCATATGCCAAAAAGACCACAAATACAATTTGCCAAACACCTTCGGCCATGACCTGTAAATCAACAATAAAAAAGGAAGAACAAAATCAAATAAGTAAAATATTAAATGTGCAAACTGCTAGGATTACAGATTATTGATTGTAAACTATAAAGTGTGTATTTGTAGTTGAGTGTCCAGATTAATTAACACTAAAAAAAGTATACAATTACGTTTTATTGTTGTATGACATGAGAAATATGATCATCAACCATGTAAAAACCAAAAGAGAGAAAACGAATATAAAATCCAATTTATCCATGAATGAAGGTCACTGTAAAAACCATATACTAAGAATGAAAATTCAGTTTATAGAATTCAATTAATAATGACTGAAAAAAAAAACGTTAATTTATAAAACACATATCATATGAATATGATATGAATAAATTCACTGTTAGGTATTCTGAAAGGTATTCTCAGAAAAAATAAAGCGAATTTCGATGAAATTTGTTATATGAAGAAGATAATATTAGAAAGTTTATTAAATTTTCCTTTATGGAATTATAACACTGGTAGACAAAAAAATCCTCCCCCAAAGACGAATAATTGAACTTGATGCATTTTGATGTGCTAAACACGAATCTGCTTTCAGTTTTTTTTTTCCATTACGTCTGGATTTTTTTTATGGGCGTGTCGAATTGTTTTTAATTTCCTCATAACTCAAGAACGGTATGTAAAATTCAAATCACCTAAACATAATTTTTTTTATGTGCTCAATAGTTTCGAAGTTATTTCAAAATAAGTGTCAAAAAAAAAAAAAAAAAAAAAAAAAAAAAAAAAAACCTTTTCATGCAAAATTTAATAAAATAAGCCATGTATCTTCAAAATTGATGTACAAATCTTGATTTTATATACAGTTAAGTAAAAATACCTATGTATATATAAAATTGAATAGAAATACAGTTGTGGGCAAAACAAGAAACAAAAAAAAAAAAATTTTTTTCTTCCAACAAAAGTAGGTGGATTGTGACGAGGTAAGCAAGAATCTGCTTTCACTTTTTTTCTATCTCGTACTGATTTTTTTTTATGGGCATGACTAATATCATCACCTTATTCAGCAGTTACACTATAAAAATTCGAGATTGGTTTGTCAAATTTAGGCTATAACTCCAGAACCGTTTACACGATTTTGATAAGTGATACACCAAAAGATGCATAAGAAAATTGTCTTCAAGGTATGTCAACAATATTTTTATTTGCTAAAGAATTTCAGAGTTATGGATCAAAATTTTTACAATTTTCCAAAAAAAAAAAAAAAAAAAAAATAAATATACGAAAAATATAAACTGGACAAAAAATTATGTAAATTCTGCTCAAAGACAATTTAAATCGAGTTTAATATATCTTAATAGGACAAACCGTTCTTGAGTTATACAAGTGTGACTGCCTAAAGTCGTGGTCATAGTAGTCATGCCCATAAAAAAAATCAATACGTTGTAGAAAAAAAGTAAATGATGATTCTTATTAAACACGATTAATTTCATCTAATCCACCTAATTTTTTTTTTTTTTTTTTTTTTATTTAAGGAAAAACAAATTTTTTTTCCCACTTGTTTATTTCCACTTTATGGTAGGTATGCATGGGTATCCTAACTTAACTATGAATGCAATCAAGATTTGTGCATCAATTTTTATGTTACGTGCGTGGCTTTATTTATTCGTACTTTTACCAGCTTTGAGATAAAGATGATAAACTGAAACATTTTTCTTGTTTTCACTTTTAAAAAGATGTTTTAGTTAAAAAAAAAAGAAATCTTGAATTTAGCATGAAAAAAATTTTTTTCGGACATAAATTTCGAAATATCTCCTAAACTATTGAGCAGATAAAAAATTGTTAGTAGAACGACTTAAAGCCAATTTTATTTCACATTTCATACCGTTCTCGAGTTATAGTAATCGGCTTATTAAGATGCAGTATTAGAACGACTATAAAAAAAATCTCGACCCGATGGGAAAAAACTGAAAGCAGATTCGAGTTTAGCATACGGAAATCCATCTAGTCCACATATTTCTTTTTGAAGGAGCACAAAAAATTTTTTTTGTTGACCAGTGTAATTTATGATTTGATGTTTAGGTCGTTAAATTATAAATTTGTATCACTATAAACTAATTTAAATAAAGAATACTTCCTTAATTTATTTATATAGTAATGAATAATTTGAAATTGAGAAATTATGCAAATAGTTCTATATTATTGTAATGTTGTGTTTTTTCGAAATTAGCTATATTAATAATACAACTAAATGGTTATTTTTATTCATTATTACCTCTGACTCTTCCTTTAAAAAAGAAAAAATATATAAATTCAAAAGGAAAAATATTAAAATAAATTAAATGCATATAAAATACAAAAATATAATTTTTGAAATAATTACGATATTAACTTTAGTTCATACTATATAGTATAACATATGTGAAACTATTGTCCGTGGTTTCTTTATATTATTTAACTGAACCTTTTATGATTTTTTTTATACAAAAGGCTTTTAACATGCCACATGCATCCAAGTATTGTGATCGAATAACATTAAAGTTGTTACACGATTGTATTTATGGTTAAGAGACCAAACGCGAAAGTTATGGACAACTACTAATTTAAAAACAAACTAATTATTTTAAAAGAAAACTACAAACAGTCCATCCACAAAGTTTGGCGTTACTAGTGATTGAAAAAACATAAATCTAGACAAGCTAATTTTTATTAAGACAAACTACAAATTTGTGTCTGCATTTATTCATTTATAAAAGGGAATATGCATGTCATAATAAGTCATGTTAAAAATACTAACAACAAATAAAATGGCATACTTTATGAAGTAACCTCAAAACAAAGTTGTTAGTACTAGAAATCTGATTTTGTCTTGACTTCAATAACTGATAAACTCGGTATACTCTAGACAAATTTGTATCCTGATAAATTTGAATGTTTTTTTTTTTTTTAACAAATAAAACGACGCACAGCGAACTGAGCCTATTATTCAGTGTTGCCATAGTATTTATTGGTTTAATCAAAATGTTAAAATTCATTTTATTTTGTTTTAACCTTTAGATCATCTAATTATATTTGTATGAAATTTATTTAAGGATGAATCATTATTATACTTTATAAAAATAAGTACACGCAGAGAAAAAGCATTTCTCAATATGGTTGACCCAACAATATTATTTTCATCGCAAAAAAATTTTTCCATCGCAATCATTCTTATTATTGAATATATTTTATTTTAAAAACAATTTTGTTGTAGCAGTTATACATTTGTTCTTAATTCACAATTATATTGTTGGCACAACATGTTAAGCAATATGTTTAAATTAGAACCACATTATTGTTGTTGAAATTCCATATGCAAACAAATTATTTTCAATACTTGAATATATTATTGTGTTTGAAATTTTGAATTGACAATAAAATTTTTGTTTTGTATTGGCAACAATATTAGTGCTTAACAATAAGTATACTTGCTGATTTTTATTCAGTTTAGTGTGCTTCTGTCGGCAAGTTAAAAATGTATTAGAAAATATATTGAATGTGAATTATTTAAAATAAATTATTTTAATTAAAATTAAACTAGAAATAAATAAGTCTTTCAGATTGTGAAAATATTTTAAGTGGATAATATATAAATAAAACTACATAATAGGTTATCTTCGGAGTGCTAAAAAAGGCGTCACCTTGTATGAGTATTCAAGAAATTTCTCAGGTTTCATCATCCAACGGTCTTGAATTTATCTTTTTATACCAAAGTGATTTATTTTACATAACTAAATTATAATTAATTGTGATAAAAACTACGATAAATTAATTGTTTTTTTTTTTTTTTTACTTACTTACTTACTTATAAGTACATGAATCAAGCACATATACAACAAATATATGGTTACAGATCGCCAATATTTGTATTGTGATTTAAACATATTATTGCTATATACATAAATCAAGTACATAAACAACAAAAATATGGTTGCAGAACTACAATATTTTTATTGTGATTTAATCATATTATTGCTGTATACACGAATCAAGTAAATATACAACAAAAATATGGTTGCGAATCGACAATATTTTTATTGCGATTGAACCATATAATGGTGCTACATCTAACCATAATATAATTTACAAACAACCATAAAATTCAACCATAATATGACAGTACTCGATTATGGTTGCTGTTCACCATATTTTTCCTTTGCGTCTATAGATATTTTTATAAAACAGTTAAATGACATTATTGCAATAATATTTCAAAACGAAATTATTGGTTTAGTAATAAGTAATTATGAATACTATTGCTTTGATTTTCATGTAACTACAGAACTGGGCGGAATAAAAAGTTTGATGTTTTGTTTTCATTAGTAAAATCACAACTGTTGCTTAAAGTTTAAATTAAAGTTGACAATATTTTAGAAAATGTTTGATATGTTGACCAAAGTTACACATTTTTTTGTATAAAATATTTCATATTTTATTTTTTATAATCTAATTGATAAAAACACCTACATATCTACAACCAAATATTTGCGAATTTAATTTTTTTTTTTTTTTCAAACCAGTAAAATTTTAAAATACTGGAAAAATTACTCGACTTTAGAGTCGTCCTTTTTTATGAAGACTATTCGTGCAATAAAAACGAGACACATCCTAATAATTTTTTAGGAAAATTCCCGATATATTGTGGTAGTGTGGTCCAAAGTTCCTTTTTGCGAGCTACATTTAAATGTTACTACATTCATATCGTCATATCATATCGGCATAACATCAAATTTATGTAAATGTTTATTAAATTTTATTTTTCAAGAAGAGTTAAAGATGTTTATATAACGACCTTAAAAATGTTGAACTATAATGTTAATAAAAATTTTATTTCAAATATTCCATATTTGGTTAATATTTTGAGATAGTTAAATAATATTTAAAAGATTTAAAAAAAAATATACTATATTTTCCAAGATGAGTTTTATTAGCTTACATTGTTTTTCAAAACATATTAGAACTCGCGACGCTGAAAATGAATTTTGATTTTTCTGGAACTTTAGACAACTTTTCGGTAGCTCATAGAGATGCTCAGAAATATACGATATTATTTCGTCTACAATAAGAATCTCTCGCAGCACATTTTTCAATTATTTCATTTTGAAATGTCTCGTTCGAGCCCTATCCTGCCTTCAACAGACAGATAGACAGACCGACATAACTAGATCGATTAAGAATCTAACCAGGACCCAGAAAATACATACTTTATGGGGTCTTAAATGATTCCTTCGACATGTTACACACGGAATGACAGAATCAATATACCCCCCATCTTTTTGATGGTGGGTTTAAAAAAATGGTTTTCGATATAACTACTACCAGAGAACTATATTGTATTATTTTGGTTCTATTTTTTTAAATATTTATTTGTAAAAAATTCAAATATCCTATTTTTTGTGAAAAATTGCAAAATGTCGTACTTATTTGGACTTGATTTTAAATTTTTGTTACTTCATTAAATCAGCGTCCCAAGGGCCTTTCTTGCGGTACCAAATGTACATATTAATTCATATTTTCAGAAATATGATAAAAAAAATCTGAAAAACCCAAAAAGTACCTTTTTTTAATTTTGATCTAGCTCAAATGTCAGAACGAACATTATAAGAAACGGTATTTTAGATTGAAGTAAATATTCATTTAAGGTGGGAACATCGATATCTTGTATTCTCTCCATACAAACGGTACCAACATAACATACATACATATATACATACATACATACATACATACATACATACATACATACATACACATTGATCCAAAAAATGTAATCAATGAAAGTTCATGAATAAATACTTTACTTTTAATATGTAGATATATTTCTTCACTGATCGTCCTTTTTTCATTTTTCTAGTTCTAAACATCACATGATGAGGTAAAAACTAAGGAACAAATCGCTTTTCATTAAACCAGAAAACCCAAGGGAAGTTAAATTTCAATAATAGCTAATTTCTGAGTGCATAGTTAATTTTATATCATAGTAAAATAAGAAAGTGACCTCGTAAGCACAGCTGATTTGCAATTTTTTCATGAGCGTACCTCGTGAAACTATCAAATTGTTTTTGTAATACGTATGCAATATTTTTTGCGTTATTTTTACTCTTTTTCTGCTTTATTTTCTCATTTTCTGTTCATAGAGTTTTGACATTATTTGCAGTATTTTTAAACTAACAAAATACAAGCAATTGTTGTTTTTGTAGATGTGCGGCCAGTTTTTAATTACGCTATGATTTTTTACAGAGCAAAATAGATAAAGATAAAAGATTTGATACTTCTTTATTTTCGTATACTTTTATATATTTAATAATTTGTTTCTTAATTCTTTACAATAATTTCAATGTCTAGAAACAAATGCAGTCTGACAATATCAACATATCCTATAAAATAATTCTTTAATATTTAACCTACTGTCCTAAATATAAAAACTTGAAATATGTATTACAATAAATAGAACAAACCGAACTTACCTCTTTGGTATCTACCGGAAACACGGAACCTAAAGTTGGCATCGATACAATACAAATGGCAGCAGTAAACAATAAAATGCCATAACACAGACAAGGTAAATGATGATCTTTGATCACGCGACATTGTAACAATATTAAAATTATGGCAAATAACAGGCACACAAATGAATTGAAGACATTCTGCAAAAAAAGCACAAAATATTTAAAATTAAACAATAAATTCTTAAACCAAATATTTATTCAGCAAACACATTTTTTAATTTTTTAAATAAACATAAACGAAAAATTCATTTTAAATACTTTAAAAACTATTTTCAACATAAGTTTTAATTAACTTAGATAAGTTATTTGTTTTAGCAACTAAAAAACACTTGTTATCTGTACTTACATGAAAAGTAGGAGCATTATTATAAGCTAAAGATAAAGCTGCCATAACACCACATAGCACCACAACCAAAGCCACTACACCTAGCACTGAAAAGCGTTGCAATTTCAACGTATAACGTTGATACAAACACTCTAATTCATCATTTTCAAAACGCAGTGTATTCCAGGGACGACCACGTGTAGCTTTAACCGCATGATCCATGATAAAATCAATTTTGGCTTAATTTATATAATAGTAGTAGTTAGATAAACAAAAAAGAAATATTTAAAAAAAAATAGTAAAATGCCCAACCAACCACCACCGCCTGGTAGAGGCGGTCTTTTAGAAGAACGAAGCCAAATTTAAATGATTTTTAAAGGTATGGACAAGTTGTAGAAATAGGCATTTGTAACTGAAAAGAGAGAAAAAGAAAATAAATTAAATCATTAAATAAAAATGTAATTAATATGTATATTAAAATATCAAATAAGAAAGAAAACAAGTCATACTTATATAATATAATAATTTCTATTTAACTACTTTGTCAATTTGCTTATAATAAATCATTATCCTTGTTAGCAAACATTTATATTACGTATTGATTTTCTGTTTATACACATGTAAAAACTTTTCTAATTTCTCCACATTTTTAATTTATCATTTAAATCATCTACCACCTTGTAAAAAATCTATAAATAATTTTCACTTTCTCTGTGATTTGTTTACAGTTTTTCTCTACACGAATTCTTCGACTACAATGTAGTGCATGTGTGTAAAATTGTATATAGAAAACGTACATATCAATGTATTTGTTGCATGCTACCAACACTTTAACAAATTTGTTTAGTTCATAGCGGAAAAAAAAAAATATTACAAAAATAACAACGGCAACAATAACCTTACCACAAAGTGTGGGAAAAATTGACTTTGTAGTTATACATTCAAATACATATGTATATTTGTATATTAGTTTGTGGCATGGTGTGGATAGAAATAGAGGAGAAAAATAAACTGAACTGAACACGAATAATTTTATGCTTCGTTAACTGTAAAAATTCTATAATTATTTACAAAAACAACAATACAACACCAGCATTTTCAACATCTATCGCATAACATCAAGAAGGTCTATATGAGATAAATACCTATTATATACCCAGTGTAAATTGTGATAAGAAAAAAATATATAAAATGTAAAATTTAAAGAAAATTTAAACTGTATCTATATATGAATTTGATTGAAATTATGATTGATTTATTTCGTTTAATATAAAGAATTTTTATTTGCAATTGATTGGCATTTTATATACTAAAAAGAATAATTTAAGATTGAAATAATTTATTACCAAATTTAAGGAAAGATATTTTTGTCATTGTAATGATGAACATGACCTTGGAGAAATAAGAAAATTCAGAATAAAAAAATTGAATTGAAAATAAATAAATAAAAAAAAAAAATACCTTTATGGTAAAATCAGCAAAAATCATTAAGATTTGTATAAACGATATTTGAAAATAAATTTGAATTATTTGAATGTTATATTCGGCTCGACCCACCATCAACTTTCTCAAATTTTACGTTATATGAGAAGTGGGTGGTAAAGTGGGCGGACTACGCCCATTTTTTGTTTCCGAGTTTACATTGGTTCTTAAACTATTTGCACAAATTTTCGTTGACGTTTCACCTTATATAGGAGGTGGGCGGTAAAGCGGGCCGACCACGCCCATTTTTGGTTTCAAATTTAATATCGACCCTCGAACTATCTGTACAAAATTTCGTTATCGTACACGCATTTGTTTGAGAGATATCACCAGAAAACTATGAAATGAAGCTACAACGGACACCCTGTGTTTATAGAATTTTGGACATAACTTTTTTGTTTATTAACCGACTACTATGACCACGACTTTAGGCAGTCACACTTCTATAACTCAAGAACGGTTTGTCTTATTAAGATATATTAAACTCCAATGGATAGCAACTTAAATTGTCTTTGAGTTGAATTTACATAATTTTTTGTCCAGTTTATATTTTCGTAGTTATTCAGTAATTAGTAGCATAAAAATTTAATTTTTTTTTTTTTAATCGTAAAAATGTTGATCCATAACTCTGAAATACTATAGCGGATAAAAAATATTGTTGACATACCAATTTTCTTATGCATCACTTATCAAAATCGAGTAAAGGGTTCTTGAGTTATAGTCTAAATTTGACAAACCATTCTCGAATTTTATAGTGTGAACGCTGAATAAGGTGATGATATTAGTCATGCCCATAAAAAAAAAATCAGTACGTGATAGAAAAAAAGTGAATGCAGATTCTTGTTTAACTCGTCAATATTCACCTAGTCCACTTATTTTTGTTTCAAGAAAAAATAAAAAAATATTTTTTTTGTTTTTGCCCACCACTGTATTTCTACTCAATTGTATGTAACATGGGTATTCGTACATACCGTTCTTGAGTGATGAGGAAATATGCTAGAGTAATGGTCTTACTATGGCTGAAATATTAGACACACACATAAAATCCAGAGGTGATGGAAAAAACTGAAAGTAGATTTGTGTCTAGCACATCAAAATGCATCAAGTCCAACTATTCGTTTTTGGGGGAGGATTTTTTTGTCGACCAGTGTAATTCTATTCATTAAGTTTTAATACAAATTATTATTGTATTTGTTAAATAAGGATAGATTTGGCTATAACTATTGTTTCGAAGTCTTAATCCTTAATTCACTCGTAAAATTACCCTACATTTTTTTAGATTTAGCCAAATGGGTTAAATCTATTTCAAAATTAAAAAATAGGGAAAACTGGAGTAATATGCCGTATGAGGTAATGAAGAAAGTTTTAAATCTTTCCCGTATTTTGAATTTTATTGGTCAATGTTTGTCAATATAGCACGACATTTCTAAATAATATTTCATCTATGAAACCTCAGATTTTATTTCTTTTCTAGCGCAAGAAATTAAAATATACTTAAAAGATTTTTTATGGGCTGATGTTTCTAAGGAAGATATCCAAATTAGGATAATTTTTAAAAATCGAATTTTTTTATTTTGCACATATTTCAACTGCAAAACATTTTTGTTCCAAAAATGTAATGATTTTTCAGATCTGTACTTGTCGTAATAGTTAAGAAAATGCAGTGTATTATACAGGGAAACACTGATTTTGCGTAACGGGGTTTCCCAGTCAATTCGATTTGTAAAATTAAGATGTTGCACGATATATTAAAGCATATCTCGAAAACGACTTGTCTGATTTTGTTGAAAATAAATCTAGTTGTAATTGTCTTCAAGAAATATTAAGCCCATTTTCTGAAACAAATTGAATTTTATACGAAATTGCATACGTCAATTTTATTTTTAAATTCTAGCATACTTCCGGGGGGAAAATATATGTAACTAGTGGGAGCGGATTTGAATGCAAATGCATGTTTTTTCCTGAGCGTTTGAAAATTATTTTATGTATCTATCTATCCGAATCTGACATTTTACTAAAAATGACATTGATTTGATCGAAAATGCATATTTTTCTTAATAATGCCTATACACTTGCAAATTTTTAATTTTTTTTCTATTCGTTTTATTTTTCTAACGCGCATAGCAACCATAGAGGAAAGAGAACCGGTTAAAAACTAGTCATGTGACAAGTTCTCAGTGCTAGTGACCGGTTCCAGTTTCAGAACTTTATATGGGAGTAACCTGTCACTTTTTCATGGGGTTGTCATTGGAGGTGTATTATTATGACATTGGCAGATGTCATAGCATAGGTCACAGGACTGGTCCAAGAGGACATGTTCAGAGTTGATTGATATCATAAAAATATGAAAAAAATTTTACTTTTTTAACTTTTTTTTATTATTTTTTAAATTTATTTTTATACCTGCGGGAAATTCGTGGCAATTGATTTTTTTTTTTTTTTTACTTTTCTGATTTTTAAATTTATTTTAGCGGTTATTCTCAAACAAGTTATTAAATAATAATAAAAAGATTTTAATAAAAATCAAATTCTTTTATAATCAGCTAAAGCAATTTAGCTGAAATTTTACATAGAACCTGCTTAGCTCACTTATTACCAGTATTGACAGTTTAGACTTTTTAAGGCTAAATCTAGCCTTTTTATTTAGCTTTTACCCTCAAAATGTTCTTGATTATTATAATAGCCTTAAAAATGCTAAAATTTTAGTATTTTAGCAAAGAAGAAAATAATTTCTTATTTGCTTTTACCAATTTTATTTTTACAGAATCATACATGTAAGCATTTTTGTGTATTCATTTTTCAAATCAAATATAACTTAACTCATTTCATGGACTTACTAAATAAATTTTTATAATTATTTTGTTAATAACTTTATTAACCAGAGCAACTATTTTGAGTGTAATATTTAAAAAATCTTTTAAATGCGAAAAATCACAAAAAAATTTTAAAAAATTACTCAAAAATGAATTATTCAAAAATAACGAAAAGTCACTTCAAAATTTTGGGAAATTTTTCATATGAACTATAACCCTAATATGTATGGCAATTTTGTAGGCGAATTTTTCATTCGATCATTTTGTTGGCGGCCGTTCCATGTTTAATTTAAAAATATTTTACTACAGCTTTAAAAAAAGTATGAAAAACTAATGAGAAAAAATGTTTTTAAATAAAAAAGATTCTAGATTTTTTTTACTTTATTTTTTTTTTTTTTTTGGGGAACTTAGCCTTTTCTGACATTTTGTCCAATTTAGCATATTTTTCTCACCTCCTGGCAACACTGCGCATTACACCGAGTGGCAGGGAAGGTGCGTAATAATTTTGATTTTTTGTTTTTTTTTTTTTTTTTATTTAAAACAAATATTTCTGCATAGAATAGAACTAGAAGTTTATGTGAGAGGCACCTCATACATGTATTTTGTTGTTGTATGAATTAGGTTTATTTCTCCCACATAAATATCTACTTATTAATCTATGCATTTCTGTATAAATTATTAAATTTTTAAAACGTACGTAATTTTTCAATAGATGTTTCGCTATAACAGATCTAAACATTTATTAACTGTTTAAATTTGTTCCTGTAGGTAATTTTCGAAGTTGTTTTAGTTTTAAAAATTCAACTTGTGACTTTTATGAAGAAGCTGAATTCAATTGCTGTTACTAAAAGTCAATTAAAACTTGTGTTTAAGAAATTACTCTTGTTACTTATACCAACTAATTATAAAAGAACCAACGAAATTGCTGCAGAAAAAGAAAAATAATATACAAGGTAAAAAAAAAAAAAAAAAATAAAAATTTAACAATAAACAAAATAGTTGAAATAATATAACTTTCCTTTATTTAAAATACAGTTTAATTGAACGTAATCAGTTTTGCTTCAATTATAAATTCTCTTTCCATTTTATGTAAATTAAATTAAAGTTTTAAAAGAAAGAAAATTTTCTGAATTTAGTTCTCAAAAATAAAAATAAAAATATATATTTTCCTAATATTAACATAATTTAGTTTAGTGGTTTTATGTTTTCATCTTTATTTTAATATTTTATGTCAACATCATAAATAATTTAGCGGCAGGAAATGAAACTTAAACATAAAATTATACTTGCTACTCTCATACTACTTTTTAAATGTTTATAAATAATTCACAATATTTTGTAGCTTCTATTGCGTTTACATATTTGTTTTTATTTTTCTGGTGTTAAATATTTATTTATACACACACTAGAGGGATTTAAATAGTTGTTAGTGAAGATAATTTTCCTTAACGCTCATAAAAAGTGTAAGAATCTTGTGTTGTCTATTTCTGTGCTGTGAAAACTTTTCCAGGACAACACTTTGCTTATTGCAAGCTTAATACTATGGGATTTTATGATAAATGTTGCTTATTTTCATTGGGGTTTTGTTGTTAGTATATGTATATGAAGGAGTATGTTGTTGCTACCACTTACTAACCAAACAACAAAGACATAAAATATAAGTTATAACAGCAACAGCAGTAGCATTATAATAACCACAACAATATTAACACAAGTACTGACACAATAAACACAAGTATCACTTTAAAATATTACTCAACACTTTCATACACATGCTCAACTTCCGTTTCCGTGTTGAGTTTTATTTTCATTTTTATTATTATTGTTATTTTTTCTTGTTCTATTAAGTTTATTTTCATTTTTTTGCACTCTTGTCATATACAAAAAGTTTAAAACTACATTTTATAATTTTTTTCTTTTTAAAAGAAAGATTTATCATTTTGTTTCTTGAAATTTGTTGTATAAAGATTTTGACATGCTGACAGGAGTTTTGCACAGTTGCTAAGAAAATGGTTTTTACTTAATTTGAACAAAAACATAGTTTTATAGAATTTTTGTTAAAAAAAAAAAAATACTATGTGAAAGTGTAGAAATACTTTTTTAAGAAATATCAAATATTTTCCAATTTTTTACCATAATTTTTTTAAGATTAAAAGAATTAAAGGTTAAAGTTCTACTTAAATGGTTTTTACAAATACCTTAGTTATCTTATGTGATACCTGTTTTTAAATTATCTAACATATGTAGAAAAAAAAAAAAAAAAATACCATTACTAATAGATAGTTAGTTTTAAAAGGTTGACATTCAAAATAAAATACAAAAAGTTAAAGGTCACAAAAAGAAGCACTAAACCAAGGGCAATATTTTATCTGAGAACTGGTATGAGAAATCATATAGAATATTTAAATATTTGTAAAAAATGTTTACCTAATACCACTTGCTAGCAAAAGATATTACTTATTAAATCAGAAAGGGCAAAAACTGTTATTTACAATTTAAGAAAAAATAAATAATAAATTTCTTAACTAATTGCTTCATTTATTTCAATTAATTTTCATTATTAATAGCTATTTTACTTTAATCAATTTGTTATGATTTGATTGATTTAATTTGTGAAATACAAACACATTTATTTAAACTGATAAATGTTATTAATTAATTTAAAGCTACAAATTGTTGTTCCATTAAATACCATTAAAAATTTGTTAAAAAAATGTATTAGAAAACAATAATAAAAAAATATCTTGTATATAAAAAAAAACAAAACTTGCACACTTATTAATGTATGTTCAAGTGTTTTTTATTTTACTCAATTTACTTGTTGTCTACTTTTTCTCTTCTACAAATATTTACCAGCTACAAATACTTTATAGTTGTATTCAACAAATATATATACTTATGTATTCAATCTAACGCGTCAACTTATTTTTGTCTGTTTGTTGATGTTGTTCTTCAAATTGAAATGTTTTATTTTTGGCAAGTGAAATAACACAAAATTGCTAACAAAAGTTTGCATAAATGTTATTAAGAACTCGCCAACAAAATATGAAAAGAATCACATTTGTTTTTGTGAAATTTGTAGTCTTTTGTCTTTAATTTATGTTCATCACAGAGTGTGGGTTATTAATAACCTTCTTCTGGTTTGGACGTGAAAGGTATGTTGAGTTAATCATTGAGTTGGGAATTTATTGCAAATTTTTATAACTACCATAAAAAAAGTTATGTGGGTATATTGGGTTTGTCATTCCGTATGTAACATGTAGAAATAATCATCTAATACTCCATAAAAAATATATATTCTGGATCATTGTGAAAATCTAAGATGATCTAACGATGTCAGTCTGTATGTCAATTGAAAGGGTCGGGACGGACATCGTACAGGGACAAAATTTGCTCAAATATTCGTCTTGTTTGGCATTAAAAATGAGCAAAATCGGTTCACAAACAAATACTAAAAAATAGGGTGTCTGTCGTTTCCAACCAATTTTTGTTTCCAGCCACTCAAATGTTCTTTTATATGATCTGTTATCCGCACCTTGCTTTTCTAAACATGATCTTATTTTCATGTCGTATAATTTTCAACTACAAATTTCTGTTCAGGTGACAACATATTGTGACTTCATAAACAGTGATTACAACTTCTTGCAGCATGAATTTTATAAAATTTACTGGTCTACCATATACTATAATGAATCCATAGATGATGAATTATCTTTCCTGGAAGGAAATATAAATGGTTTATTTCACGAAACAGTACCTCTGGACAAAAAGTAAAACCATTCGAAAAAAGTCACCAATTAACAAATATGTTAGAAAATGATTATATCAATCACTAAAAACTGTAAAAAATACAAAACAGAAAAAAATTCCCAATTAATAAATTAATTAAATCAATCAAATAGTTGATTGGATGAATTAAACATGTATATAGGATATAAAAGTATATGTACTTAAATTTTATTTTTATTTCATTTTTGCTTGAATAAATTTATTAAATTTCAATGCAAATTGAAACAACTATGTTAATTGAAAAAAGACGGTAATAATTTTTTCAGTGTGGTTCTCACAGGAAGTAAAAAGACTTATTATTAAAAGAGATATTGCTTATTCCCGTAGGAAACGGTTTCGAACTACTCAGCTGCACAATATATATCGTTCTGCCCGAAATGCAACAAATAATTCTATTAGAGATACAAAATCTGTTTACTACTCAAACAAATTTTCTAGTTATAGTTCTAAGAAAACTTGGAAACATATTCGTGAAATAGGAATAGGAAAGCTTACAAATCGTGCAAACATAAACATTGACGCTGATATAATTAACATGAAATTTGTGAATTTACCTATGATTGAAGCTGATCAAAATTTTTACTTCAACTACATCAATACAGCTAATAGTCACAACCAACTCAATTTTATAGGTGTTACTCAACTAGAAGTCTACAACAGTTGCATGTCTATAAAATCTAAAGCTGTTGGATCTGACGAAATAAATCTACCACAAATTACACATATCTTTAATAAAATCATCAGTTCTTATAATTTTCCATCCAAATGGAAAAAGGCCAAAATAAAGCAATACCTAAAACAAATACGAATTACAGATCCATAGCAATTCTTCCATTTCTATCAAAAGCGTTTGAAAAACTTTTCCATAAGCAAATGACCACTTTCCTACACAACAACAATATGATAACTGATCGACAATCTGGCTTTAGAGCTAATCATAGCTGTTTAACTACATTAATTGACGTTACTGAAGAAGTCAGAAAAGAATTTGATAAAAATAACGCTACTTTTCTCGTTTTGTTAGATCATTCTAAAGCCTTTGACTCAGTCGACCACACAATAATTGGATATAAGTTACGAAATTTCTTTAATTTCTTGTCCATCACCACACTCTTATTGTTATCATATCTTGAACACCGTAACCAGTATGTTCACACTCAATCCTTTGACTCTAAATACCTGGAAGTTAAAAGAGGTTTCCTCAGGGTTAAATAATTGGACCTCTTCTTTTTTCATTCTATGCAAATGACTTGGTCGTAAATTCCACTAAAAATCTGGGCATCATCTTTAATAATAACCTAAATTGGAAGGACCACATCTCTCTTTTCTCTCTGGATAACACAATATTGCACACCTATCAAAATAAGAATGCTACTTGCAAAAACATATCTGATGCCCACATTACTCTACGGACGCTTATAGCAAATCAAAATTGAAAGTAACCTTCAATAATATCGCCCGTTACGTTTTCAACTTAAGAAGTCGTACTAATGTGTCATCTTTCTCGCAACAAATCTATGGTCTTACTTTTGTCAATCTACTGAAAACAAAAGTCTTAATAATGTTACATAAAATTATTTATAAGCAGCAGCCTGATCACCTTTACAAACGTCTTCAATTTTCTAGATCAACTAGAGGTAGAATAATTAATACACCACAATACAATAATTTAATATCTGAATGGCAATTTTTCATTCATGCTATCCGTCTTTGGAACGCTCTACCTTATAGCGTACAAAACACTAGTAATGCAACATCTTTTAAAAATTTAATACTGCAACATTACGCAAATTAATTTAATTTTAAATGCAACAGTTAAAAGTTAATGTATAATGTTAGTTTTTTTTTTTTTTTTTTTTATCTAATTGTGAATGATCTTTTATGTAATAATTTTGTATCATTCACACATATTTTATGTAATTATTTTGTAGTAATGTATGTACTTTTATGAAATTATTGTAATACCAAATTTACTTCTATGCTGAAATATAAGACTTTAAGTCTTGTGCATAGAATTACAAATAAATAAATAAAATAACTCCAGTTTATAGTTTTTAGCTGATATCTTTTATAAAAAAGTATTAACACCAATGACATTTTTCATAAATAGATCAAGGAAAAATTTAAACTATGAAATCAAAAAGGGGAGTGGTCCACCCAAAAACTTCAGCCGAATATAACACTCTCACTTGTTATAAATAACATTTGTGATTAAAGTTGTGTCCTTCTTGAACGAATCGATTCAATTGAACGAATCGGTAAAATTAATGATGTTGATTCGTTCTTTCTTTTTACATTGCGTTACTTTTATTTATTTTATTATTTTTTTTTTATTCTTATCCATTAATATCTGCTAATAAAGTGTTCTAAGAAAGAAATGAAACAATTGTTTCAGTTTCGCTGTTGTCTCTTCCAATTAATCGTTCAGACTTTGTTTCATTTGTTGTCTATACACTCACAAACTCATCGTTCAGGCACTGATCAATGTAAAAAAATTAACGAACTGAATCATTTTACAATTTTGAACGATGTGAACGAAACACTAAAATGAATGATTATGCCCAACTCTATTCGTGGAAATTTTTATTGGCTGCATTTGCTTCTTCGCCAGCAGGTTTCCTTTGCAATATATAAACTAAAGCAAGTAGCTGCTATGTTGTCTCAATAACTGTCTCTGCTCACACTGATGATTGCCGTCCGAAATCCTGGGATAATATCTAGTTTGCAATTTAAATGCAATGAACTCCAAGGACAAATTGCTAAGTTAACCCGATTCCGATTCATTAACCATGAGCAACAACGGAGAAATGGGTGTAGTTCTTGGGATTTTAATGCTCACCTTAAGCATTAAAACTCCAGCTTAATGGAAGAGGATCATTGGCGAAACAAATTGGTGAATCTGTTTTCAGCATACTCATCGAGGATGCCACTACAAGGATTATGGGTAATTGCGACTGGCATAGCTTAAGAGAATTATAAATGAGGATACACGGAAGATCATCTGAAAAACTGTAACTTAAGTACAGGAGTTACAGTTCGCGATTATGTCTGCAGATATCAATATATATTACCCTAATGGATATGCGTTTTTCGCAATCAACAAGGTGAAAAGAAGTATTGTTAGAAAATTTCACAATCTTCTTGTCACGGACACACTACAACTTTTAACACCAGCTAAAGTTGCAGAGGCTATTAATGCTGAAAAAAGCATCCACCTTTAATACATACTTGAGTATTTTTTTTAAACCTATTTCTTAACAGCTAGTTATACTCAATGCCTGCAAAATCTTGCAGATGGAGTAAAAATTCCAATAGTCAAACACCCAAATATTTGAGAGTCATTTTGACGCACAAATTACGAAGTAGATACAAGCTCCTTAAAACGCTATCCGGCAGCACTTGGGGAATGAACAAAGAAATTCTATTTACTATTTAGAAAACGATTGGTGTGTCAGTGGTCAATCATGTTGCTTCCGTGTGGTCTACCTCGTTGTCAAAATGCTTCCTTAGGGACCGTCACAATATAATAATATATGTTTATCCATATGTATGTATAACTTTTCTGTGTGTGCGTTATAAAGTGTTCTTTTCTCTAAAGTGTTGTCTACACACAGAAAAAGGATTTATTGTAATTCGTTGTTTTTTATTAAATTTTAATAAAAAGAATCGAAATTTTATTACAATTTACATAATATTATAACTATAATCGATTTTCTTTGATTAGTGTTGTAAATATATAATTGGGACTAAATTTAAGTTTTTGGAGTTGAAAAATTTGTGTAATAATGTGTTTTTGTCTGTACTTAAGCTTGCTTAATTAATTCCAAACCAACAATCGAATTAAATTCAGCTTTTTGTTTTTAAATTCCAATTATTAGTAGTAGCAATCGAAAAATTCTATTGTATAATAAAAACTGTTCAAAAATGTCATTTATAAAAAACTATTAAAACAAATTATCAGAAAATACATGTAAATTTAAAAAATAAAAAACACATTTGACCAAATCGGCGTAAAATTAAAATTTGATGCGTTTGATGCTAGTGAAAGGTAGGTCCATTATTTCTATTCTACATTTTTTAATGTCAGTTCATTTTAAATGTTCTAATTTACAGACGCAAAACGAAATCTTCCTGATATGTACATATGATGTGAAAGTATGAAGAATATTCACATCTAGATAAATTCTTAATGGACACATAATGGTAAAAAAATACATTCTATTATATATGCATAGATTTGTAAAGAAGTTTTCATTCGTTCTTTTTTTTTTATTTAGTACATGCTGTGAATAAACTTTGGCCTCAAAGTCCAACAAGTTGTAATATGTCCTTGGTTTTACCAATAGTCAAATATGCAGTATTTAAACGTTTTGTATCTCAAACTAAGGCATTTATAATTTCTAAGTATGATAATTTTTATGTACATATATTTTTAACATAAATAAAATAAAATATAAAATAAAACTTAAAAATTTAATGAACAGAAAAGAAAGTTAGTTGTCCCAAACGATTCTTTTAATACCTTTCATTGAATTGTTTTTTCGAAACGGTTACACGTTCCATAAATTCAGCAACGATACAGTATTTACAATCGAATTTGAGATAGTTCTTGGAACCGAACAAATTCGTTTGGCTAAAAATTCGGTTGTGACAATGAATCTGCTTTCTCTGTGTATACAGTACTTCAACTGACATTAATGTAACAAAATCCTTTTTGTAGTTTTCATTGGCACACAGCAACATAAAACACTTAAACGTATCTCAAACAAGTAACTATTTATATACATATGGATGCAACATAATTACTCATACGTATAAAAACATATACGTTTGTAAATGTAATTAGTAAAGAAGGTGTAAATTCATATACATACATATATTTGTATGAAAATGTGAACCCACACCATCACATGAGACAAAAGCAAAACCGATCAAAGAGCATAACATTATGTTAACTAAACAGTTTCTCATGGGTTATTATCGAAGTGCACTTTCAAAATTTAACGTCACACAGTTGGAATCTCAGCCGAGACATGTCACTCATTACCTTATCTTTCACGGTAGACAAGAGTAGTTCTAGCTCAAAAGAGATCGGGATTTAGCAATAGTCTAAATGCTGTCCATGCTGTCCATATATTCAACTGTCCAGCTAATCCTACTCTCTTCGTCTAACCAGTAGAATTTATTCAATTTCTTGGACATGTAGAACCCATAGAATTGTTACAAAGAAAAGAAATTTTTGCTGTTATAACAACTTTTTAGTCATGGATGTATATTCGAAAAGTTCATATGTAAGGATCGTAATGGATTGCGATCTTAGTTTTTAAATGTAAAGTTTGTAAGTCTGTTATAGATACACCACGGTTTATACTTAATTTTAGTGCCTCAGCAACCAACAACTTTTGTTTTGAGTGGAGTATTAAAAAACAACTTGCAATTGTTATTAAAGGCATAAAAATAATAAGTTTTTTTACAAAAACGTCTGGAGTAGCTTTTTTTTTGATATAGGAGGTCACTCAAATTAGGTATAAATACAACTTCCGTTCATTATTTTTAATAATAAGGTATTTTAAATTCTACAAACACCTACACCGCATTACTGTTGTTTTGCAAATGTATTTTATTTTCATTTTATTGCTATAAATTTTGACTTGTTAACGTCATTCAAAGTCGATACTCAAATCAACTCACGTGCGTAGCAAATGTTTTATTTACTCATCCAACAGTAACAAAACTGAAAGTAATTTACTTAAAGTATTTAGCTAAGAAACTGAAGGTGGATTATATGATGCGATATTAAAAATTGCCATAGAACAAAAAAAGAATGAATGAATATTTATTCAATTGTTGGCTCTTTGATTTATTTGTTTTCTTCTATTTGAGAATTTTCCTTTCCTCTTCATTATTTTTATTTTTGGCTAAAGAAATTAGCAACCAATATTAGGGCACGCGTTTATTTGTATCTCATTTTGGCATACTACATCAATGCTTTTTGTATGAAGTGCACTCATTGATTGTCACACTTTATTGTTGTTATTTTGTTTATTTAATTAAAATAATTTTATTGTTCTTTTACGTTGAGACGTCTGACTTAAGTGTCAACTGGTGTCAAATAGTTTAAGTGGCGGCAAGTATTGTAAACAAATTTACAAATAGTAAAAATATCACAACAACTACTAGTGTTAATGCTACGATACTTACAATTTGTGTTATAGTATGTGTATGAGAGATTTTTAGTGCCAATTTTCTTAAGGCAGGAATGAATGAGATTCATGTTAGCATACATCATCTTAAAAATAGATAATGATTAAATTGTTGCTGGTATTCTTATACATATTTTTAGAACTTAAAAGGAATATAAAAATAATTCATTTTATTTTAATTTAATAGATTTTTAAATTAAAATATTTTGGCCATTAAATACATCATTAGAAAGAGAATGTATATAAAAAATGAATAACAATTTGTTAGTATTTAATTTATAGTAGTTTGTGCAAGATAAAAAGAACACATTAAAAATTATTAAACGTAGACATGAGGGCCATAAAAGAAATAATTTAAATATATCTAATAGAATTTAAAATATTATTTTGAGTGATTTTTAGCTGTCAACAGAATACTGTGAAGTTTAAAATTCTATTTCCTATTCTTTGAATAATTTTCTAATACTGATCTACCAACATTTTAACACTTTGTATTACACATACATCTAAATCAAATCAAATCATATAATATATATGTTTATCCATATGTATGTATAACTTTTTTGTGTATGCGTTATAAAGACAAGTGTTCTTTTCTCTAAAGTGTTGTCTATACAGTACTTCAACTGACATTAATGTAACAAAATCCTTATTGTAGCACACGGTAACATAAAACACTTAAACATATCTCAAACAAGAAACTATTTATATACATATGTATACAACATAGTTACTCATACATATAAAAACGCATACGTTTGTATATGTAATTAGTAAAAAAAGTGTAAATTTATATACATATTTGTATGAATATGTGAACCATAAGAAGAGCAATTGAGTCAATATTCCACCTGACGACCATATGTATATATGTACACATGTTTTTTTCAAATAATAAAACCCATTTTTATATTATTAAAATTAACTTTAATAGACAGGTTATATTAAATTTAGTTGCTCTTCCGTCATGATGCTCATTTTTTTCTAGCTGTCAACTTTTATTGATACAGTTATTATTACCTTTTTTTTTTAAGCATGAAAAAAGAAGATCCCTTTTTAGGGGTTCGGAAAATTTAATAATAATGATTTTACTTGGAAATTTTTTAATAGGTCTTGACTTACTTATTATGTAATGTGTTTTTTATTAAATTATCATATTATATGAGAAAAAGGGTATCAGAAAATTAAGTGGGTTACGTAAAAAATATATAACATGTCATTAATTTGTACTTAAAAATGCTTTAATATATATAATTATATGAAGTACTGATTCAAAACATATTTAAATATTCAATACATTAAAATGTTTGTTGAACTAAAAGTTCGTTAAATTTAATAAAAAACAGAACAGCACTTCAATATGGAATAAGAAAACTCAAATTTTTTAAAGTACTCAACCGAAAGGTTATTATCATAGATTATAACATAGATATGAAGTTGCCCTTTCGGAAACTTGAGTCGGTTGTCAAAAAAACCTAAGTCTAAGAATGTGTTAGTAAAAAATTTCATTGAAAACAAAAACAATTGTAGTATGTGTGCCTTTTTGAGTAATTTTTTTAAATTGAGTTTTTTTAAACTTCATATCTATGTCAATAATCTATGGTTATTATTTTTAAATATACCAAATTTTTTGAGTAAAAGTATTTGTCTAATAGTTTATCTGTTACTTTTTTGAAAAACATGATTGCTTGGAAAACATGCAGAGAAAAAACATTTTGCAATATGGTTGCACCAACAATATTATTTTCACCGCAATAATATACTGTGATCGTAAAACTTGTTATCGTTGAATATATTTTATTTAAAAAAGAATTTGATTGTACTGATTATACTTTTGTTTTCAATTTTACAATTACATTGTTTGAGCAACCTGTTAAGGAATATGTTTGAGTTAGTTGTTAAAAGTCTATTATAAAATTTTGCACGTATAAGGTCTATGGGTGTTTATATAGATTTCTGTTTTCAGATTCGCTAAATTCAGAAAATTCTCAATTTTATTTCGCTTTTTCACTTTCGAAAAAACCTAAAAAATATCGAAAGTATACAACTTTAAATACAAATATTTCTGGGAAGGCTTTGCGGAAATTTATGATTTAAACGGCGTTTGAATTGTAATTATATCAGCTTAGACATGAATATTTTAAAAATAAACAATACTTTTTAAAAATGCATTTTAATGCAATTGCATTTTAATGCAATTGCATTTTTAAAATGCATTTTTCTTTAAATATGCCATTAATTTTTTTTTACGTATTTGGAAAGCATGGAATCTTTACATTAAAATAAAAATCTCAAATTTTTGGAACGCACACATGTACTACGCACAATTTTATCTTTTCTTCAACCAATTTAAATTTTTTCATATAAAAATTATATTTTTCTGGTATTATGAGTAGCATACATATTTTGTTAAAAAATGTATTGTGTTACTTTTTAAAAATTCGTTAAAAATAGTAAACCTTTATGTACCAGACCAATTATTGTTTCAATTTATAATAAACAAAGCATTTTTAAATACACTTTTGAAAAATTAAAATTTAATAAATTCGCAACTAACAAAAATGCATCTATAGACTTCATTTATATTTTTAAAATATTATGGACCGAAGAGGAGATTTTGGAAATGATGACTAAGCTACACAAAAAAAAAAAAAAAAAAAAAAAATACAATGGCCTTTTACATTTTAAAGTAAAGATTCCAAAATTTTCAATTATGTTAAAAAAATTTAAAAATTTTAATAGCATATTTAAAGAAAAATGCATTTGCATTAAAATGCATTTTTAAAAAATCTTTCTTATTTTTAAAGCCGCCGTATGTGAAATTCAAAGGCAGTTTAAATATCTCAGAGATATTGCTATTCAAAGTTACATACTTTTGAATTTTTTTTTTTTTTTTTTTTTTGAGAAAGTAAAAAAGCGAAATAAAATCGCGAGTATTTACACTAAAAACAGAAATTGATAAAAGGCTTAATGGAGTTTGTGTATACAAATTATTATCGAAATTGAAAGCCATCAAGTAAAAAATTACCCTTTTTCGGTCGTTCTTTCATGGAATGGTCGATATATATATTTTCAATGTTTTAAAATATTATTATATTTGTTATTTTGACTTAACAAAAAAATGTTTTCTTATTATGGACTATAATATACATAATTTGTATATGATTACAATAAAAAGTAATTATTTTAATTAAAATTAAATAAATATTTATATCTATATTTTACATGAGAGTTTTAAATTGTGAAAATATTTTAAATGTTTAATGCGCAAAGAAAACAATACAAAAGATTATCTTCGAAATACTAAAAAATACTAAAGAAAAGTGTTATCAAAATCCACAATAAAAAACTTGTATAAATATTTATAAAAATAATATTTAAGAAGTGGATTAAATTTTATGTATTTTAATATAAATAGTACATAACCTACTACATCGTTGACAACAATATGTTTGTCTCTAATTGCGCCGTTTACAATTAACTTTCAACTTCATATACTTCATTTATATACCTCGGAACCAATTTCCTATTGCCTGTGAACCATAATATTGTTATATACAGAAAATCAAGTCCATATACAATAAAATATGGTTTTAGTTCAACCATATTTTTATTGTATCTAAAACATATTATGGTTGTATATTTGAAATCAAGTCCATATACAATAAAATATAGATGAGCTCAACTCTATTTTTATTGTGTATCAACCATATTATTGTTTTTTCCTTTTTTTATTTTGTATTATTTTAATTGTACCTTTATTTTTATGGTAACTTTTTTAAAAAAATGTTTAACCTTTTAAAAAAGTTTTAGGTTTAAAAAAAACTGTTTTACTTTTTTTTTTGAATTTATACGTTATTTCCAAAAATTAAAGTCAAAAATGTGTTCTTTTTTCTTCTTTTTTGCTTATAAAATTTTGGAAATTTGTGTATATGCGTATATATATTTTTTAAACAGATGCCTTTTTAACGTAAACAGCTTCTAGACATATATTTCATTGAAGGAGTAAACCAGAAAATAATCATTTTATGGTGAAAAGGTTTTAGTGTTATCAGAAATTATGCCCTTAGCATAAACCTTCGAGAACTCAGTAAGAGGAAAACTTTGTTGACATTCCATATTTTTTTTTTTGTAGATTACACATTTGTTTCGTATACTGCATATCGAGCCACTTCCTAAATGAAATATCCATAGTAGAACAAACATTTATTATGATTTTTTTTTAATTTAACACAAAAACCAATTCACGACATTACTACAGCCGAACACGGTTATAACGAACACCGGTTATAATGAACTATGGCTATAGCGAATACTTTTCTTCGGTCCCATTGATTCTACCAACATTTTCCATATAAATAACTACGTTTATAACGAACACGGTTATAGCGAACCTTTTTTATAACGAACACATTTTTATGGTCCCAAGGATAATTTTTCATAGAAAAAACTACGCTTATAACGAACTCCCACAAATACTTCTTTTAGATAAATAAAATTACACATTTAAAAAAAGTTCCAAAATTTTCAAAACTAGCTGAAATAAGTTTTATTTATTTCCATTTAAATTTTCATTAAGTTTAATTTAAATTATCGGCAAATAAAAGATGAATTTTACATTTATAGTTGCTGACCTTTTTAACATAACATACATTCATCGAAAATAACTAATAATAAAACTGAAATTTTTTTAGGATTAAAAACTAAATATTATAAAATCGCTATACCTTAAAAAGTAAATATCTCAAAACATCTGTAATAAAAGAAAACATTAAATTAGTATAAAAAATATAATTAATCTCAATTCGATATTTATAAAATGAATGCAAAAAATATTATTCCTGATATATTAATCATTAATATTCAAAAATCATGAAAATGGGCGGTATCATTTTCAAAGGAAAGAAATACGCTTTAATTCCAAATATTAGTATTGTAATGAAATACGTGTATTTTGTTAACAAATAATTTTTGGAATTTTATGGATATAACGAACTACTTTTATAACAAACTAAATATGTGGGTCCCATTGAGTTTGTTATAACCGTGTTCGACTGTATATTAAATTTATATTTTTTTTGCGTATGATTAATATTGGCAGTCATTAATGGAATACTTATACGTATGAGTGTTGCTAATATTTTTAAATTTATATTAGGCAAAAAAAAAAATAAAAAATAAAATCTTTTTATTAGGCCATAAATTATATAGAAAATTTTCTTATAAAATATATACAAGAGACAATTAATATATATTTTTTTTTAATCTTAAAAAATAATAAATTGAAAATATAAACAAAATTTATATAAAAATCTGTACAACATGTAAACATGATGTTTGTTAAAAATTCAAGAAAATCGTTTAAAAAAAGCAAAACAATCTACTTTGTTTATAAAAAATATCACACATTAACAATTAACACAACTGTTTAAATAATTGCAATTAAAAATATATTTCTTTAAAATAAACAATTAAAATGTTTAGCTTGTAAATGTTGATGTTTTTTTTTTTTTTTTATTTTTTTTATTTAAATTGTTTATTCAGTTTCTCTTGATTTGAAAAAAATGTCATTTTATTTAGCTTATTTTAGTTCTTTTTCTTTTAGTTTAGTATAACAACTAAATTTTATTTTTTATATGTCAACTACATATACACTGAATCAATAAAGTCTCCGTACAGGTTGTATTATTTTATATATTGATAATTTATTATACTTTAAAAAAATTTTTATAGATTTTTTTTTATTTCATTTTACAGGTACTATTATTAATTATAAAAAAACATAAATTAAATATCACATAATTCATTGAAAACACAAAAACTAAAGTAATTTCTTCAAATAATTAAAAAATAATGTCAAAAAAGTCTCCGTACAGTTTAGCAATTTCGATAAAAAAACATAAAAAAAATAAAAATATTAAATTATATTAAACTTTTATATGTAGTTTCCTCTTTTATGGGAAATTACAGCATTCAATCGGCTTTTCATCGAATGGACCAGTTTTGTTGTGGACATACGGTCAATTTTTTCCCACTCTTCCTTTATAACGGCTTTCAGCTGGTTTTTGTTAGTAATGCTGTGCTGCCGGATTTTTTTTTCTAAGTAGTCCCATAGATGCTCAATCGGGTTGAGGTCAGGTGACTGCGCAGGATGGTTTAATTGATTTGGAACATTATTAATAAGCCATTCCTTTACTATTTTGGAGGTGTGTTTGGGGTCATTATCTTGTTGGAAGTAGTATAAATGCCCCAAACCCAATTTTTCGGCACTTTGATTTAAATTTTCTTTTAATATATTTAAATAGGCAAATTTATCCATCGTATTTTCTATAAAGACAATATTGCCTACGCCAGAAGAAGCCATACACCCCCAAACCATTACGTTGCCTCCACCATGCTTAACAGTTGGAGTCAAATGCTTCGGATTCATCTCGGTATTTGGCTTTCTCCACACCATTCTTCTTCCATCCGACCCAAAAATGTTAAACTTACTTTCATCGGTGAAAATAACTCGATCCCAAAACATGAAATCTTTATCAATATGCTCAATGGCATAATCTAATCTCTTTTTCTTATTAACTTTTCGAACATATGGCTTCCGACGACTAACTCGACCATTGTACCCATTTTTTTTAAGTACGTTTCTTACCGTTTGAGGATGTAGAGTAATTCCATCACTGGATTTTAAATTTCCTGCAATGACACACGCACTTATTTTTGGATTATCACTAACAGTTCGAATAATTCTCCTCTCCAGGTATTGGTTTACTTTCCTTGGACGACCACTCCTTGGTTTGTTTGCCACTGTTCCGGATTTGTTATACTGCTGAATGACGTACTGAATGGACGAACGTGGTCTTTTTATAATTTCACTAATTTCTGAAAGACTTTTTCCATTATTTTTAAGGTCAATTATAATTTTTTTTGTATCTAATGAAATTTGCTTATTTTTGTTCTCCATAATGTTTGATTTATTTTTTTAATGCATTATTTTAAAGAAAACACTATTTTTTATTGACAGCAATATTATTTATCTCACAGAAAGATGTCAAAAATCCGTTATAATACAAAAACAAACACTGTACGGGGACTTTTTTGACTTTAAATTACAGTGTTGCCATATTAAAACCATTATAACGTGGTCATAGTTTGAAAAATTACCCATAAGTTGCCACACTGTTTCACTATTATCCCATATATTAAAATAAAATTGTTCACATAACGGTTTTTTTTTATTTATAAGGTAAAAATATTAATATAACTAAGAATTAACAGCTGTACGGAGACTTTTTTGATTCAGTGTACAACAAGTACATATGAACTTGTTATAAAATTTGTAACATTTGTAAATTGTTGAAATGAAGGTATGTCTGTTGTTTATTACCTTTAGCATCTCTGGTATTGAAAACAGGTGAGAAAAATTGCAAATTTAAAATTCCCCGTTATAATGTTGATATTCTGACGGCATTAATATTTTAGTTTCCAGTTTCTTATATATTTAACGTTGGAAGGTTCAAAAACTACCAAATTATTTCTATTACTATATTTTAGTAGAGAAGAATGTTACTTAAGGATTCTCAACACAGAACCATATATCTTAAATTTCAAGTTTGCAAGTTAATTATTATTACAAAAAATTAAAAAAGAAATATTATAGTAATGAAAAGTACCCTCTTACGGTTTCTCATTCACTTAGGACCATAATCTTTAATTTCATTATTTCAGGTTAAATACTATACAAATTTCTAAAAGTACTATTAGAAGAATGAAAAAGTACCGCAAAGTCCCATCTTATGGATTTTCATTCACTTAGAACCTTATATCTTTAATTTCATGTTTTCAGGTTCAATATTTTAGAAAATTCAAAAAACACCATTGAAAGAACGAAAAGTACAATAAATCCTTTTTTCTGGATTTCCATTCACTTAGGACCATATAATTTTAATTTCATATTTGTAGGTTTAATATTATAGAAAATTAAAAAGTACCATAAGAAGAACAAAAAAGTATCACAAAGTACCCTCTTGTGAATTCTCACTCACTTAAGACTATATGTGCTTAAGATCATGTTTCTAGGTTTAATATAATAAAAAATTCATTATTTAATTTGAATAAAATTTAATTTCTCTATTTTATTTTTTGATTGTTTATATTCCCCCAGAACGTAACATAGATTTTATTCAAATGAATTTTCAAATTGTACTGGGATCTAATGTTAAAATATTCATATGAATATGTCAGTAAAAATAACAAATATTTTGTAAAAAAGTATTAAAATCAGGTACGATTTTTAATCCTTAAAAGTTCGAATTTCCAAAAAGTACCAAACTTGTATTCACCAATTTTCGATAAGGTACTAATTTTATTTCTAGGCTTAGTGGATTAAAAGGTAGATAGAGGGCCAAAAAAAGTACCAAATTAAAATCTTCTACCTAAAAAGCACAAATTCAAATTATATTTTAAAACTTAAAATATTTAAAATTGAAATGAATAAAAATAATTAACTATTAAACTTTTTGGTATTTATATCAGTTTAGGAGATATAAGGTAACCTAATTTACCAGTTTTAACCCGTTTCTACCCCCTAAATATTCGAATTTCCAAAAATCTCGTCTTAGTGAATCTATTTGATAGGATACCAATCTACAGTTCATATTTCATCTTTCTATCATCGCATGGCTCAAACGGTTTAAGCCATGCGATGATGAATCAGTAAGTATGTCCGCCAGTCAATCACTCAGTAAAGTTACTCTTTTAAATATAAGTATGTTTGTATGTATGTATGTATGTATGTATGTATGTATGTATGTATGTATGTATGTATGTATGTATGTATGTATGTATGTATGTATGTATGTATGTATGTATGTATGTATGTATGTATGTATGTATGTATGTATGTATGTATGTATGTATGTATGTATGTATGTATGTATGTATGTATGTATGTATGTATGTATGTATGTATGTATGTATGTATGTATGTATGTATGTATGTATGTATGTATGTATGTATGTATGTATGTATGTATGTATGTATGTATGTATGTATGTATGTATGTATGTATGTATGTATGTATGTATGTATGTATGTATGTATGTATGTATGTATGTATGTATGTATGTATGTATGTATGTATGTATGTATGTATGTATGTATGTATGTATATTTATATTAAAATTTCTTTAAAAGGGACTCTTACAGAAACCCATTTAATGTATATTTACATACACTATATCAGAGGTTCTCACAAGATCTTGCCTAGCGACCCCCTTTTGAAAATGCAATGGTAGCGCGACCCACTACAACGTTGTCTAAGGAGTGAGATCGACAAAATCTTAACACCTCTTAACTTTTTTCAAAAGCTATATTTAATTTTTTAATATGTCAATTATTTTAATGACAACCTTGTTGGTTGTTGAGAATTTAATCAAAATGGGTGACGAAAAAGAAGTTCGTACTAACAGCCTGTCCAACGAAGTCGGACGAAAAATTCGTTCGACAAAATGTATGGGAAACAATAACAAAATTTGAAATTTATTTGTTGTTTTCTATATAAATTGTCGAAACGAATTTTTCGTTCGACATCGTGGGACAGGCTGTAAAATTATTAAAAACTTAAAAAAAAAAAAATAATAAATTCAAATTGGTCCTACAAAAAATTAGCTAAAGAATTAAATATATGCCTTCAAATTGTTTCCAATGTTATTAAACATTATCAGGAGAATTTGATAATTGACAGAAACCTGATTCAAGAAACAAAAAAATGTCCACATGATATTTGGAAGTCTAAGTATATTGAAAAGAGCTCCAAACACATCTGGTAGAAGACAACCCCGGTTAGCTCAGTGCTCTCAAAATTTGGCGCGATATATTGAAGACAGTGCAGGTTTGAAAACATACAAAGTCCAAAAAGTTCCAGACAGGAATGCTGCAAAAAATTTAGAAGCCAAGAGTAGGCCACGGAAATTAAAATCAAATTTCATACAAGAATTCTAATGTTGTATAATGGAAGACGAAACGTACCGACAGATTTTTCGCCGCTTCAGGGTCAAAATTTTTATGTTGCTAATGCTGGAGGAAATGTTCAAGATAAGTTAAGTACCCAAAGACAAATAAAATTTCATATGTTAGAGTGAGCTCCATAAATATCGAAGTATACATCGAAAAATGTTTGCAAAAAAGAGAACACGATGTGTCCACATATTAAGAACGCTCTGGAATGGTACGAATAAAATAAGAGTTTTTTGTTTTCCTCCAAATTTTACAAAGGTAATACCAGTTGAAATATATTGGGCTCTTGTGAAAAGTGAACAGAAGGGCATACAAAATGTGTCCCAAAATATGGAAAACTTTAAAAGGAGATGGGCAAACTGTTCCAAAAAGTAACTGAAACAACTATAATATCTCTAATGGAAGGGTTACCGGAAAAGGTTCATGAGTTCAGAAGTAGTGGTTAGAAATATAAAAGTTGTATTTTTCTGCTATTTGTAGTATAACACAAATTAAATAAAAAAATCCAAAGTCTAAGGTTAACCGATTCAAAATGATTGAATTTTAATGTGTGTGAAGATAAATTTTAAAATTTTTTAGCTAAGACACAAACCTGTTAGGTTAACAGTGCTATGTTAAGCACTTAACAGAAGTAACAGAAATGATAGAAATATGAATATATTTAATAAAAAGGATATTTTAAAGATAAAACAACAACAAAAAAAATTTTATTATTGGAATTCCTTCTCAGATACTAGTGTTTGATAACAAAATAGTAAAAAGACCCAATTCTTCATTTTAATTAGACATTTTTTGAAAAACAAAATCGTGAAGTATGAAAAAGGACTTTGGTCCTTTTCTCAAAAATCTTAGGAGATGGGTGGAAAAAACTTTTTGGAAATTATTTCTAGATGTATCTAGATGAATATCTAATAGTTAGAATCTCTAACAGTTTGTTTTTTTGGAAATTATAAAGATTTTTCGAAAAAGTAATTTTTGTTATATGAGAAAGGACTTTGGTCCTTTTCTCAAAAATCTTAGGAGATGGGCGGAAAAAACTTTTTGGAAATTATTTCTAGATGTATCTAGATGAACATCTAATAGTAAGAATAACTAACAGTTTGTTTTTTTGGAAATTATAAAGATTTTTCGAAAAAGTAATTTTTGTTATATTGAAAAGGACTTTGGTCCTTTTCTCAAAGATCTTAGGAGATGGGCGGAAAAAACTTTTTGGAAATTATTTCTAGATGTATCTAGATGAATATCTAATAGTTAGAATCTCTAACAGTTTGTTTTTTTGGAAATTATAAAGATTTTTCGAAAAAGTAATTTTTGTTATATTGAAAAGGACTTTGGTCCTTTTCTCAAAAATCTTAGGAGATGGGCGGAAAAAACTTTTTGGAAATTATTTCTAGATGTATCTAGATGAACATCTAATAGTAAGAATATCTAACAGTTTGTTTTTTTGGAAATTATAAAGATTTTTCGAAAAAGCAATTTTTGTTATATTGAAAAGGACTTTGGTCCTTTTCTCAAAAATCTTAGGAGATGGGCGGAAAAAAATTTTTGGAAATTAATTCCAGATGTATCTAGATGAATATCTAATAGTTAGAATCTCTAACAGTTTGTTTTTTTGGAAATTATAAAGATTTTTCGAAAAAGTAATTTTTGTTATATTGAAAAGGACTTTGGTCCTTTTCTCAAAGATCTTAGGAGATGGGCGGAAAAAACTTTTTGGAAATTATTTCTAGATGTATCTAGATGAATATCTAATAGTTAGAATCTCTAACAGTTTGTTTTTTTGGAAATTATAAAGATTTTTCGAAAAAGTAATTTTTGTTATATGAAAAAGGACTTTGGTCCTTTTCTCAAAAATCTTAGGAGATGGGCGGAAAAAACTTTTTGGAAATTATTTCTAGATGTATCTAGATGAACATCTAAAAGTAAGAATATCTAACAGTTGGTTTTTTTGGAAATTATAAAGATTTTTCGAAAAAGCAATTTTTGTTATATTGAAAAGGACTTTGGTCCTTTTCTCAAAGATCTTAGGAGATGGGCGGAAAAAACTTTTTGGAAATTATTTCAAGATGTATCTAGATGAATATCTAATAGTTAGAATCTCTAACAGTTTGTTTTTTTGGAAATTATAAAGATTTTTCGAAAAAGTAATTTTTGTTATATTGAAAAGGACTTTGGTCCTTTTCTCAAAGATCTTAGGAGATGGGCGGAAAAAACTTTTTGGAAATTATTTCTAGATGTATCTAAATGAACATCTAATAGTAAGAATATCTAACAGTTTGTTTTTTTGGAACTTATAAAGATTTTTCGAAAAAGCAATTTTTGTTATATTGAAAAGGACTTTGGTCCTTTTCTCAAAAATCTTAGGAGATGGGCGGAAAAAACTTTTTGGAAATTATTTCTAGATGTATCTAGATGAACATCTAATAGTAAGAATATCTAACAGTTTGTTTTTTTGGGAATTATAAAGATTTTTCGAAAAAGTAATTTTTGTTATATGAAAAAGGACTTTGGTCCTTTTCTCAAAAATCTTAGGAGATGGGCGGAAAAAAATTTTTGGAAATTATTTCTAGATGTATCTAGATGAATATCTAATAGTTAGAATCTCTAACAGTTTGTTTTTTTGGAAATTATAAAGATTTTTCGAAAAAGTAATTTTTGTTATATGAAAAAGGACTTTGGTCCTTTTCTCAAAAATCTTAGGAGATGGGCGGAAAAAACTTTTTGGAAATTATTTCTAGATGTATCTAGATGAATATCTAATAGTTAGAATCTCTAACAGTTTGTTTTTTTGGAAATTATAAAGATTTTTCGAAAAAGTAATTTTTGTTATATGAAAAAGGACTTTGGTCCTTTTCTCAAAAATCTTAGGAGATGGGCGGAAAAAACTTTTTGGAAATTATTTCTAGATGTATCTAGATGAACATCTAAAAGTAAGAATATCTAACAGTTGGTTTTTTTGGAAATTATAAAGATTTTTCGAAAAAGCAATTTTTGTTATATTGAAAAGAACTTTGGTCCTTTTCTCAAAGATCTTAGGAGATGGGCGGAAAAAACTTTTTGGAAATTATTTCAAGATGTATCTAGATGAATATCTAATAGTTAGAATCTCTAACAGTTTGTTTTTTTGGAAATTATAAAGATTTTTCGAAAAAGTAATTTTTGTTATATGAAAAAGGACTTTGGTCCTTTTCTCAAAAATCTTAGGAGATGGGCGGAAAAAACTTTTTGGAAATTATTTCTAGATGTATCTAAATGAACATCTAATAGTAAGAATATCTAACAGTTTGTTTTTTTGGAACTTATAAAGATTTTTCGAAAAAGCAATTTTTGTTATATTGAAAAGGACTTTGGTTCTTTTCTCAAAAATCTTAGGAGATGGGCGGAAAAAACTTTTTGGAAATTATTTCTAGATGTATCTAGATGAACATCTAATAGTAAGAATATCTAACAGTTTGTTTTTTTGGAAATTATAAAGATTTTTCGAAAAAGTAATTTTTGTTCTACGAAAAAGGACTTTGGTCCTTTTCTCAAAAATCTTAGGAGATGGGCGGAAAAAACTTTTTGGAAATTATTTCTAGATGTATCTAAATGAACATCTAATAGTAAGAATATCTAACAGTTTGTTTTTTTGGAACTTATAAAGATTTTTCGAAAAAGCAATTTTTGTTATATTGAAAAGGACTTTGGTCCTTTTCTCAAAAATCTTAGGAGATGGGCGGAAAAAACTTTTTGGAAATTATTTCTAGATGTATCTAGATGAACATCTAATAGTAAGAATATCTAACAGTTTGTTTTTTTGGGAATTATAAAGATTTTTCGAAAAAGTAATTTTTGTTATATGAAAAAGGACTTTGGTCCTTTTCTCAAAAATCTTAGGAGATGGGCGGAAAAAAATTTTTGGAAATTATTTCTAGATGTATCTAGATGAATATCTAATAGTAAAAATATCTAACAGTTTGTTTTTTTGGAAATTATAAAGATTTTTCGAAAAAGTAATTTTTGTTATATTGAAAAGGACTTTGGTCCTTTTCTCAAAAATCTTAGGAGATGGGCGGAAAAAACTTTTTGGAAATTATTTCTAGATGTATCTAGATGAACATCTAATAGTTAGAATCTCTAACAGTTTGTTTTTTTGAAAAATATAAAGATTTTTCGAAAAAGTAATTTTTGTTATATTGAAAAGGACTTTGGTCCTTTTCTCAAAGATCTTAGGAGATGGGCGGAAAAAACTTTTTGGAAATTGTTTCTAGATGTATCTAGATGAATATCTAATAGTTAGAATCTCTAACAGTTTGTTTTTTTGGAAATTATAAAGATTTTTCGAAAAAGTAATTTTTGTTATATTGAAAAGGACTTTGGTCCTTTTCTCAAAGATCTTAGGAGATGGGCGGAAAAAACTTTTTGGAAATTATTTCTAGATGTATCTAGATGAATATCTAATAGTAAGAATATCTAACAGTTTGTTTTTTTGGAAATTATAAAGATTTTTCGAAAAAGCAATTTTTGTTATATTGAAAAGGACTTTGGTTCTTTTCTCAAAAATCTTAGGAGATGGGCGGAAAAAACTTTTTGGAAATTAATTCTAGATGTATCTAGATGAATATCTAATAGTTAGAATCTCTAACAGTTTGTTTTTTTTGGAAATTATAAAGATTTTTCGAAAAAGTAATTTTTGTTATATGAAAAAGGACTTTGGTCCTTTTCTCAAAAATCTTAGGAGATGGGCGGAAAAAACTTTTTGGAAATTATTTCTAGATGTATCTAGATGAATATCTAATAGTTAGAATCTCTAACAGTTTGTTTTTTTGGAAATTATAAAGATTTTTCGAAAAAGTAATTTTTGTTATATTGAAAAGGACTTTGGTCCTTTTCTCAAAGATCTTAGGAGATGGGCGGAAAAAACTTTTTGGAAATTATTTCAAGATGTATCTAGATGAATATCTAATAGTTAGAATCTCTAACAGTTTGTTTTTTTGGAAATTATAAAGATTTTTCGAAAAAGTAATTTTTGTTATATTGAAAAGGACTTTGGTCCTTTTCTCAAAAATCTTAGGAGATGGGCGGAAAAAACTTTTTGGAAATTATTTCTAGATGTATCTAGATGAATATCTAATAGTTAGAATCTCTAACAGTTTGTTTTTTTGGAAATTATAAAGATTTTTCGAAAAAGTAATTTTTGTTATATTGAAAAGGACTTTGGTCCTTTTCTCAAAGATCTTAGGAGATGGGCGGAAAAAACTTTTTGGAAATTATTTCTAGATGTATCTAGATGAACATCTAATAGTAAGAATATCTAACAGTTTGTTTTTTTTGGGAATTATAAAGATTTTTCGAAAAAGTAATTTTTGTTCTACGAAAAAGGACTTTGGTCCTTTTCTCAAAAATCTTAGGAGATGGGCGGAAAAAACTTTTTTAAAAATGTTTATAAAAGAGTTGCCATAACACCCACATACTTAAATCTTAAAAGGCAACAAACACAGTTGCCAAAGGTTGTTTATTCAACACGTACTAAAACTGTTCAGATAAAAACCAATAAATAATCTCCTAACATTTTTGAGAAAAGGACCAAAGTCCTTTTCAATATAACAAAAATTGCTTTTTCGAAAAATCTTTATAATTTCCAAAAAAACAAACTGTTAGTTATTCTTGCTATTAGATGTTCATCAAGATACATCTAGAAATTATTTCCAAAAAGTTTTTTCCGCCCATCTCCTAAGATTTTTGAGAAAAGGACCAAAGTCCTTTTTCATATAACAAAAATTACTTTTTCGAAAAATCTTTATAATTTCCAAAAAAACAAACTGTTAGTTATTCTTACTATTAGATATTCATCTAGATACATCTAGAATTAATTTCCAAAATTTTTTTTCCGCCCATCTCCTAAGATTTTTGAGAAAAGGACCAAAGTCCTTTTCAATATAACAAAAATTGCTTTTTCGAAAAATCTTTATAATTTCCAAAAAAAACAAACTGTTAGTTATTCTTACTATTAGATGTTCATCTAGATACATCTAGAAATTATTTCCAAAAAGTTTTTTCCGCCCATCTCCTAAGATTTTTGAGAAAAGGACCAAAGTCCTTTTCAATATAACAAAAATTACTTTTTCGAAAAATCTTTATAATTTCCAAAAAAACAAACTGTTAGATATTCTTACTATTAGATGTTCATCTAGATACATCTAGAAATAATTTCCAAAAAGTTTTTTCCGCCCATCTCCTAAGATTTTTGAGAAAAGGACCAAAGTCCTTTTCAATATAACAAAAATTGCTTTTTCGAAAAATCTTTATAATTTCCAAAAAAACAAACTGTTAGTTATTCTTACTATTAGATGTTCATCTAGATACATCTAGAAATTATTTCCAAAAAGTTTTTTCCGCCCATCTCCTAAGATTTTTGAGAAAAGGACCAAAGTCCTTTCTCATATAACAAAAATTACTTTTTCGAAAAATCTTTATAATTTCCAAAAAAACAAACTGTTAGATATTCTTACTATTAGATGTTCATCTAGATACATCTAGAAATAATTTCCAAAAAGTTTTTTCCGCCCATCTCCTAAGATTTTTGAGAAAAGGACCAAAGTCCTTTTTCATATAACAAAAATTACTTTTTCGAAAAATCTTTATAATTTCCAAAAAAACAAACTGTTAGAGATTCTAACTATTAGATATTCATCTAGATACATCTAGAATTAATTTCCAAAATTTTTTTTCCGCCCATCTCCTAAGATTTTTGAGAAAAGGACCAAAGTCCTTTTCAATATAACAAAAATTGCTTTTTCGAAAAATCTTTATAATTTCCAAAAAAAACAAACTGTTAGTTATTCTTACTATTAGATGTTCATCTAGATACATCTAGAAATTATTTCCAAAAAGTTTTTTCCGCCCATCTCCTAAGATTTTTGAGAAAAGGACCAAAGTCCTTTTCAATATAACAAAAATTGCTTTTTCGAAAAATCTTTATAATTTCCAAAAAAACAAACTGTTAGATATTCTTACTATTAGATGTTCATCTAGATACATCTAGAAATAATTTCCAAAAAGTTTTTTCCGCCCATCTCCTAAGATTTTTGAGAAAAGGACCAAAGTCCTTTTCAATATAACAAAAATTGCTTTTTCGAAAAATCTTTATAATTTCCAAAAAAACAAACTGTTAGTTATTCTTACTATTAGATGTTCATCTAGATACATCTAGAAATTATTTCCAAAAAGTTTTTTCCGCCCATCTCCTAAGATTTTTGAGAAAAGGACCAAAGTCCTTTTCAATATAACAAAAATTACTTTTTCGAAAAATCTTTATAATTTCCAAAAAAACAAACTGTTAGATATTCTTACTATTAGATGTTCATCTAGATACATCTAGAAATAATTTCCAAAAAGTTTTTTCCGCCCATCTCCTAAGATTTTTGAGAAAAGGACCAAAGTCCTTTTCAATATAACAAAAATTACTTTTTCGAAAAATCTTTATAATTTCCAAAAAAACAAACTGTTAGAGATTCTAACTATTAGATATTCATCTAGATACATCTAGAAACAATTTCCAAAAAGTTTTTTCCGCCCATCTCCTAAGATCTTTGAGAAAAGGACCAAAGTCCTTTTCAATATAACAAAAATTACTTTTTCGAAAAATCTTTATATTTTTCAAAAAAACAAACTGTTAGAGATTCTAACTATTAGATGTTCATCTAGATACATCTAGAAATAATCTCCAAAAAGTTTTTTCCGCCCATCTCCTAAGATTTTTGAGAAAAGAACCAAAGTCCTTTTCAATATAACAAAAATTGCTTTTTCGAAAAATCTTTATAATTTCCAAAAAAACAAACTGTTAGATATTCTTACTATTAGATATTCATCTAGATACATCTAGAAATAATTTCCAAAAAGTTTTTTCCGCCCATCTCCTAAGATTTTTGAGAAAAGGACCAAAGTCCTTTTTCATATAACAAAAATTACTTTTTCGAAAAATCTTTATAATTTCCAAAAAAACAAACTGTTAGATATTCTTACTATTAGATGTTCATCTAGATACATCTAGAAATAATTTCCAAAAAGTTTTTTCCGCCCATCTCCTAAGATTTTTGAGAAAAGGACCAAAGTCCTTTTTCATATAACAAAAATTACTTTTTCGAAAAATCTTTATAATTTCCAAAAAAACAAACTGTTAGAGATTCTAACTATTAGATATTCATCTAGATACATCTAGAAATAATTTCCAAAAATTTTTTTCCGCCCATCTCCTAAGATTTTTGAGAAAAGGACCAAAGTCCTTTTTCATATAACAAAAATTACTTTTTCGAAAAATCTTTATAATTCCCAAAAAAACAAACTGTTAGATATTCTTACTATTAGATGTTCATCTAGATACATCTAGAAATAATTTCCAAAAAGTTTTTTCCGCCCATCTCCTAAGATTTTTGAGAAAAGGACCAAAGTCCTTTTCAATATAACAAAAATTGCTTTTTCGAAAAATCTTTATAAGTTCCAAAAAAACAAACTGTTAGATATTCTTACTATTAGATGTTCATTTAGATACATCTAGAAATAATTTCCAAAAAGTTTTTTCCGCCCATCTCCTAAGATTTTTGAGAAAAGGACCAAAGTCCTTTTTCGTAGAACAAAAATTACTTTTTCGAAAAATCTTTATAATTTCCAAAAAAACAAACTGTTAGAGATTCTAACTATTAGATGTTCATCTAGATACATCTAGAAATAATTTCCAAAAAGTTTTTTCCGCCCATCTCCTAAGATTTTTGAGAAAAGGACCAAAGTCCTTTTCAATATAACAAAAATTGCTTTTTCGAAAAATCTTTATAAGTTCCAAAAAAACAAACTGTTAGATATTCTTACTATTAGATGTTCATTTAGATACATCTAGAAATAATTTCCAAAAAGTTTTTTCCGCCCATCTCCTAAGATCTTTGAGAAAAGGACCAAAGTCCTTTTCAATATAACAAAAATTACTTTTTCGAAAAATCTTTATAATTTCCAAAAAAACAAACTGTTAGAGATTCTAACTATTAGATATTCATCTAGATACATCTTGAAATAATTTCCAAAAAGTTTTTTCCGCCCATCTCCTAAGATCTTTGAGAAAAGGACCAAAGTCCTTTTCAATATAACAAAAATTGCTTTTTCGAAAAATCTTTATAATTTCCAAAAAAACCAACTGTTAGATATTCTTACTTTTAGATGTTCATCTAGATACATCTAGAAATAATTTCCAAAAAGTTTTTTCCGCCCATCTCCTAAGATTTTTGAGAAAAGGACCAAAGTCCTTTTTCATATAACAAAAATTACTTTTTCGAAAAATCTTTATAATTTCCAAAAAAACAAACTGTTAGAGATTCTAACTATTAGATATTCATCTAGATACATCTAGAAATAATTTCCAAAAAGTTTTTTCCGCCCATCTCCTAAGATCTTTGAGAAAAGGACCAAAGTCCTTTTCAATATAACAAAAATTACTTTTTCGAAAAATCTTTATAATTTCCAAAAAAACAAACTGTTAGAGATTCTAACTATTAGATATTCATCTAGATACATCTAGAATTAATTTCCAAAAATTTTTTTCCGCCCATCTCCTAAGATTTTTGAGAAAAGGACCAAAGTCCTTTTCAATATAACAAAAATTGCTTTTTCGAAAAATCTTTATAATTTCCAAAAAAACAAACTGTTAGATATTCTTACTATTAGATGTTCATCTAGATACATCTAGAAATAATTTCCAAAAAGTTTTTTCCGCCCATCTCCTAAGATTTTTGAGAAAAGGACCAAAGTCCTTTTTCGTAGAACAAAAATTACTTTTTCGAAAAATCTTTATAATTTCCAAAAAAACAAACTGTTAGAGATTCTAACTATTAGATATTCATCTAGATACATCTAGAAATAATTTCCAAAAAGTTTTTTCCGCCCATCTCCTAAGATCTTTGAGAAAAGGACCAAAGTCCTTTTCAATATAACAAAAATTACTTTTTCGAAAAATCTTTATAATTTCCAAAAAAACAAACTGTTAGTTATTCTTACTATTAGATGTTCATCTAGATACATCTAGAAATAATTTCCAAAAAGTTTTTTCCGCCCATCTCCTAAGATTTTTGAGAAAAGGACCAAAGTCCTTTCTCATATAACAAAAATTACTTTTTCGAAAAATCTTTATAATTTCCAAAAAAACAAACTGTTAGAGATTCTAGCTATTAGATATTCATCTAAATACATCTAGAAATAATTTCCAAAAAGTTTTTTCCGCCCATCTCCTAAGATTTTTGAGAAAAGGACCAAAGTCCTTTTTCATACTTCACGATTTTGTTTTTCAAAAAATGTCTAATTAAAATGAAGAATTGGGTCTTTTTACTATTTTGTTATCAAACGCTAGTATCTGAGAAGGAATTCCAATATTAAAATTTTTTTTGTTGTTGTTTTATCTTTAAAATATCCTTTTGATTAAATATATTCATATTTCTATCATTTCTGTTACTTCTGTTAAGTGCTTAACATAGCACTGTTAACCTAACAGGTTTGTGTCTTAGCTAAAAAATTTTAAAATTTATCTTCACACACATTGAATTTTATATGTTAAGATTCTTTCGATCTCACTCCTTAGAGTAAAAATCAGATAAAAGGACTTTTAATTATAAAATCATTTAAGCATAATTTTGTATAAAGATATCTTCCCATTTTTAAATAGTCACATGATTTCAATGGAATTTTTATTTATAATTCTATATAACATTTACATTACAAATTGTGTATTAAAGAATATTTTCAGGACACCTTCGCGACCCCCTTGGAATGTCTCTACGGACCCCTTGTGGGTCGCGGACCCCCATTTGAGAACCGTTGCACTATATTATACATACACTACAAATATGCGTATATTATTACAAATTCTAGTTAAATAAGGATATTACACCAAAAGTTGTCATCTTATATACATATATTATTAAAATTCACAGATAATCACATGTGAAATCATCAGACTTTCGAGGTCAAGGGTTACACAAATCGCCATATACACACTTTTTTACAAAGGGTGTATATGACGCTTAGATGAAACTATATAGCAACTTTTATTTCTTCCAAACAAATTTAGAGTTTTCATTTATTTTTCATCTAATTTTACTTTTATTGTATTAATTTAATATTTCTAATAATTATATTAAAATCCGTTTGTTTATTGAGGAAAGGATTCAACAAATTACAGAAGTGAATTAATACAGATTTTAGTTGATTTTTAGGTAAACATTCAGTAATTATAATTAATTTGACCAAAAAATTTTACTGAAATTTAAGACAAAATCAATTATACTAGTTAATTGATATTATCATGTTGGTGATTGGATAAAAATCAAACAGAAAATTAATTAACATACGAAATTTCATAATTGAAGTCCATTGTTATTTTGTTCTGTGTATGGATATAAAAAATGTTTTAGAAATTTCTGAAATATTAAAGTTTAAAATAAATATTTCTATTAAGAAATTTATTAGAAATTCACAAACTACTTACGAATTAATTTTTTAAAGTCAAAAGTTTTTGCTTTAATGAAATTCTTAAAAGAACAAGATTATAATGAATTGTATAGTTTACTAAAATATAAAAACTATCTAGTATGATTAATAATAAATTTTCACAATTCACAAATAGAGCATATAAATTTCGTTACCACCCACATATTTCTAAATAATTTAGACAAATTTCTTATTTATATATAAAAAATTCTCACTTTTTTTCTTAAATATTTGTCAACCCCAACAAATAGAAAAACGAAACAAATGTTTTATATTCAAATAAAATTCATAATTTTATTGTAGTATTTTCAAGTATATAAAATGATGTTGATGTGAGCGTTTTCTTTCTACTCATTGAATAAATGATAAATATCTGTCTGTCCTATTTCATACAAAGCACAATAAAAATACTGAGAAAAAATAAAAGAAACACACTAGAGAACAGATCTCAAGAATCAGGAGCAAAAACAATTTCTGCAAACAAGATTCATGATTTACGTCGACAATTAAACAATTATGTGGTCGAGGTGTGACAGCATGTCACATTTTTAATTTTAACATTTTCAAGATGAATGTAAATACTGAAAGAAAAAAAGTTTTTACTAACAAATGTATTTATTTATTGTTGCTTAAATATATTATGTTATTCTGTAATTTGCCTTAATTTATAGAAAAAACGTTTTTTTAAATGCATAAATATAAATATTGTTTTTAAATAAAATGTATTTGTGTGTGTATGTTCTTTAATTAAATATTATTTAGTGAATTTTTACAAATTATTTACATTTACTAATAGTTTTTCTCCTGCTCTAATAAACTGTTGACGTAGAAATATAAAAAAATGTATTAAATGCAAATTTACGTCAATTAGTTTTGAAAATAAAATTTTTTATTGAATGAGGAAATTTTTGTGAAACATCAAATGTTATTAAAATTTATTATCTCTTTGGAGGCTATTTTTAGTAAAAATGAAATTGAAAAAAGATTCGGCTGTGCCGAATCTTTGATACCCTTCACCATATTACCATCTTACCGTCTTATCGACATCATATTACCATATTACCGACAATTAATAAAATTTTCGCCTTAACGTATGCTTGCATATTTTCTAAATCTAAATTTTTTTCAAACTACGAAAATTTGAATATGAAAAAAAAAAACAATTATAACAGGCTTTGCTTTTCAAAAAGAAACAACAACAATTCCATATATATTTATTTTTGTATGTACAAACTGACTGAATACACAAAGAACAACAACAACACTGTTATTCATTATATTACTGCTGTTGCTAACTAAACTACTTGTCTATACAAAAAACAAAAAACGTCACTAATAGTCATTACAATGCTTAATATACATGTTTGTGTATGTATTTATGTATATTCTTAACAGATATGTTTTAGTTTTTAAAAATAAACAACTACAATTCCATATCTATTTATTTTTGTACAGACTGCATATACAAAGAACAACAACAACAACACTGTTATTCATCATATTACTGCTGTTGATAACTAAACTACTTGTCTATACAAAAAACAAAAAACGTCACTAATAGTCATTACAATACTTAATATACATGTTTGTTGGTGTATTTATATTCTTAACAGATTTGTTTTTGGGCCATAACTCTGTTGATTATGAACGAATTTGGTTTATTAAAAAAACCGAAATTTTATAAAAATATTTATGACTGATCTATATAAAAATAAATATCTGTAGCTTGAACAAGGGATTCTAAAATAAAAAATTCGTTTTCCCCGATATCTCAGTTATTACTGAACCGATTTATTTAATTTTTTCAGAACAAAAATTCAGAAAATAATTTTCGAGCCCCCTTTAAAAATTCGAAGTCCCTGGTATATGCAGAGGCTTCAGAAACTAAAAAACCGGTTCTAAAAACCGGTTTTTAAAGCATATCTCCACCATTTATAAACCGATCTTCCTGATTCAAAAAACCGAAATTTTATAAAAATATTTGTGACCGATCTGTATAAAAATAAAAATCTATAGCTTAAACCAAGGCTTCAAAAAATAAAAAATGCGTTTTGTCCGATATCTCAGTTATTACTGAACCGATTTATTTCATTTTTTCAGAACAAAAATTCAGAAAAAAATGTCCGAAAATTCTTTGTAAAAACGAAGTCCGTAGTGTATACAGAGGCTTCAGAAACTGGAAAACCGGTTCAAAAAACCGGTTTTTTGAACATATCTCCGCATTGTATGAACCTATCTTGCTGAATTCCAATAGCAAAATTCTCGAAAGCATTTCCGATCGTTTGACATACATATTATATATGTCAGTTATCGGTGGGCTTCATAAACGCCATTTCAACCGACACACGGACGGACGGACGGACGGACGGACATGGTCCAATCGTCATCGCTTCTTACAAGGATTCCGAAAATATAAACTTTTTTGCTCTCCGACGAAAATTGTGGAAATTACAAACGGAATGACAAACTTATATATACCCTTTACACCTGTGGTGAAGGGTATAAAAAAGTAAGTTGTAATAAAAAGACAATAACAAAAATATTAATAATTAAGTAATCCACTAATGAATAACAGAGCAATTAAACAATATAAACATTTTAAATACGCATTTGAAAATTAATGTTTTTGTTAAATTTTTCACACGAACACTTTCAAAAACTTGGTATCATCACAATTTGTTTATTAATTTTGTTAAGAGGAAGGAGGAAGGAATATCAGCAAATAGTTTCAATGTTAAACAGATAAAAATATTTTCGATAAAATTCCAATTAAATTATTAATCAGAATTTTAATATAAGTTCAAATATTTTTATAATTAAATAAATTACTCAAAATCAAAGTATTCTAAAAAATAAAATTCAAATTTTAGAAAGAAAACTTAAAATACAATTTCAATTACGAATAATATGTATATTTAATTATTTTCATTTGCTTGAAAAAAAGGTATATTATCACCTTCCAGGAAAAATTTTATTAATTGAACAACTAGTTGCAGAGCGCATGAAAATAGCCTATAATTGGCTTTACGACTAATAAGTTTTGTTTGAAATTGTCAACTCCAGAACTAGATCTGTAGTAGTGTTACCTAGCCAGTACCCACTCTATTGAACGGTTATGGAAGTAGTTCCTTAATCAATGATTTTTATTCCAAATTGTCACATTCAAGAATTATTCCATAGAAGCGATAGGGAACGGTTTCTAAACTTATTTTTTATTTTATATTTTAATGACCCATTTCTTAAAGACCACTTTCTAAGTCTATTTAATTTTGCCAAACTCTTTTAATACATTATACCCTACACCACCAAATGTGGTTGGAATATAATGCGTTTGTGCTGATGTTTGTGACGCACAAAAAAGTATATCCCAAGACTCAGAACCATTTTCTGATTTGATTTAATTATGTCCGTCCGTCTATCTGCCTGGCCGGCTGGCTGGTTGTCTGTCCATGTAAACATTGTGACCAGGTCGCAATTTTGAAGATGTTTATTTTTGGTATAACGACGAACGCTATTGAAATTAGTCATGATCGCTCCACAATTTCACCTCGCCGCCAAATACTCCTCGGAATAGGGTTCTATCGCTAACAAATACCTTATTTATGTTAATATTTTATTAAAAATCATGTGCTCCATAGAGATAAATCGAATACAAAATTTCAGGAAGATCGGTGCACAATTAGGTATAGCTCCCATATAAGGTCCACTTTCGAAAGTCACTTTAACTCGCAAAAATTGCACATAAATTACAGCATAAAGGTAATGTTTGACTCAAATAAGCAAAAATCATATTAACTAATTTCATAAGGATTTCCGAAAATTTCAGAAATCAGTTTATTGCACAAACTCAATGGTGTAGGGTATCAAATTATCGGGCTTGACCAATTATATTTTTCTCATTTTTTTTTAATTTTTTATTATTTTTTTTTTACAGTTCTAAAAAGATAATTAGATATATAGCTAGAGAAGGTTGACGTGATAATATGCTGTATCACATCTCTATCCAAAGACCAAAACCGTTCCATCGTTTCCAAGAGATTGATAAAAAAAAGATAATAATTAAAAGAAGAAGAAGTAGGAGTCACTCTACTCCCCCAAGCCTGATTAGTTCTAGCCAATATTCACTCATTGATCTTCCTAAAGAAAAAACCCAGTGGTGGTTTCACGTAAGATTCATTTTCTGAAACATCCATCGCTGAGCCTTGCCTTGCCAATTAATCGGCCATTTCATTACCAGGCATGGTACTCAACATCGTATTACTTCGTAGTCTTCCAATAGTGCCCGCAGGTGTCCTCTAGCCTGGATATTATGAAATATGTATCCAAGGCCTTTAGAACTCTCTCTTTACTCTCTATATGGATAGCCAATATAGAAAGTAACCTCAGAACTCTCCACAAACGTTAATATACCAACAATCTCTGTCTGAAAAACGCTATATTCATCAGGAAGTCTATATGAGCCTTTTATATACGTACCCATAATATAGACACCTGCAATCGTACCAATATCCTTATTTGATCCGCCTGCAAAAACTAAACATAACTTTCTATTTACCAAAACAGGATTTTTCCCAAAGTCCAATTCAGTGTCCATGTAATCTGATGCCCCCGTGGAGCATAGATTATACTAACCATAACTGACTTCGTATACGACAATGGCGTCACCTGTTACTGATGATCCCAATTCCTTCAGTCTTAGCAGACTCCTTGCCGCCATACCTCTCACAAACCTCTCAATGGGTAAGGGATAAAGTATGACGTCCAGAGCCGCCTGTGCTGTACTTCTCACTGCACTCGTTATGCCAAATGAAACACACCTCTGTGCTTTCGTCAAAAGGTTCCTATTTCTCCTCCATTCTAGTGCCTGTAACCAAACAGAACAACCATAGGTAAGAACTGGTCTCATTAACAAAGCGTATATCCAGTTTACAATCTTCGGTTTAAGTCCCCAATTCCTGCCTATAGAGTTCATACAGGTATAGTAGGCATTAAGACTATGTTTAAGCCACTCCTGAACATTCTTTTTCCAAGTCAGCTTACTACCAAGAAATACCATATATTTCCCAGAGTCAGACAAAGAAGTGATGTAGAAATCATCCAAAATTAGTTCTTAAGCACTCAACATTCATTGAGACATATTTAGAATCATACGAAGCTTCTACTTAATGAGTGCCAGAATTTGTTGCAACAGCACTTGTTCTAAGGATGTTATTAAAGAAACTGAAGTGGTTCTGATAACACCAGTTTAAGAACTAATCATTTTAGTGTTCTGCAAATTTCCCTGGGTTATTTTTATTTCTATTTGATTCATTTATTAATTGATACTGTTTAAAAATGCATTTAATATGTAATTAAATACAATTCAAAGAAAATTTATTGAAGTAAATTAATAAACGATATATACTATTTTGCAAAAACACTCAGTTAATAATCTCGGGAATCTTTTACTATATAAAGAGTGCCGGGGACATATACAGGTATATGTCAGCCAATTAATAATTTAGAAAATGGGGAAATTTGGAAAGCATAAAAGGGTGATATGCTTGATGAAATAAAAGGGGCAGGAAGGGATACCTGAATAGGTATTTTAATAAAACAACTATTTCACAAAATGAATTAAAAATATAAGTATACTAATAACTAGACCGATTGAAACAAATGGAAAAAAATCGTTATAAAACAAAGGAAATATAATAATTCACAATGATACATCAGGGATGGAAAATATTCTAAATGAAAATTCATGCATATAAAAGAAAACAAATAAATTAATTATAAAGGTCTAAATTCGTTTGAACAGATACAATGAGAAAAATAATTGAAAGCCGATAAATTGTTTTATATTTAGTAAAAAATATTAGAAAATTGGCATTTTGAACAATTGAATATTTTATACAATTAAAAAGTAATTAACAGTTCTACTTAACCAATTCACGAATTGGAAGTTATTTCACAACTGATCAGATATTTTTGTATATATACATATATATGTAACAAAAAAAATGTATAGCTATACTCCCACTTTCTTGCTTTAAATCAACTTAAGAAACAAAAATCTTAACTCGTAAAAAATATAAATAAAATATATTTTAAATACATTTTTTTTTTTTTTTTTTTTTTTGTGGATTGAAGTTTTGTTAGGAATTTTTGTCCAGGTAATAATTTAATGTTCACGTTAATTTAATGTCTGACCAATGATTGGCAAAATGTTAAAGATAAATTTCCTGCGTATTGAATTCTATTAAAATCTTATACTACTGGAACTGTCTCTGTCACTTGTTATTATTATTATTTTTTCAAAAAATGTAATTCATAATTGCTTAATTTAAATATAAAGCATTTGTACTAATTTTTGCAGTAAGCTGATACCTTCCACGAGATATTCCTATTCGACTTATCCATATCTATTGATTTGAAATGACCGTCCATCCGTTTGGCTGGTTGTGGTAGGAAATTTTTGTAATTTTCTGTTCATAATTCTGTAACTTTTTAATCTTGAATAAAAATTTAACAAAATTATTCAACAATAATCTTGATAATATTTTTTATAATATTAGTTAACATTAACTTAATTATTTTGAAAATTTTAATTAAATTTGAATTTAGTTTATTATAACGCATAATTTATTCTGATAATAAGAATGAGAGATAAACTGAGAAGGGTTGCCTACATAATAAGGTATCCAATCGAATAACGAATAAACCGAATAATTTGTTGCGAATAATCGGTTAACCGAAATGTAGTTTTCTTGAGTTATAATTAAAATTTTTTTTATTTTTATGATAAATTTATGTAAACTATATCTTTTTAAGAGGTCTATTACATTCCAGTAAATTTTTAGTGAGGTACTTTTTCTTCTGCATTAGAAGTAATATATGTAGAAATATATATAGAAAAATTTAAATGAATTGTGCTGCTATAAGACGTTGAAGTTATTTTTACAAAAAAGAAAATAACTGAAACAAATGAAAAATAATGTTATGCATAATTTTCTTTATTAAAATAATAATAATATAAATTAAAACTAATTTTAGCCGTTAAAAAAAATTGGATATTCGTTGCAATTTTGCACAAAATCGTGAACATGACAGGTATCAAAAAATTCAATTCATTGAAAATTATACGAATTTGTACTATTTGTACAAGTTCTTTGGATGCTTTTTTTGTTGGGATAGAATGTTTTATAAAAAGCGACAAGAAAATGTATCAATAGAAATTCTTAAAACATTAAGCCCAAATTACATTTACGCGTAGTCAGCAACAGTATCAGCAAAAATTATCAGCTGTTCACTGTCAGAACAACATGTTGCTGGCGTTATAATTACATTTAAGCGTAGGCAGTAGGGTGATCGACGCGATTTTCCAACCGGTTTTTTCAGTCAATGTGCTGTCGGTTTTTTCAAAATATTAATTGTTCGAATGTCGAATAGACCGGTTTTTTTAAACACAAAAAAACGGTTTTAAAAGTAGCATTTTATTTTAGAAAACATGTACTAAATAGTGATATTTGAGTCAAAATTTAGGAATAATTTTTTAAATATTCATAAAGACTGATTTCTTAAATTTCTTAAAAATATAGTTTAAGTCTAAATAGGAATTTATTCTGTAATATTAAACAAATAAATAATTATCTTTTATGAATTTTTTAATCTATTGTATTATCTGTAATATTTTTACACCCAATTTTATTTTTTTATCCAATATTTCCTTTATTTTTTAAAGGTGTTGTGTTAAAAAAGTTTCACCTGCAGAATCGCTTCCATATTAAGCCATGGATTCTGTTTATGCTAACTAAAATTTAGATGACTATTTTCAAGAGTTTTGAAACATAATTATCTTCTAGTCATCTAGATATATAATTTGCTTAGCATTTTTACTTTTTCCAGAGCTTTCTGAAGCTCCCAAAAGACGTAGTAAAATTTGGCTTAATTATATAGCTATTCGTCCAACAAATCCTAATGGAGCCATATTTTGAAATTTTTATCAGGGAGCGGATATAAGTGGATTTATGTGTCTTTTTCTAAGAATTTTTTCTCTTTCCAGAGCTTTCTAAAGCTCCCAGGAGACGAAAAAATTCGGCTTACTTATAACCCTATTCGTCCTACAAATCCTAACGGAGCCAGATTTTGAAATCTCTATCAGGGAGCGAAAATACGTGGATCTATATATATGGATTTATATATATCTTTCTAAAACATTGTTTCCTCTCCAGAGTTTTCTGAAGCTCCCAGACGACGTAAGAAAAAAATCGGTTTACTTATAAAACTATTCGTTCTACAAATTCTAACAGAGCCAGATGTTTCTATCAGGGATCGAAAAGTCTGTTTTGGTATTAAGAACTTTTGAGTTGCTATACTTATTGTTTGCTCTCCAAATCCTATCAAAAACTGATTCTGTATTTCGGCTAGGGAGCGAATTTACGACGATTTTTTTATTTTGAAAGGTTTACAAATTTAAAACTTTAATCAATATTATCCCAATAAATTCTAACGGCTTCAAATAACTGACTTCAATTAGGGAGAGGAAGGTGTCTAAATGTTGTCGGATTTGTTTGTGCATATTTTCATTATTATATTATTTTTTTTTAACATCTCGATTCGAGTTAAATAATTAACACAATAAAAACATACTAAATTTCCATACAGGGAAGAAATTTTTAGTATTTTTAGTACATAGAAAATTGTTGAAAAAAATTGTCAAACAGTTTGAAAATAAAAAATTAAAAATTATGAATGAAATTTATATTTGTTCATAAATTTTATTTGTTTGAAAATTTTATTTTGTTAATTAGAAAGTGTCTGTGTGTGTAATTTTTGTTTAAATTTAAAATTTGTGAAAATATTTGGACATAAGAAAAACAGGCCAAAAGGAAAAACATAATAAAATAATATGTGAACAGTGATGTTTGAACTCTTTGTTTTTTTTAAAAAACAAGTCGAAAACTAGTGTATGTGAACATAATATCAAACATAAATTAAAAACTTTTAAACAATTTATTTTATTTAAAGAAATGAAAGTAGAAAATTTAAAGTCCCTGGCTTAATGAATTAGTCTAAATACTTTAATTGAATTAAAAATATAATACTATTTTAGGTTAACGGTTAATTTTAAGGAAAGGTAGATAATATGATCACCATATGATTTTATAAAGATCTGTAGTAAATGATGTATTACTTAGTATTAGGTCCTCCTATAGCTTCGTACAAATTTTCATTGTAATGGATTAAGTTCTGAGATATTAATAAAAACAATGTGATAAGTGATTTATAAGTTAAACTATTTTTTTAAAGAAATTTCAATATTATTCAAAAATATACAATATTTAGTATCAAGTGATTTTTGTTAATAACTCAGAAATCAATTTAGTAATGCCGATAAAATTTACAAAACCATTTTGGTTATAATAATGAAACAAATGTATTTGCCATATTATTTTAAATCATTTTAGTGGTTTAATTAGTCAGAGAAAAAATCCTCAGTATACCATTTGACTAAGAATTGATTTTTGAGTTCGTCTATCTGTCTTATTTTCCATATAATCTAGTAATCAAGCTGCAGGTCACAGTGTTAAAAATACTTCAAAGTAAATTAGTACAAAGGTCTTTTATGATCCAAAAACGTATAAAATTGCTTTTGAAATATAAATATTTTAATGTAATTAGACATAAAAAATTGTATAATCTTTGTGCCAAATTTTACAAAGATTGTTTCATATTTTTATTTAAGTGTTTTAATATAGAGTAAATAGTATTTAAATAGCTTGAAATAATTACTCTCATAATATGTCATTATTAATTGCAAGCTCTATTAAACAGAAGTTTTATTTTTACAAAACACTGTGAAACTACCACTATAAACGATATGTATAAACTAATATTAAAAACAATTTAATTTATTTTTCTATTAAGTAGGTATAATTTGTGTCTCATTTAGATTGAGATCAAGAAAATTAGATACAAAAAAAACATACATAAATAAATTACTTCATTGTACTATAAGTGTTACAAAAACTGACATTAATTAACAGCTCGTGATTTGCAAAATGCAATGAGAAAATTAGAATAAAAATTAAAGGGGCATAAACGACTAAATGAGTTGTCTACAGCTTGTTAAACTAATTTACCGGGGAAAACCACAAGTCTGCAATTGCATGTTGTTTTTTCTTGGACGTTAAATGAAGCCATCGATAACATATTTATCCATTTGGTATTGATTTGAAAGTGCATATTTTTGTATATTTTATCCATAATGGTATATTTTTGCATTAAGTAATTTTCAGTATATATTTATGTATAGCATTTTTTGTTATATTTGTAACATATTCAACCATTTTATATCATATTTTTACATTTTGGTGATTATTATTTATACCTTATAAAATATTTTTATTTTATAACAATATATATATATATATATATATATATATATATATATATATATATATATATATATATATATATATATATATATATATATATATATATATATATATATATATATATATATATATATATATATATATATATATATATATAAAGCCACAAATATTTAGTATTTAAAATTAACTTTAGTAGATATCACTTTATCACTGAGAATCTTGAGTTGTACCAACAAGATTGAAGATTTAGAAACAGTTAAGTTGATTTTATTTAGGCCATTTTTAATTAATCTTCATTAAAGCTATTTCTAAACGTATTAGCTTTCATGAAATCATATGATAATATTGATCATTTATGAACTATTACTAATGTATAGAAGGGATGGGTAAGCAAATGTAAGATCAAAAACCTGATATAATGAAAAATAGGGAATAAAACTTGGTATGGCATGTAGTAACGGATGTGGTTACTTTTAAATGATAACAACATACTGTCTGCATTACATGAAAGTAGATTAGCAACTACTTACTTTTAACCTGATATGTAATCAATTACTTGAGATCTGATTTTTTTGAAATGTTACTTTTTGTTACTTTTTATCAATCGTACAAACACCATAGTCTCTGGTGGAGTTGAACACACGACGAAAGGCAGGCAGACTAGCTTATTGTCAACAAATCTATTGGGGTACTTCATGCATACATGATAATTCATTAATGAAAAATTATAACTCTGTAATTTGAATATTTTAAATTGTTTATGTTTTAAATAAATAAATTAAAAATATCAGCTTTTTATTGTTTCATATTTCAGTACTTATTTGTTACCGATAATATAACTAGTTACTATTCATTTTGCTAATAATGACTTCTGTAATACTTTGAAATAAATGAGTTATTGAATGATTCAAAGTAATTAGTTCTTGCAATGACATTTAAGTAATGACTTTCTGAAATGCTTACCTTTAATAATATAGAGTAAGTAGTTGCCTATAATGACATCACCGTGTTAAAATAATGAATTATTCATATAATGTGTAAGTTGTGAAGAGCCATTATATTAGCTTCTTAACTCATTACATGGCAAGCAAAGTTTTTGCTGGGCAGTTGATAAATTTAATTTTTTTCCTCATTTTGTTATATTAAAATATTAAAAAAGATGGGGGGTATATTGACTTTATCATTCCGTGTGTAACATGTCGAAGGAATTATTTAAGACCCTATAAAGTATATATTTTCTGGGTCCTGGTTCGATTCTGAGTCGATCTAGCTATGTCCGTCCGTCTGTCCGTCTACCCGTCTATCTGTCTGTTGAAAGCAGGATAGGGCACGAACGGAACAACGTAGGGGGGGCGAAATTTGGATAATATTTGGATATTTATCTTACATAAGGTTTGTTTGGTATTGAAAATGGGCAAAATCGGTTAAAAAACAATAAAGTTATGAGCTAAAAACTAGGAACACGGGGTGTCCGTTGTAGCATCATTTCATAATTTTCTGCTGACATCTCTTAAAAAAAAGCATGTATGACAACGAAATTTTGTACAGGTCGAAATAAAATTGGAAACCAAAAATGGGCGTGGCCGGCCCACTTTACCGCCCACCTCCTATATAAGCTGAAACTTCAACGAAATTTTGCAAAAATAGTTCAAGGACCAATGTAAACTCGGAAATAAAAAATGTGCGTGGTCCGCCCACTTGACCACCCATCTTCCATATAAAGAAAAATTTGAAAAAGTTGATGGTGGGTATATAGATTCGGCCGAGCCGAATATAACATTCGCGCTTGTTTCTAAATTACCAAAATTTTTCGTTTTATAAATGTATATTTTTACGTTTTTATTGCTTATTTATATTTTACTGTATATTTAATGCATATAAAATGCTTTTTTAGATCATATTTGTGGTTTTTCTGCTAATTACTAATAGTAAAGATAAATGACTCTTATCTAAAGATAAAAAAAAATCAAAACTTTATTATTAATTAGTTTAGCATAACAATTAAAAGTTTCTTTCTTAAAACACAATTATTTTAATAAAAAATCCAAATCCAATAAATTATTAATCTTACAATTAATAGCAAACAACTTTATTTAATTCAAATTGCATTTAGGTTCAAAAAGCATTAATTCAATGTACTCACACATAAAAACAATATCTCATACTTAAATATTCATATTCGTAGAAATCATTAACCATGATCTTGTAAACTGAAATGAAATCAAACAAGCAGGTCAATTACAAACAATTAGAGCCAGGTTAAATACACAACCAATCAACCACTTCAAAATACAAAAAAAAAAAAAAAAAAGTGGAACATGTTGTATAGAATGGAACCATTTAATAAATCATACTGCTATAAGGTGTAGAAAATATGCAAATTAAGCATTTTCAAGACAAAAAACAAAAACAAAAAAAATTGTAAAACTTGAGAAAAAAAAAACAGCAACAACAATTAAATACACTTTGTGAACAACAGCAATAATGTCGATTACTTTGTTAAACAAAAGCAATTATTTGAAAATGAGTAAAAAATCTGAAATCCTACAAGAAAAACGAGAGGTGTGTAAAAAATACTTATTTTTCATGTTCATAGTATTTAAAGTGTCTTAATTGTTTGAGATTTAAACCATAAATACTGACAACGTCTCTGAATTTACTTCACAGTGCAGTCATTATATTTAAGTCAAATATTTAAGTATGACGATGACTGCACCTGCTGGCTGTGCTAATAATGGTGGTGGTGTTGTTACTTATTGTTTGTGAAACACTAAAGACACGTTTAGTAAATTTAAGTAGCAGGCAGCCAGGCGTGTATGTGATTTTTGTTCTCTATTTATTGTTTATTTGTGCATTCTTGTGATTTATATATATTTTTTGTTTGTTTTTGTATAAGAATTTCAATTTATTTGATTTATTGATGTCACACCACAAAATTTAAACGTCAATCTTTAGAAATACGGTGAAGTTTTTTTTTACTTGTTATTTCGAATTAAGGGGATTCATTGAGTAGAAAGTGTTTTGTTATAAATAGAAATTTATTGCTGTTTTTTTGCGATAATTAAATTTTTATTTTCTTAGTATTTGAAATCAGATTAAGTAAATTAAAAAAAGGAAATTGAGGTTTAGTTTATAAAAAATATATCAAATTACTTTTTATTACAGCATTTATAAAATATAGATAAAAATGTTATAAAATTAATAGTAGATAATCAATTTGTAAGACTTTTGTTTGATTTTTATAAAAAGCATTTAAAATTTTGTCAAATTTATGGCGGTTAATTTGTTTAAATAATTCAAAAAAAAGCTTATAACCAATAATCGTGATATACTCGACAGTGCCAAATCTTATGGTAAATAATAGGATCACTTTTATTTATTTTGAATTTATGGAGTTTTCAACAAAATCTTAATCAAAACAATCAAATTAAAAAAAAAAAAAAAAAATATTGTGAATTCATCGAACGATAAACCTAAATATACAAAAATAATATACTTTAATATTTAATGTGTAAGGGTTTACACTGTAAAAATTATATTTTTCAATTTACACTGTTGTTTAATTTTGCATCAAAATTTAATAAATATATTCAAATAAAACTAAAATAGGAGTAAAATTTAAGTAAGAATTCATCATCCACTTAATTGATTTAATTATTTTTTTAATTGGAATTTTTTACAGTTTTTAGTAATTGTTATAATTATTTTGGTGAGAGGTGCAAATTTAAAAAGGTTTTTAATTGAATGAATTATTTACTAACATAGTTAGTGATTGACTTTTGATTTTTTCTGTGTTCAGAATAAAAGGGTTAAAAGTAAATTTGGCAAAATTTGCTTAATTTTTTGTAATTTTTTTTTTCGAAATTATATATTTTTTTTTTTTTATTTGCATAAATATATTAACAATTAAGAACTGAGAAAAAACGTTATTTTTTTAATATTTCTATAACTTGTGAACCGTTGGAAGTAACTTAATAAAATTTCAGAGATGAGACCAGAGATGAGGTGTTTCAGAGTTGATTTAAAAGAGTACAGATTCCTAGCGGGTCAAGGGGTGGCTCTCCAAAGATTCCCATCTCGGGGGGTGTATTATTTATGATATTGCAGAAAAGAAATTTTATGTATAGATTGTCCTTGTAAATCTCTCCAAAAAATACGCTTATCTCTTTTAGTTTAAGAGACGTTCGTGTTTAAAAAAAAATTTTTCTCTAATTTTTAACCTAGTTTATGTATAATTCTGGTCAAAATTACACGTAATATCAAAACCTACTGAGTTATTTAAATAAAATTTATAATATTTTCAATGTTTGATGGTATTAGTGCAGCATATTTTAGGGTTTCCTAATAAAATTTAAAAAATTTTCTTTTCAATAAAAATCACGATTTTTACAAATTTTGTTAAAAATTTGGATCGAATCTAAGTTATTTCACCATACATTGAATAAAAATATATTTTGTTAGAGTTTATTTCAAAGAAATGCTATTTCATATTGTCATCCTCCGCATTTTTATTAAGCATAAAATACATTTACTAATTATGTCAATTATAGTTATTTTATGCTGTCCACACGATGTGCCTTAACGAAATGTATTTTGACAAAAGTGTCCTGTTTTCAATTATCAACGACATTTTATTTAAATTTATGATTCCGATATTTATCGCGGCTCTTATATCTATATATCCAATATTTGTTTAAATTGCAATTTTCTATATAAAAATAAAAGCAATTCGATATGAAAAATGTTCGCTCTTGTTTTCCAAACTTTGAGACTATCTACTACGTTGACTATTTCGGGCACATCGCCGAGATGCAGTACAAAATACGCATAATCACAACAGAAATAAATTCCTATCCCAAATTTTGTATTCCGTTGAGGGGTGCACAGACCCCTCCCAAAAAACCAAAAATTTTTAAAAACTAAAAAATTTTGTCATCATAACTCGACTACCCTGTATTTTACTGTTGAAAGTCTGCACAACAACAGAGATGGTGCAGAAATTATCTGAAAGGTCCGATTAGTTCATTTATGATAGAATGAGATCAAAAAGTATAAACGCGCGAACAAAAATTGTAGAAGAATAGGAAAAACTTAATTATTTTTAGCCGTTTTTCTATGTTCTTGAACAACAATCATGATTATAATGAAATTGAAAAAAGATTCGGCTGTGCCGAATCTTTGATACCCTTCACCATATTACCATCTTACTATCTTATCGACATCATATTACCATATTACCGACAAATAATAAAATTTTCGCCTTAACGTATGCTTTCATATTTTCACATATTTAAATCTAAATTTTTTTCAAACTACGAAAATTTGAATATGAAAAAAAAAAACAATCATAGCAGGCTTTGCTTTTAAAAAATAAACAACAACAATTCCATATTTATTTACTTTTTTTATGTGTGTATATACAAACTGACTGCATATACAAAGAACAACAACAACAACACTGTTATTCATTATATTACTTCTGTTGCTAACTAAACTACTTGTCTTATAGGCAAAAACGTCACTAATAGTCATTACCAGGGCAAGTTTTTCAAGCTTTTCGCTTGGAAAGTAAGCATTTGCATATTTCAAAAGAATTTCACAAAAAATGCTTATATTTTAAATCTTTGCATAAATTTGCATATAATGAATACAAATGTTAGTTTTCTTAACAAAAACACAATTTTTTGGAGTTCAGTCAAATGATTTCTAAAAATTCTTTTGTGAGTATTTTGAGTACGTTGTAAATACTGCAAAGAAAAAAATTCGGAAGCGTCAAATATGATACTTAAAATTAAAATAGTTATATTTTTAAAAACATCCAAATCTATTTGAGATTGAAAGTTAAAAAATGCATATTTGTGCATATTTTCTTCACATTAATATATAAGAATGCATAAATTCGTTAGTTTTTATATACATATTCATGCTATTTTTGCATATTTCTGTGCATATTATACCATTTTTTTGTGCTTTTTCAAGCGCATATTTAAATTTTTTTTGTGCATATAAAAACTTGCCCTGGTCATTACAATGCTTAATATACATGTCTGTGTATGTATTTATGTATATTCTTAACAGATATGTTTTAGTTTTAAAAAATAAACAACAACAATTCCATATCTATTTATTTTTGTACAGACTGCATATACAAAGAACAACAACAACACTGTTATTCATTATATTACTACTGTTTCTAACTAAACTACTTGTCTATACAAAAAACAAAAAACGTCACTAATAGTCATTACAATGCTTAATATACATGTTTGTGTGTGTATTTATATTCTTAACAGATTTGTTTTTGGGCCATAACTCTGTTGATTGTGAACGAATTGGACGGCTGGCTGTCCATGTAAACCTTGTGCACAAAGTATAATTTTAAAGATAATTGAATGAAATTTGGCAGGTGCGACTTTTATGATACAAGGAAGAAGCCTATTGAAATTGGTTATGATCGGTCCATTATTTCACCTACCCCCTATACAAATGTCCCCCCGGAATAGAGTTTCCACACTTAAAAATGTCTTAATATTAAGAATTTAATGAAATTCGGTGCAAAGAAGTTTTGTGCAAGTACCAATCTTTGTACCAAATTGTATGAAAATCAGTCCACGATTGACCATAGCTCCCATATAAACCCCCCTTCCGAAAATCACTTTAACGTACATAAATCCCATACGAAAGATAGTATCAAGTTAATATTCGACACAAATAAGTTTTATATAAGTAGAAACAACATTGCCAAAATTTATGAGAATCGGTCCATAATTTACCTTAGCTCCCATATAAACCCACTTCCGGAAATCGCCCTATAATGCATAAAATCATCAAGATGATATTATTAACGCATTATTCTGTACTTACATGCTTTACTTTAGATTTAGTAAAAGTGTTGGTCTACAGGTCTAATATAAATCCACTTCCCGAATTTCTGTGCTCATACGCAATGGTGTAGGGTATCATATAGTCGTTCTTGACCGACTATATCATCTTCTCTCGTTAAAATAAGTATAAGCAAGACTAGAAAATAAAAAACTCAGTATATGATAGATTTCTAAAGTACAAATGCTAATCTCGTTGTAAAGGTAATATTTTTGTCTTTAATATGAAACTATATCTAGGGATCTAACTTCTATAGTTTAGGAGTAAACAAGTACTCCATTGTCAAGTTTTTAGCTTTTTTCGTTTTTAAAACCCTCATATTTTTTGACCGGAAAAGGGACATGAGTCTAAAACTTTATGAATTGAGAAACAATTCCAATTGCCAATATCAGTAGTGAATTTCATAGATATCGGAGAGGTTGTCCGTTTTATAATGGAATCACTTAAATACACATAAATGAGCACCTCTAAAACGAAATTCATTAACATAAGTATGTATATGCTTTCAAGTAAGAAATAGTTAATTACCGTAAGTACTTAAATCTAATATAAACTCTCACTAAACCATAGTAAAAGTTATATACCCAGCAAAAAAAAAAAAAAAAAAAAAAAAAAACATTTTTACTACTTCAAAGTGGAACCAAGAGCATATTTTGAACTTTTTGGGAAGTTCCTAATAATTACACTCAAAAAAGTGAAAATAAATTAATTTTTAGCGGAAAAAAAGGTTATTAATTTCTATGAAAATTTATTTTTTTTTTTCAAATTTTAAAGCATTTTTATTATCTTTTAATAAGTTAAAGCTGAATTTTTATTAAAAAAATATGTAAACATAGTTTTAAGAGAAGTACTTCAAAAACAATGAACAAGAAGTATAAAAGAAGAACATCCTACCAATGACAACCATGGGTTAAAAAAAGAACTTCAGCAGCTCTTTTTCACCACTAAGTACTTCCTTCCAATGACAATACAATGTTAAATTCATGACTTTTTCTGCTTTTTTTTAGTTCCTTTTTTGCTGGGATTTGAAAAAACATTCAGGTATCACAATTCCTTATCATTGCCCAAATAAATTCAATATTAATATAATTGTAAGCATTTGCTTACTTAAATATCTATAACAATGACAATAAATGTATCACATTGTTATTTCCTTAAACATCTTTAATTTTCATTCATTGCAACAAATGCCAGGTATCGTTTTGCATACAAATTTTACACAAACACACCTCTTTATATCACCTCTTCTACTTCGACACATATAATATTTTGCATATAATTTGTTATGTTCTCTGTTAGAAAAGAATATTAAATAAATTCCAAGTACTCGTACTACAATGATGACAACAGTAAAAAAAGCTGATTCAATTTCAATTAATTTAAAGATACCAAATAGTAGTAAACAATAATACTCACATTTACACTCACTGGTGTAAAGAGGGGGCACCACACACTTTCCACTCATTCAGACAACATATCACTATAAAATTCCCGACCACAGCAACAAAGTGAAAATAAAATATAAAACTGTTTTTATAATAAAATACTAACTACTAGTTTAAGATTTTGAGCGCCTGTCACAAATTGTGATATGAAAAAAGAGAGGAATTATGTTGAACAAAGTGCAACACTCATAAAATACCAACAACATTTTATCATTTGAGCATCAATCTAACTACATACTTCATGCAAGAATATGCATACGCATGTTTGACCTAAAACGGAAGTTCCTAGAAGGTGGATATTTATACACATTTTTATCAATCATATTATTATTTTAACACATAAGAAAATCTTATCATTATCATCATCTTTGTAATTATTATGTGTGATATGAACAAAATAAACAATAGAAAATATCATTACAATTTGTAGTAAATATGATAAATTGTCACAAACATGTTTATGATAATTCATGCTAAATACCAGGCTAACAGAATCAAATAGCAAGTGTTTTATTTTGACAAACTCACACTTATACCCCACATAGTATGTATGCGATATAACAAGTGATGTGGGGAGTGAAAAAGGAGAAAAAAGTAAAATAACAGTAACAGCAGTAGCCAGTAATATTTTTCACAAAAAGAAAACAAAAAAACTCAACAAAATAATTTTAAATATAGGTATAAAGATTGTACGCGAAAAATTTTATAATATTGGGAAAATAGGAATGGACTACTTCAGAATCTTTGAGACTAAATGAGTAATGAAATCTGGACTTGAGACACATTCTAGATTTATATCCAAATATACACACTGACAAAAAAAAAAAAATAGTTGGAAGATGGTTACAATTATCAAAATGCAATGTTATATACTGTATTTTAATTGTTATTATTAAATTTTAAAAAACATTGGAGAATTTCTATAATGAAAACCATTTTGATATAAATATAATGGAAATAATGTTCCTGCGATTATAAAATTTGTTTACCGAACCAATTCAATCTTTTATAAACCATGTATAACAAAATCGGCAGACTCAGTATCAACTATTCGTTGTTGCAATCGAAAAAATGAGATAAATTAAAAAGTATTTGTATAGAAATGACATTTATCATAGCAGAAGTCAACAGTTGATTACGAAAATAAACAAATCGGTTATAACAAAAGTAAATCTAATTCGGTGTTCCCAAAAAATTATTCGGTAGATTTTAACTGACATTAAAAAATATATTGAACAAATTTAAATAGGATATTTACAAAAAAAATTTTATAAATTTAAATTATACCATAAAAAATAAATGTTATACCAAATTACAGCAATTAGCACTCGCGGACTAATAAAAGTATATGTAACATAAAGGAACGCTTTTAAATGTATTATTGATAGATTTATGTATATTTAAAGAAAAGTTGAAATAATTAATTTTGTTATCTATTTTTTCCAGGCAGAATTATTGTTTAAAGCTAATTCCTCAAAGAAAACCGAAGTGGGACTTTTAATATTGCTACCAATACATATGTATCTGCATCTACAAAAGGAACGGCTTTACAACATTTTAGCCAGGATTCCAATATCTATATCAGTATCAATCAATAATTTAGTGTTGAAAATTTTATTGAATGACTTGAAGAACAGAAATATTTCATATTATTGAGGAGCCTAATTAAATTACTAAAAGAAGTCCATACAAAGAATTATAAGAAATATGTGTATTTTAATATATAAATTTTCTTTTTTGTATAAACATTTGTTAAAAAGGTAAAAAATAAAAAACTGAATTTTTTATTGTATTTTTCAGTTGCTGAAGATGTATTCAAAATTTTTTCAACGCCTTTTAGTTTTATAACTAAAATTTTATTTGCTTCTACGACTTTGAGGGGTTATTGTATATTTCGATTGAAAAAGAAATTCATTCGAAATTGTATTTAAAATACATTGACTTTCGAAAACGTTTTCTTTCGAATAGAATTACACAATAACCCCCCTAGATACCAAAAGCTATATAAAACTGAACAAGAGTTGAAATAGAATGGAATTCAAAATGACCTAGAATTAAACTACAGCTGAACTTAATAGAATTAAATATATTTGAATTGGAACTGAGTTAGAATTGAAGTAGATTTAAGTTAGAATTGAAGGAGAACTTAACTAGAATGTAGTTAGAATTCAATTAGAACAAAGAAAAAAATATTTGAACCTATTTTTTTAATAATATTATTAACTAACTTTATATTGGTAATTAATTATATTATTTATTAATATAATTAATTTTCTAATTGGTTTATATATATTTTTTTTAATAAATTGACAGCTCTTAATAAAATATAAAGAAAAATTAAAAATGTGTCTATAAAAATATAAAAATAAAATAAATTTAAGTCAACTTCCAAAAATGTTCAGCTCATTACATATATTTAAACAAAAGCAGTAATAATAAAATCAATTCTTCTAGTTATTAATATTATCATTTTGATGATTGGAACAAAATCAAACAAAAATTAATTTATATAAGCAATTTCATAATTAAAGTCCATTTATAATTTTTTTCTGTGACCTAAACTGGAACTGAAATAGAACTAATTAGAATAGAACTAGAACTAAACTTGAACTAATTTAGCTGTTGAAAGAAAGTAGCTCCTAAATGGGTACAACATACAAATAAAAAAAAGATAATTTTCATACCTTTAATATGATATCTCAATAAATCTTATAACATAAATACTTTAAGATATTCGTAATTTTGTGTATACAACTTTGTACATATTTTAAGCTATTTTACACTTTCAAATCGCGATATTTCGCGAACCACTTGATAAAATTATCTGAAATTTTGAATTAGTCTTAAGCGGAAGAGTTAAGAAAATCAGCAGGTAGGTTTTAAATGGAATGACTCTACACCTAGGCCTCCTACAAATGTCCTCCCGGAATAGAGGTTTAACGAACATAAATGCCTTAACTATAGCAATATTTTAATGAAATTCGGTACAAAGAAGTTTTGTATAAGTGTCAATCAATTGTGACAAATTTCATCAAAATCGGTCCCATATAAATAACCTTTCAGAAAATCAATTTAAAGTGCATAAATCCCATACCAATGTCAGTATCAAGTTAATATTCGACATTGTTTAAGCAGTGATCACAGTGCCAAATTTTATGAGGTTCGGTCAATAATTTATAATAGCTCCCCTATAAAACCATTTTCGGGAATCACCCTAAAGCTCATAAATTCATATAAATGTTAGTACTAACGTAATATTCTGAATTTGTATATTTTATTTTACACTTAAAACCGATTTTTAATTCTTATTATTTTTTTAACTATTTGCGAGATACATTTTTAACTTTAGCTCAAATTAATATCTTTTAGTTGAAATTTTATTCCAAATATCTTAAATTTGTGAAAGTTATTACACTAAACTTTACTTACTTTGACTTTGAACAATAGATTGATACAAATCTCAAAAGTTTATTATAAAAATAATTTTTTTGTCACTCAATTAGATTTATTTCGGTATTGCAATTTTTTTCCTTAAAATATTTACCTGAAATTAAAAAAAAACAAAAAATACAGTATTTTATTAGTAACTTGGATTTTTCAAGTTTAATGATGTTTGATTTTGCAATGTTTGATTTTGCAAGTTTTTTGTACAAATAATTTTTGTTAAGTGGGAAATATATTCAAAAAATAAATTAATATATATTTCATTTAGCGGCTACATGATTTTAAATATTTGCTTAGTATAACCAGGGCTTAAGTCTACATAGATGCAGAACTAGTTTATTTAGACTTAATGGTTAAAAAAGCCATTAATCAAAATCCTTTCTTATTTTTACAATTAAACTTTAGTGTTCTTAATAAAGGTGTAAAAACATTTTCTTGGTAGCTCTTTCCCAAACATACTTTGTTATGGAAAAAAGGCAGTAACCATACAATATATAAGTAAAAAAAACTGACTCAATCATAAGTAAAATACTAAAAAAACGCAAAATACGTATATGTTTTACAAGCACTACACACCTTCCTTCCACACTGTTTCGCAAGGCATCATGTTATGGATCATCAAAGTAAAAAAAAAAAAATATTTTATATAAATATTTTTATATGACGACAACAACAAACCGGCAAACCACCAACTAACCAAACAGCCCAGTCGCCGTCTACCGTCAGTTATATGCCTTCCATCTATTTGTGAGTAGTGGGGTGTTGCCCCCTTCAATAAAAAAAAAAATCAACGAAAAAAAACTGTTGTTGTATATGATGACAGTGAAATAAAATACACTTGCTGCTGCTGCCTGGTTGTTGCTTTTTTAGTTTGCAATGATGTTTTTTTTTATCGTTTTATGAAAAACAACAACTATAATAATCACAAACAACAGCAGCAGTAGTAGAAACAGACAGATGGACGGACAGACATCACAGGCAAACTTATCAACTTGTATGGCAAGTTATGAGAAGGCGCCGTCAGCACTTTATTCTAGACGGACTGACAGACAAACATTTCTACATATCGTCATAGGGACAGACAGTCGTACATATAAACAAACACACAATCTGAATTTAAATGAAAACCAAAATAAAGAAAATTTACATGACGGAGAAGAAATGACAAAACAATTTAACAACAAATGAAAGTTTAAAAAGAAAAAAAATTCTATTGATGATAAAGAAAAAAAGAATATCACACAAAATTTTAGATTGTTTTGGGAAAGTTTAAATAGTTCTTGTAATTATGAAGAAAATAAAAAAATATCTGAGATTTAGCATACTTTTTAAAATTTCAATGAAAAATTTATTGTCACCTTAGAAAAAGGGAAAATTTTTCAAAAAGATGTAAAAATATTTCTTGATATACACTGTCGGACAAAATAAAGTGCGGTTTTTTACTCTTGTAATTTATTTCATAATTATTGTCTTCTAGGTACATAATGAGCTACTTTTTCGATGTCCAGGTATTTTTCGTATTATATTCTTAAAATTAATATACAAAATAAGTTTTTGAAATATGTGTATTTCGAGTTTGTGGCAAAAGTATTGTGTTGGTCATGCATTTTGTGCGACAAAATAAAGTGACACTTTACTTAATTTCTTTAATTTGGCTTCCAATTTTCGAATTTTTTGAAACAAAATAGAAGGCATATGCTTAAAAAGTGCTTAATTTTAATATTATATCCATTAAATTTTATTCAAATTATTATTATATTTGAAAAATAAGGATAGATCAGGCCATATTATCGGAAAGTCTTCGACCACAATCCAGAAAGATTTCTTGACTCCATATAAGGAAAATAAGGTAAAATTAGTGTATTTGTGTTTAAAGTGCAACATTTTAGAATCTGAAGCTAAAAGATTCATTTCATTATACTAAATAACAATTCAAAATGAAATTTAGAAGAAATTGAGAGGGCAGAAACCCTGGATTGTGGTCGAAGACTTCCCGATAATATGGCCGGATTCATCCTTATTTTTCAAACGTATTAATAATTTGAATATAATTTAATTAATAAAATATTAAAATTGAACATATTTTAAGCATATACCTTCCATTTTGTATCAAAAAATTTAAAAACTGGAAGCCAAATTAAAGAAATTAAGTAAAGTGTCACTTTATTTTGATGCAGAAAATTCATGACCAACACAACACTTTTGCCCCAAACTCGAAACACACAATTTCAAAAACGTCTTTTGTTTATTAAATTAAATAATATAAAACGACAAATACCTGGACACCAAAAAAGTAGACCAAAATGAACCTAGAAAGCAGTTATTATGAAATAAATAGCAAGAGTATAAAGAAAAGTACTAGAAGCGAATGTGGTAACAAATTTGGTTTTTAATATTAATTACTTTTTACCTGTAAAACTCTTTTTTTATATTTTGAATATTTTATCCCTGTTTTAAAACCAGCATTTTTTCACTTAAAACTAAGAACTAACGATTTTTAAATTTCGCCTGATTTACTTAAAATATTACTTTATCCAATTAAGCAGTATTTAGTATAACTAAATTACATTTTTAATGTGATTCTAGCTATGTGAATTATACTAAAAGTATTTATATTATGCTAAAAGTATTATAAACTGAATTCCCATAACCATCCTTAAATGTCATAATTTTTCTCAAAGCTCTCGTAAAATTTCCTTTTAATAATTTTAAAGTCCAATTGAAATGTCAGTCACGCAATCTGCAGCAACAAACAAAAACTACAAAAATTCAAATTTACGCATCTATAGTCCGGTTTTATAAATTTGGTATGAAACCTTCTTTTTTTTAACCAAGTTGTTGGTTGCTATTTCTTTTAATTTCCAAGAATGTTGTTTGTGGCATTTTTTGCTTCTCTTTTCTGCAGGTTTCAGCATTTTGCAGCAACTAAACTTTGGCTAAAAAAACTTCTCTCTCAAGTGTATCATACATACCTAAAGCAAGTCAGTAAAAAAAAAAGAAATGTTTGTCGTTCAACAACAAATTGTTAAAAAAAAATGTTCTTTATTTTTTTTTATATTATTTTTGTTGTAGTGCTGGTTAGTTTCTTCTACCAGGCATTCAGAATTTTCAGTTTCATTTAGTTCAATTTTTATACAAACCTACTATTGCTGTTTTAAATGCTGTTGTTGTTTAATATTGCTACTGCTGCTGTTGTTGCTGTTAGTGAGTTTCAATTTTCGCATTTTTATTTTTTATTTTCTGAATATAAAACTTGATAGCAGCAGGAAAAAGGTATGTATACAAGTATTTGTTTGTATATTATTTATATTTATTAATTTATATGTGTGTTTTGCAAAAACATACAAACACAATGCTTTGATATATATTTATGTTTATACATCGAGAAATGTATAGCATACTGTTTATAAAAATTTAATCAGTGTGAAATTACAGCATTTTTATAAATGAAAAATTAAAAAAAAAAAAGAAATGTGTAAAATGTACAAACAGCCCTTTTAATGAAAGAAAAATCTTAGTGTTAAACAGTCAGTATAATAAGGAAGTAAATTGCTTTTATGTTTAGGGAGGATTAGATTGAAAACATTAAAACCACCGCCATCTTAGGAGGACACATTTTGCTTGTTTATTTTAAGAATATTTTTTTCTTATCTGAGACAAAAGTTAAATAAAGATTGTCAAATATTTCAGTGGTTGAATTGATTTTTTTTTAAACATCATTAAGTTTATCTATATTTATTTTGAAGTAAGGTATTAAGAAATACCAATGTAAGTTAGAAGGAGGACCATACATCACTTTTTCAAAGGACTCTTTTTTCATAATCGTAATTGTAAACTTTCTTTTGTTTTATAGTCTGATGTGTTGGCAAATAATATAATTATTTTAAGTTCATATAACGTAAATAAAAATTCAATAAAATATAACAGATCTATAGCCGGGACATTTTGAAATTTCTTTAATAATTTTATTATTAATTTGTAGCTGATTGCGACATTTCTAAAGGATAAGTTAGATGCGGACCATCAGGAGTCTAGCAAATTAACTCCAGGAGGGGTCTTATGCACAAATATTATTTTTTTTTTCAATTTGAATTTCTTAAAACAGCTGTTGCTAATTTTTTTGCATTACTATCAGGATAATATATTTTTTAAATCTTAAAAAAAGTCCTATTAATATTTTCACGGATTTCGGCAAAGCAATTAATCAAAATCTGATTATCATGTGAAATAATCGAAAGGAAATAAAAACTGCCCCAAAAAAATAATTACTTCGTTTTCAAGATATTTAATTAACAATGACAGACAGAAAATATTGGTCTAAGAACTATATACTTTATTATACATACATATAGTCGATTTAACGATGTCAGTCCATCCGTCTATCTGTTCGTGGAAACCTTGTATTTAAACCAGTCAAATGAAGCACAGTGGTCCCAAATCGATTTTTTTTTTTTAAATAATTCTGTAACTTGTGAACCGTTGCAGATATCTAAATAAAATTTCGCATGGTACAGCTGAGGTGTTTCCGAATTAATTTGGAGGAGTACAGGCTCCTAGCGGGTCACAGGGATAGAGGGTAGACCTTCAAAGTTCGTCATCTCTGGTATGTATGTATGTATTTTTTTTTTTTTTTTTAATATCGCCAAACATTAATTTATTACTTGAATGTAAAAAAATTTCAACGTGGGTAGTCCTTGTAAATCTCTACAATCTCTCTGCTTACATGTGTAGGTTATCTCTTTTAGTTTAAGAGATATTCGGGCCGAAGCAAATTTTACCCTAATTTTTTAAGTTTTTTAAACTTGGAGGCCTTAATTTGGAACCCAAAATAATGTAAAATAGATACTAGATTTTTTACAAAATTATAAATAAGTAATTTACTGCAAGAATAATATCAATATATTTGTCCGATAAAAAGTCATATTAATCTGAAGTTGAAACTTTTAAAAAAATTTACATTTTTGGTGTTATTTTCCAAAAAGGTGATAATATGCTTTAACTTCTAAAATATTTTTTTCTCCGACTGCAAAACGTTTGCAATGTTTTCAAAAGAAATCTTAACGCAAATGCGTGTAAAACAAAATCGGAGGCGCTCTGTGGAACGGTTTCCCCTCATTTTTATTTAGATATCTTTAACGGTTCACAAGTTAAAGGATTATTCACCACTGTGTGAAGGAAATTTTGACACAAGGACGAAGCCTATTGAAATTGGGTATGATCGGTCCATTATTTCACCTAGCCACCACATACAAATGCCCTCCCGGAATAGGGATTTAGTGGCCATAAATGCCTTATATATAGCAATATTTTAATGAAATTCGGCACAAAGAAGTTTTGTATAAGTGTTAATCTTAGTGCCAAATTTTATTAAGAACGGCCAATAATTGACCATAGCTCCCATATAAAACCCTCCTTCGGAAATTACATTAACGTGCATAAATCTCACATGAATACTAGTATCAAGCAAATATTCGACACAAGTAACTTTTATGGAAGTAGAAACAACATAGCCAAATTTTATGAGAGTCGGTCCATAATTCACCATAGCTCCCATACAGTGTTACCGTTTGGCGACTTTAGTCGCCAATTGCCCTTTTTTCAACCACCTGGCCACTTTTTTGGCCCCTTTTCTAAATGGCGACTAAATGCGACTTTTTAAAAGTGTGTGCTAAATGATGAGAAACTAAAATGTTTAAAACATATCGACCCATTATATATTAATTTCAACAAATAAATTAGTCATTTTGAGATTATTCCACAGTATAGTGATATAAAAAACCGCGGAGTATTTATAAATGAACTGAAACTGTTAGTAATTAAAAATAATAATAAAGTTTATGAATCTTTTTGAACTGAATTGAAAAAAAGATTCGATGAACATTTATATCTTAATTTATAGTTTTACTTTCCACATAGCAACTAAATTATCAATAATAAAAACAAGCTTGTCTAACAGACTTAAGTCAATACTTGTGGATCCATGCGTTCCGTCCTAAATTTGTCCGACGGGGATTTGAAAAACTGAAGTAAGAGTGAAGAACTCGTACAAAAGTACAGAAGTTTAATTAATTAAAATAGGTTTATATGTTAACTGTTTTTGTGAATAAATCTTTATTTTTGCAATAAAAAAAAATTGTTGTAAAATAATTATAAATTTTTTTGTTGTAAATAAAATTGAATTTTGTTTTAATACAAATTCTTTTTTTTTTTTTTTGTTATCAAATAAATTTTTAAGAGTTTTTGTAGGTTATAAAGCAGTTGGCCCCTTTTTTGACGACTTTTTATTTTGAAATCCCCTTTTTTGGACTCTTTTTAAAAATTCTCAACGACAACGCTGCTCCCATATAAACCCACTTCCGGGAATCACCATAAAGTGCATAAAATCATATAGATGTTAGTATCAATGAATTGTTCTGTATTTGTATATTTTATTTTATATTTAATCAAAGTGTTGGTCTACAATTGGCCACAGGTCTAACAATGGTGTTGGGTATCATATGGTCGGTTTTGACCGATTACAGTTTCTCTTTCGTTTTTCACTGTAAAAGATCCATAGATATGCTATAATTATGATTTATCTTATGTGGGGACTAACACTTCGCCTGGAGATGGCCGCCCTATTTGCATACCTGTTATGATTCATGATAAGGAAATTAATCCCATACAATTTTAAAACTTTTGCTCTAATAGTTTTTCATTTAAGCCACCAATATTTTTTACTTCAATAACATAACAGTGCAACATTAGAATCATTGAGGCAACATTTGAAGCTCAATTTTAATAGATTTTCGTTCGGTTTGATGTTCATTAATCGAATTAGATCATTTCCTCAAATAAAACCAATTTTCTGATACAACTCTGAAAGTTATTATGATTTTAACAGACAAACTGACATTATTTCTTCTCCCCTACTTTCATGTGGGCCTTGATAAGTAAGAAATTTCGATACCAAATATATCAAATATATTTCTCATTTTTATGAGAGATATTATAAGCATTCAGTAATTAAAGAAAAAAAAAACATACAAAAAATATGTTAAAATATAAACAATTATGTAAAATTATTAAATAAAACTTAAAGAGGTTTTTGTATTATTCTCACATTTAACAAAAATATTGTACTAAGTTAACAACACTGTTTGCCCCCACAATAAGTATGTATGTAGTAATTTTTATTCTAAATGCATATTAATCTAAGTAAATGACAGGATGACATTAAATAAATGTAATATTTATTAAGTAAATTGCAGTAATCATATAAAAATATATATATTAAATAAAAATAAATCTTATAAAATCAACATGATAATAAGAACAACAGGCAAAACGTGATCTCCATGCAAACAAAAAAGAATACAAAATTATAAATAAATAAATTAAACAATAGATGATAACACAGCCAAAGAAGAGACGACTATTCATTAAAGAAGAACAATTTAAGTCTAAAAATACAAACCCAAAAAAATAATAATTTTATTAAATTAATTGTTTTGTATATTTGTTTTCCATGTACGTACTCTTTTATTTAATTGGGTCATCTATAATTTTAGAGATTAACAACTCCCTCAAATAAATTTAATGGTCTTGAGACAATTTGTCGTCATTTATGCCTTATATGGTTGAAAAGCAATTACCATACCATTATTATTAGTTGTTAGATAGACAGACTGTATTATTTTTATCACTAAAGTTTTTTTTTCTTTTTATGTTTTTATATTTGTAAGTGATAGGAAACACCCTCGTAATAACTTTTAGAGTACTATAGACGTCTAGTATAAATTCTAAGGTCTACGTATTAAATAGCTTTTATAGTTAAATGTTTTGTGGCAATACAAAATAATTAAATCTTTTTTTTTTTTAAGAAAACAGATTTAAGTCGAATTTTAAATGCACTGCAGAGGGAAGGAAAAATTTGTAATTGAATTTTATATTTTAAAGAGAAAAAGCATTTAATGTATATCACGTAGAAAATTTTAAATTCATATAAAAGTTATTGTTTTACACCGACTACCAAAATATCGAAAATAAGCCATAAATTATGCATATTTTCTGGATCTATATGAATTTCTAAAACGATGTAGCTATATCTGTCCGTCCGTCCATTCGACTCTTTGTCGGCGGCAGCTTATATGTCGGCTTGAATACTTTTTATTTGTATTTTGTTGTTTTTCATAGAAAATCAAAAGTTATTTTTAGAACTAGAAATAAAAACGAAATCAAAAAAATAAAAATTTTTTTAGTATACTAAATATATGTCTAGGTGGTAGTAATGTAATTTAATTTATAAAATACAAACAAGTCAAGTGTGTTCTACAAGGGCATTACACGGAAAAATATGTATTCTGGAATAAATTTTGACAGAAGAAATAAATTGAACTCAAAAATTACTCTAAAGTCCAAACATACTGAGAATATGTAATATATAAAATAGTGTTTTTATCTTCGGCATAGCCGATTGTATCGGCGGCTTACCTTGATCCGGCTCAGCAGTTTAAGCAGTTACATGCCGGCAGCGACTACACCCAGAGAAATATCAATCACATACGTGTTGAAAACGATACCATTCTGTGTCAATAGTGAATCTACACCGTATGTGTTTAAATTAAACACTGCGTGTTCAATTCTTATTGAAAATCGATACCTAATTGGCACCAAGTTGAAACCATTTCGGTATCAAATTGTTAAATTACATATGTTTTCTATTAAATTTGTTAACGAAAGGTATTAAAAAGCTGTTACCGTAAATTACCAATGTGAGCACAACCGTTGTTGATTTTGAATCGAATTTTTTCCCTTAGTGTACGGCTTGAAAAATTAAGCGGCCGATTTTGAGCTGGTCGGCTTGGTTCTCTGCCATAGACCTCTCAAAGAGAAAGCCATGTAGGGCTATCAAAATTCGTATATTATTTCAAATTTAAATCAATACTTTATTATTCAAATATAAGACATTAATATTGATTGATTACTTCGCCAATTTATGACTTCAAAAAGACTACTACAAAAAAACATTTCAACAAAAAAAAAAAAAATCAATTTGAAATTAAACACACTCCCTTAAATAACGAAATTCAAACAATTCCCATACAAAAAAATATTGAAAACACAATCTCATTCATTTATATTTGTACATACATATGTATATATAATTTTTTTGGTCTTCCATCAAATTTTGAGTTTTTGCAACTGTGTTAATTTTGTTTAGATAAGAAATTTATAAACATGAAATTGTATTTTGATCCAATTTAAATGATTTTTCTTTTATAAAAACAAAAATATTTGTAAATATTTTTATAGACACAAACGTGCATATAAATAAATAAATTTATACAATTGTTTTCTGGTGGCATTAAATAAGATTTGCAAATTATTTACAAAACTTTTTTTGGCATAATCTTTTTTTTTTTTTAAAGCAGAAAAATATAAAGCAAAAAAAAAAAAAAAAAAATATACATATGTTGAATGATAATTACATACAAATGTTTAATATTGTTTAACTTTTTTGTTTAAATATTTTTATAAAATATAAAAAGGGGATTAATTTGGCTTAAATGATGAATTCAAATTGTTTTTATAAGTTTCTATTGTTATGTGTGTATGTGTGTATCACATAAACGATGTCCTACGCATTGTTTAAATGTTTTTACAAAATTTCCTTCGAATTTAATGTTTATACTATATAAAGTTTTTGGCATCAGTAAGTGGGTGTTACAAAAGAAAAGTTTTTCTATTTCCATTTTTTTTTATTACACGCAGTCGTTATGTCGCCTGTGATATTAATAAATGACACAATAATGTGTATTAAAGGTGAGAGATAGAGTATAAAGACATTTATAAATAAAAAATAATTAATATTTATGATTTATTAACTTACAATTAAGAACTTTTTTGAAAGAGATACTTTTTTAAAATATGCTAATATATTGAAAATTAAAAAATTATTAAATAATTATATTTGGAAAATATTTTTTTTTTTTTTTTTATTTTTAACTCCGTTTTTTCAATTGTATACGTTTGTTAATTGTATGCTTTTGTCAATTACTTATTAACTTAAAATTTTTAAAGAAATAAAACTTTTCCATTATATTTCTTATTTAACTGCAATTTATTTTAATTTTACCTATTAAAACTTCGTTGTAGCATTAATTAAAAAAAAAAAAAATTTTTGTTGTAAACATAGCAAAATTTAAATTTTTTTAACTTATATAAAGTGTAGAATTTATTTGATTTTCTCTGGAATATCTTACTATATCTTTCCATACATTTCTCATTTTTGGCCCAAAAAGTATGCACCAATTATATGAGGAATTTTTGCGATAAACCTTAGAAAATATTTAATAACTTTTTTATTTTTATTCGATTTTAAAGTTTTATTCTTAACAAATTTGCATGAAAACTCTTATTAACAAATATATTGTCAGTTATTAGTAGGGCAAGTTTTTCAAGCTTTTCGCTTGGAAAGTAAGCATTTGCATATTTCAAAAGAATTTCACAAAAAATGCTTATACTTTAAATCTTTGCATAAATTTGCATATAATGGATACAAAAGTTAGTTTTCTTAACAAAAACACAATTTTTTGGTGATTTTTTTGGAGTTCAATCAAATGATTTCAAAAAATTTTTCTGTGAGTATTTTAATTTCATTGTAAATATTGTAAAGAAAAAAAAAAAAAAAATTCGTAAGCTTCAAATATGATACTTAAAATTAAGATAGTTATATTTTTACAAACATCGAAATCTATTAGATATTGAAAGTTAAAAAATGCATATTTGTGCATATTTTCTACGCATTAATATATAAAGCCCAAATTACAATAGCGCGTAGTCAGCAACAGTATCAGCAAAAATTATCAGCTGTTCACTGTCAGTATAACATGTTGCTGCCGTTATAATTACAATTCAGCGTAGGCAGCCACAATTTACAACCATCGTCTTACTTTATTCTACTTGTGTATTTTAGCCTCTCATTTATTTACTCACTCTCTTTGTCTCGCTCTCAATCTGAAAGCAGCGCAGTGAATTTAGAAACAGGGCTAAATGAAACAGCACTGCAAACTGCTGCTGACCAAATGTAATCAACACCATAACAAACAGTGCTTTCTAAATTATCAGCTGATTATGTCAGCACACACTGCTGCTGACTACGCGCAATTGTAATTTGGGCTTAAGAATGCATAAATTCGTTAGTTTTTATATACATATTCATGCTATTTTTGCATATTTCTGTGCATATTATACCATTTTTTCATGCTTTTTAAAGCGCATATTTCAATTTTTTTGTGCATATAAAAACTTGCCCTGGTTATTAGTTATTGTCATGTGCTTTTATGAATGTGACAACCAAAGAGTAATACATAGAGACGAAATTCTCGATTGACAACTAAGCATCGTCTCTTGTTACACAGAAAAAAAAGTACATATATTTATTATGAATCGAACATGACCTCTCTTTCCAAACTTTTTTCATAAAAAATATAATTTGGTTCATAGATATTATTAAACTGTACTTAATAAAAATTTTAGGAATTTTGCAAAAAATTTGCTTAAAAATTGATTTATTTTTATAAGATTCTAATGCAAATGCGAAATAAAAATAGTTAGAAGAGAATAATTTTCTTTTTTATCACAATAAATTCGTTCGTCAATCGGTTGAGAATAAAAAATTAAATAAATCATTATTTTTAATATTAAAAAGTTACGATTTTCTGCATTCTAAGTCAATTTAAATAGCATAGTACCTAAGGTAATCTACAATCCATATTAGATCGTTTTTCGTCTGAAAAAATTTTGTAGCAGCGTGTTATTATTTCATTTGAAGTTTTAGTAAAATTTCTGTTATTTTTGGACAGCAGTCACGGAACTAGTTTTTTTTTTACATATAAAAAAATGTCTTAAGATCCGTATATGTTGGAAATAATTCCATTGTTGGACTTATATCAGTAGATAAATATCAAAAACAAACTTGGTCTTTCAGGTGGTGTAGAACGAAACGAACAAGAAAAAAAAAAAAAAGTAGGAACGTAATATTTGGTCGGGCCTGATTGTATGATATCCTAAAACAAATAGTGGATCGAGGTTTTAGGGTTTTCCCGAAAGTGGGCCTAATATGTTCAGTTACGAGCCGATCCTTATAAAAAATTACACTTTGCTTTCTTAATTATATAAAACTTGTTTGTGTTAAATAAGTATAATCTTAATACGCCAAAGGAATTTTCGCATAAGGGTTTTATATGGATTATGAATTTTACTTTAATTGTTTTCATATTTAAAGCATTTATGCACGTTAAAGCCCCATTCAAGGTGACATTTGTATGGGGGATGGGTAAACAAATTTACCGATTATAACTAATGTCAATGTGGTTCGTCCTTGACCCAATAAAATATTATATGCAAAATGTATCTTATAATTTGCGACCTGTACTTTGATTTCGAGGCTTACATGGACATATATATGGACGGACATCAACTCAGGAAGTGATTCTCAGTTGAACGATATAATTTACGGTGATATTCAGATGATTTTTTCTATGCGTTACAAATAGCAACCTAATCGCATAATTGATTTATGGTGGTGTAGTGTATAACAATTTATCATTTTACCTTATCAGATAATATCTGGCTATTAATGTAAATTGTAAGGAAAAAGTTGTGGTCGTAATTTTAAAGATATCTTTTTGAAATTTGATACAATAGCCCCATACACTGTTATTATAAAATGAGAATTTCACGATGATTTATTCTCGAAAATCATGATCACAAATCTTACATAAATATCAAACTGGAAATGAAAATTTACATTAATAAGCTTCGTACAAATGTAGATCACACTATCAAATTTATCAATAATCAATTCAATTCGATCCACAGCTCCACAAATAATTATTTATGTCCATATCTCATTCCGAAAAATCCGTTCAAAGTGCATAATGCTTATATACATATACTCACTATAACTTTGTTTTTGCTGAATGTAGAGAATTCTCTGTACTTTTCTAAACGGACCCTCTTAGAAATATTTAATTTTCTCACGTATCTAGACATACATATGTTGACTCTGAAACATTTCAAACGTGAATGAACTAAAACAAGACGTTTCGATAGTGTTGCCAGTGTAAATGTGTCAGTAAAAAATGCAAGTGGTACACTAAGGGAAAACATTTGATTCAAAATTCTCGACGGCTGTGGTCACATTGACAATTTCGATACCATTCATTTACAAATTAAAATAAACATAATGTAATTTAATAATTCGATACAGAAATGGTGTCAATTGATACCAATTGGTATTAATTAATGATTTGAATACAAAGTGTTGAATTTTATCGCATAAATGGTCCATAATTGATCATAGCTCTTATATAAGGTCCTTTTCCGAAAATCCCTTTAATATGCAAAAATGTTTCCTTTTACTTACAAACATAACTAACAAATTTTAATATTAATTTTAAACCGTTTTAGAAAAAAAAGTACCAGAATATCTAAATTTACTTATTTATTTTATTTTTAGAAGTGCTATCATTTATTTTTCTCCTATTTTACAAATCACCCCTATAGTGCAGTGTATATTACAAATTGTATCCACATTTTATTTTATTTATTATATGCAATTTTACTGGTAATTGAGCTGATATAATGTGGAGAATATCGTCATCATTATTATAGGAAACAATAAAATGAAACCAAAAACACAACTATTTTATTTATTTCATTTAATTTAACATTAATGTCCATATAATTGCAAGTACAGACAGACATACAGACGATAAAGTACTAATTGCAATATGCGTGTAAGAGGGAAGTTGAATTTGTCAAGTCATTTAAATAGATACTAACTAGGTATTTAGTATATGAATTAAATTACATATATATAAAAAACTTCAAAATCAGACAATTGGAATAAGTAGAAAATTTTAACTTAAATAAATACAAATCCAAAGTAAAGATAAATAATGGAAAAATTTAAATAATTAGATGAATGACTGTTATATGAAAGAAGAGAGTAGTTTAACATATAATTACATGAAGCAATAGAAATTGTAAAATTTATTAAATTCAAAAAAGAAAAATATTTTTAATTTTTAACCACACTAAGAATAAAATCAAGACACTGTGTGCAGAACAGACAAAGTGACTCTTTAGTATTTATGCGTAAGTTTTGAAAATTTTTAATTTATTAATATAATAAAATAATTTACAACAACTATTCAAGTACTATATATTTAAGCTTTAAATTAATTTATTAAATTATAAAAATATTCTTATCATTTTGTTTTTATTTTTAAAAATTAAACACTTGTATAAACCATCCATCTTTAACGCCACAACATAGAGAACATCAGCTATAATATTATCACCTATCACCACATGGCCCATTAGCTCAGTTGGTTAGAGCGTCGTGCTAATAACGCGAAGGTCGCGGGTTCGATCCCCTCATGGGCCAATAAACTTTTTTTTATTAAATTTTTTAAATTATTTTTTTATTACCAAGAATTTCACTCTATTTACTTATTTATATTTTAAATTAAATTTAACTAAAGTTATTTAACTGTTCAATATGCAGTGCATATTGGACAAAGAAAAAAAGAAAAAAAAAAAACATTTAAGCTGGTACGGAAATGTGACATTTTAAAAGTGGAAATAGCAAAGAAAAAAATAAATAAACAAAAATAATAAAAATAAAATGAACAAAACAAAAAATAGTCATAAAAATCAATAAATGACATTGATTACGGTATATTTTTATACAAATATGTATACCTTTGTTTGTATGTATGTATGTATATATAAACCAATACATATTAAATACATTTACACTTGTACAAAAAATATTGTACAACATTTGTCAATCATACATTGCTTAAAGTTTACGATAGCAGGCTGAAAATTTAGTTTAAAATCTTGAAACTAAATAAAATTTATGAAGTATTGTTTTAAAAATAAGCGGACACTGCTACTATTTTGGCTCCCTATGTATATTTTTAAACCAGCAAAAATAAATGTTTTCAACTAATCGAACCACAACAAATACAATTTTGGTACTTTTTGAAAATTCAAACTTTTAAGGGGTAAAAGTTGTACCTATTTTTGGTACTTAAAAAAAAAAAAATTTTTTTGTATTTATTGATACCTACATATGAATATTTTGTTTTAAATTTTAAAATTTATTCAAATACAATTTTTATTATATCCATGTAGGAGAAAAAAAAAACCAAAAAGGAAGGAAAAGTCATAGGAGAATTTCGATAAAATTTAAAGGATTGGTTGGTTCATTTAGTCACACAAAATAAGGTAACTTTATTTGGAACTCTAGTACTAAGGACCAAATTCGGGGAAATAATTTGGTAATTTTTTTAAAACATATATTTTTTTCTTAAAGTAATTGAAGACAGATTTATATCATTTGTTTAACATCTGTGACATTCAAATTTATACACAGAGATCGTCTTAAAAATTTAAGTTTATCGATTCAGTTTCAGGGCGGAAAATGGAACTTGATATTTTTTTCGCTTAAAATGGTACTCTTTTAATGTTTTCAATATACATATAAATTTACCGTTGTAAAAGTTAGTTAATATGGTTCTAAATGAGTAAAAGATCAGGGAAAATGGTGCTTAATGGAACATTTTTTCTCTATAATGGTACCAAAGAAGAAAGTCCGAAGGTACTTTTTTATATATTTTTGACTTAGAATTCTCAAAATGCGGGATTTACTGCCACTTCTTCAATCTTTGAATTGTATTTGCTGTATTTCATATACTATAAACTGTAAGAGATAAAATTAAGCTTACATGGACCTATGTTAATAAGCAAAAACGAAGGAACGTTTTGGTACTTTTACGTTCTTGTAATGGTTCTTTTCTTATTTTCTATAATATTGAATGTAAAAACGTGAAATTAAAGATACGGAGTGGAAATAAGCGGATTTATGTGTTATTTTTTAAGCATTTTTTCTTCCCCGAGCTTTCTAAAGCTTCCAGATGTGGTATAAAATTAAAATTCGGCTTACTTAAAAGGCTTTTAATCCTACAAATTGTAACGGAACCATATTTTAAAGTTGTTATCAAGGTGAGGAGATACAAGCGTATTGCCAGGCTTATACGCTCGTTTTAATATAAAATTAACAAATAGTTATTAATTGCATTTTTTGTTTTTTAAATAATATAAAATTTATTTTTAAAGAACACAAAAAAATATTTTTAACAATAAAAGTATATGAACGTTAGTAATTATTGAAAAAATCAATCTATAATATTGCATTTCTACTTTTTTGTTCCTATTTTTAGTCGTTTTTAAGGAAAAATTTGGACAATTTCAAAATTCCCTTTTATTTTGGTAAAAAACTAAATTCCCTTCCTTTTTCCCTCCGCATGAAATTTTCTTTAAAAATTCCCTCAAAAAGAGATAATTTCCTCCATCTGACATCACTGTACATAGTTCTATAGGGGTAAGAATTTTTAAGATGTAATTTTGTGGTACTTTTTCATTCTTCGAATGGTACTTCGTTTTTTTTTTTTTTTTTTTCTTTTTTTGTAGTCTCAAGCTGTCTAACTCTATATAAAAACAAAATAATAATAAGTTTTTATAAAATTACCAAAAAGTTGTAAAGATATATGCTTTTCACTACGTTAGCAATTGGTGTAGAAGGGTAGAAGGGGGAGCAATCGACATAGGGGCACATTCATTTTTGCCAATTATCTTGAAAACGAAGTAAAATTTTTTGTGTTAATAATTTATTTTCTTTTCATATATGAAAGATCTTTTATCTATCAAATTGTGAAATTTTCAACGTTCATTTTTTCGAAGGTAGACATGATTAACGGTTTTTTCAGTACTCTTCTAAATATTTCACTGTGGGTACTTTATGCGATAACTCTCGTATTTTTTGGATTTGATCAAAGATTTTTTTTCTATGTTATAAACATGATAGTAATGAACAAGATTTCACAACATATGTTTTAATAAATTCCTTTAAAGTGTGAAAAAAATATCACTTGTGCGCAATACTCCTCCTGGGGTACATTCGCCAAACTGCTGATAGGCCGATTTAGCTTATCCTACAGGAATGTCGTAATCAAGTACGAAGCTCTTACTATCTCTAGATTTTTCATTGTACATATATACTCTCTAGTGTTAATTTAATTCAAACAAATATCATTAAGTGATTTTCTTATGTACAGATTTTGGGTCGTCATTGTTAATTTAATTTTTATTTCTTTTATATAAAATTCAAATAAACATATTAATTTTTGTTTGAGTTTTCAAATGCTGTATTAAAATAAAGTAAAACACCATCATATATAGGAAAACGATTCTGAACCCATCATTTGGCGAATCTATCCCATGGGATGGGGTAGTTTCGACGTTTTTGGTTACTTCACAAATTCTCAATAAATATTAACTTAACATGAAGATAGTAAGGATTAAAAGGGCTTAAATATAAGGCAACATATCAAGGTTTTTATTACTAAAGAAAGTTTATTGATATCGTTAACCGTTTTGAAAATATAGCATTTTAAACAAAAAAGTGACGAATGCTCCCCAACAAGAAATATTTCGTTGAAAGTATAGGAGTCAAAATAACAACAACTGTCTGTTCATTTGTCTTTCGAATTTTTTTTTTTTTTTTTAACTTTCAAAAAATCTTCGACAACTCAGGTCATAAATGACTTGAGTTATAAGTTAAAAAAAATAAAAATAAAATAAATCAATTACTTTTTGAAGTCAAATAAACAGATTTTCTTATAATTTTTCGATTTAATATTTCATTAGATTAAGCAAAATTAAAAAAAAAAATACCCATGAAAATTTTTAAAACACGTTCTTAGACCATTACTGGTTCCAAAATTACTTCCTAGAACTGTTTAAAAAACTTGAATAAAAAATTGAAAACAATTCAAAAGCTTTATACAAAAAAAAAAAAATAAACCTATGAGTTTAACAAAATTATAATGATCTAAAAAGTGGTCTCTAGAAAAACAGGTTCTGAAACCGTTCCCTAACGCTTCTTTGGCATGATTTTTAAATCATTGATTTAAGAACCCATTCCAAAGAATGTGTAGTGGCTAGATAACGCTTTTACAGAACTAGTTTTGAAGGAGACAATTTCAAACAAATATCATTGGTCGTAACGCCAAAGTTGAACGAGTACAGGCTATTTTCATGTGTTCTGGAACTAGTTGCAGAACTACAGTGGGGCCTCGATTGTCCGAGATTCGATTAACCGGCAACGTCGATTATCCGGGAAAGACAATTTGTAATTATTGTCTTTTTTCCCTCCATTTAATTTTTTTTTTTTTTTTGCATAGATTAACCGTGATTACCTCTATTATCCTGGATTCTAAGCATATTTTTTATACCCACCATTAAAAAGATGGGGGGTATATTGATTTTGTCATTCCTCTGTTTCGAAGGAATCATCTAAGACCCCACAAAGTATATATTTTCTGGGTCCTGGTTAGATTCTGAGTTGATCTAGCTATTTCCGTCCGTCTGTCCGTCTGTCTGTTGAAAGCAGGATAGGTCTCGAACGGGGCAACGTAGGGAGACGAAATTATGGGCTAAAAACTAGAAACACAGAGTGTCCATTTCGTACTTTTCTGCTGATATTTCTTCAATAAAAGCATGTAAGACAACGAAATTTTGTACGTATAGTTCGGGGGTCGATATAAACTCGGAAACCAAAAATGGGCTTGGTCCGGCGACTTTACCGCCCACCTCCTATATAATGTGAAATTGTGTTCAAATAGTTCAAGGACCAATGTAAACTCGGAAACAAAAAATGGGCGTAGTCCGCCCACTTTACCACCCCCTACCATATAACGTAAAATTAGAAAAAGTTGATGGTGGGTATATAGATTCGGCCGGGCCGAATATAACATTCGCACTTGTTTTCAATTGCAATTAAACAACCAAACACAATGTGAATAAAACAAAAAAGGGGGAATTCCCTCATTTGAATAAAATGGGTCAGAGCAAGGTAAATTCTAAATTTACTGCATTCATGAAAAGCTAGTAAACAAAAATATGAATTTGAAAAAGAAGAAACAAGCAACATTAAATGTTTTTTAAGAAACTACGTAAAATGAAAACCCTTGTGTATTGTTCACTGTCTTTTTATACCCACCATCAAAAAGATGGGGGTATACTGATTTTGTCACTCCGTGTGTAACATGTCGAAGGAATCATCTAAGACCCCACAAAGTATATATTTCCTGGGTCCTGGTTAGATTCTGAGTTGATATAGCTATGTCCGTCCGTCTATCCGTATGTCTGTTTAAAGCAGGATAGGGCTCGAACGGGACAATGTAGGAGAAGAAATTTGTCTCAAATATTTACCTTATATAAGGTTTGTTTGGTATTGAAAATGGGCAAAATCGGTTAATAAACCAAAAAGTAATGGGCAAAATACTGGAAATACAGGGTGTCCGTTGTAGCTTCATTTCATACTTTTCTGCTGATATCTCTTACATAAAAGCATATACGACAACCAAATTTTTTACGGATAGTTCGGGGGTCGATATAAACTTGGAAACCAAAAATGGGCGTGATCCGCCTACTTTACCGCCCACCTACCATATAAGGTGAAAAGCACGAAATTTTCTACAAATAGTTTAAGGACCAATGTAAACTCGAAAACAAAAAATGGGAGTGGTCCGCCCACTTTACCGCCCATCTCCCATGTAACGAAAAGTTGATGGTGGGTATACAGATTCGGCCGAGCCGAATATAACATTCGCGCTTGTTTTTTCCAAAATTATTATTTTTTTCTTATATTATTTAAATATTTATATTAAATCCTTGAATAATTAAATTATATAAATAAAAAATGTTTAAAAATGCTACTCAAAATTTTTACTCAATTAACCGGGAAATTGATTATTGGTCCCTACCATTACAGATAATCGAGGTCTCACTGTAATAAAATTTTTCCTGGTTAACATTTTATTATTATTTCTATCTTAATAAATTGCTGGTCCTTTTCAAAAAATCTATGTCTCTTAATAGCACAGACCAACATTAAATCTGCGATACGAGATTAAAACACATGGAGATTTAAATCACTTTATTCAAACTGACTCGACTTAAACCATTAAAAAGAAAAATCAATGAGGTTGCATCACATATTGCAACATATCAAAAAAACGAATACTCCGATTTAGTTCAATAAAAAACCAACAAAATATATCTAATTAAAATTAACTCCATATTAAAACCTTTATTCTCTTCAAATTAATTTTCCGCTTTCCCTCCTATTTGCAAATAAATATCTATACAAGTGTTTACTTGTATTCGAAGGTGTACAAAAAAATTATTTTCATACATAAGTACCACTACTACATTTATACTTAATATAATATTTTGTATGTTTGACATGTGTCATTATTTGCATTTAAAGATGATTTCCGTTAAATAACATTTAACTAGCAGATACGAGCAAACAAATATTCATGGTAATAATAATGAATTATTTATGTATAGATATGTGAATGTATTTGTGTCATAAATATGTAAATATTTTTAGATTTTTGCTGGCCATTAGACCAAACAACTATAATGAATTATTATGATAAAAAAATTATTATGGTTATTTGACATTTAAAGAGGGGGAAGAAACACATAAACAAATATATTTACTAAAATATTATTCAAATTTAGTAAATTAAATAATTTTTTTTTTTTTTTAACAATAAACAAGTGAGAGATAAACAATAAGAGAGTTTATTAAAGGGCCTTCAAAGAAGACCAGAGAAAAGTTAATGGATAAAATTCCTTTTTAAACTATTTAGAAAAAAATAAACAAATTGCAAGTGATATGTAGTACTTTCTTAAATAAGAACGTGTCAAAGTATCGCACATAACTAGAATTTATTTGACGTTTGCTAGCAAAACAAATTTAAGTTTTAAAATTACTAGCATAAGTTTCTAGGATGTTTTTAAATTTCTTATAAGTTTAAATGATGCGTAAAAATAACATATTTCTTTTCCAAGTCGCAATAACTATTGAAACGATGTTGCTAATAAGTTTTCTTCTTGATTTTTCTTATGTCTATTGTTCTAGGTATTTATGAAATTACGTTTTAGGTTTTTTTTCTTTTACCCCATTGCAGTGGCCTTTTTTCTTTGCCCTGTATTTAGTTTGTAATTTTTGGTCATGCAATCATTTTGGTTTAAGTCTTGCATGTCTTAAAGTATTTTTTGCTTTAGCAAAATAAGGGCAAAAATTATATAAAAATAAAAATAATAAAGACTTTTTTGTTAAATTACAATTTTTTTATTGCAGTTGTTTACGAAATGCAAAATAATAACAATAATAATATGAATTTCAATGTCATGTTCATATGTGTTCAGCTACACAGAAGATAATGTAAAAAAGGGTACGCCTTTAAAAAAATAAAATATCAAGAATTTTACATAAAATAATTTAATAAAGAGAAAATATATAGACAATTTTGCATAAATTGAAAATCTATCGAAAATTTTCTATAAATAAAAATTTATTGAAATTACAAACGAAATATTTACCACAAATTTTGTCCAAATAAAAAATCAATCTAATAAACGAAAACTGTCCATGAAAAAAAAAAAATTAGAATAATTTTTATTAAAAAACGAGATAGAAAGATATAGTCAGTCAAGCCCGTCCACATGATACCCTACACCATCATGTATGTGTATCAAAATTCGGGGAGCGGAGGGGTTATATCAGACCTGTGGCCAATAGTGGATCGATACTTTTACCAAGTGTAAGATAAAATATACAAATACGGATACGAATACATTAATACTAACATAAATTAACTTATGCGCTTTACGGTGATTCCCGAAAGTGGGTTTATATGGACCGAACCTCATAAAATTTGGCACTGTGATTTCTACTTAAATAAAACACATTTGTGTCGAATATTAACTTGATTCTGACATCTGTATGGGATTTATGCATGTTAAAGTGTTTTTCGGAAGAAGGATTTAGATGGGAGCTATGGTCAATTATACACCGATCTTGAATTTGGCACAAAGATTAACACTTCAACAAAAATTCTTTGCATCGAATTTCATTAAAATATTGCTATATTTAAGCTGTTTATGATCGTTAAACCTCTATTCCGGGAGGACATTTGTATGGGGGCTAGGTGAAATAATGGACCGATAATAACCAACTTCAACAGGCTTTTTCCTTGTGCCAAAATAATTATTCGTGCCAAATTTTATTATGTCTTTAAAATTGCAACCTGTACTTTGTTTACAAGGTTTACATGGACAGACAGACAGCCAGACGGACGGACGGACGGACATCGCTAAATCGACTCAGAAAGTGTTTCTGAGCCGAACTTTAAGGTGAAGTGCGTTACAAACATCAGCACAAACGCATAATATCCCAACCATCTATGGTGGTGTAGGGTATAATTATATTAAAAATTTCCAAAAAAAAAATTATAGAAAATTTTCTCAAAAAAAAAAAAAAATAAATAAATTGAAAAAAGATTCGGCTGTGCCGATTCTTTGATACCCTTCACCATATTACCATCTTACCATCTTATCGACATCATATTACCATATTACCGACAATTAATAAAATTTTCGCCTTAAGGTATGCTTGCATATTTTCACATATATAAATCTAAATTTTTTTCAAACTACGAAAATTTGAATATGAAAAAAAAAAAAACAATCATAACAGGCTTTGCTTTTAAAAAAGAAACAACAACAACAATTCCATATATATTTATTTTTGAATGTGTTTATATACAAACTGACTGAATATACAAAGAACAACAACAACACTGTTATTCATTATATTACTGCTGTTGCTAACTAAATTATAGGCAAAAACGTCACTAATAGTCATTACAATGCTTAATATACATGTTTGTGTATGTATTTATGTATATTCTTAACAGATATGTTTTAGTTTTTAAAAATTAACAACAACAATTCCATATCTATTTATTTTTGTACAGACTGCATATACAAAGAACAACATCAATACTGTTATTCATTATATAACTGCTGTTGATAACTAAACTACTTGTCTATACAAAAAACAAAAAACGTCACTAATAGTCATTACAATGCTTAATATACATGTTTGTGTGTGTATTTATATTCTTAACAGATTTGTTTTTGGGCCATAACTCTGTTGATTATGAACGAATTTGGTTTATTAAAAAAACCGAAATTTTATAAAAATATTTATGACTGATCTATATAAAAATAAAAATCTATAGCTTGAACAAGGCTTCAAAAATAAAAAATTCGTTTTCCCCGATATCTCAGTTATTACTGAACCGATTTATTTCATTTTTTCAGAACAAAAATTCAGAAAATAATTTCCGAGCCCCCTTTAAAAATTCGAAGTCTCTGGTATATGCAGAGGCTTCATAAACTGAAAAACCGGTTCTAAAAACCGGGTTTTAAAGCATATCTCCACCATTTATAAACCGATCTTCCTGATTCAAAAAACTGAAATTTTATAAAAATATTTGTAACCGATCTGTATAAAAATAAAAATCTATAGCTTAAACCAGGGCTTCAAAAAATAAAAAATGAGTTTTGTCCGATATCTCAGTTATTATTGAACCGATTTATTTCATTTTTTTAGAACATAAATTCAGAAAAAAAATGTCCGAGACTTCTTTGTAAAAATGAAGTCTCTAGTATATATAGAGGCTTCAGAAACTGGTAAACCGGTTCTAAAAACCGGTTTTTTGAACATATCTCCGCATTGTATGAACCTATCTTGCTGAATTCCAATAGCAAAATTCTCGAAAGCATTTCCGATCGTTTTATATATATATTGTATATGTCAGTTATCGGTGGGCTTCATAAACGCCATTTCAACCGACACACGGACGGACGGACGGACATGGTCCTATCGTCATCATTTCTTACAAGGATCCCGAAAATGTAAACTTTTTTGCTCTCCGACGAAAATTGTGGGAATTACAAACGGAATGACAAACTTATATATACCCTTTACACCTGTGGTGAAGGGTATAAAAATAGAAAATTTCCAAAAATAAAAAATTTTCGCTAAATAAAAATTTGTAGAAAATTTTTTACACATAAAAAATTTATTAAAAATTTTATCAAGTTAGAAAATATTGGAAGTTGGAAATTATCTGTAAATAAATAACACATCCAACATTTTATCATTAAAAAGTTTAACCAAAATTTTCTATAAATAAAAATTTATAATTTCTTACAAAAAAAAAAAAAAAAAAAATAAATAAATAAATTCTATTAATAAAACATTTATTCAAAATTTTTTATGATTAAAAAGTTTATTCAAAGATTTCTATAAGTAAAAATTTTATTAGAAATTTTTTATAAAAAGAAAATTGATAGCAAATTTTCTATTGAAATAAAATTGATCGAAAATTTTCTATAATTTCCAATAAATATATATATATATATATATATATATATATATATATATATATATATATATATATATATATATATATATATATATATATATATAATAAAAAGTTTATCTAAAATTTTCTATTAAAAAAAATTTATCGTAAATTTACTGTAAAAAGAAAACTTATCGCAAATTTTATAGAAAAAGAAAAATTTATTGCAAATTTACTAAAAAAAAAAAGAAAATTAATAGTAAAAATTTTTATAATTAAAAAAAATATTTATAAATAAAACAATTTTTATTTATAGAAAATAAATAAAAATATTCTATTAAAAGAAAATTTATCGAAAATTTCCTATTGAGAAAAAGACATTTTTCAAAAATTTTCTATAAAAGAAAATTAGCAAAAATTTAATTGGAAAGAAAATTTATCGAAAACTTGTTATAAAAAGAAAATTTATTGAATATTTCCTATCAAAAGAAAATTAATTGAAAACTTTTTATAAAGAGAAAATTGATCGAAAATTTCATTTAAAAGAAAATGTACAAATAGAAAATTTTTGATAAAAAAAAATTTATCGAAAATTTCCTACAAAAGGAAAATTTCATATAAAGATTAAAGTTTCTATAAAAAGAAAATTTTTCGAAAATTTGCTATCAAAAGAAACTCGAAAATTTCTTTAAAAAGAAACGTTATCGAAATTTTCTTATAAAAGAAAATTTATCGAAAATTTCCTATAAAATGAAAATTTATCGAAAATTTCCTATAAAAAGAAAATTTATCGAAAATTTCCTATAAAAAGAAAATTTATCGAAAATTTCCTATAAAAGAAATTTTCTTAAAAATTTCCTATAAAAAGAAAACTTATCGGAAATTTCCTATAAAATGAAATCTATCGAAAATTCCCTATAATATGAAAATTTATCGAGAATTTCTTATAAAAAGAAACTATCAATAATTTCCTATACAAGAAAATTTATCGAAAATTTACTATAAAAGAAAATTTGTCAAAAGTTTCCTATAAAATGAAAACTAATCGAAAATTTCCTTCAAAAGAAAATTAATCGACAATTTCCTTAAAAAAAAAAAAAATTAATCGAAAATTTCCTATAAAAAGGAAAATTTTTAAAAAATTTCCTATAAAAAGAAAATTTATCGAAAATTTCTTTTAAAAAAAAAATTCATCGAAAATTTCCTATAAAAGGATTGTATCGAAAATTTCTTATAAATAAAAAATCTATAAATAAAAAATGTATAGAAATTCTATAAAAGAAAAATTTTGCGAAAATTTCTCATAAATAGAAAATTTATCACAACAAGAACATTTTACGACTTTTTTTATTTAGAAAATGTTTGATATTTCCCAGCAAAAACTGGGTAATGACATGTAGCTACGAGTGTAGTTACTTTGTAATGACAACAACATACTGTCTGCATTGCATAGAAGTTGTTTATTTATGATCAGATTTTTTAAAATATTAATTTTAATAATGTAGTTACCAATTCATATATTTAAAGAATTAATTTTGAATTATGAATTAATTTGTAATCTAAAATAGTTTATTTTTATTACATTTATTTTAATTACATTTTTGGTTGCTAAGTTTTTTAAATTAAAATTTAAAAAATCTTTTTATAACAACGAAAAAAATATTTTATATCCTGACATTTCATTACTTATTTATAACCTAATATGTAACTAATTCATATTGTTATTACTAATCATGACATCAGTAATGCTTTAAAATCAAAGCGCTATTTAACAGCTTGAAAGTAATTAGTTATTGTAATGACATCTAAGTAATGTATAGGGTAAGTAGTTGCCTCTAATGTCATCACCGAGTTAAAATAATGAGATATTCAGCTAATGTGTAAGTAGTGAAGAGGCATTATATTAGCTCCTTACCTCATTACATGGCAAACAAAGTTTTTGCTGGGTTGTTTTAAATTAATACAAAATTGTCTATATAAAAAGAAATTTATCCAAAGTTTTCTAAAATAAAATATCGAAAATTATGTATAAAAAAGAAAATTGATCTAAATTTTCAATAAAAAAATATAGGAACTTGTATAAAAAGAAAAATTATTATAAATTAAAAATTTTCTATAAACAGAAAATTTATTAAAAAAAATGCCTATACTTTGTGAATAACTTTTAATTTTTGTCTTTTACAAAATTTATTTCCCTTTGCTCACCCTTATGTATTTGGTATTTATATCGTGTACTCTGAAGTTGAGTATTTTTTTTTTTTCACATGCATATTGTAAGTGGGTGAATTTAGTGGGGGTTTTTTCCCATTTTATTTTTATTTTTCACAATTTGTATTGTTGTTTCTAGTTCATTTTTTTTATAAACTTTTGCATTCATTTAAAAATTTTTAACACAATTCTTTACGAGGATATTTATTTATGGCTCAGTATTATGTAAATCATTTAGTTATTGTTTACATTAAAGGACTTGATGTGTGAGTCATACATTCATCATGCACTTGAAAATTAATAATGAATGACTGCATAAGTTAATGGAATATATGAGGGCAAGTAAGTTACTTATGTTTGAGTAATTTAAAACGAAATGAGGGTGTAAATACTTCCTAGGGATAGTTTATGTGATAATGTAATGTATGAGAGATTGATTACATACACATTGAAGATTATTCCCTGTAGATTTTTTGAATTCTAAGTAATCAACATTTTCAAAGAAATAGAAAAAAAGCAATAGCAATATTGGTATTTATGACAATTGCTATATAAAATAATATTTTAATACTTACGAATTATATATTATTAAAATAGTTACCTTTTATATTTTAAATATTGAAACGTACCTGTAAAGAGAAAAAATGCAGATTTTAATAAATTTATATTTAAAACTTTTAAGGCTAGAAAATATTACTGCTTAAAATGTGGTCATATTAGTCATATCCATAAAAAAACATTTGCACACCAATTTAAATGGTACAAATATTGGAAATATTAGACTCGCCTATAAAAATATCCATCCCTGATGGAAAAAAAAAACTAAAAGCAGATTCGCGTTTAGCACATTAAAATTCCTATAGTCCACCTATTCGTTTTTAAGGGAGGATTTTTTGCCGACCAATGTAGTTACCAATTTAAAAAAGTACTAATTAAAAAACAAAAAAGTTAATAATAAACTAACAATTTCAAAAAAGTACAATTTTTTAAATGTTGGTTCTACTCGAAAAAAAATATAAATTTGACAATAAATTGTCGATATAAAATTTACCAAAAGTGAATAACTTTTCAAAATAATATATTATTTTAAAAAGTACCAATTCAACAAAAAATACTAATTTTAAAATATATACAATTTTCAAAGAAAATCTTAAATGTGGAAAACAATTTCTAGAATTAATGTAATCAGAACTAAGTACTTCAGTAATAATACATACAAATTAAATACAAATTAGTTGAGAGTTGTATTATATTAATTTAAAAGTTTGCTGGGTATGCTTAGTCATTAAAAAAATTTTTACTATGGAAGTTTTACAAAAATGTTTAATCTAAATATCTATTTCAATATTATAAATTAACAATTAATTAATTAACAATTTAAATCACATAATATTAATGTATATATTTACATACAATTATATAGGCTTACATATTTATATACATATATAATAAAAAATATAGCTCTTTTTCATATACTTTTAGTTACTGTACATATGTTTATTTTTTTATTTAAGGACAAAGTCAATGTCAATTAGTTTTTTTTTTTTTTAATTTTTATATGTATTTCTTGTCTTATGTTGTTGCTGTTCTCATCATTGTTGTTGGCGTGGCTGATTTTGTTGCTGTAGCTGATATTGTTGCTGTTGTTGTCATTATTAAACAAACAACATTGTTGTGTATTTGACATTCAAAATGTTAAAACAACTAACGAATTTAATAAAAACAAAACCTATAAAAAAAAAAACATTTTAAATACTAAATAAAATTAAATAAATTAATTTAAGAGTTGGCGTTAAATAATAAAATAAAAATTGTAGTTGAACAAAAAAAAGAGTCTAAAAATATTTCTGTTGTGGTATTACGTTTAAAAAAGTCACTTTTTTTTGATACGTGACCAAAAGAACACCTTTTTATTTTAATTTAACATAAACAAACTAAACAATAACAAAAAAAGACACTTAAAATTCAAACATTTATTTATTTGCAGTGCATGTTTATAGTTTCAAAGTAACAAAAAAAAATATATATATATATAAAATAAAAAAAAAAAACATTTAATTGAATTACAATAAATAGTAGTTTATGAATAAATAGTTATTAGAAAATAAACAACCAACTTTATGATGAGTCAGTGCTAAAATTAATTTATAATTTAAAAAACTAAACGTTAACACAGTTTTTAGGAAAAAAAAAACTTTTCGAAATGGTTTATAGTTGTTAACGCCCACTTAAGAAAATATTTAAATCGATTTATAATTGTAGTTTGCTTAAACAAATTAAAACTCAATTAAAATTTAATATTAATTGTGGGTATTTTTTATTTAGACTTCTTGATCATATTAGCAACTTAAATTGTATATTTAATATTAACGTTAAAGTTTTTTTTAAACTAAAACAAAAATTGTGTAAAAAGTAAATAGGATTTTCTTAAAATTTGTATTTTGTTCGAATTATTTTCAGTAATATTTTTCAGTAATGACTTAAATTCATTCACCTTAACATTCCGTTTTTTTTTTTTTTTTTTTTTTCAATTATTAATTTAAATGCAATCCATATTTCTCTAATTTAATTTTCAATTAGAAATCTACATTAAATGCAAACTTTATTGCACATTTTGTTTTGTGGTTAGGGATTGCCAACCACAAAAAGTTACTGGAATACAAATGTTACAGTAATAAATCAACAAAAAAATAAATAAAATAACTTTGTTGAAAACTACATTTAACTTAATTGAATTTAGAAAAAAAAAAAAGATTTGCAAATAGAGGGCGTTTCCATAAGAGCAGGTCGATGTTGATAGTCTCTAGTCATAGTGGCTATCGACTACGATTTGGCAAACGGAAATTTTTATTCGAGAACTAATCAACTAATTAAACACTGTTTAAGAATATAATTCACTTTATGCATAATTTTAATGAAATTATTCAAAAAAATATGCAGTTCATAAGCAAATTTTTTTAGCAACAAAAATTTCTTAACAGCCAAATAATATACATACAATGTATACAATTACAAAGGAACTAGAAATGGTAAACATGTTCAAGAAAATGATCTCGTTAAGAGCTCGTATTGGAAAGTTTAAGTTTTTAGGGGTCAAGACCAAAAAAGGGAAAAGGGAATAAACTTGCAACTTTCTAAATCAATAATCATGTCTAAAGAAATATTTAGTTTCTACAACAATTGTTCAATAAGATGAACGTCACTTAGAACAAAACTAAACTTTTAAAGACAAATAATGTAAAGGGAAAAGCAGGATCAATCCCTTAACAAAAATCAGAGACCTGATATGTATTAATAAAAGCAAAACGGCTACACTGCACATTGGGGAAAAAAGATTCGAAAATGGCGATTAATTCAGGGAATGGTGATATCAATATTTTAATCATTACGTTTTTTTATAGATTACTAGTTTAAAAAATTAAGTTTTAGAATTTTAAGATATTTTTTTAGCAAAACGGTAATGTCTGTCCTTCCGTCTATACATTAGATATATGGGTCGAAAATTATGCATAATTCAGAGAAAGGTGGTATCAACACTTTATTGATCACGTTTAATTTTCCTATTTATTAGTAAGTAAAAAAATGTATTTATAGAATTATAAGATGTTTTTTGACTGAATGGTAATGTCCGTCCGTCTATACATTTGGATTAAATGAGAAGAAAATTACGCTTAATTCAGGAAAAGGTGATATCCAAATTTTGACGATCACGTTCTATTTTTCTATTTATTAATTAGTAATAAAAATGCATTTTTGGAATTCTAAAATATTTTTTGGTAGCATGGCAATGTCCGTCCGTTCGTCTATACATTTGGGTTAAATGGGTCGAAAATGCCACTTAATTCAGGGAAAGGTGATATCAAAATTTTAATACTTTCATTTGTTTTTCATATTAATCAAGAAGTGGAAAAAAAACATTTTCGAATTTTAAGACTTTTTTGAAAGTATTCTAATGTCCGTTCATCTGTCCGTCTGTTTGTTAATTTTTGTAAACTCCAAGATCTTGTAAAATTAAGATTTTTGAAATTTCATATGTGTATAACTCGGAAAATATATAAAATAAGTAGCACATGCAAGCATGTTTTCTAAAGTATTTATCAGGGACTTTAAGGTGATATAAAAATCTTGGAAATCGGCTAAGGAACAACAATTCGCTAGTGGTTAAACATTTTCCATGACACTAGTACCTTATTTTGAAATTTTGCACAAATGGTTCAAAGTTCGATGAAAACCTGGAAACCAAAAATGGGAGTAGTCAGACCACCTCTCATATAAGGTGACATTTTTAACTTGAGGTTTATACGTTTGTGCAAATGTTTGTAATGCACAGAACAAATCTTCTGATCCCCACTTTAAGGTATACCGTTCGACTCAGAATCATTTTGTAAGTCGATTTAACGATATCCGTCCGTTGTGAACAAAATACAGGTCGCAATTTTGATGAAATTTGGCACAAATAATTGTTTTGAAACAAGGATGAAGCCTATTAAAATAGGTTATGAACGGTCTGCTATCTCACCTAGCCCCCATACAAACGACCTCCCGGAATAGTGGTTTAACGATCGTATATCCCTTAAATATAACAATATTTTCATGAAATTCGATGCAAAGAAGTTTTGTATATGTATCAAATTTTGTACCAAATTTCACAAAGATCGGTTCATAATTGATTTTATATAATCTCATATAAACCCATTCTTACGAAAATCATTTTAACGTGTATAAATACCAAAAATATGTGAAAGTATCAAGTTAATATTCAACATAAATGAGTCTTATATAAGTAGAAATCACAGTGCCAAATTTTATGAGGATCAGTCCATAATTTACCGTAGCTCCCATATAAGCCCACTTTCGAGAATCACCCCAAACTGTAAAAATTCTTATACAAGTTAGTATCAACAATATTCTGTATTCGTATATTTTTTTTACACTTAACAATAGTATCAATCCGTATTTTTTTTTTTGGTAAAATAAATCGCATTTCATTCAACAAATTTCATAATTTTCAAAACTAGTGATATGATTTACATATAATTGTATATTAGACTGATCCAAAAAAACAGACTTTTTACTTCTTGTTTAACAAATAACTTCGTTTAAAGAAATATTTAATTTTCTTGCAATATTTTTTTTTCTTCACTTACAATTTTATTTGTAAAATTAATTTTATTTAGAAAATGTCAACATACCTCTAAAGAAAAGATAAGAAAATTTAAAATTAAATTTAAAGTAAATATATAAATCCACTTAATAACAAATAATTGCAATTTTAATTATTAAACAATTCAAAGCTCAAGAGAGTAAGTTTAGCGTATACTCACTTAAGCGTATGTATGTGTTGGTGTAAGATGACTTTATAAAATTGTGTCGGTAAGTAATTGTTATAAAATTATTACAAAAAACGACACACTTACACAATAACTTCATATAAATAAATGTTAACAACATGTTGTAGTTCTAAAACAATAGCAACAAATATAACAACAACAGCAGCAACAACAAGAACAATAATATAATAACTATAAATGTGGAAAAATGTAGGTAATAACAAAATTCTAAAGGTTAATGAACTGGAAATAATAGTTAGATTAATAAACCTTTATATGTATATATAGGAATGTAGGTATATAAAATATAAAATCTCACATGTATACAAACAAATGCATATAAATGTATAGATATACAAATAAAGTATATTACATACACTTGTATAAATATTTATGTAAATGTGTGGGTATGTAATTTACCTTTTCAAATACTTATACAAGTATTATATAGGTATAATAAAAATAATAATACTTTGTTAAATAAAACTGCATTGTAATACAATGCCTGTATTTTATTTTTATTTAATATATCAGCAGCAACTGCTGCTACATACAAAAACAAGAGCAGCAACAACAATGTCTTAACTAAATGAAGCAAAAAACCAGTGTTGAAAAGTGTCGCTTGATATTTTTCAAATGTATGTTGGTATGTTTATATTTGCAAGTGTCTTTTACGGCAATGACAGTTACATTTACATACATACAACGTTATCATACAAGACTAAAACAATGATAGTGCATTGCATTGCATCGCATACCTATACAAATATGTACATATATGTATGTATTCTTAGTCAACACACACCTGTATATTATGGGTGTCCTCTTATATGAATATAGGATTTTAAGGTAACTATTTATATTGTAAGCTTTGATAATCTCAGTGGAAATATCAGCTTTCACCTAACAACTAGTAATCCTACCAAGACCCCCAATATAAATAGTCACCCTCGTATGTTAGTAAGCCTTGTTGTTGCACAAGTATCCACATGCCGCCACTGCAACAACAGAATACAGTCGTACTAAATCATTACTGACAAATTTTCCTGTTGTTGTCATTGCTTCGGCTGTTGCCGTAAATATGCTAAGCAAAGTCAAAATAGTTCTATTCATATACATAAGTATGTATTATACGTCTACAGGTAAATGCGCTCATAAAAGTGGATATGAAAGCATAAAAAAATAGTATATAAGTTTTAGAAATATATGGGGAAATAATGTAACCCACTATATACTTCTGAATTTCAGCGCACAGTGATTCGTTTTATAGACAAAAATAAAAACGTTAATTGATTTAAAATGTTTTTTTTAGAGCTTTGCGAAATAAAGAATTTTAGTTTGTGTAAAGCTTAAGATAAAACTATTAAATTTTCTTAATTATAAAATATATAGTAATCAACAATGAAAAAACGCAAAAAAAATTTACCGAATGTCTTTTTATTATTTAAAATTTTGCACGCAAACAGTCTATGGATATCAATATTGATTCAAATTCGAAAATTCCCAAAACTTCCTTTTTTTGATTCACTCTCTCAAAGTTTTATAATTTTTCATAAATAATTTTATAGTAACAAAAATTTTAATTTTCAAAAGTGGGGTTTTTTATTTTAAACAACTGTAGCCATTAAAAGTGTAATAAAAACATATTTACTAAATTTCTGGTAAGTTTGGGACTGTTACTTGACTAAAATATGTATCAAGTAAAATAAATGGCGATTTCGTGATTTTCTGCATTATTTTTCCGTTCACTATAAAAATTGCCTTCATTTTTAATATTTTCAATAACATTAATTCTTAAAAATTTTCTACTGTCACCTCAATTTACAATTTGATTTATTAATTTATAGCTTTTAGTTCAAAAGTTACAACAAAAAGTCTAAATAAAGCCCATTTACCCTACAAAACAAAAGGCGTCATAACAGTTTAAAAAACGCTTTCCACGGGTCACTCTAATGAGTACAAAATATTTTAAAATTGGTTTTTATTCTCGCTAAATTAAAATAGTAGTAAAAATATCTATGAATTTATTTTAAATAGTATTTCATTAAAGTTTGAATATTTTGATTAATAAGTTAATTTTTATGCCAAATAAAAAGTTAATGTTGAAAATAAATGTTTCCAAAAGCATACATTTATCATAAAAACTATAAATTCCCAGCAAAAACTTGGTAATGACATGTAGTTATGGATGTAGTTACTTTGTAATGACAACATTATACTGTCTGCATTACATAAAAGTTGTTTAGTAACTAATTATTTATAACTCAAATGTAAATAATTATTTATAATCAAACTTTTTAAAATATTCAGGTATGTGATGGAAAACAATATCGAAAACGAGTCGATTTTAAATCGAAAAAATGTGTGATGTATTTATATTTTCGTTTTTGTTATTGATAAAAATTATATTTAAATTCCTTTCTATTAGATTTTATTACATAATTTTTTATATTTCTCAAAAATTAATTGTTATTTTCACATGAGCTGTATATTCTTAATGAAAAATAGATCATTGTTGAAAAATGATTTTTGAAATTGTTCGAAATTCATCACAACTTTTCAAACCGATTCGATTTGAAAACATACCTGATAGATTTTTCATTAATATAGATTTTTCAAGGTTTTTCACTGAATCTTTATTTTTATTGATGTTTAAAATGCAGTTAACAATTCATATATTTAAAGAAGGGATATATAAATGAAAAGCAAAATTCACGTATGAATTAATTTCTAATCTAATTTTATTACATTTATATTAATTACAGTTTTGATTGTTGTTAAGTTTTTTAAATTAAAATTAAAAAAATATTTTTACAACAACAAAAAAATATTTTATATCCTGACATTTCATTACTTATTTATAACCTAAAATGTAACTAGTTCCTATTGTTATTACTGATCATGACTTCAGAAATGCTTTAAAATCAATGCGCTATTTAACAGCTTGAAAATAATTAGTTATTGTAATGACATCTGAGTAATGCATAGGGTAAGAAGTTGCTTCTAATGTCATCACCGTATTAAAATAGTAAGTTATTCAGCTAATGTGTAAGCAGTGAAGAGCCATTATATTAGCTTCTTAACTAATTTCATGGCAATCAAAGTTTTTGCTGGGTTCGTATAAAATCGTGAGTAAATTTCTAAAATCTTTTTAATTCGATTCGATATTATAGCGCTTTTAAAGGAACTTTTTATGTTTTTCATAAATTCATTTATATTAAACTTTTGGGAACTAAATGCATGAAATTTACTCCAATGCTTTTTAAGTTTTAATTACGTCAGTCAATAGTATCAAATACATTAACACCCAATATATGTTGAAAAATGTCCAAAATATATAAAATTATATGTTTTGATGAAGAAAATATGACAAAAAACGTTAATAAAATCTTAATATTCTGCGACTGTAAAAGGACTTAACAATTATTTAAATTAATATTACAGATCTTGCCTCTATATGAATTTGAAGTTAATATTCTTTTGATGAAAATTTTGATAATGATATTGAAAGAAATAAATCTTTTTAGAGGTGTCTTGAAAATGGTCCATCTCAGGTAAATGTAAAGATTCATATGTAATATTTTAAGAATCATATCAGAAAAGACCAATCCTCATTTCTAGAGGGGTATATTTGCAACTTTTTTTCGTGAGGCTCTTTAATGTATAGTACAGTAATAAATCTAAAGTTATTGAACACCCTGTAACTGATTGTGTTGTTTCTTGAGTATAAGTTTAGTTGTCCTACCAGAAGTCTGGAAAATAATTGTTTCACACTTTCAATGAATTCATTAAAAATTCTTCTTTTCTAAATTTAATATAAACAAGCGCAAATGTTATATGCGGCTCGTTCGAATCTATATACCCACCATCAACTTCTTCATGTTTTTCGTTACACCAGGACCCAGAAAATATATAAATTTTTTGTTTCCGAGTTTACAATGGTCCTTGAACTATTTGTACAAAATTTCGTTGACGTTTCACCTTATATGGGAGGCGGGCGGTAAAGTGGGCGGAGCACTCCCATTTTTGGTTTCCAAGTTTATATTGACCCCCGAACTATCTGTACAAAATTTTGTTGTCGTACATGCTTTTGTTCGAAAAGTCACGAAAATATTGATCCGCCCTCGTATAAAATTAAGCTACAATGTGTAATAAACAAAAACGCGAATGCAATGTTGCAAACATAAACATACGTTTAAAAAACCCCAATTATATTTCCAATGAATTAAATTTCAAAGGTATTTGGGTGTTAAAAATGTAGTAGGGGGAGGACTGCGGGAGCCATTGAGTTGCTAGCAACAGTCGGATTGGGGTGGTTCGGTCCTTCCCTAACTAAATTCCTATGTTATTACAAAGTTTATTTTAGACTCCCTATTTTGTATGTACTACAGATGTAAGGACCAGTCTGACTAGATTAATCAATAAAAAAAATTCTGCCCCCAAATCTAGCCAAATAGAAATGAAAAATAATGTAGTGGTGTTAGTCAATTAATCCTAACAATTAGGTATCTCTATAAGATGTTGTTAGAGATACGGCCTCGAAACCCACACCTGCCATAGCTTCCTAGGCCTACTATTAAGGAAACCCCTATTTTTAAACTATAAATCAAACATTAAACTTTACGATTTATCAAAAGAAAACACCCAGGAATTAAAATTTAGCACTTCATTTTACCAAAATAATAATTTATTCATCCCATGAAATTCTAATTTAACAATAAACTTTTTATAAGAGAAAAAAAAATAAAATATAAATCTAAACTAATCTTAACATGATTCATATATAATATAAGTTTACGAAATAAAAGTAATAGTCGCGAATCGAAATGGGTTAATAATAATTATTAATTCGTATTTTTGTTTTATATTTTGTATTGGCAAAAAAAAAAAATAAAAAAAAAACAAAGAAACAAAGAAACAAAAATCAACACAAAGCTTTGTTAATTAAGAGCGTAGTAATTAAAGAGTTTCTTAAACTCATCATGTTATAATAACAAATTAACATAACTACCACTTTACATACATTTTAATCTGTTATGTTACAGATCAATACTCTTTAATTACAATCGATTGACTGTTGCTTCTTTACTAATAATGTTAAATAATGCAAGTAGAATATAAAAAAAAGTTGTATACGACTTACCGCATCATACCGATCCGATGAAGGCCTCCAACAGGAATTCGTTGATGTGGATTTTGCTGAATTTGAGATTTTAATGATTTTGTTGTAAAATTTATACTTGCATTATGTAGCTTGCCAATAATGTGTTTGTATTAGTGATATATAAATTAGGGGTTGTTAAATATTTATAATTATGTAAATAATCATAATAAGATAATTTTAATGATCATTATGTTTAATTTAGTTTATTATTTAGAATTTTAAATGATCATTACAATTATATCTCTGTTAATTTAGAGTTATATAACTTGTATGAAATTCAAGTATGTTAGTTAGGTAAATCTGTGATATTAGACCATTTAATTTTTAATTTATTCAATATGATTTTATAGGCAAAAATAACTTTAATTATTAGATTTCAATTGAAAATTTACATCATAGATTAACAACTAGATATTTATGTGAGAGAAAAAAACCTAATTCAATTGTCAGAAACCTAATTCAAACAAAAACAAAATACATGTAGTCACATATATTTTGTTTTTGTATTTTCAAAAAAATGAGTAAATTTTTTGAAAATTTAGTATAGGGTGGCTCTCACATAAACTTCTAGTTCTATTCTATGATTTACATATTGATTATGTTATTTTAATAATTTAAGAATATTATAGTTTTTAATTCTAATAAATTTTAAGTAGTTTTAGAACTTAACAATTTTAATATTTTTAGTTGTTATTAGATTTTGTAGAATAAACTAAAGTTACACATTTCTTCCGGATTTTAACGCAATTTGTTAAATATTTTTAGATGTATTTTCAAAGAATTTCGCAAATTAGTTTTAAGAGTTGTTAAATATTTATATAGATTTAATTTTTTTGTTAGGATTTTTTTTTAGAAATTTTTTCAAATTATTAAAAACATAATGATAATGAATTTTAGTTTTAGGTTAGAGTTTTTGATTTAACATTTGGCAGAATTTTGGCAACGACTACATAATTTGTGATAGGGTTTTTGATTAAACTTGATGAGCTGACTTTATGAACTTTCACATAGATTTTAGATTTGGTGAAAACACATGGAACATAAATATAAATTTTGTAGATGATTCTTGCAGCTCGTTGATCTCAATTGGATTCTTCAAAAACCACGTTGTGATTTTGTAAATTAGGAGTTTTTGGATACTTCGGGTATTAGGGAAAATGGTGTTTTTTTCTATGGAATCTGTGACCAACAATTATTTCCAATTAGAATTAAAAGAAAAAAAATCCTAATTTTGACATAATTACCTTAATTTTCAAGATGACAAAAGAGACACAGCTTTGTAAATGATTTGTAACAGACTAGATATAAATGTTGTATTTTAGCCTGCCCAAATCTAATTATGTAACCGAGACGGGGACACGTGTTACAAGACCGTCGAGCTACGTTATATACAGGTTAGGGGATCACTTATTCTGATTTCTGTTTAAAATTACAAAAATTTCAGTAATATTTGTAAAATAGATAAAATTTTTCCAGAAATCATTACCCGGTGCCTTTATAGTTGATGAAAACTTTATGGAAATATTTAGTTGTATATGATATATTTCTTTATATAACTTTATGAGCAAAATTAAAACACAATTTAACTGTTAAATTCTAGGTCTTATCACGATGAAGATCGAAAATTAAAAGAACGACGCATTTTAAAATTTTCTTTATAATCGCTTTTGTAAGTCTAGAAATTTCTTAAGTACTATCAAAAGGGTAGAGAAAATAACAAAATAAGGTTGCAAGTGAATAGTATTAAATCGAATGTTAGTAGTTAGTACTAGTAACATGAAAATCGCAAAAATGAAGTTTGACTCTTTTATAATTTATTACTTTTTATATGTAGTAAGGATAGTATATCCTTTTAGGATATTCTTTCAGTATATTTTGTAAAACTATATAAAAATTACATGAAAACTGTTTATACTATTTGTTGAGCTTTATATAATTATTCATTTTAATTATGTTTACTAATTCATGTTATATCATGATATTTTGCTAATGTCATGATAGCGATTAAAGCTATTCAGCCAGGAAACCTACCCCTAAAAATGATAATGCAGTGCACAGGTTTATAAGTCACTGATCGATATAATGAGAACGAAAATAAGAATTAAGATAAGCAATAGCAAAATAAACATTTTAATACAGCTGATTAAAGTGGAGAAGTTAGTAAAATAAAAATTTTGTGTTAAACGAAAGTTGAATTGTTATTTAAAAAAAAACATCATAATTAAATCAAATCATGATTATAAAGGCCATAAAACTGAATTGTTCTCGTATAATGTAAGCTTTTGTGTCTACTCTATGTTAATGAATGATCATTAACCAAGTTATTCTATTTCAGCGAAATTGAATAGGGTCGAAACAAAGATCCAAACATAATTGGGAATTGTCTCAATCTAAAGTTTACGTATGAAAACAACCAGAACTGATATTGGGATTTTATTACAAGTGTTTATACTTTAAATATTTACATGTATCTGCAGACATATGTAGGTATTTATACATTTATATAAAAGTATTATTTATATAAAGTATTAAATTATTTATCCTACACCATTTCCAATAAAAATACAAACTTTGAATAAAAAGATATTAATAATAAACAACACTTTGTTTCAACGACCATTACAAAACCAAGTAATTTTTGAGCTTTGCGAAGAAAAATTAATTGGAAAAAGAGAGTTTAAGGTCTTAGATCTTTTCCATGATAGGTTCCTATTAGCTTTCCCTGCAAATCCTCTAAAATGTAATAGCTATTTCCTACCTTTTCCCGAATTCTTGCTTTTATGAATAAAGGTGCTAATTTTGCGTTAAAACGTTTCTCCAAATTACTTTGGGCGAAATTTCGCCGAAATATTTCTTGCCCTTCATGAAAGGTTTGAGGTTTTGATCGCAAATTGTATTGATGTGTGTTTCTATCATGAGCTTGTCTAATTGCTTTTCTAATATTGCCACGAATTAGTTGAAGATTGTCTTCACGATTGATTTTCGCAGAGGGTTCATCAAGTAATTGTACCTGTCGAAGTAAGTTGTAAGAAGTAGCATGCGTTATCATATTAAATCCGAACAAGGCATAAAAGGGTGAGCCATTTATGGATTGGTGAAAAGAATTACGAAGAGCACAACTAATCTCACTAATTTTTCCATCCCATAATCGGTGATCTGATTTTAAATAAGCCCTAATTCCAGCGATAAGAGACCGGTTGACACGTTCCGAAGCATTGGATTGGGGGGAATAGACCGCCGTATAAACATGGTTGATTCCATTAACAGTCAAAAAGGCATTAAAATCGTTGGCACGAAATTGGCTTCCGTTGTCGCTTACGATTACTTCCGGTACGCCATATAAATGAAAAATTTGTTTTTGTAGGAAGTCTTGAATCAAATTCGACGTAAATTTCTTTAATGGACAAAGCCAATGGAATTTGCTAAAGTGGTCTAGCACAATGAGAAGTCCAATGTAGCCCGATTTGCTGCGTGGATATGGTCCCAGGAGATCGATATAAAGACGCTGGAATGGTCGAATTGATATGCTTTGACTGCCCATAGGTGGCTTCATAACAAAGTTTGGGGCTTTTGTTGTTCTGCACACCTCACACTGTCGAACGTAACTGCGAACATCTCGGACCATTCCAGGCCAAAAGAAGTTTCTCCTCAACAGTTCCAGCGTTTTAACCATACCGCCATGAGCTGTTAGTGGCGTATCATGTGCTCGGGATATTGTGTCCCTCCTCAATTTTACTGGGACCCATAATTTCCAACACGTTTCCTCCTGATCTTCGTGGCCATTATAATGATCTCTTCGATAATAAATGTATTTATCTATAATTTTTATATCAGGGTATTTCGCAGAATTGTCATTGTACTTTTGGATTAAATTTAAGTATTCTTCATCAGTAAAATGTGGAGATTCCAAATCAATTTCGGGCTCTGTACTTTCGATGGCAGCAACGTCGTTTACTGGAATCCTAGACAGCGCATCGGGAACCACATTATCTTTGCCCTTACGATGCTGATAGAAAAATTATAGGCTTGCAGCTTGAAAACCCATCTCGCGAGCCGGCCACTTAGGTCTGGTTGCCGCATTAATCATAGTAGGCTTGAGTGGTCTGTGATCACCTCGAACTCCTGCATCTCCAAATAACACCGAAATCTTTTGATAGCTTCCAATGCAGCCAAACATTCCCTCTCTGTGACACTATAGTTTCGTTGCGCTGAATTTAACTTTTTACTCATGTATGCAATTGGACGTTCTTGACCTTCGTCGTCCAATTGCACCAGAACCGCGCCGATTCCAAAATCACTAGCATCACAGTGAAGAAAGAATTTCTTTCGGAAGTCCGGGTTTGACAACACAGGAGCTGAGGTGAGCAACATTTTCACTTTTTCAAAGGCTTCTTGTGCTTCTGTTGTCCATTTAAATACCTTTTTGGTGGACAAGACTTCCGTGATTGGAAAAACGACAGACGAAAAATTCTCTATAAAGCGTCTATACCACCCCGCCAATCCAAGAAAACCGCGTACTTGTTTCAAATTTTTAGGAGTGGGCCAATCTCTTATCGCTTGGACTTTTTCTGGATCAGTTGTGATCCCCCCATTTCCTATAACAAATCCTAAATAGTTCACCGATGTTACACAAAATTTGGATTTAGATATGTTTAACGTTAAGTTTGCTTTTCGAAATTGCGAGGCTATACGTACTAATATTTCTAGGTGGGTTTCGAAATCTTCTGAGACGATAACTAGATCATCTAGATACCCAAAGACACAGTGCCTTAAATCCGGAGGAATGATTTCGTCCATAAGTCTGCACATTGTCTGTGGAGCATTACACAGCCCGAATGGCATAACCACAAACTGGTAGAGAGGCCGACCCGGGACTGTGAATGCTGTCAGACTTTTGGACTTGTCATCTAAGGCAATCTGCCAGTAGGCATCTTTCAGATCCAGTTTCGTTATGAGATTCGCCTTTGGAAGTCTTGCGAAAATCCCCTCAATGTTTGGAAGTGGATATGCATCTTTAATAGTTACTGCATTAACTTTTCGTGCATCTAAGCACAATCGGACCTTATTTGGTTTCACAACCAAACGCATAGGTGAACTCCAGGGGGATGTGGAAGGTTCTATCACCCCTAGTGCCAACATACGATCTAGTTCACCATACATCAGTTTCTCAACCGCGGGAGAAACCGGATAGAACCTTGACTTAACTGGTGTTGCATTACCAACATCAATTGAGTGTCTAATAAGACTGGTTCTTCCCAAACCCTGTTTTTCAAAATTCGGAAAAAGTTCAATGACAGCACTAAGCTGCAAACGTTGGCTATTTGAAAGTGGGTAAGAATTTTCATCTAAGGAAATTTTAGACGGTTGTTTACTATCGGACTGGACATCGGACTTTCCTGAAAGAACGGACAAATCAGACAATGACAAGTTGGACGAATTATTAAAGGAAATGAGGTCTACAGACCCAACAATATCTGGAAACAGCGCAAAAGACTTCACAAAGTCGATTCCCAAAATCAATCTTTGAGAAATCGATGGAATTATAAAGATTTTTAAATGTTTTGATTGATTTTTAAAGAAGATTTCTACATCCAGCCATCCACAAACTGATTGCAAGTGGCCATCAGCAGTCTTCACATAATGTTTACATTTTGTATAGCCAGGAAATTTCGAAAAGTCAAACGATGCTAACTCTGAGCCTATACAACTTATATTGGCCCCGGTGTCAAGTAGACCATATTCCTCGAAATTTAAAAATTTAACCTTGGCGTAATACCGCAGGTCTTTAGGATTTGATACAATAGCAGATATAAGAAATTTTCGACAGGTTTTACGCAATTTGTAAAATTTTCTTAGGCGAATAGTGGAACGTTTAGGTTTTAATGCAAAACTTTTGGTAATTTCAGACAACTTAAAAATTTCATTTCTCTTCTGTAAATATAATTGCCATCTCTCATGGTAAGGTAATTTTGGTCTAATTATTTTAGCAATTTCGGCATCTGATTCGGAATAAGGTAAATTTGGTCGTTCAAGCAAAGTAATTTTGACATTTTTGTTACTAGCAGGTAAAGACAATTCAGGTATATTAAAATTACTCTCAGTAAGAGTAGATTTGTCACATTTGGGATTTTGTTCACTAAAAATATTATTGTTGTAAAAATTTGGATCTAACTCATGTCTCTGGGTGGACCTATTGGTCGATAGTTTTTTGAAATATTTTGCTTTCTGGCTGCGCATTTGGAACAATTCGGTTTGTAAACTTTCTTAGTGCCACAACCATAACAAAATATGGTTCTGTCCTTTAAACAGTTTTCCCAGTGGTGGCCAACCTCATCGCAGTTCCAGCATTTATTTAGGTATTCCATCCCCTGAATTTCATCAACAGAACAAGCTAAATCCTCAACTTCATCTGACTCATTACTATTATTAGTGGAATCTATTTCAGAAATATAACGTCGTGGTACATGTGTGTTTAGATTACGAGCAGAGAGGTTTTTACGCACGCTCTCCTCGTTCAAGAAATGTTCCCTCATTTGAACAAGTTTCCTTAAGTGAGCGATTGAGTGTATGGGTACATACAAAAGGTCTTGTCGAATATCAGGGCGTAAATTCCTGGCTAGTATTTCTATTAGTTCAGAATCGGACATAGGTGCTGGAAGACGATCCATAATTGCCAACACCGAATCGAAAAATGAGTCAAAAGACTCTCCTGGCTTTTGTTTCCTACTCCTCATTTCCTCCCTAATATCAAACGAACTCTTAAACTCTTTGTACTGGCATCTCAAAGCATCACAGAAATCGTTCCATGTTACTGCTTTGACCTGCTTGTGGTATCGCCAGTACCAATCGCGGGCCTTTCCTGTTAGCAGGATATGCAGATTTTTGCATATGACAGTGAAATCACTATTAAAAGTGTCTCGAGTTAATGATTTAATTCGGTACAAGAACTCTTCGACATGCAGACCATTGGACGAACCGTCAAATTTAAGATTCCAATTCTGTATGACGGACGTAATCTTGTCTGCGTGAATGGTACCACTATTAGATATAGCAAATGGGGATAATAAATAAGGGTTATTACCAGTTGGCTGAGGAATTGGACGTTGGGTCTCATCAAAATTTAGTTGATTGTGGTTGGTCTGGGCATTATTGATAGGGTTATTCCCGTTACCTTGAGAAATTGGACGTTCAGTGTCATAAAAATGTGGCTGGTTGTTGTTATTCTGGGCATTGTTAATAGAAGCCGGTGGGATTACGTTTAGGTTTTGTAAAAGCCTTGTAAGATTTGCCTCTATTAAACGATTAATCTGGTCATAATCAATGCCAGCTTGATTATTATTAGAGGGGGTTAGAATTGTCCGTGCAGGATTTTGGAAAGGAGAATTTAAAACATTTTCATTTGTCCCGTTTGGGTCTAATAAAATATCACTTGAATGTGTAGCTTCCTGATCATTTGAATGCGCATTTGTGTCAGTAGCATTAGGATTTGTTTCTTGAAAAAGGTTACGATTTGAGCTTCGAGTGTTATATTGACGTGCCATTGCGCCCCTACCTTTAGCTCTAGTTGTTGCTCTTGATGGCATTTATAACAAGTCTACGCAATTCACAAAGTCTACAGGAACGTTTGCAGACAGGACACTCGGAGCTTGTTGCTAAATGGGATTCAATACATGCCCTGTGAAATGCATGTGAACATTCGTTTATGATTAAACAATCATCTCCTTCAACCATTGTTTCATTGCACACCTGGCAAACTGATGGCTCTATGTATATGGGAGCCAGTGGTAGTGGAGGAGGAATATTTGGTAGAGGTGGAGTTCTGTCTACTGACATTTTGAAATATTATTTTTTTAAAAGAATTTTTGGTTTTGAAAAGTATTTAGGAAATATTAGCAAAATTTTTTTACGAAAATGTTTGGAAATGAAATGAATAAATTTTTTAAATAAAAAAACTATTTAGATAATTATTAAGCTTAATATTTATAAAAAAACTATTCAGGAAATTTTTCTGAAAAGTACATTGTAGGAAAATATTTCAAATTTTAATTACGAAGAAAAAAAAAAAAATAGAAAAAGGTTTAGAAATAAGATAAAAATTGAAAAGAAAGAAAAAAATATAAAGTATTTAGGAAAATCTTATTTAGAGAAATTATTCAGATTTAATTTTTTTTTTTTTTTTTTTTATAAAAATTATTTAGTAAATTGTTTGGGAAGGCATCGAATTAAACCCCCAAATAAAATACAAATTGTTTCCGAATGCAGCTCAAGCGAATTTTATTAAATATCATTAAAAAATTATCTTTTTGGTATTATAAAGAATCAAAAGTGAAATGATTGTTCGATTTATATTATTTACTTTTCTTACTAAAAAAAAATAGTTGAATAATTCTATCAAGAAGCCCACAAGAAATTCAAAAACTTAATATCCAAAAACGAGGGAAATAAAACGCCATGGTTATTAAAAAATTGATTCGTATCCAGATATAATATGTTCGTATACGATGAACAGAAAAAGAACGAAATGAAAAGAAAAAACTCAAAACCATTTTCAATATTCTGATATAATTTATACACGCAAATTTGTAGTTTGTAGTACTAAAAATAAATTAATTCTTTTGAACTCATGGAAAAGAAAAAAAAAAAGAAAAAAAAAAAAAATTCATAAATTTTTCAAAAATACAAAATAAAAATCTTTTAGGATCTAAAATATATGTATTCCAATATTTTTCTAGGTATTTTCCAATTTAATTTTGTTTAATAAAGTTTTTTATATGTTGTTTATAAATTTTTTGAATATTATATGAGAATATTTTTATTCCTTTTTTTTTTTTTTTTTTTTTTTATTTTTACTTTGATAATCGAATCAAACCTTAGAAAAAATTTTTATTAATTATTCAAGTCATAAGCATTTATGAAATTTCTAAAGGTTTATGAAATAATCAAATGAATATGAAAGGAAATAAATTGAATTTGAATATTTCAATTTGAAATAATTAAAAATTTACGAATATAAATGGAATTATGTTGACTATTGGAGTACAAAAAATTAACAAATCTATCGGAAAATTATTTATGAAAAATTTTCCAATAATATTTTATTTAAATTACTTTTCAGTTTCGGAAGTTTTGCTTCTTTGCCAGAAATTAGGAGTTTATTTAATCTCATTAAATATATATAAAAAATTTCCTAATCGTTGGGTATTGGAAAAAAAAATTTATATGAAATCCAAAAGCAATATTTACATAGATATATAAAAAAAATTAGTATCAGATTGTATTTCAAATTCAGACACTCTTTCCAAAATTAAGCAATCTTTGCTTGTGAGTGTAGTAGAAAATTTCAATAAAACAGATTAAAGGATCTATTTTAAAATAGCTATAAGTAGTTTATAAGATTTTATCATACATTTCAATGGGTGTTTTCTTCAGAATCTTTTAGATTATTGTTTGATTGTTTTAGAAATTAAATCGACTAACATGGATTACAAAACTGGGTTAAGGTGTGTTGAATAATATTAAATATATTACAAAATTCTACTACATCAGCTATGCTCTACGTGTGTATATAATATTTTCTTAGTAAATTTGAACATCTAATGCACATCGGTCAAATAATCACAGATAGCATACTAAATGAAATCCTATATGTACATTAGCAGCTGTCCTCGCATGCAAGATTTTTGTAAGTATAGGAAATTTTATTCAAAACTACAGAAAAACTATAAAATCTTTATAAAAATTTGCACTAGTTTATAAAAAAGTATGTAGGCATTAAGCGGTCAGTCTACTCGAACTTTGAACCTCAAATAGCCGAAAAATTCCAGCAAAACCCTATACACTATTTATAAATCAAGTTTCAATAAGTATAAAAACTTTCTAATTTTTCATAATTATGAAATCTATAACAAAAAAAAACTGATTTTGTAGAGCGGAAAAACTGTTAAGTCTTTCTATGCCCCACGTTGGGCGCCATTATTTTTATGTAATAAACAAAAACGCGAATGCAATGTTGCAAACATAAACATACGTTTAAAAAACCCCAATTATATTTCCAATGAATTAAATTTCAAAGGTATTTGGGTGTTAAAAATGTAGTAGGGGGAGGACTGCGGGAGCCATTGAGTTGCTAGCAACAGTCGGATTGGGGTGGTTCGGTCCTTCCCTAACTAAATTCCTATGTTATTACAAAGTTTATTTTAGACTCCCTATTTTGTATGTACTACAGATGTAAGGACCAGTCTGACTAGATTAATCAATAAAAAAAATTCTGCCCCCAAATCTAGCCAAATAGAAATGAAAAATAATGTAGTGGTGTTAGTCAATTAATCCTAACAATTAGGTATCTCTATAAGATGTTGTTAGAGATACGGCCTCGAAACCCACACCTGCCATAGCTTCCTAGGCCTACTATTAAGGAAACCCCTATTTTTAAACTATAAATCAAACATTAAACTTTACGATTTATCAAAAGAAAACACCCAGGAATTAAAATTTAGCACTTCATTTTACCAAAATAATAATTTATTCATCCCATGAAATTCTAATTTAACAATAAACTTTTTATAAGAGAAAAAAAATAAAATATAAATCTAAACTAATCTTAACATGATTCATATATAATATAAGTTTACGAAATAAAAGTAATAGTCGCGAATCGAAATGGGTTAATAATAATTATTAATTCGTATTTTTGTTTTATATTTTGTATTGGCAAAAAAAAAAAATAAAAAAAAAAACAAAGAAACAAAGAAACAAAAATCAACACAAAGCTTTGTTAATTAAGAGCGTAGTAATTAAAGAGTTTCTTAAACTCATCATGTTATAATAACAAATTAACATAACTACCACTTTACATACATTTTAATCTGTTATGTTACAGATCAATACTCTTTAATTACAATCGATTGACTGTTGCTTCTTTACTAATAATGTTAAATAATGCAAGTAGAATATAAAAAAAAGTTGTATACGACTTACCGCATCATACCGATCCGATGAAGGCCTCCAACAGGAATTCGTTGATGTGGATTTTGCTGAATTTGAGATTTTAATGATTTTGTTGTAAAATTTATACTTGCATTATGTAGCTTGCCAATAATGTGTTTGTATTAGTGATATATAAATTAGGGGTTGTTAAATATTTATAATTATGTAAATAATCATAATAAGATAATTTTAATGATCATTATGTTTAATTTAGTTTATTATTTAGAATTTTAAATGATCATTACAATTATATCTCTGTTAATTTAGAGTTATATAACTTGTATGAAATTCAAGTATGTTAGTTAGGTAAATCTGTGATATTAGACCATTTAATTTTTAATTTATTCAATATGATTTTATAGGCAAAAATAACTTTAATTATTAGATTTCAATTGAAAATTTACATCATAGATTAACAACTAGATATTTATGTGAGAGAAAAAAACCTAATTCAATTGTCAGAAACCTAATTCAAACAAAAACAAAATACATGTAGTCACATATATTTTGTTTTTGTATTTTCAAAAAAATGAGTAAATTTTTTGAAAATTTAGTATAGGGTGGCTCTCACATAAACTTCTAGTTCTATTCTATGATTTACATATTGATTATGTTATTTTAATAATTTAAGAATATTATAGTTTTTAATTCTAATAAATTTTAAGTAGTTTTAGAACTTAACAATTTTAATATTTTTAGTTGTTATTAGATTTTGTAGAATAAACTAAAGTTACACATTTCTTCCGGATTTTAACGCAATTTGTTAAATATTTTTAGATGTATTTTCAAAGAATTTCGCAAATTAGTTTTAAGAGTTGTTAAATATTTATATAGATTTAATTTTTTTGTTAGGATTTTTTTTTAGAAATTTTTTCAAATTATTAAAAACATAATGATAATGAATTTTAGTTTTAGGTTAGAGTTTTTGATTTAACATTTGGCAGAATTTTGGCAACGACTACATAATTTGTGATAGGGTTTTTGATTAAACTTGATGAGCTGACTTTATGAACTTTCACATAGATTTTAGATTTGGTGAAAACACATGGAACATAAATATAAATTTTGTAGATGATTCTTGCAGCTCGTTGATCTCAATTGGATTCTTCAAAAACCACGTTGTGATTTTGTAAATTAGGAGTTTTTGGATACTTCGGGTATTAGGGAAAATGGTGTTTTTTTCTATGGAATCTGTGACCAACAATTATTTCCAATTAGAATTAAAAGAAAAAAAATCCTAATTTTGACATAATTACCTTAATTTTCAAGATGACAAAAGAGACACAGCTTTGTAAATGATTTGTAACAGACTAGATATAAATGTTGTATTTTAGCCTGCCCAAATCTAATTATGTAACCGAGACGGGGACACGTGTTACAAGACCGTCGAGCTACGTTATATACAGGTTAGGGGATCACTTATTCTGATTTCTGTTTAAAATTACAAAAATTTCAGTAATATTTGTAAAATAGATAAAATTTTTCCAGAAATCATTACCCGGTGCCTTTATAGTTGATGAAAACTTTATGGAAATATTTAGTTGTATATGATATATTTCTTTATATAACTTTATGAGCAAAATTAAAACACAATTTAACTGTTAAATTCTAGGTCTTATCACGATGAAGATCGAAAATTAAAAGAACGACGCATTTTAAAATTTTCTTTATAATCGCTTTTGTAAGTCTAGAAATTTCTTAAGTACTATCAAAAGGGTAGAGAAAATAACAAAATAAGGTTGCAAGTGAATAGTATTAAATCGAATGTTAGTAGTTAGTACTAGTAACATGAAAATCGCAAAAATGAAGTTTGACTCTTTTATAATTTATTACTTTTTATATGTAGTAAGGATAGTATATCCTTTTAGGATATTCTTTCAGTATATTTTGTAAAACTATATAAAAATTACATGAAAACTGTTTATACTATTTGTTGAGCTTTATATAATTATTCATTTTAATTATGTTTACTAATTCATGTTATATCATGATATTTTGCTAATGTCATGATAGCGATTAAAGCTATTCAGCCAGGAAACCTACCCCTAAAAATGATAATGCAGTGCACAGGTTTATAAGTCACTGATCGATATAATGAGAACGAAAATAAGAATTAAGATAAGCAATAGCAAAATAAACATTTTAATACAGCTGATTAAAGTGGAGAAGTTAGTAAAATAAAAATTTTGTGTTAAACGAAAGTTGAATTGTTATTTAAAAAAAAACATCATAATTAAATCAAATCATGATTATAAAGGCCATAAAACTGAATTGTTCTCGTATAATGTAAGCTTTTGTGTCTACTCTATGTTAATGAATGATCATTAACCAAGTTATTCTATTTCAGCGAAATTGAATAGGGTCGAAACAAAGATCCAAACATAATTGGGAATTGTCTCAATCTAAAGTTTACGTATGAAAACAACCAGAACTGATATTGGGATTTTATTACAAGTGTTTATACTTTAAATATTTACATGTATCTGCAGACATATGTAGGTATTTATACATTTATATAAAAGTATTATTTATATAAAGTATTAAATTATTTATCCTACACCATTTCCAATAAAAATACAAACTTTGAATAAAAAGATATTAATAATAAACAACACTTTGTTTCAACGACCATTACAAATGGACACCCTGTGTTTCTAGTATTTTGCCTATAACTTTTTTTTAACCGATTTTGCCCATTTTCAATACCAAACAAACCTTATATAAGATTAATATTTGAGCCAAATTTCATTCTCCAACGTTGTCCCGTTCGAGACCTATCCTGCTTTCAACAGATGGACAGACGGACGGACATAGCTAAATCGACTCAGAATCGAACCAGGACCCAGAAAATATATACTTTATGGGGTCTTAAATGATTCTTTCGACATGTTACACAGGGAATGACAAAATCAATATACCCCCCATCTTTTTGATGGTGGGTATAAAAACTCATTTTCAATTGTTCATTTCTAAATTATAAATAGATAACTTCGTTTTCAATTGATTTTTTCCAAATTTTCAATTAATCTTTTCTGAAATCTTAATGAAAAATATAAATTTCAGCTGTTGCTTTCTATTATTTAAATGAAAAATAGTATTTTTAATTGTTATTTACAAAATCTTAAATGTAAAATCTAATTTTCAATTGGGTTTTTCAAAATTACTGTTAAAAATGGTATAGTCTCTTTGAAAAAATTTAGAATGGAAATAAAAACGAACGGGTATATATGAGGCTTGTTTGTTAACTTTATAAAATGTCTTTTAAATGGTAACGTGTTTTTTTTTTTTTTTTTTTTTGTTTCTATTTTTTTTATTTATCTCTATTTCTATGTTCTGAGTTGTTTTATTGTGCGGTCCTGCCATAACCACAAATTTACATTTTATATTCTCTTCTTTTATACATTCAATGGTCCTTTCTACTTTTACAGTCATCAGTATATTTCGCTTAGTGTGTCACAATTGAAATTTCCATTGAATTCACTATATCTTTGTTCCAGTTGAACTGAATTGAAACGAAAAACCAAAACCAAATGTGAATAAACTTGTAGTGAATATGTGGCCAATGAATGAATGAGAGAATTTAAAAAAAAAACCGAACAGAATGAATAAATATTGTTTGGTAGTTATGTTGTTTTATTAGCATGTTGTTGTTGTTTTTGTTGCTGGTGTTTTATAAAGGACATTTGTTATTATAAAATTGATGACCTGTTAGGTATTTCAAAATATGACACGTTTATAATGCTATTGACAAAGAATTGTACTGAATTTACTACAAGTTTAAAGTAAAAATAAAAAGAAAATCAATTGGTAGGTACATGTAATAACAAAATAAAATTTGATGCTATAAAGAAGAATAGAAATAAGACAGGTATTAATAGAAATTTTCAGAGAAATATAATATTATGTTTTTGTTTTCAAAAAGGTGCTAAAAACTTATCTAAGATTTTTTTTCTTTTACCTTGCTTGAATTTATAAATAACTTATTTTATTTTAAAGGACTAAAATTAGTTTCTTTATTTTTATGTTCATAATTTTTATGAGTTATAAAATAAAAATAAAAGATAAAACTGGCACACTTTCATAGAGTAACAGTAATATAAATTAGTTGCTTAAAAAGTAAAAAAAGAAATTTATTTATTTTGATGATTAAAAATATTGTGCAAATATTTTATAAACTTATTTATTTGTGTAAATGTATATGTCGACGATGTGTTTTTATCGATAAGTGTGGGCGAGATTTAAGATAAATATTTATATTTATAATCCCATAAACTCATAAACCAAAATACACTGCAAAATTTACCAAAAAAAATTAAAATTATACGGAATTTATCTTTTTTTGTTTATAATGCAGCGGGTTCTGTTGTTATTTTTATATATTTAATAAATAATGAGTTAAATTATTTTGTCACCTGTTTATATAAGTTGTTGGAAATTCCTAAAAAAAAAGTAATATTGTTTTAGAAACATTAATTGCGACTTCTATTAAGAAAATATTAATCAATGGACCATTTTATAGAATTTCAAAAATTTTAATCCTCTTAATTTGTAAAACGCTTTGCCTCAATTTTTTAAAAATTTAAACAATTTGTATGAAGCATTTTTGGTACATTTTTGGATAAAATAAGTGATTTTCGAACAAAAAAAAAATATTTTCAAAGTACATGAACAAAAACCTTCAAAATTTTATATTATCAAAGTAATATCAACATCTTCTATTAATGCATGTTAGAACAAACAGTTCACTAAAGGTTTATAGATCGAGACGAGACTCTATTTCTAAATAGAAGTAGGCACTTCTCAAGGAATATTTCTTTTTAAAAAAGTACTAAAAAAGGTGATTAGTACTTTTAAAACACTAGACTTTTTTAATAAGTTTTTACACATTTTTTGGGAACCATTTTAGGTAGTTTTAAAAGTGGTACTTTCTTTAAAAAGAAGTCCGAAAATATTTATAAAATATATGAAAAACGTGTTGACGTTTTTCCCTCTCCCCAATCGAAGCCAAATATTTGGAGCTGGTAGAATTTGATGGGATTTTAAAGCTTTATGATTAAATTAGTTGTTTAGGTTTCAACGAAACCGAAATGAATAAGACACCACAAATGCTAATGAAGGGTGTAGCGGCACAGAAAATACGTATTCCAATCTGCTGGTGTCTAATTATAGTCCACAAACTCTGCTTTGGTACCGCCAAACAGAGACAACAAGGCAATATACGATTTCAAACCTATGCTCCCCCAAATCTACTCGAACCATGCGACATTTTATTAAGATATTTCCAACGGTGCACAAGTTACAGAAAAAATCGATTTGAGACCACTGTGCGTCACCTAGGAGCTCTAGAAAGAGAAAATACGTACAGGAAATTAAATTTAAGATGCTAGTTTCTCCGTTCCCTGATTTAGATTTCAAAATATGTATCCGTTTAGTTATGTAGGGAGAATAGTTTTATAAGAAAGCATATAAAATTATCAATGCCAGCAAAGCAACAATTCGTATTTAAAGAAAAACAAAACACCAAGAACGTCGCGTATCTCCGAACAGAGAAAAAATGCTTAGAAAATGACACATACATAAATACGCTGGACCGATCTCCAAAAAAAATTTTCATCTTGATTTGTGCAGAATTTCCAAAAAACAAAATTGTGGCCATAGTGAGCATAGTGAGTAATAGTTTGTGAGGCAACATTTAATTTTCTTTTCCAACAAACATTGATATTTTTAATTTACATTTGCTCAGAGGTAAATGTGCTTAATTGTTTCTTAAAAACATTCGCAACTATTTCTATGATAACTTTCTTAGCTTTTGAGGTTTATTAAAGATTTTATTAGGCGTTATCAACTTGCTAAAAATGAACAAGAATTGACAACAGGTGTTTAAAATTAAAACTTTTAATAAATTCATTTAAAATATAAACAAAATGATCATTGGTACATAAGACTCGATTGGTATTCACCAGACTCCTAGTAGTCTGAACCCAAATTATTCTCCAAGAGCGTCGCAATCAGCTACGAGATATTTACTAGTTATCGATTTGCCACTGTATATATAGATTCTCTATTGTTTACAAAATTCAAACAAAATAAAATTTAATAATATTCACAATGCACAGTGGGGCAGAATTAACAATTTTTGGAAATAAATCTGTAACTTCTAATTCGCCAGTTAGACTTACATACAATTTTACATTTACCTAGCAGAGAAGTGTACAATTTCAAGTTAGGAATATACACTTTACACATCCTACAGGAACGCAACTATGGGGGCTTAAAGTGGGATACAACTGACAGAATTTTTTTTTATTATTGGATTAAATTTCAAAGTGATTAGTTTTGTAGTTTTCAGTCAATCGAATTGAGTAATAAAACGGAAATATTTTATTATTTTTTTAATACCAAAAAATAAGTCATTTATTGAAAGCTAAAATTCCTTTTAACAAAAGAACTTGTTTAGAAATATATAATTAACTTATATATTAAAAAAAAAAAAAAATTACTAACTATGATTTATAATAAAAATCAATTAAAATGTTATTAAACTTTGCATTTTTATGGTTGCAACAAAAAAATTATGGACTCAAGCTAGTATAATTATAGCAACAGCAAAAAATACCGGCTCAAGTAACATTAATTTTTTTATTTTTTAATAAAAATCTATAACAAATTAAAGGGGAGTTAACACTTACATCATTATTTATCTCCATATATACAACATGACGTATAAGTAATAAACAAACACACACTCTGACTTAATAACACATTTTAATAATTTTAATAGCTTAAAAATATCACTCATACCACCAAGTGGATATTACTTTCAAAATAAAGAAAAGAAAAAATAATTTATAGTCATTATGGCACACAAACAACTGTATACAAGTGTGTTTGTTTTAATTATTATGTAATATAATATGTAACAGCAAAAAAAAATAAAGATAATTTATATGTTCTTTTTTTTTCATAATTTTATCTGTAATGTTTATTACACTTTTTTTAAACATACTGACAGCCATACGCACAATTTTGTTTCATTATGGTCGTGGGAATTCCATATTTTTTTCACAATTTTCCTCTTTGTATTTTTTTTTTTTTTTTTTTTTAATGAATTTTTATCATTTAATTACTTTGTTTAAATATATAGAATTAAAATTAATATATTTTTTTATGTTTATATTTACATGTCTACATACACCTACATAGACAGATGCTTGCTTTTTAATAAAATTTATTATCTTTGCGTTTTAAATTTGATTAAAATAAATATTTTATCTTGTTTTATTTAATATATGGGCATAATTTGTATAAGCAGATAAAATCTGGATTTATTTTTAATAAATTAATATTACAAACAAAAAATCAAGTAATGTTTATTTTATAAATCTTTAAAGTATTTTTTAATACAGTTAGAAATTAACATATAAGAGTAATCGAGGAAAATGGTACTAGTGAAACTAGTCCATAAAATAATATGCTTCATTACAATCATATTTTTTCTATTGATATGAAAATCTAAATGATTCCTTGAGATACACAGACACAAGAAAATAAATTCATCAATTCTTTTTAAATTTAAATATATTTATCAGAGTAGGTATAACGCTAATTTTTTTTTGATTCGTTCGGAACATAATTTTTATCAGCGAATTTAATCCTAATTTTTAGAACGAATTTTATTTTTTTGTTTGCAAATTAAATTTTTTATTTTTTTTTTTTTGTTTTGTTACTGCTGAATTTAAAATAAAAAACAACACAATGTTTATGGTAGTAGTTAATTGAGTATGTGTGTTTTCTATTTGCATATGTATGTATGCAAGTAAATATGTTTGTAAGTACATGTTTTCAATTAGAGATATGGGAAAATTAGAACTTATTAAGCATTTATGTAAGTATGTATATTCAAGAGTACATGAATGTTTGTATGTGTATTTGTTTACATACAAATCAAACATTTATCGATATCACACAAACAACACCATTATTTTTTACGTTCGCTACTTTTTAAATAATTATTTGCATGACAGCCAAAATATCTGTTATATACTTGTATACATACAAACTTACAAATTTAAAATAAAAATGTCATTGGAGTTTTTATAGTCATGTTTTTTTTTTTCGTTTTTTTCAACGACTCATACCACTTAACATTATTAGAAAATATATTTTCTAATACGTTATGTATAAATGTACATGCACAAAACGAACTTTTTTTTACTTTTTTTCAACCATTTTTTTTTTTGCGCATATCATTGTACCATGTCTGTGGCGACCGAACCGCTTGTAATCGTAAAATAACGATCTTTCTCACAAATACAAATTTAAAAAAAAGTTTTTTAGATTATTTTCGTAACTCAAATTAAAAAAAGAAATTTAATCCAAAAAGTGAATTTTATTTTTAAATTTACGAATAATATTTAAAAAATCGATTAAAAAATTAAAATTTTGTTCGAGATCCGAATTTTTCCGTACCTTGATATTTATACTATTTTTAATTTTCAACTGTGATAATATTTAATTTATTGTACTTACATAAATAAAGTTTTTGTAATAAAGATTAAACATACCTGCAAAAAAGAGAATAATTTTATTCAAAATCAAGTGATATTTATTAATATATTAAATTATACAAAATATTTTTATTTCTATTTCATTTATTTATTTAGTTTTAATTAAAATTATCTATATATAATTACCTAAAAAATGTTCCTAACAGGGAGCGTAGAAAAGAAGATTGATGTGTAATTTTCTGAATTTTTTTTCTTTCCAGAGCTTCCAGAATCACCCAGATGTGGTAAAAAAAAAATCCTTACTTATAAAACTATTCGTCCTACAAATTTAAAGGCGCCAGATTTTAATTTTTTTATCAAAGGGCGGAAGCAAACGGATTTATGTAGGTGTAATTTTTTTAAGCATTTTTTTCTCTTTTCAGAGCTTTTAGACGATGTGAGAAATTAAAATTCGACTTAATTATAAAACTATTCGTCCTACATATTCTAAATGAGACAGATTTTGAAATTTCTACAAGAAGCGGAGATATACGGATTTTATGTTTAATTTCCTAAGTGTGTTTTCTCTTTCCAGAGCTTTCTCAAAATCGACAGAAAATTAAAATTCGGTTTACTTACAAAAATATTTATCTAATAAATCCTAGTGAAGACAGATTTTAAAATTTTTATTAAATTTCGCACATTGGGGTAAAAGAGGTCAAAAATGGCGATTTATTCAGGGAAAGGTGATATAAATACTTTAATAATCATGCTTTATTTTTTTTTATTGATTATTAGGTAAAAAAACGCAGCTTTAGAATTTTTTTTTTTTTTGGAGAATGGTAATGACCGTCCGTCCATACATTAGGGTTAATTAATTTTTCTATTTATTAATAAGTAAAATAATGTATTTTTACAATTATAAGATGTTTTTGACTGAATGATAATGTCCGTTCGTCTATACATTTGGGTTAAATGGGTCGAAAATGACGCTTAATTCAGGAACAGGTAATAACCGAATTTTGATGATCACGTTCTATTCTTTCTATTTATTAGTTAGTAGAAAAATGATTTTTAAAAATTTAAAAAAAATAAAAAATTTGGCAGAATATCAATATCCGTCCGTCTATACATTTGAGTTAAATGGGTCCAAAATGGTACTTAATGGTAAGGTGATATCAATACTTTAATATTTAGATTTAGTTCTTATATTGTTCAAGAAGTAAAAAATAATACATTTTTGGAATTTTAAGACCTTTTATGAAGAATTATAATGCCTATGCTTCCGTCCGTCTGTTTATTATTTTTTGCAAACTTGACAATTCAAAATCGTTTATTTTTTGACTCAATAAAAATATCGACTTCAAATTTTATTTATTCGATAGACAATTTTGTTCTTTAATAAACCGAAAAAAACATGATAAAATCGGTTGATAATGTTGGGTTATATATGGAAAAGTTCATACAAATCTGCTTATAGAACTAAAATTAAATTATATTTTTATTAGTGACTGTTATGTTTTAAATATAAAGGAATAAATTATTTCCTGTTGGTTTTTATGGAAATATCTGATCTTTTCCAGAATTCTTCCAATTAAAAGTTTTATTGTGTTTCGGTCACTTTTTTGCTCACTAAGTCCACTTATTTTTAAGCTCCGTTTCATTTTAATCTGAGCTTTTAATATTTTAATATTTTTTATGAAGTGTTTTTTCAATATTCCCTCTAGCATCTGCAACATAGAATTTCTGGCCAGTAGGATGAACAAATTATGGAAAAAATTTTCTGAAGTACTTTCACGTTATTTTTTTACCTCCAGATTGTTGCTTGCGTTTCTATTAGGATTTTTTTTATACCTTATAAGTCTTCATGCTCGATTTCCTTTGAACTTTTCTAATAAAGATTCAAAGCAAATAACTTTTTGTGACACTTTTATTCCTGAGATGAGGGAATTTTCCATTTTGTCGGAGTCCTACAGCCTGAAAATACTTTTTTTCTTTCACTAAAGAGTGCGATCGAAAAAATCTTAACATATATAAAATTCATTAAATTGAAAACGGTTGATCTTAGAGTTTTGATTGATAATATACTACAGATCACAAAAAAAAATATATATATATAACTTTTATACCTTTGCTCACCACTTTTGAAATCATAGACCTTTTTTGGTAACCCTTCCATTAGAGATTTGATAGTTGTTTCAGTCACTTTTTTGGAACAGTCTGTACATCTCCTTTTAAAATCTTTGATATTTTGAGATACCTCTTCTGTCCTCTTCGATTCTCTTTTCACGAAATTCCAATATCTCTCCACTGGTCTTAGCTCCTGACAATTTACAGAATTTACCTCTCTTGGTACAAAAACTATGTTATTGCGTTCCTCCATAGTTTTCTTACGTAGTGTAATTATGCCAAATCAGACCAAAAATATGTGGACACATTGTGCTCTCTTCTGAAAGGAAGAAACAAACATTCTTTCTTCTTTTGCCGCAACTGCATAAACCTTGCCAAACCAGGAATTCTTTACGAAATTTCGTCAGCTTTTGGATATAACATATCCTCGAACATCAGCAACATAAAAATTTTAGACCCAGAAGCTGCGAAAAATCTGGTTTCAAAATTTTTTACAGGATTCCAGTCTGGAACTATTTGGACTTTATATGTTCTTAACTCCACACTAGCTTTAACTTTTCGCACCAAATAGTCTGTACACTGAGATAACCGGGCTGCTTTTCTACCAGTTGTGTTTGGAGCTCTTTTCAATTTGTTTGGCCTTCCCAATATCATGTGGACCTTTTTTCTTCCCGAACCATGTTTCCTACCAATGGTCGCATTCTCCTGACACTCATTTTGATCAAACTCACAACAAATCAACATGGTTGTCATTAAAAGTAATAACTAATATATTTTTCAATGATAACTTGATCAAAAAAAATTTAAATATTGCTTCGGAAAAAAGTTATGAGGCAAAACGTGTGTTAAGATTTTTTCGATCGCACTTCTTAACAGGTTTCTATTCAGTGACCATGACTTCTTTGTATAACATTATGACCCAAGAAATTGTATTTTTTGACACAACTGCCTTCCTAGCAATTGTTTTATATGACCGATGTAAGATTTCATGAACAATTTGTATTATGTGTTTTGGTGTTTTTTGTTCAATTTCCATTTTAAGAAAAACCATTTTCACTATAATTATGAAACTTAGCACATGGTTAGTGAGCATAATAACAATTGTAAACCAGTTAACAGAATTATTTATTTTTAATCACACCAAAGTTATAAGCCCAAGAGCATGCATGGATTTTTTCGAAGAAAAGTACACTTAAATACCTAAAGTTGATGGTTTCATTTTAAATTTTTACTTTAAAAGACTTTTTATTTAAAATAAATACAATGAAAGTTGATAATACTTGATTTTAAATCCAATCTTCAAATTTTAAACCAGAAAATCAATAAAATCACCTACCAAATAATTTATATTACAAAAAAGTTTTTTTCGAAAATCATCTTAATTTTGAAAAATTTATTTTTTATTCTTGTTATTATTTTTCAATTATTGCTCCAGTTAAAATTTTACTTTTTCATTGAATTTTGTATAGTATAGTATAATTTTCTAGGGAATTTATTTTATTTCTAAGGTTTTATGTTCCTTTTTTTGTATTTTAAAATTAATTACTGTAAATACTTATACCGCAGCTGGCGGAAATAGGAATAGTAAGCATGCAACAAAATTATTGTTATTTTTTTTTTTTTTTTTTAACAAAATAAAGAAATTTGCTTTCTACTTAAATATTAAACATTTTTCAAATCGTTTGCTTAATTTAGTCTATAAGAAAATTGTACAACACTTTTAAATCTTAGTTCTTTTGCAGCTGCTGCAGCCATATGGAAAAATAAAATATGATAATGTTTTTGTTGTTTTCCTAGAAAAAGAAAACTTTTACTCCTTTTTTTTTTTTTTCTTCGTAAGTAGACAAGAATAATCTTATAAATTGTTTACCAATTTCTAGCAAAAATTTAATTAAAAGTTCAATCAACTTTATTAAGATAAAAATGTTATTGAACCTTTTGAAAGGAAGTGAGTGACTATGTATGTGTAAATGCGGTAAACAAGACGATCAATATGTAAGGGGAAGTATATACAAATTTACTGTACATACATAAATATATTTATATCAGTATGCATGTATGTATATAAACGCATTTATTTAACGATATGGAAATATAAAACAATTTTTTGCTTGTCTAATATTTACCTTTTAATTTTATGGATATTAAACTTTATGGTCGTTAAACAATTTTTATTCTTATCCACGTTGCAACAATGAAAAAAATAATAAATACTTTGGTTATGAAATCAGCAGTAAAATAACAAATCCATAGTATTTGTTGCAACTGATTTTATAGAGTTTAGAAAGGAGTTAATTTCACTTGCTAATTTTAGACTAAATATTTGAAAAGTCTTCAGTTTTGACATGTTTTAATACCAAAGAAAATTCATTTCCTATTGAGTTCAGATATTATAAAAATAAGATGAAAAGTCCACTGGCACTTCTTGAATCGATTAACTAGTGTCCGTCCATATGTCTGTATTTCAAATTGTAAGTCTTTTAAAATTTATTTTAATTTTTTAAATTTAAAACGTATTTCAAAGAAATCGTTATAAGTATTAAATGTATTTATTTCCCAAAATACATACATACATACATACATACATACATACATACATACATACATACATACATACATACATACATACATACATACATACATACATACATACATACATACATACATACATACATACATACATACATACATACATACATACATACATACATACATACATACATACATACATACATACATACATACATACATACATACATACATACATACATACATACATACATACATACATACATACATACATACATACATACATACATACATACATACATACATACATACATACATATGACTATATATGTTCTATTTTAACTCATATTTTTCAACTAATATGTACATTCGGTCAGTCATTTACTATAGTCTACTTGGTAGAACGTTAAGTGTTTTTAATACGTTCATTGTTCTTTGGCCGAAAAGATTTTTCATGTTGTGAAAAAATATGGTAATAATGCAGTGCAGTATACAATAGAATAGAACAAGGCAAATGGGCCAAAACTTAAAAGACATAAAACACAACGTATGAATGTGTGAAATGTAAAAATGTCTCTGCATTGTCTGACCAATTTTAGACAACTATTTTGGGTATAATTTCTGTATGACAGTTAAAAAAAAAAAATGTTCATAAGAGATTCATAAATCATTTAAAATAGTTTTTTAACAAAATAGCACAGTCATTATAAATTTTATTTATGTTTCAAAAAAAAAAATAGTAGAAATGAAAATTATTAACATAAGGACCAAAGCAATTATCTTTTAAATGTTTAATACTTTTCTTTTTTTTTTTTGTATTATAAAACTAAAGTAGTAGCAAACATTCAGTAAAAAGTTCAACCATATCAGACTGAAAAGCAGTGAAATTAAATTCTTATCCGGAATTACAATTTTTTTTTTTTTATAGGAAAATAAAATTCCTATTTAATTTCCATTACTCTATATAAGATATTAAAGGTCAAAGGTCATACAATGAGTGCTTTTTAAAAGCAGAAATAAAACACAATTGTTTACATTATGATTATAAAACAATTTGTACATCATGATATAAATAGATATTTAGAAACAATTATTTTCAAATTAAAATAGCAATGTTGGCATTCATATTAAATTGTATTTTTCCGCACAGTAGGTTATTTTAATTCCTTAAGTTTAAACAAATTATTTTCATTTATTTTAAAATGATTACAAATAAACGCTACCTTGTACCTCCCATACGATTTTTTGCAATTAAATTTTCTAGCTTAAATTAAAAAAATATCGTTTTAAATTAATCAATTACGATTTTCTTAGAATTTTTATGGTAGATCATTAAATATTTGTCATAACCATATCAAAACAATTTGTTTGCCTTTTATTTAAAAAAATACAAAATAATCAATTGAAACCAATTTTAAGAGTAACAATTATCAATACAGCAATTTAGTATACAGCAGTAAATTTTAACAAAATGAAAATAAAAATTTGATTAATTAATTTTTGTATTTGTTTGCAAAATACTCATGCTAAATACAATGAAATTAAAATTAATTAAATAAACCAATAAATAAAATTAAACTGCTGTGAGTTTAAATAAGCAAATAAGTACCTTACAATCAAAAAATAAATTGTGAAAAATATAGTCACATGAACAAAGGATAAAAAAAATACAAGTCTGGAAAAAAAAAATTATAAACTACAAAGGTGTGGAAGGGTCCCAGACTCAAATGACTAAAAATTTTACAAGGAAATACGTAAAAATTCACCTTTAAAATAATCATTAACTAATTGATGCTAAAAATTGGAAAACAATTAAAACTAAAGTTCATGAAAAGTGCTGTCGATAAGATATTTTAAATAAAATATTCTTAATATTTTAATATTCTCAAATTTCAGTAAATTTCTTCTAATTTAATAGTACATATTTATAGTAACTAGATTATACCTGGGTTGCTCCACTACTCCTATTGTATTGAAATAAAAAATAGTATAAATAACATTTTATTTTTGGTATACAATGTTTTTCAAGAAACACAACCAAATACTGAACCAATTGTTACCTGTATATGTACCTTTAAATTTAAGTTAAATACAAAAATAAAAATTCAACTCTTTTTCTCTCCTAAAACTTTTGAAGTAAAGAGGGCAAATAAAGCTTTTTTTCGTTACAGAGTTTTTTTTCAGTTTCAGCAATTTTAGAGAATTTTAGCATTTTAGCGATATTTTTTGTGTTGGCGAAGTTTTTCGTATTACCAATTTTTCCCCCGTTTTAGAGGTTTCCAAAAGCTTATTAAGGCGATTAAAACAATAAGCTCTTGGAATATCGAAAGACTGAATTTTTAAATAAATATCCAGAAAACCTGGATCCAAAACCGCAATCTTATTACTCTCTATGGCGAGCTAGTAAAAAACTTAAGAGACCAGACATATGTAAACCCCCTTTAGGTAATACTTATGGTAGAATGGCATGAAATGAATCCGGAAATGGGAATCTGTCTGTAAGTCATCTGAAAAATATATTTACCTCGAACATACAAAATGACGTAATTGAGTTCTCACCTGTTGTACCCCAATTCTAAAAAGCACAAGGTATTGATAAAATCAGAAATAAAATGTTTTGGAGGTACCCCGAAAAGCACTAAACATAATACTTTATATTTTTAACGCTATATTACGCATTGAATATTATCCACCAGAATAAAAGGTATCACTGATTACAATGATACCTAAACCAGGAAAAGATCACACAAAAGTAGAATCGTATAGACCTATAAGTCTTTTATCAAATATAACAAAGCTCTTTGAGAAACTCTTAATGAATAAGTTAATCCCTCTATTGAATCGAAACCAATGTATACCCAATCATCAATTCGGATTTAGAAGAAAACACAGCACTATCGAACAAACAAATGTAAATGTTATAAACAAAACGTTTGAAGAAAAAAAGTATTGCTCTGCTCTTTTTATTAATGTTTCGCAAACTTTTAACAAAGAATGGCATGATATATAAGATAAAGCAAAATTTACCCACAAATACACATAAATTATTGGACAGCTACCAAACTGACCAAAAATTTATAGTTAAAGAAGGAGACTTCTTAAGTAATCAAGGCCTATTAAAGCAGGAGTACCCCAAAGTAGTATACTGGGTTCTTTTTTGTACTTAATATACACCTTTGATATGCCAACTAATAATCGACCCCATACATCAACATTTGCTGATAACACAGCTATTTTAAAAACGTATGATAGCCCCCAAGAAGCATCTCGGCTCTTGCAAGACCATATATTTGACATAGAAAAATGGTTACGTAAATGGAAAACAGCATGATCATCACAACTATTCAATAATTATATAGCCGTTTTTCATTGATTTAAATATACTGTGTTCATGATAGCAACGTTTATGATTCTGTTTAATCATTTAATGATTACCCACAATCAAAATTTTAATATGGCTCACTGAATTATAATATGTTTATATGAAATCATATTTATGAATAAATTAAATCATTTAGTCAATTCTAAAACTATTTAGTTAATTCTTCAACCATTTAGTCCATTTTACAAACTTGGTTAATTCTTCAACCATTAAGCCATTAACTTTTAATGCCTTTTGTATACACATTTTTGTGTATCAGTCTAGTAGTTTGTTAGTATATTAATTCTCATTTAGTTTATATATGAACAAATTTAAATTAACAAGGTTTGTTTTTATTCAGTATGATGAATGTATCACATATAGTGGTACAAATTAATACAAATATGAAAACATGGGATCATATATATGATGAAATTAGTTCATATATATGATAAAATGGAATTATACATATGATAGAATGGAATTATATATATAACATGGGATTATATATATGATAAAATGGAATTATACTTATGATGGAATTAGTTCATATATATGATAGAATAGAATAATATATAAGATAAAATGGAATTATATATATGATGAAATTATTTTATATATATGATAAAATGGAATTATATATATGATGAAATTGGTTTATATATATGATAACATGGAATTAATAAATGATTAAAACGTAATGAAATTGAAAGAAATACTTAAGAAAAGGTTATACAATTTACTAAAAGTTATTAATAAGGTTATGAACCTTACTAATAAATTATAAATTGGAATCATAGTAATGATTATGTACAAATATACTTATTGTAACCTGAAAATACTCATGCTAAATACAATGAAATTAAAATTAATTAAATAAACCAATAAATGAAATTAAATAAAATAAAACCAAATAATGAAAATATAATCATATATTACAATCATAGTATGTTGCTCTTAGTTTATGGTCACTGGAACCATATTTTTTCTTTGCGTGCAGAGATCAAATACCTCGGTATCCATTTTGATCGACGTCTTACATAGAAATCCGATATTGATGGAAAGTTGAAATTTTTTGAGGTTAATCTAGTTTAAGGTTAAGGGATTTTTGTTATTTTCAAGTTTTCGTCATTATGGTGATTTTTTTCTCGTTTTTTCTGTTTTGGAAATTTTTGTAGTCCTTTAAATTTTGGTGGTAAAATTTTATATTACTTAGAAGAAATACAGATCACAAAATACTTTTAAACTCTTTATATTTTATTTATCACCCCTCTCTTACAATACACCCAATTAAAAGTGAAAAAACCCTATCTCACTGCTTTTACATTTCTACAACTTGAGTAGTTTGTTTTTATAAATCGTTAAGACTATTTTTTTTTTTTTTTCGTTTTAGCAATTTTTTAAGTTGGCTTTTTTTTCATTTTGGCGCTTAAATTTTAATCACTTAGAAAAAATAAATATTACAAAATAACTTTTATTTCTAATCAGTAAAATAATAATCATAAAATAACTTGTTTTCAATAAAAAAATTATAAGTAAAAACAAATAAAAGCCATTGCAGTTACGGTCCCTGATTTTAAATATGTAAAATAAAAGAACATTGAAAGGAGCTTATATTGATAACGCAATTAATAATTTGCTTAAAATTAAAAGGAACGGTATAAACACAAAAACAAAACAACTTTCAAAATTCAACTCAAATTGTTTAACTTTTGTTTTCAATAAAAAAAAACTTTGTTTCTTATTTTGCATAAGATTCAAACCAAAAAAATACTTTTCTATATAAATTTAACATTCTTCCCTAACAACTCTCTCAATTAAAATTTATTGTGATTTTCACAAACAAGTTCAAGTTGATAGAGTTGTCTGATATGCATGTGAAGTAAAATAAAGGAGAGTTTAATGATTTATATTCTGCTGCACATCTATGAAAAAATATATTTTTAATTGTAACTTTTTATTAAAATATACTGTATACTGTGAGATTACAGAAAATGTGTTTGCTTATTAGAAACTTTTGAAAATTCAACCATTTTATTCCACCTTTTGGGAAAAATTTACTTTAAGAAGATATAAATTTGAATTCTGATAAAATTTAAAATAAAGTACAAGCTTTTTAAAAATTTACAAAATGTTTCAAAACTAAACTAAAACTCTGTCAAGTCTTGGTGAAATTTTAGTCAGTGATTAGATGATTAATTTAATCACTCATTCTACTTGTAAATTAATTTTTTTTTTTTTGTTTCAATTCCGTTCATCATTTCTTAATGAATAATTGTCTAAAAGTTAGTTTTGTAATAGATTTTAATAGAAGACAAATTGAATAATTATATAAATTTTTTTAAGCTGATTTGTAATAAACTGAATGACAAGAAAATCATAAAAGTCCAATAGATTGTAAATTTAATTATAAATTAATTACTAAAAGAATTAATTTATTATCATTGAAGTATAATTGTAATTATGACGAAATGATTTTAACACCACATTTAAGTACAATACTTAATGGATTTACTAGGAATTGTTTTGTAATTGACCTACTGTAAGTTGTTTACAAAGAAATTTAATAAAATTAACATTATGAATTAATATTGAGTTAGTATTGAAAAAAAAAAAATGCAGATATTTTGATGTTGTAGTGATTTTCGGAACCAAAATATCTTTTCTATTTATACATTTTAATCAATTTTTAATTTATATTGTAGGGTATCTTTTCTCCAAAAAATATGGTGATTTGTGGCAATTGCAGTAATGGACCGGTCCCTTAGTACCAATTATAATAATTAAGAGTAAATACAAGTAAAGGAAAAACTTGTATTTACTCTTAATTATTATAATTGGTACTGAGGGACAGGTCCATTACTGCAATTGCCACGAATTTCCCACAGGGATGTTTTCTATTTTTACATTTTAATATATTTTAAATTTATATTGTAGGGTATCTTAAAAAAAAAAAAAAAAAACATGGTAATTTTTTTTTTTTATTTACTCTTAATTATTATAATATTTTATTTTTATTTGCAAATTCAAAACTAAATTTTCTTTTAATTAATCAATGACATACTACACCCTACTGTGACTTAATTTATTTGAAAAAACTCGCCACAAATTCACCGCAAAATTGGCACAAACCCCCGATAATTCTGTGTAGGATACCAAAGCATTTATTTATGCAATAACAAAAGAAAAAAAAATATATTTACAAAACAATAACAAAATAAAAAGAAAATTAAAAAATAACAACCTAAAATGTCTAATGCAATTAGTTAGACAATTTGTAAATAGATGTTGTTATTGTCTTGTATGCATTTGTTTTTATTTTTATAATATACGAGTCTTAATAGGGAATATTTCTAATGAATAATTTTCATTGTATTTATGGTGTTTAACAAAAAATAAAGAAAAAAAAATCAATTAATTTACAAAACAAATCAAATATTTTCATTCATTAAAATTAACTCTTATTGATTGTTTAATTATAATGATAAGTTAATTTGTATTATTATTTTTTATTTAATTTGAAAAAGAATTTAAAACGAATGAATGTTTAAATAAAATGTTAAACATTTAAATTGCTAAATTTATCAAAAGGAATTAACAAATTTAAAAACAAAAACAAATAAAAAAATATATGAATTGAAAATGAAGTGTTAATTGGATATTAAATCAAATAATGATATTTAACAATAATAAATGTTTATTTAAAAAACACAAATGATTAATAAGATTTTTTTTTTTTTTTTTTTTGTAAAACGAAAAATTAATTTACATTGATTTTACAATATATGATTTGCACGCCATTTTTTATTTTTTTAACATCAGCTGGGTGGTTTAGTGTTAAAGTGAATTGCAAGCGTGTTGTTTTGATTTGACATGCTTTTAAAAATGTTACCTCCTTTTTAATCAATTTTCAAAATGACAGCTGTCATAGTGATAATTTAAAAGTCTTTTAAATTAAATTTTAAAAAATAGAACAATATAAAAACATTTTTAAAATAAAGAAATTTTAATAGAATATATCAAGTATTTTTAAGTTGTTTATGAAAACAACATTTTCTATTATTTATTTTTTAATTTTATCTTTTGATTTTTTTTTATCTTTTAAGTGATTTAAATTATATTATACCCATTTAATATTTACTTTTTGTTTATATTTAAATAAAAATATTTACTTAATAAATATAATAAATGGAAATTTTTATTTACCATAAATTCATCCATTGTTTATTATTATTTCATACAGATTTTTTATTTGTTTCCATTTTAATTGTATTTTAATTACACTGATCGACAAAAAAAAACCCTCCCCCAAAGATGAATAGTCTGGATTTTTTTTATGGGCGAGTCTAGTATTTCGCCCATAGCAAGGCCATTACTCTGGTATATTTCCTCATAACTCAAGAAAGGTGTGAAAATTGACATAAGTGATACACCAAAAGATGCGGACTAAAAATATCTTCAAGTTATCCAAACTTAATTTTTTTATGTGCTCAATAGTTTTGGAATTATTTTGAAATATGTGTCCGAAAAACAAAATTTTTCATTAAAAATTTTAGATTTTTTTGTTACTAAAATTTCTTTTGATAAATGAAAACATCAAAAATGTTTTAGTTTATCATCTTTACATTAAAGTTAGTAATGCTGCGAATAAAATAAGGCATGTATCTTCAAAATTTATACAAAAATCTTGATTTTATTCACAGTTAAGTAAAAATACCCAAGTATATATACAATTCAGTAGAAATACAGTGGTGGGCAAAAAAATTTTTTTTATTTTATCTTTAAATAAAAATAGGTGAACTACATGGATTTTGACGAGTTTAACAAGAATCTGTTTTCACTTTTTTCCTATCACGTACAGATTTTTTTTTTTTTTTTCAACACCTTATTCAGCGGTCACACTATAAAACTTGAGAATGGTTTGCCAAATTTAGACTATAACTCAAGAACCGTTTACACGATTTTGATAAATGATACAACAAAAGATGCATACGAAAATTGTCTTCAAGGTGTATTAACAATATTTTTATTTGTTCAAGAATTTATGGATCAAAATTTTCACGATTTAAAAAAAGAAATATTTTTTTCGCTACTAATGAAACATTTTTAATGTTTTCAGTTTTAAAAAGAAATTTTATTAAAAACAAATCTTCCATTTAGCATGAAAAAAATTTTTTAGGATAAGTATTTTGGTGTATCATTTATATAAATCGTGCATACCGTTCTCGAGTTATACAACTGTGACTGACTAAAGCCGGGGTCATAGTAGTCATGCCCATAAAAAAAAATCAATACGTGATAGAAAAAAGTAAACGCTGATTGTTACTTATCACATTAAATTCCATCTAATCCACCTATCTTTTTTTTTTATAGATAGTTAGAATTTTTTTTTTTTTTTTTGCCCTCTAGTGTATTTCCACTTTACTGTAGGTATGCATGGGTAACTTAACTGTGAATGCAATCAAAATTTGTGCATCAATTTATATGTTACGTGGCTTTATTTACTCGTACTTTTACCAGCTTTGAGATAAAAATGATAAACTGAAACATTTTTGAGGTTTTCACTTTTAAAAAGAAGTTTTAGTGAAAAAAAAAAATCTTGAATTTAGCATGAACAAATTTTTTCGGACACTTATTTCGAAATATCTTTTAAACTATTGAGCGGATAAAAATTCGAACGACTTAAAGACAATTTTATTCCACACATTTTGGTGTACTATTTATATAGATCGTGCATAACGTTCTCCAGTTATAGTGACATATACTCGAGTAATCGGCTTATTTAGGGCGCAATATTAGACACGCCCATAAAAAAAACGTCGACCTGATTTAAAAAAAAAAAAAAACTGAAAGCAGATTCGAGTTCAGAATGCGGAATTCCATCTAGTCCACATATTTTTTTTTTTCGAAGGAGGAAGAAAAAAATTTTTTTTTATCGAACAGTGTTTTTAAATAAAATAAAACAAATTTTATTGGGGCAATGAAATTTTTATTAGAATATTATGTTAATTTATTAATAATATTTTTCGCATATAAATAAAAATATATTAATTGATATATTTGTTTTTTAAACACTTAATGCCTGAGTAGTTTTCCTTTATTTTTTTTGTTAATTATTTTGTATAACAGAAAAAAAAAATAGTTTGAGACACTAATTTATTTTTATATACTGACAGTTGTGACAATCTTAATTGAAACTGTAACAACATTTTATAGACTTTTTGCAAAAGCTAATTTTTAAATTTTTTTAAGAACATTTTTAATTTTAGAAAGTTAAAAATAGTTTTTGAATTTCAAAGTACAATTTGTTAATTGATATATTGCGTCACTTTTTTATAAGATGAAGCAATAGAGAAAATAATAATAAAAAATTATTTTAAATAAACATATTTTAAAAGAAGCTGATAATAATAAAAATGTTATAAATTGAAAATTTTTCATGAACTAAAAATTAACAGGATTTGTTTTTTTACACTGAAAATTTATCAAAAAATGTCTATGAAAATTTATATAAAATTTTCTAAAAAAAGAATAATATATCGACATTTTTTTACTTAGAAAAACAAAAAAATCTTGACAGAAATTAAACAGAAGTTTCTAAAGAAAAAAAGAGGATCTTTTTAATAAGAGAACAATTTTGTCCCTAATAAAAGATACATTTTTTCTACACAAAAAAATAACAAAAGAAATAGAAATAGTTCTTCTTAAAAAAAATAGTGTTTTTTTAATTTGAAAAAAATTTTCTATAGAAAAATAGTGTCCCTTTAACGAAAGGACAAGTTTTCCCAAGAAAACAGTGACTCTTTAAACAAAAGAAAAATGTGTCCATAGATTAAGAGTCTCGTTAATAAGAAGTAAATTTTTCTATAGAAAAATAGTGTCTGTTTAATAATAGATACTTTTTCTATAGAAGAAATTGTCTCTTTAATAAGAGAAAAACTTTCCATAAATAAAGCGTGTCCCTTTAATGAGAGGCAAATTTTTCCATAAAAAAGCATCTCAAGAGCAAAATTTTTCTATAGAAAAATAGTGTCTCTTTAATAAAAGACCAATTTGTATATTGTTTTTTATAAGAGACAAATTTTCTTAAAAAAAATACTGGGTCTCCAATAAGAGAAACATTTCTCTATAGAAAAATAGTGTCTCTTTAGTGAGAGACAAACATTTTTCCAAAGAAAAATAGTTTTACTTTAATAAGAGACAAATTTGTCTACAGAAAAATAGAAACTCTTCAAATGCTGACCTTTAACTAGTTTCTCTTAAATAAAGGAAACATTTTTCTATGGAAAGATGTCTCTATAAAAAGAGAAAATATTTTCTGTAGAAAAATTTTAAGTCATTAGTAAGATATACATATATTTTCTATTGTAACTCTTTAATAAGGAAAACAGGAAAATAGAAACTCTTCAAATGCTGACCTTAAACTAGTTTCTCTTAAATAAAGGAAACATTTTTCTAAGGAAAGATGTCTCTATAAAAAGAGAAAATATTTTCTGTAGAAAAATTTTAAGTCATTAGTAAGATATATATTTTCTATTGTAACTCTTTAATAAGGAAAACATTTTGCTATAGAAAATTAGGGTCTATTTAATTAAAAAAAAAATCGTTCAATAGAAACACTATTTTTCAACTGGGAAATATTTCCTTTACTAAAGATACATACTTTTAATAAAAGAAGTATTTTTCTGCAGAAAAATAGAGCCTTCTTAATAAGAGAAAAACCTTTTGCAGAAAAATATTTCCTCTCTTATAAGAGAAACTTTTCTCTATAAAAATATAGTGTCGCTTAAAAAGGAGTAACATTTTTGTATAGAAAAATCTGGGATGGAAAGTGAAAAAATTTTGGGTATCAAAATAAATGTCAAATAGAACTTTTTCACCACCAGAGTACTAAAATTCAAATTTTTGATAGTTACCTATTATTTATTTAGTATAAAATACAAATAATTTAATTTATGTACTCAAAACGAAGGATTATATACGATAACCAATCATTAAAAGATTTTATTCAGATTAAATATTCTAGTTATTAAAATAAACTTAGGGAGAAAAAAGTCCTAGATCAATTCCTTAAAATCGAGCACTTCAGCTTTAGTTCTGATAAAATATAATTTATAACCTGATATTTTAAAAAACTTGGAACATTTTCAGATCAATTTGATTTACAGATCTAAGGCCCACCTTAATTTATACCAATCGGCTTAGAATCACCTTCTGAGTCGATTTAGCGATGTCCGTCCGTCCATCTGTCCGTCCATGTAAACCTTGTAATCAAACTACAGGTCGCAATTTTGAACCAAAATGAAATTTGGTACACATGTTTCTTATAGTCCAGGGACGAAGTTTATTGAAATTGGTTATGATCGGTCCATTATTTTACCTAGCCTCCATACAAATGTCCTCCCGGAAAAGGGTTTAACGATCATAAATCCCTTAAATATAGAAATATTTTAATTAATTGTCTCATTAAGTTTCATATAAGTCTAAATAAGTGTGCCGATTTTTGAAAAGATCGGTCCATAATTAACCATAGCTCCCATATAAACCCCTTTTCAGAGAATCACTTTAACAGGCATAAATCCCATTAAAATGTTAGTATCAAGTTAATATTCGCACAAATAAGTTCTATATGAACATAAATGATATTGCCAAATTTTACAAAGATCGGTTCATAATTTACCACAGCTCCCATATAAGGCCCACTTTCGGGAATCACCCAAAATATAAATGTCAGAATCAACGCATCAAATATTCTGTATTCGTATGTTTTGTTTCATATTTATGAGTATCGGTCCACATTTGACTCGAAGTCAAATAAAAGACCCCTCCCCGAATTATAATGTACACAATGGTCTAGGATATCATATAGTCGGGCTTGACCGACTATATCTTTTTCTCTCGTTTTTAATTCGGAATATCCAGCTAATCGTTTGACAGGGAGTACTTTGGTATTTTATATTGTTAAATAGTATCAAAAAAAGTGCTATAGTATCAACTTTTCCATCCCTTTAATAATAAACAAATATTTCTATAGAAAAATAATGACTTTTTAATAAAAGAAAATGTTTCTATAGAAAATTTTTTTTCTCTTTAATGGTAGATAGTTTTTTATAAATTTCCTATAGCAAAATTGTAACTCTTCATTTTTGTCTATAGAAAAATGTTTAAGACACATATTTTTCTACAAGGAAATTCGTATCGCGTTAGTAAGAGACATATTTTTCCATAAAAAATTTACTAATTTCTTAAAATTATGACCTTGTTAAAAACTACAATATTTTCTTTAAATTGCTATTTATTTATCCAAGAGTTTTATTATTTACAAAAACTACTCACACCTCATAAACTTTCAGATATTCACTTAAAACAAAATTCACAGCACTCTACTGACAAGTGATTCATAAAATTGTTAACACTTTTGATCTAATAAAAATAGTAAATAAATATAAAATAATCGAAATTATGGCATAAATAAATATTTTGAAAATATATTTAATTTTATCGCGAAAATTTTAGATTTTAATAGAAATAGTAAACATGTAATTGTTAATACTTAATAACAAACATGTGTATTTTAAAAAAAGATAGAAATCAAAACATAATTTTTAATAATTAAATTAATAATAAAACAGACATTAGGTTGTTATCAAAATAAACTTTAAATCGTTTTAGGCTGCTAAGCTGAATTTTGTGCTGTAGCTTATTTGATTTTAGTAAACTTTCAAAAAATAAGGTATAACTCTTTGGGACTTTATAAAGGTTAGTTATTTGAGATAAAACAAATTTATTTATTTATTTATTTTATTTTTTTTTTTTTTTTTTAATTTTAAAAAAAGGTTCCAGACTCGTAAAAAAATAGCCAAGAATATTAAAAAAATATATATAAAAATTATAAAATATAATAAATAATTCAGCAATCTTCCGCTTCTATTCCTAAAAAACTCACTCCAACAAAATAAACTTTTACTTTTTAACCAAATATTATTTTTTCCCATCTTAATCTGGAAATTATAATTTTATTTTATCATTAAGTTGTACATTTGATTGTCTTACAACTTAATCTTATCAGATTTTAAAGAGCAACAAAAACAAAGAAATAAGGTCAAACAAAAGGAATCTTAATAATATTATTTGTATTTATACGTACATATACATATGTATGAATGTTATGAATCTGTTTATGCATTTTAAAGATAAATTTTAAAATTTCAACATATCACACACACAAACAAACAGAAAATACAAATAAATATCTAAAATGTTTTACATTCTTCTACAAGCATTTCTGGTGTATTTCAAGATTTATCTTCTTCAAAGCAGCAGCAGCAGAACCAGCATCAACGGAAACAAAGTTGTCTGCACCAACTACTGTCTAACTGACTGCTGGCTGGTGTTTTTCTTATATCTATTTTATTTACCAACTCTATGATAGAGTATGAATGAACGCATACACATGATTACGATAAAGATCATAAATTTTTGTTTGGCTTATTTTTTTTCGGACGCAAGACAAAAAATAATAAATTTTTGGAAATTTTGAAATTTTTGGCTTTTTACCCAATAAACAAACCATAAATATTGAGAATGCATTTAAATAAAAATTGGGAAGTTTTTGTTGGTTCTTATGAAATCTATTAAAATCAATAAATATGATGGGTTGACGACGAATAAAATACAAAAAGGCTAAAAACTTTCGCTAATATAAAAAAATAGAACAGAAAGTAAATTATTTTTGGAATTGAATCAATTGGCTGGGGTTCAATAAATGAATGAATGATTGAAGTGTGGAAATTATTAGAATGTTTGGGGGAAAAAAGAAGCAGAACTATTCGCTTGATGATAATTGAAGAGCGGAAAATATTTTAAGGTAAAATATATTACAGAGAAAAGAACAGTAATAAATATTTTTGAAGGCATGACTAAATATGGATTTCCATTTAAATTATAAAAAATTCCTTGTCCTAGATCATGATTTAAAGTCACAAGAAATAAAAAAAAAATTGTAAATGTTTATAAATAAAGCCAAATTGTATATGCTAGTCTTTGGCAAGAAAACATCTTAACATAGATTTACTTATACCAAATAATCTCCAAAAAATTCTTTAAATTTATTTTAATTTTAAATACAAGCAAAAATCTCAATCAATTTAAACTGATTTAAGAAAAACAACATAAAAATTGACAGCACCATAGAATTTAAAACATTGACGACTGGCAAACCCACCAAACTACTGGCTGCACCAAACGATAACAGCAGCCATTTAGCCGCCCGCCAAAACGTCAAATAGTCCAATAAAACATACGCCACCAAACAAACTGTTTGTACAACATTTTATATGTAAATGTTGTTACAACTGCTGGTGGCTGACGGTTACTGCTGCTGTTGTAGTGGCAATGTACAACTTTGTCGTCTCCGTGTAATGACCTAAATTTCAAAACACGCATTCATTTAGCGTTTGCCGTTCGTTGGGTTGTTGTGTTGGTCATATAGTCAGTCACTGATTCGTTTGCTTGTTTGCTTTATTGATATTTCATGGCTTTTGGAAAAGTAAAAAACAACAAAAAAGTCCATGTTGATAGAGATTCTCAAATTGTGATTAGGGTTCTATATCTATATCTATCTAAGAGATACAAATTTCCTATAGGAACAATTTTTCTTCTTTTTAAAAAAAAAAAAAAAAAAAAAAAAAACTAATTTTTTTAAACTAAAATGAGACCAATTATTCTACGTCTTCCTATCTTTAATAAGAAACAAATTTGTCTATAAAAAATATATCTCTCTAATAAGATATTTTCTACAGAAAAATGTTGTTTCTGTAATAAGAGACAAGTTTTTCTATAGAAACATTATGTCTCTTTAACAATAAGAGATAAAATTTATTATAGAAAAATAGTGACTCTTTAAATAGAGACAAATTTTTCTATAGAAAAATGATAGAAAAGTAGAGACTCTTTAAACAGACAAATTTTTTTTGTGGAAAAATAGAGACTCTTAAAAGGGAAAATTTTTTCTATAGAAAAATAGTGACTCTTAAAAACAGACAACTTTTTCTATAGAAAAATAGTAACTCTTAAAAAGGGAAAATTTTTTCCATAGAAAAAAAGTGACTCTTAAAAAGAGAAACATTTTTCTATAGAAAAGTAGTGACACTTTAATAAGAGAAAATTTTTTCTATAACAAAATAGTGTCTCTTTAATAAAAGACAAATTTTTCTATAGAAAAATAGTGTCTCTCTAATTAGAAACAAATTTTTCTATAGAAAAATAGTGTCTCTCTAATTAGAGACCAATTTTTTTATAGAAAAATAGTGTCTCTCTAATTAGAGGCAAATTTTTCTATAGGAATGTAGTGTCCCTCTAATTAGAGACAAATTTTTCTATTGAAAAATAGTGTCTCTTTAATAAGAGACAAATTTTTCTATAGAGAAATAGTGTCTCTTAAATAAGAGACAAATTTTTCTATTGAGAAATATTGTCTCTTTAATAAGAGACAAATTTTTCTATTGGAAAATAGTGTCTCTTTAATAAGAGAAACATTTTTCTATAGAAAAATAGTGTTTCTTTAATAAGAGACAAATTTTTCTATAAAAAAATAGTATCTCTTTAATAAGAGACAAATTTTTCTATAGAAAAAAAGCGTCTCTTTAATAAGAAACAAATTTTTCTGTAAAAAAAAGTGTCTCTTTCTGTAGAAAAATAGTGACTCTTTAATAAGAGACAAATTTTCTATAGAAAAATAATGACTCAGCAATATGATACACATTTGTCCATGGAAAAATTATGATTCTTTAATCAGAAAATAATTTTTCTATATAAAAATAATGACTCTTTAATAAGAGAAAAGTTTTTCTATAGAAAAATAGTGACTCTTTAATAAGATAAAAATGTTTCTATAGAAAAATAGTGACTCTTTAATAAGAGACAAATGTTTCTATAGAAAAATAGTGACTGCAATATGATACACATTTGTCCATAGAAAAGTTATGATTCTTTAATCAGAAACAAATTTTTTTATAGAAAGATATTGACTCTTTAATAAGAGAAAAATCTTTCTATAGAAAAATAGTGTCTCTTTAACAAAAGACATATTATTAAAGAGACACGATGTTTCTATAGAAAAATTTTAACTTTTTAATAAGAGATAAATTTTTCTATTTAAAAATTAAGACAAACTAAACTATTTCTCTTCAAATAAGAAACAAATTTCGTATCTTTAATAAGGGAGAAATTTGTATTAAATGTTAAGCACAAAGTTTATGAACCACTATTTAATTTGCTGTAGAATGCGTTATTGCTACTGCAAAGCCTTCTCTACTTTGACTTGTACTTCATATATTTAGCTAAAAACAACAAACTATGTACTATATATTTATTTACTACTAAAAAAAACAACAAAATGCGCTAAAGATATATAGCCAATGATTGAATTGAAAATATTCTGTTGTTGTATATTTTTTATTATTATTGAATACTAAAATCTATTTGTGTATTTTTTGTTTATTTGTACATTTGTGTTGTTACTGCAGCATGTTGTATTTTCAATTCAGTTACTTTTTTCAATTTATGTGTGTATCTTGAATTTTAGGTTTCATTTAATTTTTTTTTTTTTTTTTTTTGAAGAATATATATTTTTTATTTACTTTATAAAATTCTATAATACAAATACAATATTTTTATGCATTTAGCATCCACGTACAATATATTGACTGATATTCATGCGATATTGATTAAATTTTCTACTTCTCTGACAATTGTTGAATTTGAATTGTTATAAAAAAGAAAAAATATGTATAGATTTCTATCTATGTTTTTCTATCAGCAACAAATAAAAAAAAAATATTTATGAATTGATGAACAGAGCATAAAAATTAGTTCATTTTATATAAAAACATTTTTTTTTTTTTCTTTGAATTTGTTATTATTATGAATAGAAATGAGATCTGTGATCAAAGGGAATTATGAGTTTAATGCAAAAATAAATATAAACATTTTATAGATTAAAAGAAAATGCAATTTGTAGAATTAGCAATAGCTTACGATTTTTCGAAGTTGTAATTAAATACAATTTATTGCGAAGCTATTTTTATTTATTATGAAATTAAGTAAGTTTCTTAAAAAAGACATTTGAAAATAAATCACTGGCGACTATATATTTTGGCCGATTTGTATCACTTAGAAAGGTGTATCAACATTTCAGTAAAGTGTATAAATTCAAATATTTTATACAATAATAAAAAAATAATTACCTCTAGACCAATTTATTCAAAACTTAGATAGAAAACTCACCTGAAATTATAAAAAAAAAAGTTGTATTTAAAATTTTATTATAACGAAAATGTTTATAAAAAATATACAAATTAAAAGAGCCAGTTATTTTTTATTTGCCTTAATTTAAATATTAAATATTTTAAACAAACCATAAGTAATTTTTTTTACCACTAAATTATCGTTTAAATCGTATTTAAATGTTTTCGAATTTATTGCAATACTTAAATTTAATCTTAAATTGAACTTGTAAATAAATTTATTTTTATTTGAGTTACTTGTACATATTTTATGAATGTTATTTATGCTGTGGGTGACACATGTGTTCGTTACAACTGAAAAAATATATATAAAACATTATATGATCACTATAAAAGTAACATTATCATTTATTTATTCATTCATTCATACTGCATTCATTCACAGTATTCCAATAAAACACTGGTAACTTGATGAACGACTTAAAATAAGACAAACATAATGAAAAATAAAAAAATAATAGAAACTCATTTTTTTATTTAAAGAGAAAATTTTGGTGTTTATTAAAAGATAAAATTTTTGTGACCCCTTAATTAAAGAGAAAATTTTTTTATGTTACTCCATACAAAACAGAATATTTTTTATATTTAATAAATTTGGGTCTCCTTAATAAAAAATAAAATCCTTAATAAAAAATAAAATTTTTATAGAAAATTTGAGTGAGTCTCTTAAATTAAAAAAATTTTAAATTAAATTTTTATAGACAATTACAGTCTTCTTAATACAAAAGAAAATTTTCGTTTCTTTAACAAGAGACACAATTTTTACACTTTTTGAAAAAAGAGAGCGTTTTCCATAGATTTAAGTAACTTTAATAAAAAAAAATATATATATATGTATATATATGAAGAAAAGTTTAATTTATTCAATAAAAGAAAAATTTTCTTTAAAAATTTAAGTTTAAGAGAATTTTTTTTAAGAAAACTAGAGTCTCTTCAATAAACGACAAATTTGTTTATCTTTATAAAAGCAGAAAATTTTCTGCAGAAAATTTTATTCTCTTAAATAAAAAGAATATTTTCTGTTAAAAAAAATTGAGTCTTTTTAATAAAAGAGAAAATTTTAAATAAAAACTTTAAGCCTTTTGAATGAAAAAGAAGATAATTTATTATGGAAAACTTTATTTTTTAACTAAAATACTATTTTATCTAGAAAATTTCAATCCAAAGAATCTGTTATATAGAAAATGGTAGTCTCTTTAATAAAGAAAAAAAATTACATAAAAATTTTAGTCTCTTTATATAAAACATTAAAATAAATTTAAGTCTCTTTAATTTTTCAATAGAAAATGTTGTACTCTTTAATAAAAAGAGTCAATTTCTATAGAAAATTTTACTCTCTCTTAATAAAAGAGAAAATTTCTTATAGAAGATTTTACTCTCTTTAATAAAAAAGAAAATTTCATACAGAAAATTTAACACTCTTTAATAAAAGAAAAAAAATTCATATAGAAAAGTTGACTCTCCTTGATTTCCTATAGAAAATTTAACCCTCTTTAATAAAAGAGAAATTTTCCTATAGAAAATTTTACTCTCTTTAATAAAAGAGAAAATTTTACTCCCTTTGATAAAAGAGTAAATTTTCTATAGACAATTTGACTCTCTTTAATAAAAGAGACAATTTCCCATAGAAAATTTTAATTTCTTTAATAAAAGAGAAAATTTCCAATAGAAAATTTTTCTCTCTAATAAAAGAAAAAATTTCATATACAAAATTTGTCTCTTTAATAAAAGAGAAAATTTTACTCTTTTATAAAAGAGAAAATTTTTTATAGAAAATTTGACTTTAATGAAAGAGAACATTTTCTACAGAAAATTCGAATATTTTATAAAACATTAAATTTTTTATAGAAAATTTGACTATTTAATAAAACAAAATTTTCTATAATAAAAGAGAAAATTTTTTATAGAAAATTTGACTATTTAATAAAACAAAATTTTCTATAATAAAAGAGAAAGTTTTCTACAGAAAATTTGAATATTTTATAAAAGAGAAAATTTTCTATAGAAAATTTGACTAATAAAAAAAAATTTCTATAATAAAAGAGATAATTGTCTATAGAAAATTTTAATTCCTTTAATAAAATGGAAAATTTGAATCTCTTTAAAGAGAAAATTTCCTATAGAAAATTTACCTCTTTAATAAAGACTCAAAACATTTGAATCTCTTTAATAAAAGAGAAAATTTTACTCTCTTTCTAATAAAAGGAAAAAATTCCTAAGAAAATTTTACTCTCTTTAATAAAAGGGAAAATTTCCTATAGACAATTTTTCTCTCTTTAATAAAAGAGGAAATTTGGCTCTTTAATAAAAGATACAATTTTCTATAGAAAATTCGACTTTTTACTAAAAGAGAAAATTTTCTACAGAAAATTTGATCATTTAATAAAATGGAAAATTTTCTATAAATAATTTGACTTTTTAGTAAAAGAGAAAATTTTCTATAATAAAAGAAAATATTTCCTATAGAAAATTTGAGTTCCTTTAATAAAAGAGTAAATTTTCTATAAAATTTACGTCTCTTCAAAAAAAAAAAATCCATAGAAAATTCATGATTTTTTTTTTCTCGCCGTTTATTCAGGGATTAGTGTTTCCAAAACATTTTCCATATTCACAATGACACACTATAGAAAATAATTGTTAGTGGGTCAAGTGGCTAAAACTACATTTAAGCCATGTAAGATTTAAAGACAACAACATCAAACTAATGAAAAACATTCAAGAAATAATTATACGAATATAAAAACAAAATCGAAACGATTTAAACGTTTAAACACCCACATTGCAAGAAAATGAAATAAAATGAGAAGTGAATTTCCCATTTAACTAAAGCCGGCCACATGAACACAATGCTACTCACACACATAAATTTACTGACAATAACTACAAAAAAACACACTGTACACTACACAGTTGTTGTATAGCTTTAGTAAATAATAATTAAATATTTTCTATATAAAACTTAGAAACACTCCTCTCTGTAGGAAAAACTTTTTTTTTTAAGAAAGAAAAAGTTGTAGGTGGCGTTAGTGTCAAAACTGAAACACTCATCAATTACGTTTTAATATTTTATTGTCTATATTTATTACCGCACGAGTATTTTCTTTAAAAAGCAATTTGTTTAATACTCTTTAACATTGATTTATAGTAAACACAAGTGTTAGGGTTTTAGTGAGTTATTTTTGGACTGAATATTTATTGTTAGTACTTATTTTCTAAAATTATTATTCTTTTTCATAGGTTTGGTCATACGTTGAATAATTGTTTATGAATATTATTAATAGTTAATTTTAATATTGTTATTAAAATTTAAATAAACCAATTAATCAATTAATAATATTAATTTTATTAATTCTAAAAAAAAAAGATGAAAATGGTTTTATGTTTAAATAATGAAAAATTTATCCATGTAATTTTTTAGTACTTTATTGCAAATCATTTCTCGCTTTATACTTTTTATTTCGTCATAATTTGTAGATAATAATAAATGGCTTTTAGTTTATGACTTCAATAAATTTTAATAAAATAATTTCCAAAAAATAATAAAACAATACAACCAATAGATAAATAATTAATAATAAATTATTTACTTATCAATTTACGTGTTAATTATACGCAATTGAATAGATATCATAACTGGATTTAAGTGGCACTGAATTATTTTTATCGCTTTTTATATATTTTTAGCCACTGTATTTTTTATGACGTCTTCAAGTGGTTGTTATTAGTAATTGGGGTGTTAATATTTTAATTTATATGTTAGATAATAAAATGGTAGTATATATAATTATTCTATTATAAAGATGAGAAAAGTGTGCTAAATAAAATTATACTCAGAAAAGGCAAAGTTTTATGTTTATTAAAGAACTATTAATGAAAGAAAATAAAAGTAAACATCTCTATTTTCCTTTTTTAAACCATATTAATAGAGGCAAATTTGAAACTAAAGATTTATTAGATTGAAAGATGATTCTATTTGTTTCTATGTAATCTTTGAATAAATTTTAGCTATGAATGAATACGAAAAAAATATTGCTGTTGATACAGATTTTCATAATAGAATTTTGTTCTTCATGAAGCAAAGGTTTGATTGAATGGGTATTTACATCATAAATAAACCTAATAGATGCTGATGTTTGGAACGTACAGAAAAATTTTTTGGACTCGCACATTAATTATGCCTCTGTACTCAGAATATTTTTCTGAGTTGAATTGTCTCTGATCGTCGATGTAAAACTTCTGAACAAAATACAGGTCACAATTTTGAAGATATCTTAATGAAATTTGGAACAAGTTATTACTTTGACAAAAAGACGAGTACTATTGGAGTTATCGTTAATTATTATGAAAAATTTTACATATAGTATTTCTGCTGATTTGACAATACCCTCTGGTCATTTTTTCTGTAACAAAAATAGCATTTTTTTTTTTTTAATTATATTTTTGTTTTGAGAATTAGTCATTTTTGGGGCTAAACAAATTTGAGATTTTTTATGGCACATTTAATTTCAATTGTACAAATATAAAGGGACTCAAAAGTACACAGAGTCTGTTCGCGTTAATTATTTAACGAAAAGTGCGCCAAAGTTATAACGGTTTCAAGTTCAAAGTTGTAACGGTTACGAGTTCACAATTTTACATACTTGAAGTTCATTTATAATTATAAGTATTTTGTCTGAGCAAAATATTTTTTTTGTATAAAAGTGTTCCATTTTTAGCTTTCAATGACATTTCACTTAAATATATGCTCCAGCTCAATTATATCTATCGCCGTTCTTATACCTAATTTCACTTAAATATATGCTCCAGCTCAATTATATCTATCGCCGTTCTTATTCCTAATATTCCAAGATTAATACAAATTACAATTTGCTATATAAAAATACAAAAACAAAAAGTGAAATTTTTGCATAATTTTAGTCCATAAAATTTTTTCAATAAATTTATTCTAAAAGTGCTCCATGTCTCGCTTTTTTTTTTAATTTTGCTCTTATCTTTCAAACTTTGAGAATATCTTCTGTTTTGTGCTATTTAAAATACACATAATTATAACACGTATGAATCTCTGTTTCAAAATGTTTATTCCATTGAGGGATACACAAAATTAGACTACTTTGTATTTACCTTTATTTAGAATTTATCCACAAAGTCCGATTAGTTTATATAAGATCGAATGAGACCAAAAAGAATAATGCCGCGAACAAGAAGTATAGAAGAATGGGAAGAAGTAAACTTACTTAAAGTTAAGCACTTTTTCACAATCATGATTACACAATAGAGTGTCCCGAGGAAAGCCTTTTTCGAGATTTCGATGTAGGAAGACCCCTCAAACGATGCGTAAAAATTAGCTTTATACGAAAAAATTATTTAAAAAATGTTTAAATTTGGTATTCAGTTCCCTACCAGCGATTGAAGAATCAAGGGTCTCATACATTTTGGTATAATTTGATTTTTTAATTCGAAATTGGTATCAAAAAATTCGTAATTTTATGCTAGTTATGGAAAAAATATTTAAAAAATTTTGTTTCACTAGAAGACTTTTAAAGGCATTTTAATGAAAAATTTTTTGGAAAAATTTGGAAAACTATATATTATCAACAGTACTTACTACAATGCAAATTTTTAATATTTTAGCCATAAAGGGAACAAAATTATAAAATTCTTATCCATTTTTTAAGAAAAAATATCGAAATTTTTTTTTGCATGACAGTTTATGGATCAACATTTTTGCGAAAATTTTTTTAAAATATTTTTTTTATAATTGGCTAAAAATTACGAATTTTTTGATACCCATTTCAAGACAAAACTCAATACTATATTTTGGACGAAATGTTCTAGAACCGTGACATTGGTAGAGAACTGAAGATTAACTTTAAACATTTTTTTAATATTTTTCCCATATTAAGCTAATTTTTACGCATCGTTTGAGGGGTCTTCCTATAAAATTTTTGTCTACGGTACACTCTATTACACAGTAAAATATATGATGCTAAAATGTTTCATTGTATTAAATCCAAGTCTTGTGGATTCAGATCTGTAACGCATTTGTTCAAAATAGCATGTATTACCTCAAAACTTATTAAGAATTAAAATCAGTTTCAGCCAGGTTAAATCTGTTTGATAATGGCCCATATATATTTTTTAATTAATAATTCTTTGAAAAATTCGCAAAAAAAAAACTAACATCCAAGGTACGGAAAAAATCGGATTACGAATTTAATTTTCAGTTTTTATTCGCTCTTTTATATAATTCGTAAATTTAAAAATAAAATTCACTTTTTGGATTAAATTTGTATTCTTTACTTTTTTTAATTTGAGTTACGAAAATAATCTAAAAAACTTTTTTTTAAATTTGTATTTATGTGGAAGATCATTATTTTACGATTACAAATGGTTCGGTCGACACACACATGATGTGCGCAAAAAAGTGGTTGAAAAATAGTAAAAAAAATAATTGGTTCGTTGTGTGCATGTACACTTAAACATACATGTAGATGTGTATAAAAAAAATACTTTTTTAGCGGTATACTGTCGTTTAGAAAAAAGCCTAACTATAAAACTGCAATGATTTTTGTTGTTTTAACTTTGTAAGTTTATATGTATGTATGCATACAAACTCAATTAACTATTCCCATAAACATTTTGTTGTTGTTTCATTTTAACAAAAAGAAAAATATGCAGTTATAAACACACAAGCGCATGTACAAATGTCTTTTACATCCACACGTCTTTCTTTCAACATAAGACAACACATTTTTTATATCGTTGTAAACGACTTCAATTCGATTAATTCGTTTTGGGTTAATTCCTGAATAATATTTTTATTTTCGAAAATAAAATTTTTGATCTTCGAGCAAATTTAAAAATTAAATTTGCAAACAAAAAATGAAATTCGTTCTAAAAAATTAGGATTAAATTCGCTGTTAAAAATTTTGTTCCGAACGAATCAAAAAATTATCGTTCTACCTACCCTGCTAACAACACCATTTTCAATAGTAATTTTGAAAAAAAAAAAAAAAAAAGAATAGAAAATTAGATTTCCATTTAAAATTTAGAAAATATCATTCGAAAATTAGATCTTTCATTTAAATTAGTGCAAATAACAATTGAAAATAAAATTTTGAAATTTTTATTTTTCATTAAGATTTCATAAAAGATGAATTGAAAATTAAAATTTGTAGAAAGTCAATTGAAAATGAAGTTATTTTTTATTCAGAAAAGAAAAAAATAAATTAAATTTCTTATTTTGGAATTTAGAAAGGAACAATTGAAATTGAAAAAAATAAATAAAAATTGAGAACATTTATACAAAACCATTTCTTATGCAAGTTTCATTTTATTATTTACTAAGTGGTAGTTCTGCATTTGATTTAGTTTTTCCATAATTTTAATTGTATATCGGTGCTCACACAGCAATTTTTCTTGCCGCAATTTTGATTTCGTAGGCGAGAGAGGTAAAGAGAATGTTTAGCATTCCCATCTCCTCTGTAAAATTGCTGTGTGTGAACTCCGACTATTTTTTGAATTTTAAATGGAACTGTTCATTTCTAAAATTGAAATAAAAAGTTCCAATTTAAATTGTCATTTTCAAAATTGTAAATGGAAAACCAAATTTTCAAGTAATTTTTTTTTAATTCTAAATAAAAAGTCTCATTTTCAATTTATCAGTTCTGAAATTTATATGGAAAATGTTAATTTCCAAAATATTTTCTGAAACTAAAAGAGGAATATTATTTTAATATGTTTTTTTCTGAATTATAATTGAAAATTTTCAAAATCAATTCTAATTGTTCTTTTCTAAAGTTTGTTAATTGACACATTTTTGTGAAATTAGTTTTTTTTTTTTAGAAAATTAGTACTTTTTTAAGTTAGTAACTTTCTTGTGAAATTTAAAAATGAATACTTTTTTTTAAAAAGGCACCAATTTTTTGTGAAATTTGTTCTTTTTTTCACCAAAATTGTTACTTAAAGGAATATTGCATTTGTTCCTATGGTTTTTATTATGAAAAATTAAAGTTGTTTTCAAAATAAAGCTGTAATACATTTAGTTCAACGTATTGTCCATCGAAAACTATTTCCCATATATTTAAGGATTAAAACCCCAAACCACTTTTGATTTTTTGAGGCCATAAACGAATCAAACCAATTTTTATGTATTCAAGCTAGGGCATTCTGAATCGTACGAGACAAATAGTGATGACAAAAGAAAATGTCTGGGCTATACAGTAGGTGAGAGTAAACTTCTCAAAGGCTTAGTTTTTGACTAGTCACGGTATGAGGTAGAGCACTACAGTGTTGCAAGTTTAGCACTTTCAGTGCTAGATTTAGCATTTCAAAAGGCAAAAATGCATCGATAATTTATAAAAATATACTAAATGCTTTTTAGCACTTTTTTATAGTATTTTTTAATTCAATACTTTTTTGATTTTTAAAAGAATTTCTTAACAAATTTGACTGTATTAGTTGTAAGTTTTAAAATATAAGCCCTGCTTTTACTTTATTTAGCAATATTCCAAAAAAAAAAAGTACTTTTTCATTTTCAAGCTATGAATGCCGAAGCTTTTAATGCTTTGGGGGTAGAGTCAGCTACCTTAATATCTAATTAGGGTGTCCCTCACTTGTCCTAAAACGGAAATATAGGGTGGCCCTTAAATCTTGGATTTTTTATTTTTTATGAATTTAACGTTTTATTTATGTTAACAGCTACAAATTCAATGTTTTTTTTAGTTGGATAGTTAGTAGGGTATCCAATCGATTAACCGTCATTCGGTTATTCGGTTAATTTTTGTCGATTAACTGTCCGAATAATTTAAAACTGTCGATTTTCGAATAACGAATAAACCGAATAATTTGTGTCGAATAACCGGTTAACCAAAATGTAGTTTTCTCGAGTTATAAATTAGAAAATTTTTATTTTTTTGATAAATTTCTTTCTATTACATTCTAGTAAAAATAAACATAATTTTTAGTGAAGTAATTTTTCATCTGCTTTAGAAGTAATAAAACAGGATTCAATATATATAAAAGATTTAAACAAATTGTTCTATTTTTCCAAAAAAAAAAGAAAATAACTGAAGCAAATGACAAAACAATGTTATGCAATTTTCTTCATTAAAATAATAATAATAATAAAAATTAAAACTAAAAAAATTTGGATGTTCATTGCAATTTTGCACAAAATCGTGAATATGGCATGACATAACACAGGTATAAAAAATACAATTCATTAAAAATTATTCGAATTTGTATTTTTTTTTTTGGATCACAAATGCAGTATCTTACTGACTTCTTTGGATGTTTTTTTTTTTTTTTTTTTTGGGATAGAATGTTTTATAAAAAGCGTCAAGAAAAGGTAATAATATTATATCTTCATAAATAATTAAACTTGTATCAATAGAAATTCTTAAAGTAAATTCAAAGTTTTACAAGTCATAATACTTTTAATTATCATCTCCTAAATGCACCGAAAAAATATTAATATAGACTCGTTTAACAAAATATCATTTTTACACGGAAAATATACTTACATAAAAAATATATTAAATAAAGCGGAATAAGTAGAATATTTTATAGTATTAGCTGAAAAATTCATACAAATAGAGAAAATAATTACGAAATGATATTTTTTTAAAAGAATTTGATCTTATATCATGTTTGTAAGTAACTATTTAAATAGATTAAAAGCTATAATTTGTGTAATTTATATGTTTTACATGTATAACAAAGGTTATTCGGTTAATCGAATAATTTGTCAATAATCGGTTATTAACCGATCAACTTTTAACCTCGAATAATTATTTGTCGAATAAACCGATTAATATAAACACCCGAATAATTGGATACCCTAATAGTTAGTCTGGGTAGAAGTCTTTCACTTTCGGATATTGTTGCAATAATACACTGAGAAAAACAAAATAGCTACTGCTAATATTTAATATAAAAAAATATGAATTTTTCTTACAAAAAATCTAGCATTGTGATTTACTAATATAGAACAATTTAGCATAAATTTTTACTATCATGATGAAATATTAGCAACCGTTTGTGGCGGTAAATTCCAATCGTTTTTCAGTGCTGAACATCTTTCTGATACTGCAAATACAAACTTTAACTTTTGTAACAGCAATATTTATCTTTGGTGTCGATTTTTTTCACTTAGTATTATCATTATACATTTAGTTGTTATTGCCCATAATAATTCGAAATTTTTTTAAATTAAAATTGGTAGTTTTTTGGAAAATTTTTACATTTTTAAACATTTTTTAAATTTTTAGAAAATTTAAAATTTGTATAACTTATACATACTGTTTTCAGAAATGGTACAATCTATATTTTTGAAAACTATTATTTTTTGAAATATGGCTCCCAACGATTTTTAGAATCAATAATAAATACAAAAAAGTCAATGTTTTGTATTATTTCTATCAGTTAATGTGTATACAGAAAAAAAGTCACCTATTAACAAATATATATGAAAATAATTCATTCAATTATAAACTTGTTTAAATTTGCACCTCTCACCAAAATAATTATATCAATTACTAAAAACTATAAAAAATACAAAACAGAAAAAAATTCCCAATTAATTAAATCAATCAAGTAGATGATTGAATGAATTAAAAATGTGTATAGAAAAAAAAATCATATCAAAATTTATTTTTTATTTTATTTTTTCTTGAACATATTTTTTAAATTTTGATGCAAAATTAAACTACTGAGTTAATTGTAAAAAAGACGGTAATAATTTTTTCTGTGTACGCCATAAGATCTTTGATAGAAATTAAAAAAAAAAAAACTCCATACAAAATATATAAAAACTAAAATTTACCTTGATTTAACAACTTTGCCAAATACATTAAATATTTATAAAATATACAGAAAATACTTCTCTTGGGTGCTAGTTTTCAATGAAAATCCATATCGAATGCTTATTTACTGCTTAAATTCTTAAAATTGATTGTTGTATAGCGTTTTTTCTTTTTTTTTTTTTTTTTTTCCTTCCAAAAGAAAAAAAGAAGAACGTGTGCCCACGTTAATTACTCCACTTACGGACAAATGCAATTACATTGAATATAAACGAATGAACATTTGATCGTAAATTTTAACCAATGGATAGTAGTTTTAGACACAAATGAACAAATTTTTCTTAAGAAAAAAAACAACAAATTATACTGGTTTCAAAATTACAACTAGCGTTCAAATATATATTAACTCTTCGATAGCAATAATACTACATATATTTATAAGTTACATTCATTACATTACTAAGAGTGTGAGTTAAAGAGTAGTTTTTTGTATTTTGCTCTCAAATACTCTTAATTAGAAGTTGCAATATGTTGCATTTCAAGCATGCAGTCATGTATACTTGCTTGTGTTGCACTATTATTTTTTTATATTATTGTGTTGCAAGTTGTTGGATGGCACGAGTGTTTATTATTTCATATGTATGTGTTATAAATGATTGTGATAATTATAATGATACCAGTTCGAGTATTCTACTCATATTTTGACATACTTCAAGAGTATTGCTTTTTTTTATTGTTGCTGTGTTATTGCTTTTGTAATCGTAATTGATTAATGATTTATTGGTTTTATAGAAATTGTAACAATTTTGTTTTTGTTGCAGTTGTTGTGTATTTGTTTTTTGTGACTTTAATAAGGGTTGTTAAAAGCATTTGAAATTGAATTGTTATTTTTTTATTTAATTTTAATTGTGGTTTTAAATGTGTGACTGTTAATTAAATATTGTGGTTGATATTTTTTAAAAAGGTTTTAAAATTTTATTGATTAATTGAAAAAATAATTAAAAAAAAATCTAAGGTAATATTAAGATAAAATTACAACATACACTAAGGGAAAAAATTCGATTCAAAATCAACAACGGTTGTGGTCACATTGGTAATTTACGGTAACAGCTTTTTAATACCTTTCGTTAACAAATTTAATACAAAACATATGTAATATAAAAATTTGATACCGAAATGGTTTCAACTTGGTGCCAATTAGGTATCGATTTTCAACAAGAATTGAACACGCAGTGTTTAATTTAAACACATACGGTGTAGATTCACTATTGACACAGAATGGTATCGTTTTCAACACGTATGTGATTGATATTTCTCTGGGTGTAAAAAGTTCCTTGTTGTCTCTAAAGCTTTAATTAAAGTTTTAAAGGATAAAATTTTGTATCAATTTCCCAAATAGTCTTCCAAAATATTATTCTATTCTGCTTATTTTTAAATTAACTTTATCTAACCTTACAACTCACACTTTTTTTCCTAACACTACCTATCCATTGTTTGCCTGTCATTAAGCATGTTTAAAATGCTAGCGGGTGGCAAGGTGGTTAATGTTATTCGTGTTAATGTGCGCATGCTCACCTTTATACATGCGGGGAAACACACTTATTCACTTTTACACTCTAACGCTTTAAACTCACACTAATGGAATTAATAAAACTAAAATAAAATAAACTAAAATAAAAATAAAAATAAACTAAAAATAAAAAACTACACTCGATATGTATGAGTTTTGTAGGTACAAAACAAATGCAACTAAACAAACGACTATGAAATAAAAACGTGATGAGAATTTAATGTTGATTTTATTTTAAAATTTTTAAATTTTTTTAAAGAAAAACTCCGGTTTTCCAAGCATACAAATACTCGTATATAAGTAAAGAGTGTGTTGTTCATAAAATGACATTAAACTGTTGGTTTGTTTTAGTTTAAGTGTCAGTACAAAAGTCTGTCACTCCGTCCGTATGTATTTTTATTTGTTTATTTTGTAGTTTTGATAAATAACTGGTTTTTTGAATTTTTTTATAAATTAAACGTAATTTATTTGATGAAGAATTAAAAGAGTTAAATTTAACAAAAATTGTATAAACAAAACAGTTGTAATTTTTAAGCAAGTTGTTGAACACACTCATATATTAAAAGATATTAAAATTAAATAATAAAAGTGTGGCATGCCTCTATTTTTGGGTGTGTGTGTTTTTTATTTTACGATTAAGTAATAAAAAAATAAAATGAAATAGATAAAGGGAATAATAAATAATAGCCATTTGAACATCATACTTTTAGAAAATTTGTTTTTACTCTTCAAATTTAATAAATATATTTTTTTAACCTTGAGTCTTAAATTTGATATTAATTTTTGCTTTTTGGTAATATAATATTTTAGAAAAAATGTTCATAAAAAGAGTTACTATATTTCAATAAAAATTTTAAACATTTAGAAAATTTACGTTTTAACTCCGTCAAAGTAATTTCATCATAAATAATTTTTGCTATAACTGAGGTTTAAATAAACCATTTTAATTTGAAACTAAATGCTATCTTTTTGATGGTGGCTATATTGATCATTCCGTATGTAACATGTAGAAAAAATCATTTAAGACCCCATAAAGTATATCTGGGTCCTGGTTATATTCTAAGTCGGTCTAGGTATGTCCGTCCATCTGTCCGTCTGTCTGTCAATTAAAAGCAGGATAGGTCTCGAACGGAACAACATAGGGGGACGAAATTTGGCTCAAATATTTATCTTATATAAGATTTGTTTAGTATCGGTTAAAAAACAAAAAAAGTAATGTTCTAAATACTGGAAACACAGGGTGTCCGTTGTAGCTTCATTTCATACTTTTCTGCTGATATCTCTGAAACAAAAGAATATATGGCAACGAAATTTTGTACAGATAGTTCGAAGGTCAATATAAATTTAGAAACCATGGGCGTGATTCACCCAATTTACCGCCCACCTTCCATATAACGTAATATTTGAAAAAGCTTATGGTGGGTATATGATTCGGCCGAGCCGAATATAACATTCTCGCTTGTTATTTAGAAATATTTATGTTTATGTTTACGTTTATATGTAATATATCCAAATATCTGGAAATATGGAAAAAACTTATACCAAACTTGGCGGCTTTATTCTACAAATTGGTATAAAAAAGAAAATATAATAAATTGTCTTTCCGTTTGCACATGATATAATTTTGAATTTAGACTCCAAAGTAAATTCCAATTAAAAAGGTATATTTTTGAGAAAAATAACAAATTTTGAATTAAAAAAAAAAAAGATAAAAATAAAATAAACGAGAAAGAAAAATAAATAAACGAGTCCGACCATATGATACCTTACATTATTGTGTATGTGTACCAAAGTTCGGAAAGGGGTTTTTTGTTAGACCTGTGGTCAATTGTGGACCGATACTTATATTAAGTGTAAAATAGATTATACGAATGCAGAATATTACTTTGATGCTAATATTTATATGAATTTATGCACTATTAGGTGATTCCCGAAAGTGGGGCTTATATGGAAGCTATGGTAAATTATGGACCTATCTCAAAAAACGACAAATATTTTAAATAAAAAAGCAAACAATGCAATATTATCACACTATTTTAAAAATAGAAATCTTAATTTGCCGAATGGATATTTTCAGTGTTCTCGGTTTTTGTTTATTTTTTATTCAATTACAAACAAAAACTTCATTTATGTAAATTTCAATGCATTTTTTACAAAAAATTTGTAGTTTTTGTTAAAAATTAGCAATTTTAAGGAAAAAAAGGGAAAAAAGGAAATTTTTTAACTAAACAGAGGGACTTTTCTTAAATTTTACCTGGCATCACTGGGCGGACTGATAGATGGTCTAAATCGATTGGTTTATTTTATGCAGAACACAATTTTATTTTTAAAGCTCCATAACATAGTAGGCGACAGGAATTAAAAATAAAATTTGGTATCATTAGACAGAAGAAGATTTCTAGTTTAACGTAGAACTATTATTTATTGTTAAAGTTTACCTTTAAGTAACTTAAAAAAAAGAAAACAAAATTATCAAATTTTTTATCTCACAGCTTATTTTATGTAGACACTTATTACATGAAAAAAATCGAAATTACGACCGATAATTACTGTATTTATTGTCTGGTATGGTAGTCTTAATTGTATGCAACAGATTTAAGGCGGTTTGTTACCAGTGCGTGCAGTTTTTGTGTAACACAAAGCGAAATGTGCTTCCACTGCAATTCCATCGTCTTATTTCTATTTTATTGTGAAATTTTGCAATATGGATCACAAATTTTCAATTATATTGAGGTCTGGCAACTGTTATTAAATTTGAAAATTTATATATTAGCCAACTTGCAAAATACTAAATTTTTTCTTCGTATCGTTATCTTAGCAATATCAAAAATGTGATAATACGCCTTGATTCACCGCACTCTGCAACAAATTATCCTTTACGATCTAAAGACACCTTAAACTGTCCAATGTTGCTCCAATCAATTCCAACTTCCTAACATCCGTAACCGACATACAGGGACAAACAATGAAACTTGCACCAACATTCGCTTCAATGTTGCTTTTAAGTTTTCTTGGTTTAGCTCGGTATTTGGTTCTCGGCACACATAGGACATACTATCTGAGCCAAATATGTAGAATTTTAATTCATGAACAAAAAATAACCGAATTTCAAAACGTTGGCACCTAAGAAATAAGTTTCTTGGTAAAGTTGAGTTTGTTTAAGCTGATAAAAGTCTTCTTACCTTAAACTCGGCCATCAAAATAGTGTTGACGCAATAAATGGCAAATATTTTTTACATAACATTGTTTGCTCATGTCAACTTGAACTCCGGATTTCGGTTTTGATGCTGGGACTCTTAAGTTGGTCTTGATTTTACTTAAAATATATCGCTAGACGTGATTGATATAGGAGGCTATAATTTAACCATTTGAGCTATTTTTAGCGGCGAGTGACCGTTTTAAATTTAATTATAACCAATTATCTTTTCTCTAGAGTTGTGCGTGGACTAATTTTACATTTATATGTTAATTGAAACATCAACTAACAAAATCAGAGAGAAAATGGTACGCAGGGCATTTCTAGGAGTAGATAAAAAAAGTAAAGTTTATTGGAAAACGCTACATTGAAGTACCGTTCCAAAGAGAACTGACTGCATAAAATAAGCTGTGAGCTAAAAAATTGATTATACTTTTATTTTTTACTTTTGAGATATTAAAATGCAAATTTATGCAATAAATTAAATGGTCTTGTAAAACTAGAGTTCTTCCTCTTTCAAATGACACCATTTTTTTTTTCCTATTTGCTGCATAGCTATGGAACATTAAAGGAGAAAGTATGTACTGCATAAAATAAGCTGGGAGCCACTGTATGGTGGTGTAGGGCATAGATTAACAACTAGATATTTATGTGAGAGAAAAAAACCTAATTCAATTGTCAAAAACCTAATTCAATTGTCATACAATAACAAAATACATGTAGTTACATATATTTTGTTTTTGAGTTTTCAAAAAAATTAATAAATTTTTTGAAAATTTAGTATAGGGTGGCTCTCACATAAACTTCTAGTTCTATTCTATGGTGTAGGATATAAACATCAATTTTTGAAAAGTGTTATTATTGAAAAAATGTCTTAAAAAAAATATTTATTTCCTTTTTCCAAAAAAGTTTTCAAACAATTCGTATATTAGAAGAAAAAATTTTAAACTTTAAAAATTACAATTTAGAATAAAAAAAAAAAAAATATCGTCATCATTCAATGTCAATAGATAAAACATAATTAAACCCTATTAATGGTTTTTCTATTAGATATGCATATTCATTCTTCCCACATTTGGTCAGCGAATATTAAACTAATTAACTCAAAAATCATTGAAAAATAATTTAAAATCTCAATCCTTAAATAGATCATGCTAAGATTAACAAAAATTACTACAAATAAAATCTTAGTCGAAGGTATTTCTATAATAATACAAAAACAATTCTCAAAACAAATTTTAAAAATAAGACTTTTATACTGAAAAGAAGACCGAACTTCATTTATAAACATAATTTTAGCTTAAAAATAAAGCTAAAAATAAGTATTTTTTCTAACACTTGAGAATTTATTACGTATTCTTCAAAAATTCAAAAATGTTTTTTTTTACATTTTTGTTAATATCTCTAGCCAATTGGCAGTTAAAAATATCAGAAAAAAACAATCAAATAACAACAGAATAATTTAATTTTTTATATGATCGTGTCTATCATAATTTATTACATTTTATTGAATAATTTGTGTTGTTTTTTTCTCGGTTGTATATTCCCTCCAATAAATAATTTATTACAAAGAATTGCTCAATGTTGTTAAGCATGCGCTTTAACAATTAGTCTCAGACATTAATACGTCCCTCCAACTGTCCTTAGCATTCATATATAAGAATATAACTGTGTGCGTGTATATAAAACATGTGCCAGAAATAAAACCAGTAGTTTCCAACACCCAGTTAGCCAACTTTACTTATATAAATAAAAACAAATACTTGATGATGAATTCATTCAATTTAATTTAAACGATTTCTTTAGGCCTTTATAGTTTTTTTTTTTTTTTTTTTTTGTAAGCAAGCGCAAACATTTTATGTTTTATTGAATTTATATTTCATAGCATACATGCAAGCATGCATGAATGAATGAAATGATTCCAATGTTCATGTGCAATACTCTGTTACTTACATACGTTTGATTTATGCAATCAAAATTATAATTGATTTTTATTTATTTGTCTTGATTTTTGTATGTTTAAATTTTCAATTCTGCGTGTTTAAGCTTTAGGATTTTTTTATTGATATCGCTTTTTAAGTTTCAATTTATATCTAGAATTTGTAGTCATTGTAGCAATAGGGGTTTGGTCATGTCAATTATGAAAACAATTTTGTTATAATTCCAGATAATGCCGATAATAAACATGTCAGTATGTCTTAGCAGCTCTATAATAATCTAGATGAAGTGATAATTGTTTAAATATGAACAACTACAACTATTTCAGCATTAATTAAATAGAAAACATACAATTGTAAAAAAAAATAATAATAATAATAAAATGTTAATTAACTTTATGTATATGAATTAAAAGAGTAATTTTTATAATTGAGGTTAACTTGACCTAGAAATAAGCTCAAACTCTGTGATATTTTCCATCTATGAAAAGGTAAGATTCAGTGCTATTTCCCCCTAACAAACTAAAAAAAATCTAACATTCTGTGCTATTTTCCATCTTCTGCTTCTTTCCGCTCAGATTCGTTGCTACTTTCATTCTACAAATTGGCTTAGATTCTGTGCTATATTCTGCTTAGAAATAACCTCAGATTCTGTGTTCTGTTTTCCAACCAATGTATATATCCGATTCAGCACTATTTTTCTATCTATAAAACATTTTTGCCATTTTCTGTCAAACATAACTACATGTTCTGTACGATTTTTCTCTTAGACATAAGCTCAGATTCAGTGCATCTATAAAATATCTCCGATTCTGTACCATTTTCTGTCTAGAAAATAGCTCAGATTCTGTGCTATTTTCAGTCAAGAAAATAGCTCAGATAATATGCTATTTTCAGTAAAGAAAATAGTTCAGATTATGTGCTATGTTCCATCTAAAAAATATCTCATATTTTGTGCTAGAGACCTCAGATTCAGTAAAATTTTCGCTCTAAAAATAACCTCATGTTCTGTGCTATTTATCAGATTCAGCATTATTTTCCATCTACAAAATAGCTTAATAAAATACAAAATAGCTGCCAAACATAACATGTTCTGCACCATTTTTCTCTTAGAAATAATCTCAGATTCAGTGCATTTATAAAATATCCCCTATTCTGTACCATCTTCTGTCTAAAAAATAGCTCAGATAATGTGCTATTTTTCGTAAAGAAAATAGCTCAGATAATGTGCTATTTTCAGTAAAGAAAATAGCTGAGATTCTGTGCTATTTTCCAACTAAAAAATATCTCATATTTTATGCTATTTTCCGCCTGTAAAAAGCTCAGATTCTATGATTTTTTCTACATAGAGATAATCTCAGATTCAGTAAAATTTTCGCTTCATGTTCTGTGCAACTAAAAATGCACAAATTCTGCGATATTTTCTATCTAGAAATTAGCTCAGATTCTGTGCTATATTCCGCCTACAAATAACCTCAGTTTCTTTACTATTTTTCCAATATATATATGTACGGTCAGATTCTGTCCTATTTTCCATCTTAATAGTTCATATTCTGTGCTATTTTCTGTCTAGAAATAGCCTCAGATTCAGTGATTTTTCAACTAAAAAATATCTCAGATTCTTTGTTATTGTCCATCTATTAGCTAATATTCTGTGTTCCTTTTCGTATAAAAAGTAGCTCCGATTTGTTATTTTTCGTCTAGAAAGTAACTCAGATTTAGTGCTCATTACACCTACAAATAACCTTAACTTCTATGCTATTTTCTCCCTAGATACAAGCTAAGATTTAGTGCTATTTTCCTACCAAAGAATAAATCAGATTCTATACTATTTTCTGCCTAGAAATAACCTCAGATTAATTACTATTTTCCCTTTCGAAATAACCTCATATTTAGCAAAGATGATATATACAGTCGAAAAAATATCTCAAATTCTATGTTATTTTCTCATTAAAAAAAATAATAATAATATTCCGTGCTATTTTCCGTATATAAAAAGCTCAGATTCTGTGCTATTTTTTGCTTAAAAGTTAGCTCTCATTTTGTGTTATTTTTCATTTACTTAGAAACTGTCTAGGACTTTGCGCCTAAAAAAGAACTTAACTCTTCAGCATTTCCTTATTTTCCCGGAACTTTGATATCAAAATGCCAGTTTTAACAATCAAAAGTACCTGAGATCTTAATAAGCACCAGTCGTAAAGCAATAAAATGAACCTATGAAAATCCATCTCACACATTGTAAAGTGTATTACATCTGCATGATCATTAAAATAAGGTTTATCAACCTGATTATTTACAATCAACAAATATTATAATTATTTTTTTATTTTGATTAATTCCACCAAAGTAAAAACTTGCAAAATCCAAACGTAAATAAGTAAGCAGCAAAAAGTAAAACAAACAAGCACACAAATACTTAAATGTTTACATGAAAATAAATTGCATGTAAACTTAATGTAAATATTAAAATATTTATGTACGTATAAATGTATATAAACAAAAATGATTACAAACAAAAAAAAAAAAATATATATATATATATATTTGGTACAGGGTTTCATTACTATAGTAATAACTTTGCAACCATAGATAATTCCATATAAATTCCATACAAGAAAAGAAGGCAATGGCCCTGGAAACAAAAAATACAAAAACCTTCACAGTGAAATTGGAAACAAATAATTCATTGCACTCATCTTTATTGAAATTGTAATCATACAAATGTTTTCCGCAAAGCACTTGGTTCACATAAAGAAAGAAGTTTTTTCTTTTTTTGACTGACGCAAAAAGCCGGCATATTATTCGAAATTTCAACAGTGTAAAAGTTCGAGTGAATGTAGAAAATAAACCATAAAACCAAACAAAAAGTTCAAGGGCTAATGGGAAAATACATTTTTTTTTTTTAATTTTCAAATAGATAAGTAACCCAGGTACTTACGAGGTCATACGCATTATAGAAATTTCATCGTGAAAATATTTTTTTATATTATAATGTCTGGAATTAAGAAAGGTTAATTTAAAAATAAATTAATAAAAATGTTTTTTTGCGCAGAAAAAAGACATTTTTAATGGTATTTGTGACCATGTGAAAATTTATTTAACCTGCAAAATGGGGAAATAGAGCTAGTTTAAATATGTGCTATTTTCCATGTAGAAAATAATTCAGATTTTGTGCCATTTTCTTTCTAGAAAATAGTTCAGATTCTGTACTATTTTCCAAAATAGTTCATGTTCTGTGCTATTTTCCGTCTAGAAAATAGTCCAGATTCTGTGCTGTTTTCCGTCTAGAAAATAGTTCAGATTCTGTGCTATTTTCCGTCTAGAAAATAGTTCAGATTTTGTGCTATTTTCCGTCTAGAAAATAGTTCATGTTCTGTGCTATTTTCCGTCTAGAAAATAGTCCAGATTCTGTGCTGTTTTCCGTCTAGAAAATAGTTCAGATTCTGTGCTATTTTCCGTCTAGAAAATAGTTCAGATTCTGTGCTATTTTCCGTCTAGAAAATAGTCCAGATTCTGTGCTGTTTTCCGTCTAGAAAATAGTTCAGATTCTGTGCTATTTTCCGTTTAAAAAAATAGCTCAGATTCTGTGCTATTTTCTGCTTAGAAAATATTTCAGATTCTGTGCTGTTTTCCGTCTAGAAAATAGTTCAGATTTATTGCTATTTTCCGTCAAGAAAATAGGTCAGATTCTGTTCTACTTTCCATCTAGAAAATATTTCAGCTTTTGTGCTATTTTCCGTCTAGAAAATAGTTCAGGTTCTACACTGTTTTCTGTTTAGAAAGTAGTTTTCCGTCTAAAAAATAGTTCATATCATATACTATTTTCCATATAGAAAATAGTTCAGATCGTGTGCTATTTTCAGTCTAGAAAATAGTTCAGATTTTGGACTATTTGCCATTTAAAAAATAGTTCAGATTATATTTGCCTTTTAAAAAATAGTTCAGATTCTGTTCTATTTTACGTCTAAAAAATGCTTCAGATCATGTGCTGCTTTTCATCATAACTCATCATAACTTATGTCTACAACATAAGCCAGATTCTGTGTAATTTTTTCATCTTAAATATAGCTCAGACTCCTAAGTACTATTCGTGTAGAAAATAGCTTATATTTTGTGCTAATTTTTGTCTAGAAATAGCTATGAGTCGGATAGGTTCACAGCTATTTTCAATATAATAAATAGTAGTTCATATTTCACATTATTTTGTGGCTACAAATGGGTGTATACTCATAGCTTTTTTTCAGTTTAAGTAATAATTAAGTTATTTTTATATTTCCTGTCTGTAGTTCATACATATCAATAAATAACTCCTACTCCATTTAATATAAAATTAAAAATTTAGTTTTCTTTTCTACTTGCAAATATATTTAATGATTAAATTTTTAAAAATCATCTTATTAAGCTATTTCTTATGAAAAAATAAAATATTCCATAACATTCTTAATGGTCAATGTACTGCAAATAGAACACAACGCAGAAAAAAATTAAATTGTTTTTAAAGTATTTTTATGATTTCCGTTTACAAAGTGAAATCCAGAAATATGTATATGATTTTTTTTTTAGCAAACAAACTACCATGAAGTGGTGAAAATTCAGTCCCTTCAGCCTTTAAATGTACATATTTTAGAAATTCAAACAAGCTCATAGATGAAAACAAACATTTGTTTTTAACACTTTCAAGTTTTTTCTCCGATTTAAAATTATAATTATGGTTGCAAATAGAGTGTGGTGATTTGGTTTTCAAACAACATATGTGCAGCACATTTTAATTTAATGTGCCACATAGAAAAAAGAAGACATAAACACACAAAGTCATATAAAATAGCGAACTAGAGCAGCTAAAATAGAAATCTAAATCGAAAACAACTCTTTATGAGAGTCTATGGTGATGTAGAAGATGATTATGATGACATTTTTATTGAAAATATTCACATTATTAAACTGAAGGCTGATGTTTAAGTACTAAGAAAAGTTATGGTGTTAGACTGAAGTGCTATGGTTATAGTTTAAAGGCAAAATACGTTTTGTATCATTAACATTTTGAAGGTGCCTTCTAAAAATTTATTTTTATATAACTACAATATTTAAGGCGTGTATTTTAGGTGAGCATGTGTATCTTCATTCTAAAATGTAACGCAAATTTCACACTTTTTTCTATATTCTGTTATTAAAGGTAAAAAAACACAAAATCACACACTCCAGTATAACCTTAAAATGTTTAAACGAATACTGAACGAGTGTATGTTTTTTGTTGTTATTATTTTTGTGCCGGTTCACTGAACTGTAAGCAACACAAACCACAAACACACAACATATCACTATTGCTCCTCGCTAAACAAAATATTGCAACAAATGAACTTTAACCAACAACAGCAATAGCAACAGACTCGTCATCACCTCCAGGAGTATTAACAACTAGTGCATGAGGAAAAGTACAAAAAAATATTTATATGTATGTATTTAGCACTCATGTGTAGCATTGCAGAGATCTTTCTTTGTGGTATGCAAGTGCAACATTAAATGAAGATGATATGTGCATCACAGTGTGACGAATAGTATAAATTTTACATGGTATCAGAGTTTTATATTTATAAATTTATGCGTTTTCTTGTGTAAACACCCATTTTTTTCACACGCATTATAGGCGGATTGTTTTTATAAAATATTGTAGATTCTTTAGTTTTCCTCACGTTAACTTTATATATTTAAATGTCTGAGCTAAAATACAGCAAAAGGTGAGAAATTTTCTAGATGAAAATGACTACAAAATCGAAGATATTTTGAAAGATTCGAGGTTTTTTTTAAGAAAAATAGCATGGAATTTAAATTATTCTCTAGGCAACAAATTACACTGAGCCTGAGCTAATTTTAAAATGTATAATAGCCCGGAATTAAAGCTATTTTCTAAAAGAAAAATATCACAGAATTCCAAATAGAAAATCACGCAAATTATGAACTATATTGTAGAATGATAGAATCTAAGCTATTTTCTAAAAAAAATTCAGCATAGAATCCCAGGACTCTTTTAGATAAAAAAAGCACAGAATTTAAACTATTTTATTTTACTAGACAGAAAATAGCATAAAATAGAAGCTATTTTCCAGACAGAAAATAGCATACAATTTAAGCTATTTTCCAGACAGAAAATAGCATACAATTTAAGTTATTTTCTAGGCAGAATATAAGCTATTCTATGGATGGACAATTGCACATCTACGCTATTTTCTAGACAGAAAATAACATAAAATATGAGATATTTTCTAGAAGGCAAATAATATTCTAAGCTATTTTTTAGACGGAAAATAGCACCGAATATGAATCTGACCTATTCTTTGGACAGAAAATTGCACAGAATCTGGGCTATTTTCTGTGTCGAAAATTGTAGCTATTTTCTAAACGGAAAATAGCTCACAATTCTAGATAGAAAAGAATCTGTGCTTTTATTTTTTCTTAACGAAAAAAAAAAACAAAATCTGAACTATTTTCTGGATAAAACAATCTGAACTATTTCTGAATGGAATAAAATCTGAGCTAATCTCTAGAATATAGTACAATGACGAATAATTAAACAAAATTTTTGCTATTTTCTACACAAAAAATAGCCCAGAATTTGAGCTATTTTGAGGACAGATAATTGAACAAAATTTTCGCTATTTTCTACAAAAAAAATAGCATAAAATTCGAAATATTTTCTAGAAGGGAAGTACCATATTGAGCTATTTCCTAGACAAAAAAATAGCACAGAATCTGAACTATTTTTTCTTCTGCTAATAGTTTACAATCTAAGCTATTTTCAGAACAAAAAATCGACGCAATTTTCTAGACCGAAAAGAGCATAAAATTTTAGCTCTTTTAGACGAAAATAGAAATATAATAAAATATGAGCTATTTTCTAAACGGAAAATAGCACAGATTATGAGCTATTATCTAAACGGATGATAGCACAAAATTTCAATTATGTTCCAGGCGCAAAGTTGCATGAAATCTGAATTCACCTCAGTATCAGAGTTATTTCCGATACGATAAATAGTACAGAATGTGAGCTATTTTCTAGAAGAAAATTAGCACAGAATTAATAGCAATTTGTAAGACGAAAAAATATATCACATAAAATTTGAGGCAGAAAAAACATTTTCTACAGGAAAATAGCACAGGATCTAAAACATTTTCTAAACTATTATTTAAATTTAATACTTAATAGTTATTTTAAGCTAATCTATTCAAGTGAAAATTTTATAATGATTTTTGTCTTTCACAAACATTTTTTGTCAAAGTCCATTAAATGAATTTATTGAACTTCTTGCCGAATGACATCTAAAAGAAAACGTGTACACATTATTGAAAGTAAACAAACATTTCACATACAGTGGTGGCCACGAATTTAAGACACGACATTTCACTTATATATTTCTGATAATTTTTACATCTTATCGAACAAATTTTAGATCCATGTTATTTTTTAAAGATCCTAGTAATGTTATGAAAAAAAATCAACAATAGTTTGTTACCTATATTTAGTTTCCAATTTTTATTTACATATTATACAGATTAATACAAGTTTAAGCCTGGTCATGAATTTAGGACATAGGCAAAATAAAAGTTAATTCACAAAAGTAAAGCTCAGCTTCATAAAACAATATTAGTATTTGGTGGGAAATCCTTTATTTTGAATCACAGCAGCGCATCTCCTGGGTAAACTTTCAACTAAGGCCATACAGCGCTCCTTTGGAATGGCATACCAAGCCTTTTGAATTTCTTCCCATAAATCAGTCAAATTTTTTGGCTTTACTGCTCGTACATGCTCCTCAACATCATTCCACAAGTTCTCAATTGGATTGAGATCCGGGGATTGAGCTGGCCATTTCAGAACTGTGATATTATTTTCCTCTAAGCAACTCTTCACTAGGCGTGAAGTGTGCTTAGGGTCATTATCATGCATAAATTTCCACATTAGAGGCATGTTGTCTTCAGCGAATGGTATCATGATGCTTGTCAGTATGTTTTTGTAAATATGCTGGTCCATTTTATTGATAATCTTCTGAATGGGACCTACACCATGCCAGGAAAATGCTGCCCACACCATGACATTTCCACCACCATGCTTAACCGTTTTAAGGGTGTACTTTGGGTGATGCTCCAGGTTTGGAGGACGCCATACGTACTGTTTTCCATCAGAACCAAAGCGACAAAACTTCGACTCGTCGCTCCAAAGTATATTTTTCCAAAATGTCATCGGCTTATTGAGATTTTCTCTTGAAAACGCTAGTCGGGATTTAATATTTTTTTTTGACACAAGTGGTTTACGTTGTGCAATACACCCACGTAAGTTCTTCTCATTCAGACGTCTTCTTATTGTCCTGGACGATATATTAATACCAAAATCCGATGAAATCTCATTTTTAATTTTACTTGAGCTCTTGAAAGGATCTTTAGCAGCTGATTTATAAATTAAGCTATCCTCCCTGGGTGTAGTTTTTCGGGCTCTAGGGTGCTGTTTGACATTTTTGGTAGTGCCATGTTGCTTGATGTGTTCCAGTGCATTGTAAATCTTGGATCTGGAACATTTTAGTAGCTTGGAAATTTCCATTACTGTTTTTCCATCAGTATTCATTTGTTGGATCAATTTTCGCTCGGCATCCGAACTCCAAGTACCTCTGGCCATTTCTAACTAAATATTTTGATGTATTCTAACATTAAATGGAATAAAACATTCATTACTTACCTTTTAGCTTCAAAAAACACCAAAAAATCACTTAAAAACCAAATATTTCTTATATGTTCTAAATTCGTGACCAGCTTCAAAAGCACGTTTTTACGAAAATATAATAAAAACAGCAACAAAATGTATACACAAACAAAACCAAATAACGGTAATTGATCTTAACATTACAGGGTACACTGAAAAATTAACAAAATCTAATTTTATATTGCAGGGTTGTAATAATTATCACAACTTAGTTCGTTACATGTCGTGTCTTAAATTCGTGGCCACCACTGTACATACTATTTAATTAAATTTAAAAAATTTCATCTCAATTTATGTAGGTAAAAATGAAAGAAAAAATCCGACTAATTAACATATTTGAACCCATAAATGTCTTACGATGTGCAGGTCTCCTGTACAACGGTAGCTGGTTTAAAGGCTGCTTGGCTGAGTGGATAGCTGTTGGATCAAGTATTTAAATTTGTTGTTAATTTTCAATGTAAACAATGGCACAGCTAAATGTTTGTAAACAATGAATAAAATCAAATAAAATTTAAAAATATAACAGCTATAGCAGACAAGTGAGAATAACGAAGAGAAATTGAAAATAAGATGAAATGAAATTAATACAAAAACAACAAATAAACGAAGCCAATTAAATGTTAGTAAATGTAGAATTTACTTTGAGTATGATAAAGAGAGAATGTATGTATGTATGTACATTTGTGTATATGTACTTTACTTATTTACATTAAATGTAAACAATAAATAACAAGAAGAAAACAAGGAACACCATGAAATTCTCTGGAATAAAGTATAACTCACGCATACATATTAGTTACATTAACAAAAATATATTTATATACATATATGTGTTTGTATGTAATTAAACTAGCAGTATGTAAATTTTACACATAACAGAGAGTCATGAATTCATATATTCATTGTACTAAAGTGTTTGTGTAATCTTATAAATGTTTATGGTATAATAAATGTATGTGTGTTAAAAGCAGCTGTGTTAAAGTTAAAAAAAAAAAAAAAAAAAAAAAAAAACTTTTTTTTTTATTTTTAATTTATTTTCCAATAAAATCAAGAGCACGTTTTACAAACCCATATGCTTAGGTACATGAACACCAAGCCATACAATATTTATGTAAGTGTATGTAAAAAAAATTGCATTGGTATGAAAATTTACTAAAGAGAACTAAATTAAATAATTTTAACTTACAGTAAATTAAGCATTTAGATTTTAGCAAAATTAAAAAAAAATAATAATGAGAAATAATCAGAATTATACGATTATGTTTGGAATTTATGTGAATTGAATACAATACATTCAGAAAATTAATTTGTAACATATTTAAAGCACTAACAAACTAATTTTAATTAAAAATTGTTTAAAAAAATTATAGATTTCTTAGAATTTTACAGATTTTTTTAAAAAAATTTGTTTGAAATTAAATTTCTGGTTAAATTTCATAACAAAATTTAAAATTTATTAAAAAAATCTATAAAATTCTTTGAAATATATAATTTTTTTAAAGTGTATTTTTTACTTACGTAGCATGTTAGAGAATTCCATTGGAATTCATTTGCAATAAGAGACGTGCCATTTTTGTTGAATATAAATTCAAAACTTTAAAGCATGAAAAACATTCAAAAGTCATAAACGTTTAATTTTAATTGCCATTTTTTTGTTTATTTTCAAAGTGACTTGGTATTGAGTATTTTAATTGTGTAATATTAATGGGCAACAGCTTTAAAATATATATATTTTCATTACACCCTTTTTACAGCTTTGAGTCGACGATTCACACATGCTTAATTAAATTTATTAAATATTGCCAAACAATTTGGGGAGGGGAACAAAAGCCTAAAATTTTAAATTGATGTTAAGGTTGTTTCAAGGCACATATTTTTTATGTCTTTGTAAGTTTACAAGAGTTAAATATAAATTATATTCTGTCTTAAATAAGGTCCAAAATCTCTGCTATTTTTAAAGCTCATTTCTCATGCTTTGTCTCTTCTAAAATATTACTGTTTTGCATTTAGTAAAATAATAGATAGTAATAGAATCTGGTATATTTTTTGGATTTGGTACTTCATATTCTAGAAAATAGCTCAAAACTGTATATGTACTATTTGCTAACTAGAAAATAGCCAGAATTGGAATTATGTTTCATAGATATTTTCTGTCTAAAAGCTACTCTGTGCAAATTTTTTTTTCTCTATGTTATACAGAAAAAACAGATTCTGTACTATCTTCTGCATAAAAGTATCTCATATATTGTGCCATTTTTCGCTTGGAAAATATATGGTATTTTGGACTGTTTTTCGACTAGAAAAAAGTTCGGATTCTATTAATCGTCTTATATATTTTTCTTCTCTGTGCCAATTTTCCATTTAGAAAATAGATCGAATTATGTGCTATTTTCCGGTTAAAGAATAGCTCAGATTCTGTGCTATTTTTCATTTAAAAAATGGAAGAGAATCTGTGCTATTTTTCATTTAAAAAAATAGCTCAGATTCTGTACTATTTTCCGCCAAAAAAATACTTCAGCTTCTTTGCTGTTTTCCGTCTAGAAAATAGTTCAGATTATTTGCTTAGATTCTCTGCTACTTTCCGTCTATAAAACAGCCCAGATTCTCATTTTTTATTTTTTTATGTAGAAAATATTCTGTGCTATTTTCCATCTAAAAATTTACATATGTACTTTTTATGTAGAAAATAGCTCAGATTCTGTGCTATTTATCTTCCGTCTAAAAATATCTCAGATTTTGCTTTATTTTCCATATAGAGATTCTGTATTATTTTCCATCTAAAAAAAATAGTTCAGATACTGTGCTACCTTTAATCTAGTAAATAGTTCATATTTTGGGGAATTTTGCTCAGATTCTATGTTATTTTCCATCTAGAAAGTAACTAAATTTACAAATATATTTATTTATGTAAAAATAGCTCGGATTCCTATAGAAAATAACTTAGATGATGTCTTATCTTCCGTCTAAAAATATCTCAGATTCTGTTATTTTCCATATAGAGGTTTTGTACTATTTTCCGTCTACAAAATAGTTCATATTTTGGGCTATTTTTCGTCTTTCATTCCAATAGTTCAGATTCTTTTCTCAGATTTTGTGCTATTTTCCATCTAGAAAGTAGCTAAATTTACAAATATATTTTTTATGTAGAAAATAGCTCAGATTTTTTGCTATTTTTTTGTCCAGAAAATAGTTCGGATTCGTATAGAAAATAACTTAGATGATGTCTTATCTTCCGTCTAAAAATATCTCAGATTCTATTTTATTTTCCATCTAGAGATTCTGTACTATTTTCCGTCTAAAAAATAGTTTAGAGTTTGGGCTACCTTCAATCTAGTAAATAGTTCATATTTTGAGAAATTATTCATATAAAAAAAGACCAGATTCTTTGAAATTCTGAGATTCTGTTTTATTTTCCGACTAGAAAACTGCTCGGATTTTCTAATTTTTTTTTATGTAGAAAGTAGCTCAGAATATGTGCTATTTTCCATCGAAAAGATGGTTCTGTTTGTGTATGCTCAGATTCTGTGATATTTTACGTCCAGAATATAGTTTGTATTCTATGCTATTTTTCATATAGAAACATGCTTTTTTTTTTTTCTTTTTTTTTTTTTTTGTTTTCGTTTAAAAACTATTCCTCAACATTTTGATAGTTTTTCTAGCAAATAAACATTCTTCATCAATCTATTATTGAGCTTTTTCTTTTAAAACCATATGCACTTTAATAACACACTGTTATCTACATAAATAAATATGAGCATTTATTTTATATTTATGATTTCGCAAAACTATTTAAAAACCATTAATATTCCGCATTTATCTAATAAATATTAATCATAAAATACAATTTATTACTATTATTATTCGAACACATTCATTAAAGACAAATATTTAGCAAAATATATACATAAATATTGTAATTTATGTACAAGTATTTGAATTAAATTGACACGATTTTCCAGTAACACTTTGGCATTTGTTTAATAGTTTCTAGGAAGTTTTATTTATTTTTGTTCATCTAGCGTTTGAATTAAACAAAGAAACGTTACAAAAAAACATATATAGAACTCAATTAAATGTAACACAATGATTCATTTTATGCATACATTTATTTATTTCAACCATTCTGTTGCAAAAGAAGAAGTTTCTTATCTCTATATCTTGTTTGTTAAATTCTTTGCTATTTTTCAATTAATTTTTGTTGGGTTTTGTTCCATTTGTTTTAACAATAGTTCTTTTGTCAACTTCAATTGTATTTGTTAGTTTTGTAAAAAATTAAAAGAGGAGGCAAACGGATAGATAAATTGAAGTTTATTTAGTTGCTAGCGAATTGAATTTATGCAAGTTTTGGTGTCAATAACATTATGTGTCTGTTAGATAGGCGGCAGAAAAAATTTTAATAATATATAGTGGTATTTGGTTATAAAATCAAACAAAAAAAATAAATTGCAATGCACAGTGGGCATAGTGAACTATAGAAAAAATAAACAAATTACTTAATTATATTTAAAAATTTACCAACTCTAAGAAAAATTTATATTTTTCTATTCTAGAAATCTTTAAAATTCTTTGGCAAAATTTACGCTTAACCTAACTTGTGGAATGTTTATGTCTATATTTGAGGAAAAAGTCTTTAACTAAATATTTTTGTGACTGACAGCTCCTCCTCACGTGTTTGGCAAAACAAAATATATTCTGTATTGAAATAAAAATTTTCCATTTCAATATAAGGTACAAAATATGTTTTGTAGTTATATATTTTAAAAATACTATTTTGGCAAAGATGCAAATTTTTTGGTTTATCCCAGCAAAATTTTTAAAGAATATATTAAACTCACTTCTAGCATTAATATAAATTTTCATTTAAATTATATAATTACTCAAAAAATTATTCTATTGAATAATACGAGTACTAGTATCACCTTTAGAATAAATTATTTCAATGGACTATTTAAATAGTTTAAAATCATGTAAAAATAACATTTTAAAGAGCTTTGAAAAACTTTTTTATTTGCTGCATCAAAACTTGTTCACAATTAATTTAGAACAGAGATCACTTGCTAGATTATAATATCTATAAATCATAAATCTGAGGAATATCTATGGGAATTATATGCTCTCATAACCACAATTTCGAATCTGTAGAATGGGGGACCCGCTAATAAAAACATAAAGAAATATTGAATCTGTAAAGTCACAAGGACAGCGCTAAATTATTTTTTCCCTAAGCTGCGTAAATCCGACCCTGTCGATCTAGTTTTCTATCAGAGAATTTCATTTTTAAACGTCAAATAATTTTGGCAAGTTTTCTACGCCCCACAGTGGTTCTAAAACGCATTTTTTTGGGACTAATTCTGTAATTTGTAAACTGTTGAAGATATTTAAAAAAGTGGTCAGAGCTGAGGTGTTTCTGAGTTGGTTTGCAGTAATGCAGATTACTATGTGATGAAGGGATAGTGGGTTACCCATCTCGGGTATGTAATTTTTTAAATTGCCAAAAATTCATTTATGATATGATAGAAAAAAAAAATTGTATATATAGATAGTTCTTGTAAATCTCTACAAAAATTATCTGCTTTCAGTTTTTTTTTCAACAGGTAGAGATTTTTTTATGAACGGTTTAATACAAATAAGCCGATTACTCGAGTATATTGCACAATAACTCGAAAAAAGTGTGCACGATTAATATAAATGATATACCAATATACATGGAATAAAATTGGCTTTAAGTCGTTCTAAATTATTATCCACTCAATAGTTTCGGAGTTATTTCAAATAAGTGTCCGAAAGAAATTGTTCATTCAAAATTTTTTATATTTTTATATTAAAATTTCTTTTGCAAAATGAAAACATCAAAAATGTTTCAGTGTATCATCTTTATCTCAAATCTGGTAAGACTTCGAGTAAAATAAGCCACGTAAGTATCTTTAAAATTGATGCAAAAATCTTGATTTCATTCACAGTTAAGTGATAGGTTAAAAAAAAAAATCTTCTTAAATAAAAAATCGGTGCATTAGTAGGAACTAAACGTGCTAAACAACAGACTGCGTTCACTTTTTTTCTATCACGTATTGATTTCCTTTTATAGGCATTACTATTATGACCCCGCCTTTAGGCAGTCTCACTTTTATATCTCGAGAATGGTTTTTTCAATTTACATAAATTAAACTCCAATAAATAGCGATTCAAATTTTCTTTCACATAATTTTTCGTTGACTTTATAATTCCGTAGTTATTAGAAATTAAAAAAAATATGACCCATAACTCTGAAATTATTGAGCCAGAGAAACAAACCGAGGCAGCGGCGGCGGCGCAAATTAAACTAATTCGGCGGCGGGAAAATTTTCAGCAGAGATATAGTAAATACTACATTGTAAGTAAAATTATAATAATAGATGGAGCCACTGCATTCACTTCTTAGGATAAGATGGAAAAATTAATTTTTTTGTTGAATTTGAATAAAATTTTAAAAATTTCGGCGGCTGATTTTGAGCTGATATGAGCCGATGAAAACGGCGGCGGCGCATGAAATAGACAATTACACGGCGGCGGATCAAAACCGGCTTGGAGCCGATCGGCTTGTATCTTTGTATTGAGCGAATAAAAAATAATGTAAGCATATCTTGAAGACAATTTGATTTTGATAAATAATCGTGCAAACGGTTCTTGAGTTGTAGTCTAAATTGGACAAACCATTCTCAAGTTTTATAGTGTGAACGCTGAATATATTGGTCATGCCCATAAAAAAACAAAAATCAGTACGTGATAGAAAAAAAGTAAAAGCCGATTCTTGTTTAGCTTGTCAAATTCCATCTAGTCCAACTGTTTTTGTTTAAAGAAAAAAGAAAAAAAAAATTTGCCAACCACTGTATTTTTACAGCATTACCAGATGATAAACTGAAACATTTTTGATGCTTTCCTTTATCAATAGAAATTTTAGTAAAAACAATCTTAAATTTAGCATAAAAAAAATTTTTGGACATAAAAAAATTAAGTTTGGGTGCCTTGAAGATAATTATAATGCGCATCTTCTGGTGTTCTTACTTATACTATACTAGAAATATACTACAGTAATAATGGCCTAATTATAGACGGAGGAATTTTTTTCGACCAGAGACCAGAGGACAAGTTAGTCTACATTGCACATAGGGGCAAAGCTATACCAAACATGGCATTAAATAAACCACAGTATTTTAACATAAGTGATTGGTATCGCTGAAAAGATAATTTTGTCTAGATTTTAAATATGTTTTAATAATATTACAATATTAATGCAAAAATAATAAAAATATATGTACATAAAGCTTTTTATATTTTCTTAATTTTGTTCTTTGGTGAATATTAAATTTTTAAATACTATTTTATTATTAAATAATTAAAAAAAGGTCTAAATACACTCCAAACAATTTTACCATTATGAAGTTTATTCAACATAAAAGGAAATTATAAATTTGAAAAAAAAAGAAGATTTTTCAATGCATACCACTGTGTTGCCTACCGTTTCTGATGCCCCTAAAATTGTAGAAACTTATAAATAATAATAAATAATCAATTTGACCACTTAAAAATAAAAGCTAGTTATGCCAAATATAAACCTTACGTTAAAATTATTATGAGGTTTATGCACTTTAAGTAAATTTCGGGAAGTACTTTATATGGACACTGTGGTCTAGTGTGGATTAATTTCTTTGAAATTTGGAAGAGAAATTTATAGTTACCAAACATGTAGTATTACAAAAAAATCTGACTATAAATATGTCATATATGTATAACCATTAAACTTCTATTCCGGGAATATCTTTGTATAGAGGCTAGGTGGAAATATGGACTGATCATAACAAATATAATTTTTCTTGTGTCAAAAAAACCATTCATACCAAATTTCATGCAATTATTTTAAAAATTGTGAGCTGCAGGTCTAAAAGATTCAATAATCCATCAAGCATTTCAAAATAATTTAAAATCGAAATTCGCAAAATTTTAAATTAAAATATATAAATGGACATTCCGATATAAATGCTATGGATAATACAGTATATTTATGTTACTTTTTTGCTTTCAAAAATTTTGATACTTAAAAAAATATAATAGTAATTATACTATTTTGATAAATAATCAATTTAACCACTTGACGACTGCATTTTTATTAGGGTGATCGATACTGTTTTCCAACCGGTTTTTAAAACGGTTTTTTCTGTCAATGTGCTGTCGGTTTTTTCAAAATGTTAATTTTTCGAATGTCGAATAGACCGGTTTTTTTAAACACAAAAAACCGGTTTTAAAAATAGCTTTTTATTTCAAAAAACATGTACTAAATACTGATATTTGAATCGAAATTTATGAATATTTTTTAGAGTATTATTTGTAATGTTTTAAAAATATAGTTTAAGGTTAAAACGAAATTAATTATTGTAATATTAAATAAATAAATTAGTAATAATTACTTCAATTGTAACACCTGTAATATTTTTACACATTTGAATGTTTTAGTCTTTTTTTTTATTCAATATTTTCTTCATTTTTCAAAGATTTTGTTTTAAAAAAGTTTCTTCTACAGAATAGTTTCAATATCATATTAACCCATGGTTTCTGTTTTGTTTGTTTTGATGATTATTTTCTTAAAATTTTTATATTATATTACTCGTTCGTTCATATGCTTTGTAACACCCAAGTCGATTTGATGATGTTCGTCCGTCCGTCTGTCTGTTCATAAAAAAATAATTAATTAATTAATTAAAATACAGGTCACAATTTTGAACATGTATTAAATTTGAAATTTGGCACACAGGTTTCTTATAGTCTAAGAACGAAGCGTGTTGAAATTGGTTATGATCGTTCCATTATTTAAACTAGCGCCATGCAAATATCCTCCCGGAAAAGGGGTTTAACGATCATAAATCCCTTAAATGTAGTAAGAATTTGTTTTACACATGTAAGTTCCATATAAGTTAAAATCTGTGTTCCGAATTTCATGAAGATCGGTCCATAATTGAACATAGTATTGGCCCACAATTCCACAGGTTTAGAAAAGAAGACACTTCCCCGAATTTGGTGCACATCATTGAGTAGGGTATTGTCGGACTTGACCGACTATTTCTTTCTCGTTCTTATTGGATTAATAGTTATTTCCAAAAATAATTATGTGTAATATATTTTAACTTCAACATCATAATATTTATTGATTTTTCTTTAAGAAATATAGTCCTTTAGTAGAAATATTAACTTCTGCAAAAAAACCGGTTAACCGGTTTTTTCTGAATTTAAAAAAGTGCAACCGGTTTTTTCATAATACCAACTATTCGAACTATTCGAAAACTGGTTTCTCCAAAAAGTAGAATAATCGATCACCCTAATTTTTATGCAACATTTTTTACACTCATTCTTAACAAAATTTGCTATCATAAATAGTAAAAATATTTTTTTCTATTATAATATGAGATGATATTTTCCATATGAAAATTAGCAAAAGCTAATAAAACTCAAGTTAAAATTTAGCCAAAAAAAGAAATATATACATATATTTTAAAACATATTTGTAAATTTAAAGGGCATGTTTTCCAATTTTAAAAAACAAATCAGTTTTTAGAGCATATTTTAATTGGTCTGCTAATTACCACAACAAGAGGAGACGTTTCAACTGTCGTTTCAATGTATATTTTCGTTGGTACATAAGAAATATATAAAACAAAAAACATTTGCTGGGTCATCAATTGATTTTTTTTTTTTTTTTTTTTTTTTTTTTCGTAAAAAAGCTGCTATGACACAATACTTTTTCTGTTAATTATTCTATATTTATTTTGATTTGTTGTTTATTAAACAACAATAAATATTTTTAATACCATTACAACATAAAATATGAGCTTTAAAAAAAATGTTCATTAAATTAAAAGGAGTCACTTACCTTATAATAATTTTGATTCATACAATCAATAAAGAAGATGATGACAACGATGATAAAGATGATTTAATCATGGAGCACATTTGAGGTGAGAGGCAAGTACAAACAAACAAAATCCAATTAAAACAACAAAACAGACTTAGTAGACGTTTTTTTTCGTTCGATTTTTTTACAATTTTAACTGAAGATGTTTTTCAAGTTGTTGTCTGGGTTTGAAGATCTTTAGATTCTTTGTTTTTTTTTTCGCAGCAATAAATTTGATGAGAATTTTTTATTTTCGAAAAAAATGCAAGAAATTTATGTTTCAAATTAAACTGCGATTTAAACTTTTCAAGTGATGACAGTGTTTTATATACTTTTTTTATTTTTATTGGTGTTGCTTGTTGTTATTGTTGCTTTTGTTTAAAAAAAAAGGTGGTTGTTTTTTGTTCCGCAGTCTTTTTTTTTTATTTTTTTAGGAAACAACCAACCCAGACACAATGAACAAAGTTACTTTAGCTTTCTGTTGTTCTTGGTATTGAGTTTTTTTTTATTTTGTTGTTTGCTGGCATCGACCCAAAGGAAACAATAGAGCTTAATCCAAATTCAGTTGAGGTGAGATATTTTAACTTTTTGTTCTCTTTAAATGCTTTATTTATTATATTTGAGAATATTTTTTTTGTATTATTTTGCACGCAATTTCTTCTGTTTAAATTTTTTTTTTTAGATTTTTCTTTTTTTTTTATTAAAATTTATCTGTAAGATTTAAAAAAGAAAAAAAGAAGGGTTAAATATTTTATTTACATATAATTTTAAAAATACATATTTTTTATAAGGTTTCATTTTATTTTTGTATTTATTGTTTATATTGTTGTTGTTTTTGTGTTTATAACACGCACGCGACATAAAAACGTGTTGTGTTGAATGAAAAGAGAGAAAGAGAAAATTTATTGTTTTTTAAAACGAACATACAGATGTTTAATGTACATAAAATTTAGAAGCAAATATAAGAGCAACGTAATTAAGTACTTTTATTTTTGAGAAAAGGTACTTTGGTATATTACTTTTACAATACCAGTTGCCATATATTAAAATAAATTGTGTTTGAAAATTTGCAAAAAATATCTAAAAATGTTCTAAAAGTTTTTTTTTGCTTCAAAAATTTCAAAATATTGAGAAAAATTATTCAATACCCCAAATTTAAGACTTGGAGTATTTCAATATAAATCTATTTTAATTTTACCAGTGTAGATCTAAGGTTATATTTCCGTCTTTTAAAATGTGTTTAACAAAATTTCTTCATAACGATCATCGAAAGGAACTTTGATAAAATAAGTTGATCGCAGACAAAATAAAACGTATTGTAATGGAAAATCTCTACATTTCTTGATGGAATGCTTCTCATTTATTAAATTGCTAGACTGAAGACCCACAAAAAAAAAGTGGGTAACAAGAACTGTAGAAAAAAAAAAATGGAGTCAAAGAAAGGACAAAAAAATGATTGAGATAAATTTAACAGATAAATTTCTCACTTTTTAAAGTCAATAATAAGAGAAGGAATCCAAAATTTTCTAAGAATTTAAATGGAATAATAATTTAGTTATTTATTTTAATTATTTAATTATTTATAAGACTAATTCCTAACTTTAAAAGAAAATCAATTTTAAAAACTTTATTTCCATGTACACTTCAATGATAAATACAGTGGTGGTCAAAACATTTGCAACTATATTTCATTACATAATTAACTCTTTGGGGCCAGTTTCTTAAACAACTATCAGAAAAACAAATTTTCTTAATTTTTGGTTAAACCTAAATTGAGGATTTAGACTATTTTAGACAGGGACCGTAATGATTATGTGCAATATAATAATTAATAAAATACATACACCTACAATGTATACACCTTCGAGCTTTACTGTATGAAACTGCAAAAAAAAAAAAAAAAAACTTTCTCAACAACCTCCATAAATTCAGATTAATTGTATAGGATCTGATGAAATGGTATCCCTCATACAAAACAAATATTCTTAGTGGCATATCTTAAGAATTAATATTGAGAACTCTCAAATTTTGTGAAAACAAGTTGCTTTTCATATTGCATTGATGAAATGAAAATAGGACGGATTATGCCAACGATAGGGGTAACCCCCAATATAAATAAAATAATAAATTTGCTCCAAAAAGTCTTCTGGCGAAACAAAATCCCATGGGGCAAATTTTTAAAATATGTTTTCCATAACCAGCATGAAATTATGATTTTATTTTGACTCTCATTTCGATTCAAAAATCGAAACTTTTTTTGACCAAAAAATAATGGGACCCATAATTTTTCAGTCGCTGGAAGGAAACTGAAGACAAATTATTAAAATTTTTTTAAATATTTTTTCCATATTCAGCTCATTTTAAAACTTTATTTAAAATTTTAAAAGTAACCGCTAGATTTTTGAGATTTTAATATACTAAAAATTTTTTAAACCTTAAATTTAATTAAATAATTAAAGAAAAACAATTTTTAAGCGAAAAATTTCCTTACAAATTCAAAAGTAACCGAATAATAGATTTTTTATTATTTTTTTTTTTTTTACTAAAAATATGTTTAAACCTTAAATTAAACTAAATTATAAAATAAAAACCGTTTATAACTGAGAAACCTTCAAATGGGTAACCTTTAAATGGTAATGTATATATACATTCAAAAATAACCGTATATCTAGAAAAGTAACCGTTCAATTTTTAAGTTTTTACTAGCTGACTTTTACTAGGCCTTAAATTAAAAAAATTATTAAAAAAAAAACTATCTATCATTGAAAAATGCCCTTAAAAATGAAAAATTAACCGTGTAACTAAAAAAGTAATCGCTTCTTTTTTTTACTTTTTTAAAGTCGTAAAAATTATTTAAAATTAATTTAGTTAAAAAAAACTTTTTTGCAACAAAATTTTCAATAAAATTAAAAAGTAACCGTACACACAGAAAAAAGATTTGTTGGAATTCGGTCCTTGTTATAAATTGTTAATATAATCAAGCTAAATTTCAGTGCATTCATTAAAAAGTTACAAGTGTGATAGTTTTTCTTTGTTTGGAATAAGAAATATATAATTAGAACTGAATTACGTTCCTTACAACTAAAAAAGCTTTAGATTAAAAAGGTTTATGTCTCCACTTTAACTTACATAAATATTTTGAAAACAACAATCGAATTTAATTCAGCATTTCATGTTTAAATACCAAATATTGGTGGCAATAATCGAAATTTTTATTGCTGCAATCCTTTTACTGTTTTGAGTTCCCAACAAAAAGAAAAAATGTCATTTGAAAATAAAATTAAAATTTAGGAACAATAAAATTAAATAAAATACATTAATACGACTACATATAAAACAAAACAAAATTTTCACATAAAACAATTTGATGTGTAAAGTTAGTTGGAAAGATGATAGAATTCAAATTCACTTAAATATACCAATGAATCAAAAATTTGCAAAAAGGTAAAAATAAATATTTTTTATATGTAGTTATAGTATACCAAATAAATAAAAATGTTCTCTAAATACTATCTGTCAAATAGGTGGTGGTCTCTTTAAAGGAAACATATTGATCTTCAGTCTTAAGCAACATCTATTGAACGAATATACGAGCATATTTATGAAGTAGATATTTTGTTATACGTTTCAATTTGTAGTTTTTTGTGTCTATCAGAAAATGGGTGTAACGTGGCAAGTGCGGGAAGAGAAAAACAGATGTATTTCTATTATATGCTTTATTTCATTTTTATTTGTAAATGTTTCACTCAGATGCTTTAAATAAAACAAAAAGTAAAATTAAAAACAAATTTTTAATTCAGAAAAAAAAAAGAATAAAAATTAATTACACCAATTGATTCATTTAGTTCTATTCACTGAATCGATTTTTTAAAACAGTTGTACGTACTATTAATTCAGCAATAAAATATTTCTTGTAACCGAATTCGAGATAGTACTTGTAACCGACAAAATTCAATTGGCAAAAAATTCGGTTGCAACAACAAATCAGTTTTCTCTGTGTATATCTAAAAAAAAGTACCCGTCAAAATTTTCACTTTTTATTCCACAAACAAATTTTCTAGCCTAAAAATATACCAAATTTGAAGAAAACTCATTTTTAAATTAAAAATCTAAATAAAAAAGTAACCATTGAATAAAAAAGTTACCGTCCATTATTTTATTCTTTAACCTTAAAAAATTATTTTATTTGAAATAATTTTGTGTATACAACATTGTAAATATTTTTAACTATTTTACACTTTCAAACCGTGATATTTCACAAACCACTTGATGAAATTATCTGAAATTTTTTTGTCTTAGTTTGTCGAGCAAATTATCAAATTTGGAAGAGGTAAAGAAATCAGCTGGTTGGTTTTAAATGGAATGACTCAATATGTTTTTAGCATTTATCCTTTTTTATTAACAACTCATTTTCTCCAAAAATAAAGTTTTAATAGAAAAACATATCTTTAAAATAGATACTTTATTTATATGTTTCTTTTTATATAAATAAGTTCCTTAATTCTCTTATTTAATTCAAAAACAAAAGTACTCATTACAGTGTAACAGGTACTATAGTATATTAATTAAGTACTTTAGTCTCCAAAATAGCAATAACAATAACAAAATATCATAAAAACTTGTTCGTTGTAAAACAAGAAACGGAAGAAAAGTGTAAAAACAACATTGAAAAACGATAACAAATGATTATAACGATGATGACGACAACAATTCTATAAAAAAAAAAAAAACAAACAATACAAATACAATGAATGAGTATAAATAATAATAACAAAAAGCAACAACAAAACTCTTAATAATATTTAATGTAAACAAGAAAAATAATGTACAAAACAAGAAATATTTATTTAAAAAAAAACGAACCATCATCAGCAGCAGCAAATCAGTCAACCAGCCAAAAAATTAAAATTATACAAAAGTACCACGCGTTCTTAACGAATATACGTTGTAAATAAAGTACGTAGTCTAACAAAACGTAGTAAATAAAATTGTAACTTATACAAAATTGAATTCAAGTATCCAAAGATACACAACAAAACAAATAGATTTATTTATTCATTGTTGGAAAAACAAACAAATAAAAAAAAGCACATGAAATTTAGAAAACAAAACAAAAAAAGTACTCACTTTTAAATACATACATACAAAGAGTAAGTGCATAAGGAGAAAAGTACGAGGAGAAACAGTTAAAGCAACAACAAAAATAAACAAAAAGGGCGCGACAAAAGATACAAGTGCAGGAAGCTCTTGCAGAAAAACCAGTGTAGCACATAAAATGGGAAAAAAAACGTAAAAAATATATACAAGTGGAAAAAGGAAAGAAAGGAAAGGAAAACAAGAAGTAAAAATGTAGTAAAAAAAACAAAAAGGAAATTGTTCATGGTCAAGTACGACCCTACATTACCCTACATTATTTTTTAAAAGCAGTTGTAGAGTGGCAAGCATATGTATACATGTAGGTCGATATGTTTTAAGAAATACAAAAGCTTTTGTTGTAGACGTTTTTTGTTAAGGACTTTTAAAAGTATTTTTACATTCAAGGTACATACTTACATATGTATGTAAATTGTTTTGATTTGATAAATAAAACAAAGTTTTTTTTTTTAAAGTAGTCTCAGACTTTAAATATGTAAAACACCAAAAAGAATATATCACGATTTATTTGATAACTTTTTAAAAATCGTATCGGCTTTTTGATACTGTTCGTTTACAAATTTTTAATAAACAAAGCAATAGGAGATGACTTTTTGCAACTTTTGCGAATATCAAAATTCACAGGGTTCGATGTAGAGCATGAAAAAATATTAAAAAACGAGATATTAAATTTTCGCGGTCGTTCAAAAAGTTTCCACACCAAACGTGTCGAAGTTTTAATTTTAACATTTTTTTAAATTGTTTCCTATAACGCATTATTTTTATTATATACCAAATTGTATTGTCCACTACTTATACTGCCTTCAATAAAATCACTTTTCATAAAGAGTGGGTGGGGTAACTTCGCATAATTTTTTTTTTTTTTAAATTAATAATATTTATTTATATAATCTTCGCTTCTTTAAATATTATGCTAAATGAATGTTTTCGTCAATATTAATATTTAATTTATTCGTGATATTTGGCGGTTAAAAGTTCTGATAATTTATAAGTCTTCTGAATTAAACAAAAGCTTAAAAAATTGTAATCAGTATGACTTTACCATTTAATTAATAAGTAAATAATTAAGAACCATTTGGTACTGAGCAGAATATTTAGTGCTGTGCCAATTTTTATTACCAATATAAAATATATAAACTTTTTTCATTTTTAAAAAAATAAAAATTTAATAAAAAAAATATCTCAAATGGTTTTAGAATTTTTTAAAGGGTTTTTAGCATGACTACAACATGGGCTATGTCGTGGTACCCTGTATTTTTATTATTATTTATTATTAATATCATTATTATTATTATTTTATTTTATTTTTTTTTATTTTTATTATTATTATTATTTTTTTTTTTTTTTTCAAAAAAAAGTTATATTAATGCCATTTAATAATTCCATACTGAACTTGGTGGCAGTTGGCATCAATTTTCGTTTGAAACTCCGAAATAAAATTTTCTTTCATTTTATAAAATGAAGCCATTAATTTCAAACGCTACTGAAATAAGTACTTGTTAGATATTTATTAAAAATTGTCACAGTTGCCAATATTATCAATATACTGATGTCTTGAAAAAATAGATTTTAACAGAAAGGACAGACGAAGATTTTAAATTATCTAAAGGAATCTATAAGTCGAATTTTATAAAACTTTCTGGATGTTTCGTGTTTTGATAAAAATGAACCATTTATGAACCGTTTTTATACTCACTATCAAAAAGATTTTCTGGCTCTTGGTTAGATTCTGAGTCACTCTAGCTATGTCCGTCCGTTGAATGCAGGATTTGGCTCAAATATTTGTCTTATATAAGGGTTGTTTGGGATTGAAAATGTGCAAAATCGGTTAATAAACAAAAAAAGTTATGGGCTAAATACTAGAAACACAGGGTGTAATTTGTAGCTTCATCTGTTGATATCTCTTTAACAAAAGCATATACGACAACGAAATTTTGTACAGATAGTTCGAGGGTCGATATAAACTTGGTAACCAAAAATGGGCGTGGTCCGCCCAATTTACCGCCCACCTTCCATATAATGTAAAATTTGAAAAAGTTGATAGTGGGTATATAGATTCGGCCTGGCCGATTATAACATTCTCGCATGTTTAAGTTCGTATTGTCTAATTTCTTACGTTTTAACAAATCAAAAAAAAAATACGATTTTATTTTTCACTTTTGAATTTGTATTCCGTAGGGGTGAATTATCGTAATGGAGAATTACCCGATTTTGGCAGAAGACTTCTTGGAAGACTTTCGACAAACAAATGATGGCATAATATTCACAAGTAATTGTGAATTTATTCTCTAAACGTACACTACCAAAGTGTCCTTATTTCTCTAGAAACAGTCGACCGTTTGATGTTTAATGCTTCGTCAGGGTGGAACTTTTATTAAGTTGGCCAAACTTTGAAAGAGTAATACTGCTGACTGATATTTTGTTTCGGAATTTTACTCATAGATACAAATTTAGTAATGTGTAATAATGTAATAAACATGACTTCAAAGGCAAAGGACGGATTTTTTCTTATTTTTCTTGCAAAAAATCAACGAGCACTTTTTAAACGATTATAAACTTATATGGAGTTAAATAAGAAAAAACTGTTCAGGACGCTCAAATATTTATGAAATATTGAAAACTTTTTTGTTGGAATTCATATCACACATGTCGGTGTTGCATAATCAGTGCATACACAGCATACTAAACAACAGTTTTTAGAAGGCTTTCACTAAATTCATTCTATAGTCAACAGTATCTATGATTGTATGTTGCATACTAGCGATATAAGATGGCCTTCTATAAAGCTTGGTTTCCAAAAGTTAATTAGAGTTGAAAAGTACATATATATATATATATATATATATATATATATATATATATATATATATATATATATATATATATATATATATATATATATATATATATATATATATATATATATATATATATATATATATATATATATATATATATATATATATATATATATATATATATATATATATATATTTTTTTTTTTTTTCAATTAATCGACATCAAAAGTTGTAAAAAAAATCATAGCATGAAAATTTGTTATTGTAAAATTAAATTTTGTGACGAAGAAAATTTTTAAAATTTTGGATACGGAATTAACCCTCGTATATCTAACTTAAGTTGCTTAGTTTTGCCGTTTCGCAAAACATAAATAGCACCCCTTTTATGTACCTCCAGATATGTCACAACTTATACATGTATAATAGAGTATTCCGAGGAAACGCTTTTTTCAAATGATGCGTGTTGATGCTGAATTAGGAAAAAATATTTCAAAAGTTAAAATTCATCCAAATTTTTGGCGATTTTTTTGATACCATTTTCGAGACAAAACTCAAAACTTTGTTTTCTAGAGTTTCAATCGCTGGTAGAAAACAGATTGATTAAAAATTTTTTTCTTCTCTTTCTACGGGACATTCTAATCTTGAAATTGCTTAAACAATTTAGGAATTTTTCGGTTTTTTTCTTAAAACTAAATAATAATAAACCGATTTTACTGATTTTAAATAGAAACATTGTCAGGAAATATAGTATAATAATAAAAATATGCAAATCAGAAAATCTTTAAAAAAAATATATATGAACATTTTGATTAATCCGATAAACTTATCCAATTATCTACGCTCCCTGTTAAAAATTTCAAAATATGACTCCATTAGGATTTATAGGACGAATAGTTTTATAAGCGAAACAAATTTTAATTTTCTACGTTATCTGGAAGCTTCAGAAAAGCCTTAGGAAATTACATATATATAAATCCGATTATCTCTGCTCCCTGATAAAAATTTAAAAATATGGCTCCTTTAGGATTTGTAAGATAAATAGCTTTAATTTTCTTATTTCCGCGCCTTGATAGAAATTTAATGGCTAAATATTACATATATATCGTTAGATTTTGATAAAATTTAGCAATACTACATGTTTGGTAACTATAAATTACTCTACCAAAGGAATTAGTCCACATTGTCCATATAAAGTACTTCCCGAAATTCACATAAAGAGCATAAATCACATAATAATTTTAACATAAGGTTCAAATTTGGCACAACTATCTTTTATTTATAAGATTATTCAATTTTAGGGGCATTAGAAACGTAGGCAACACAGTGGTATGCATGGAAAAAATAAATTTTTCCCAAATTTATAATTTCATACTATGTTGAATAAACTTCAGAATGGTAAAATTTTTGACATGTATTTACTCCTTTTTTTATTGTTGAATTATAAAAAGTATTAAAAAATTTCATATTCACCAACGAACAATATTAAAAAAATAATAAAAATCTATATGTATATTTTCATTATTATACCCACCATCAAAAAGGTGGGGGTATATTGATTTTGTCATTCCGTGTGTAACATGTCGAAAAAATAATTTAAGACCCCATAAAGTATATATATTCTAGGTCCAGGTTAGATTCTATGTCGATCTAGCTATGTCCGTCCGTCTGTCCGTCGGTCCGTCTGTCTGTTGAAAGCAGGATAGGGCTCGAACGGTACAACCTAGGGAGTCGAAATTTTGCTCATATTTATCTTATATAAGGTTTGTCTGGTATTAAAAATGAGAAAAATCGGTTAATAAACAAAAAAGTTATGGGCAAAATACTGGAAACACAGGGTAGCCGTTGTAGCTTCATTTCACTTTTCTGCTGATATCTCTTAAAAAAAAGCATGTACGACAACGAAATTTTGTAGGGATATTTCGGGGGTCGATATAAACTTGGAAACAAAAATGGGCGTGGTCCGCCCACCTCCCATATAAGGTGAAAATCAACGAAATTTTGTACAAATAATTTAAGGACCAGTGTAAACTCAGAAACAAAAAATGGGCGTGGTCTGCCCACTTTACTGCCCATCTCCCATGTAACGAAAAAATTGAAAAAGTTGATGGTGGGTATATAGATTCGGCGGAGCCGAATATAACATTCACGCTTGTTTTTTAATTAATATTCTTCGGTGGGTTATAATATTAAAACATATTAAAAATCTATTTATCTTTTCAACGATACCAATCACTTATGTTGTAATACGGCGGTTTATTTAATACTATGTTTGGTATACCTTTGCTCCTATGTGCTATATGTATTGGAGCTTCGGAAAGCTCTGGTAAGAGAAAAATGCTTGGCAAATTATATATAGATTATTTCCGTAAATTGTCTAAGGTCATAGGAAAGTTAATTTCAACATACAAAATGACAGAGAAACATCGTTAAATTCGCATGATTTAATCGAATATTGGATTAAATTTAAAATATTTTTTTCGACTCATATGTATAATTAAAAAATAAAGCGTTGGGTAAATCGAATACAATAAAATATAGATTATTATTATTATTATTATCGATATCAAACTATGACTATTCGCTTTGAATATCTATAATTAGAAAAATATCGGACAATTTCCGGATAGTGTTTCTTTATACAGTGGTGGCCACGAATTTAAGACACGACATGTAACGAACTAAGTTGTGATAATTATTACAACCCTGCAATATAAAATTAGATTTTGTTAATTTTTCAGTGTACCCTGTAATGTTAAGATCAATTACCGTTATTTGGTTTTGTTTGTGTATACATTTTGTTGCTGTTTTTATTATATTTTCGTAAAAACGTGCTTTTGAAGCTGGTCACGAATTTAAAACATATAAGAAATATTTGGTTTTTAAGTGATTTTTTGGTGTTTTTTGAAGCTAAAAGGTAAGTAATGAATGTTTTATTCCATTTAATGTTAGAATACATCAAAATATTTAGTTAGAAATGGCCAGAGGTACTTGGAGTTCGGATGCCGAGCGAAAATTGATCCAACAAATGAATACTGATGGAAAAACAGTAATGGAAATTTCCAAGCTACTAAAATGTTCCAGATCCAAGATTTACAATGCACTGGAACACATCAAGCAACATGGCACTACCAAAAATGTCAAACAGCACCCTAGAGCCCGAAAAACTACACCCAGGGAGGATAGCTTAATTTATAAATCAGCTGCTAAAGATCCTTTCAAGAGCTCAAGTAAAATTAAAAATGAGATTTCATCGGATTTTGGTATTAATATATCGTCCAGGACAATAAGAAGACGTCTGAATGAGAAGAACTTACGTGGGTGTATTGCACAACGTAAACCACTTGTGTCAAAAAAAAATATTAAATCCCGACTAGCGTTTTCAAGAGAAAATCTCAATAAGCCGATGACATTTTGGAAAAATATACTTTGGAGCGACGAGTCGAAGTTTTGTCGCTTTGGTTCTGATGGAAAACAGTACGTATGGCGTCCTCCAAACCTGGAGCATCACCCAAAGTACACCCTTAAAACGGTTAAGCATGGTGGTGGAAATGTCATGGTGTGGGCAGCATTTTCCTGGCATGGTGTAGGTCCCATTCAGAAGATTATCAATAAAATGGACCAGCATATTTACAAAAACATACTGACAAGCATCATGATACCATTCGCTGAAGACAACATGCCTCTAATGTGGAAATTTATGCATGATAATGACCCTAAGCACACTTCACGCCTAGTGAAGAGTTGCTTAGAGGAAAATAATATCACAGTTCTGAAATGGCCAGCTCAATCCCCGGATCTCAATCCAATTGAGAACTTGTGGAATGATGTTGAGGAGCATGTACGAGCAGTAAAGCCAAAAAATTTGACTGATTTATGGGAAGAAATTCAAAAGGCTTGGTATGCCATTCCAAAGGAGCGCTGTATGGCCTTAGTTGAAAGTTTACCCAGGAGATGCGCTGCTGTGATTCAAAATAAAGGATTTCCCACCAAATACTAATATTGTTTTATGAAGCTGAGCTTTACTTTTGTGAATTAACTTTTATTTTGCCTATGTCCTAAATTCATGACCAGGCTTAAACTTGTATTAATCTGTATAATATGTAAATAAAAATTGGAAACTAAATATAGGTAACAAACTATTGTTGATTTTTTTTCATAACATTACTAGGATCTTTAAAAAATAACATGGATCTAAAATTTGTTCGATAAGATGTAAAAATTATCAGAAATATATAAGTGAAATGTCGTGTCTTAAATTCGTGGCCACCACTGTAAATATGGTATAAACACAAGAATATTTTGATTTGGTTCAAAAATTTGATTCCAAAATTTAACCAAAGAAATAAATTAAGCTTTACCCTTATTCCAAGATAAATTACGTTTAATAAAATTCTTTAAAAATTAAATATTTCACGAATACGGGATAAGTAAAAAGATTAAAAAAGAAGATATTTATACCCTACACCACCATAGGTGGTTGGGGTATTATGCGTTTGTGCTGATGTTTGTAACGCACTGAAAAAATCTTCGGACTTAAAGTATACCAATCGACTCAGTATTACTTTCTGAATCGATTTAACGATGTCCGTCCGTCCGTCTGGTCGGCTGGTTGGCTGGCTGGCTGTCTATCCATGTAAACCTTGTGAACAAAGTACAGGTCGCAATTTTAAAGATATATTGATGAAATTTGGTACGAATAATTATTTTGGCACAAGGACGAAGCCTATTGAAATTGGTTATGATCAGAAATGCCTTTAATATAGTAATATTTTAATGAAATGCCTTAAATAATGAAATTTTGTGCAAAGACGTCTTGTATAAGCATCTACCTTTTTTCCAAATTTCATCAATATCGGCCCATAATTGTTCATAGCTACCATATAAACCTCTCTTCCGAAAATTACTTTGAAGTGCATAAATTCCATAAAAATGTCAGTATCTAGTTAATAATCGACACAAATAAATTTGGTTTAAGTAGAAATAATAGCTCCCATATAAACCCACTTCTGGGAATCGCCCTAAAATGCATAAAATCGTAAATATTGTATTCTGTCTTTTGCAAATGTTAAAATACCAATTTACAATTCCAAAAAATTTTGGTAAATGTATAATATTTTAGAAATTTAAAAAAGAAAAAAATTTTATTAATTCCAAGATGCAAGTAAGTTTATATATAATTAATTCATCAGAAATGACTTTTGTGACCAGAGGTAACCAATATAAACTGGCAATTGCAAATACTGAAATACATGATATTATAAAATTACAATTCCATAATTTCAGTGATCCAATATAATAATAGCCACCACTTGTATTATTTTCATAAAACTGCTCCTTAATTCTTTAAATCCAAACATTTTTAATTTAAATTTCTTTTGATGAAATCATCGTCTGATGATTCAATTACACTTTATAATCCTATTTTTAACTCAAAAAAATAGCTCCTCCTTTTAATAAAATTTTTAATTTAAGGCCAGACAAAAACTCCCTAAAATCATTCAATACAAACATTTTACCCCAAAAGAAATATCTAAAGTAGGGTGCCCCCAACCACATCAAGTATCTTCAAACAAGCAGAAATAAGCAACAACAAATCCTTAGATATTCTTGACATTATCTTTAACAAACAAACAACCACAGACAAATCCATAAAGGAACCCATCAGTTACCAAAAAGAACTGATGAGGAAAAAATACGCCAAAAAAATAACACAAAAACCATATGAGACTTGCGGAAATACAGACAAAATGAAGAAATGAATGAAAAAGAATGAGGAGTAGCCAAAAAAAAAAAAAAACGAATTAGAAGTTGAAAAAGGAACCAATAAAGGAAATACAAGGAATATGAAAGCTAAAATGTGAGAGAAAAAAAAAACACAGAACAAAACCTAAATAGACAAAAGCTGACGCAAAGCATGTTTTCTGTTTTTTCTTATTTAATTCAATGTCTTTTATTTTTTGTTCGGTTCCCATACAAAATTTCCACACTAATTAAGTATTTTTTGAATAATTTTGTTTAAAATTTTTTTTTTTTTTTTTTTTTTTGTAAAATTTACATAATAATGAAAAATATTTTGTAAAAATATTTCTTTATTATTTTGTAGAGAAATTAACAAAAACAATGAAAAACAAAAAAAAATTGTATGAATAAATTAAATGGAAATTTAGTTGAGCACTGTTGAGTTAGCAGCAGTCAACCAGTCACTTTTCTTTTTGACTGGTTATCTAATAGATATTAAGATAAATATTTTCATTTTTAATATTTTTCTTGGTCATTAGTTTAAATTGAACATTTTTCTATTTATTTAAATTGTTGTTTAATATTTTTCTTTATTAGTGAAATTATTTTGTTGTGTTCTGTTTCGAATTTTCCTTGAGTTTTAATAATTTTTTTTTTTTTTTTTTTTTTTTTTGTTACGCAAATATTGATTTTCTTTTACAAAACACAGTTTATAAAAATTTTATTGTAGCTTATTTCATTATTCTTATTATTTTTGTTTTTTTAATTATTATTTGTTAAACAATTTCAATATTTGTATTTTGTAAATTAATTTGTTATCTTAAAACTGATATTTGTTTTTTTTAGAAAACACTCTTACATACACTTTTTTAATTAATTTTTCTTCAAAGATGTAAATTTATTCTTTTATCCATATAACTTTTAAACAGAAAAAAAATTATCTAGCTTTTTTTTTGTCACTAAATTATTTCACTTTTTTAACAACCGCTTTTCTATACTTTTTGTTCATTTTCAATTCCAACCGTTCGCTTTGAAATCTCTTCGTAGACTGAATTAAAAATGTTTAAAACTTTTTGTCTAATAAGATACACTTCTTTTTTTTTTTTTTTTTGTTTTTGGTTGCTACTTGTACGTACGTACCTAACGTAACATTACGTTTGTTTGTATTTTTATTTAGTCTCGTACTAAAAAAAAAATTATCTCAATTTTATTCATGCTCATGCTCATTTAACGCAACATTTATTTACTGCTGCATTTTGTACTCTCACTTTTAAAGTCATTTTATTATTCTTTAATGCTTATAAAAATGTTTTGTTTACTATTTACTCTCTGATTAAAGCATTTGTTTAACAAATTTTTATTAAATTGCATTAATTTAGTTCTCCTATGATACGCATTTTTATTATAACAATGAGAACTGGTTAAGAGCGCAACTAGTTAATTGTTTATTTTGGTGTTTCTCTCACTCGCTCACTCTTTCAATTACTCTTAAAATGTTTAGTTAAAATTAATATTAAGGTTTGTGTCTGCGCTAAGGTAGGGCAAGACATTTTTGGTAGGCATTTTTTTTTTATCATTTTAGTACATAAATTTGACGAGAATAACAGGTTTGTGCGAAGGAAGTATGAATGACAATATATATTTTTTTATAGTTAAAACATTATCATTCATAAATTTATTACAATTAAGAGTAAATATTACAAGCATGTTTGGCTATATCAGCATATGTGGGAACACGTATATAAAATTTGATTCTAACAAATCACTTTTTTTTTAGTTTTTAAAATTTCTTATGTTTTAAAAATATATCTTACGTTTAAATTGAATATAATTCTAATTTTTTTAACAAATAACACTGGTCAACAAAAAAAATTTCTTCAAAAAAAATTTCTTCAAAAAAAAAATATGTGGACTAAATGGAATTCGACATGCTTAACATTAATCTGCTTTCAGTTTTTTCCCGTGTCTAAGGCACAAAATTATGAAATTTTATCCATTTTACGTTAAAAAAATAGAAAATTTTAATTCTATGGACTGTTCTTTTTCATATCAGATAATATAATATAATCTTAATTGTTTTATTTTATATGTACAGTGCTGTGTAGAACAAAAGCAACAAAATTAGGGTAAACCTAAGAATAGTTTTATTTTTTAAAATATTTGGTTTACAACAAAAATAATTTTAAGAAATTATATACATATTTAAGGATTAACCAAAACACAAATTTTAAAGAACTTTAACTTTGTCTATTAACAAAAACTGGAATAAAACATTACAATCTTCATATAGGAGTGTACACAATAATAGCAACATATTCATATTTTGCTTTATTTTGTTCTATATTTTATATTTTCTGTAAAATTTTGTAGTTTTAATGCGATTAAATTGTTAATTGATTTCTCTGGAATGATTTCCATTTCAATTTGTTGACTAAGCAACACTTTGGACTGCAATAATTTCGAAGTTACATAAAAAATCTTGCCTATGAGTATTAGACCACATGGTTAAAAAAATCATCCAATCATTCAAAAGCTTAAAAATATATTTCGCATTTTTTCTATGCAAAAACATAGAATTAAACAAGATATTTCTCTATGTATGACGAAATTTCTGTGCTTTTTAATAACCTATCAACCCAAAAATATCAACATTTCATTACATTTCGAAGAAAATGAAATAGTTTTTTCGCTAGAATTCAAATACAGTCTTAATTACATATTTTCTGACCCCAAAATTATTTTTTTTGATCTGTGCGGTTTAAGTTGTATACGTCGACATTTTAGCGGATTGCGCGACGTAGCGTATCCGGTCATGGTGGATACATATAAATATTGTTTTATATTAAACAAAGTACTTTTCTTTTTTAAAGTAAATAATTTTGTTGATTTAAAGAAGTAAGCAAAGTATTTATATGAAATTATAAATTGTTTCTCTTATAAAAACGGAAATAAGAAATGTACCTTTACTGAGTAAGCTTTTCAGTGAGCAGTGTTATTTTGCTTAGCCTGTAACTTCTTTAAATATTTTAATTGACTTTGAGCAGAGTTTATATTAAATCTTATAGACTATATAATCTATATAAGTGGACAAATCCGTTTTATATATCCTGTTATCTTTTTATTTTTAATAATATCTGAAGGAAGTTTTTAGCGGAAGTCCTTTTACATGCACTGTAAAGTCATAATTTTTTAAATTGTGCTTCCAAAATAAATGTGTATAGCTTAATTAAGCAGTATTCTAAAAAAAAAAATTAAATAGTGGAAACCTCAAAAAATAAATTTCAAAACAAATTAATTAATTTTCTATTTAAAATATCAAATGAAATAATTGGTAACTTATGGTTTAAATAGAGTTGTAAAATATTTTAAAAGCCGTGTTTACTTAGAAAAGGTGTTTTAACTAGCACCAAGATAATCTTATGCGGAAAAACTTTTATTAGCGAAGGCAGTGTTTTAAATGCCACAGAGCTGAAATCCTTATGGTCAAATTTTTAATTTGCATCAAAATAAATTGGATGAAATGGGAGAATAAAAATTTGCATTTTTAACATTTTCGAATTTTTATAATTAAAAAAAAAAAAAAAAAAAAATTAAAAAAAAAAAATAATAATTGAAATTTTGTATAAAATTTTATTCTTTTCTAGAAAAAGAGCTAAATATCTCCATAACTGTTGGCCGTATTAAAAAGTAATGTAAGAATGACTTGAAGAAATTTTTAATTAGAATTTTTATACCCAACATCAAAAAGATGGAGGGTATATTGATTTTGTCATTCCGTGTGTAACATGTCTAAGGAATCATCTAAGACCCCACAAAGTATATATTTTCTGGGTCCTGGTTAGATTCTGAGTAGATCTAGCTATGTCCGTCCGTCTGTTGAAAGCAGGATAGGGCTCGAACGGAGCAACGTAGGGGGACGAAATTAAACAAAACAAAAAAGTTATGGGCTAAAAACTAGAAACACAGGGTGTCCGTTTCATACTTTTTTGCTGATATTTCTTCAATAAAAACATATACGACAACGAAATTTTGTACGTATAGTTCGGGGGTCGATATAAACTCGGAAACAAAAAATGGGCGTAGTCCGCCCATTTTACCGCCCACCTCCCATATAAGGTGAAAATAAACGAAATTGTGTTCAAATAGTTCAAGGACTAATGTAAACTCGGAAACAAAAAATGGTCCGCCCACTTTACCGCCCCTCCCATATAACGTAAAATTTTAAAAAGTTGATGGTGGGTATATGGATTCGGCCGGGCCGAATATAACATTCGCGCTTGTTTTATATTTTTTTAAACATAATCAGACATGTCGTTTTTGAAATATCCTTGAATATATTGTGCAACATCCTTAATTTTACAAATCTCTATTTATCGCGAGAACTAGTGTCAATTCAAAAAATTGGATTTATTAATACTATGTATCCGAATTAACTGAGTAACTCCGTGCCGCAGAAATTTTTTCTCATTTTGTAACTGTGTTTTTATTACTGTTTTTTTTTTATATAATTAAAAATTTTATTCAAAATAATTCAAAAATGTTAAACAAAAGTTTAATGAAATAAATCAAAAAATTAATATTTCATTTAAATCCTTATTAAAATTAATTGTTTTATCGGCCATCATCTTTATAAAGAAATAATTCTATTCGTGCCTTTAAATAAATCTGTACAATTTTGTTTTTAGAAAGCAAAAACTTTTCTTTGTGAATTGAGAATTCATTCTTATGCGAATTAATCTAAGATTTATTTAAGAACTTTTGATTCCTAGAAGATTTTTTGCTAACTTTTGTCTGTACACGATTTTGTTGTCAATAAAATAACAAATATTTACAAAAATCGAGTAAAATTTTGACCCGCTATAGGGAAAAAAACTCACCAAGGTACGTCAAAAAGTAAAAAATAATCTTTGAAACCCTATATCTCGTAAACTACTAATCTTTTAAATCGTTATAAATATAACGAATCAGGATCGTAAAAAATATTTTTCACATCCTAGGTATCCAACTTTGGCTCTGTAATGTCTATATCAAAACTTAAGCTCCACTATACCCCTTCAATAACTATGTCAAATTTCATTAAAATCCATCTGTTCGGAAACTGCAGATTTATTTTTATTTAATTTAATTTATTATAATTGTGCACAGAAAAATTTATTATAACCTAAAATCTTATCATTAATTTTCTCTAAGTGTAACAACAGAATGCAATGTTCTATTTAAAATAATCCAGTTTAAAAAACTAGATTCTAAAATGAAAATAAACAAAAAATCAGGATACAAATAAAAACAAGCTTTAAAAAATTAACAAAATCTCTATAAATAACTAAACCGAAGACTAGTAAATAACACTTGCTAAACAAACCTACAGGTGGAAGTAACTGAAGATGGCAGCTTTAAAACTAAAAACTTTACTACAAGGAATCTTTATTGTATTGCTGGTACAAATATATTTGTGCCAAGCAGCATTGCCTGGACTACAAGCAACAACTTATGATGGTAAGCGAAAAATATATAAAAAAAGATAATAAAGAAATAAAATGATTAAATATTATTTATTTTTGTAGGTATACCACCCAATTGGTTTGCCAACGTTGATGCTGCTCCTTTTGTTCGTTTGGGTTCTAAATATTATTATTTCGAGACTCAAAAAAAGGCTAATTGGTTTGATGCCGTCCACATATGTCGCACCATGCATGCTAATTTGGTCACCTACGAAAGTAGCACAGAATTTGATAATGTCAATGATTATATACGAAATCAAAAGTTCGATACCGGCAATTATTATTGGTTATCTGCTAATGATCTAGGCACAGAGGGTAAATTCTTTTCAATTGGTACTGGTCAACCAATGACATTTGATCGTTTTACACCCGGTAATCCCGATAATAGTTTTAATAATGAAAATTGTGTACACTCATGGTTTCATCAGGGTCAATATTCAATGAATGATTTGGATTGTAAGAAAGAATGCCATTATATTTGTCAAGCAGAAAATCCTAAAACGATTGCTTTTACTGTGTGGTAAATAATATCTACTTAAATAATTCTTTATATTTAAAATGTTTAAGAATTTTTAATAAAGTACAAAAGGAATGAAAAAAGAGAGATTTTTTATAGTATTATTTAAGATGAAATTAGGTTTTGATCACATACAAAACTAGGAGAAATTTTAAGGAAAGTGTGCATTCGTGAATAGTTAGTTTTGTTTTATGTTAATAAAAAAATTAATTTAAAAAATACTAGTTTTTATATTTTTAAATTTGTAATTCTCGCCCAAAGACGAAGAAAAATTTGTTGGCTTTTGGTAATGACTACTACTTACTAGACTCATTACCTGGTAATGAGTTGTCATTATTTTTCTCATTTTTTCGAGTAGTGTAATAACTAGTTACCAGTAAACAACAAGTTCATTTAGTTCTGCAATGGCTCAGTTCGCTAGAGCGACAGCGTAACACTCAGAAGGTTGTCGGTTCAACCCCAAACTAAAGACATATATTTTTTTAGGAAATTATTTTATTTCTATTGGTATGTTAAAAATATTATTAACGCACACAAATTTTAACGTATACATGGTAGTGAGTAAGACAATAGTCTTTGAAACATGAACGAATGTTTTTGCCTAAGTTTAAATATCAGTTGAGCCAACTTTTTGTTTTTATTATTTTTTGGAATTTTGTAGTTTTGTTTAAAATATTAAAGTATAATGGGGATCCATGAATTCGTGGACATCGCCATATAAAGGTAATGAATTTTTCACCCGAATTATAAGTAGTTACCACCTTTTAGAAATGTAATATATTGGCTTACCGGGTAAGTAAAGTTTTTGCTGGGTAGTTGGACTTGGTGGATTTTGATGCGCTAAACACATAATAAGGCCATTACACTAGTATAATTCACCATAACTCACCATAAGTTATAAACCAAAAAAATTGGTTCAAAAAAAATCGTCAAGTCACCCTAACTTCATTTGTTTATGTGCTCAATAGTTTCGGAGTTATTTCGAAATAGGTGTCCGAAAAAAACTTTTTCATGCAAAATTTAAAATTTTTTTGTTACTAAAATTTCTTTTGATAAATGAAAACATCAAACATATTTCAGTTTATCAACTTTATCTTAAATCTGGTAATGCTGTGCATTAAAAAAGGCCTGTATCTTTAATGCACAAATCTTTATTTTATTCACAGTTAAGTAAAAAAAACCCATGTATACATACAATTGAATAGAAATATAGTAGTAGGCAAAAAAAATTTGTTATTTTTTCATTAAACAAAAATAGGTGGACTAGATGGATTTTGAAGAGCTAAACAAAAATCTGCTTTCACTTTTTTTGTATCACGTACTGATTTTTTTTTTTTTTTTTTTATGGGCATGACTAATATCATCATCTTATTCAGCGGTCACACTATAAAACTCGAGAATGGTTTGCCCAATTTAAACTATAACTCAAAAACCGTCTACACGATTTTGATAAATGATACAACAAAAGATGCATGCGAGAATTGTCTTCAAGATATGTCAACAATATTTTATTCGCTCAAGAATTTCAGTTATGGATCAAAATCTTCACGATTTAAAAAAATAAATTAATTTTCTCTATTAATTACCGAATAACTTCGGAAATATTAACTGAACAAAAAATTATGTAAATACAGCTCATTTAATTTAAATCGCTATCTATTGGAGTTTAATTTATCTTAATTGGACAAACCGTTCTCGAGTTATAAATGTGCTACTGCCTAAAGGCGGAGTCATAGTAGTTACGTCCATAAAAGAAAATCAATACGTGATAGGAAAAAGTGAAAGCTGATTCTTGTTTAGCACGTTAAATTCCATCTAATCCTATCTATTTTTTATTTTTTTTATTTAAGACGAAAAAAAAAATCCTTTTTTCCCCACTAGTGTATCTCCACTTAACTGTAGGTATTCATGGGTATTTTAACTTAACTGTAAATGAAATCAAGATTTTTAAAAAGAAATTTTAGTAAAAAAAAATTTTCAATATGATGGAAAAAAACTGAAAGCAGATTCGAGTTTAGCATGCGGAATTCCATCTAGTCCACATATTTATTTATTTTTTATTTATTTTTTTTTTTTTTTGAAGGAGGACGAAAAAATTTTTTTTCGACCAGTATATTCAAACAATATATAATTCTTTATTCGTCCCATTAAGAGAAGAAAAATATAAATTTTATTCGATCACACGAATAATTAAAAAAATTATGAAACATTTTTGCGATCAACTTCAATGTCCAATAATTCACAACCATACATGGGACGTTTTGTTAATTATGTACCGATTCTGATAAAATTTGTTCGTGTGATTTTTTACTTATATGTTTGTGTCCAATATTAACTTGATACTTGATAGAATTTATGCACGTGAAAGTTATCTTCGATCCCGCCCCCTTAAACACGCCTACTCTTCTACTATCTCTATGTGAAATTTAATTGCATCGGGGCAGCCATTTGTAAACTATAGATTTATTTCTATTCATTTTTTTGAATGGGATACTGGGCGTTTTTCGAACAAACATAAAATATTTTATGAGCCCAGCTGAGTAATAATTTTAAAGAAAAAAATTAATTTTTTCATCAAGTTTTCCCCGGACAGAGATTTTGGATATTTTTGGTACGAAAAAGTATAAGTTTTCTTTTTCTTATTCCCTTAATTTATAACACAGTTTGGCCGCTCCTCTCTTCTCTTCTGATTTGTCACTTGTTATTAGATCTAAAATATGTATTTGGTTACTTAAGCCCAAAACCATAGTATAGAACTAGTACGGAATGTCTCTTATTTGGTACCTATCACAGCTATCAAAGTTACGTAACGCTAAGAATGTGTTAGTAAAATTGTATTTATAAGTATTGGTGTAAAAATCACATCCACCAAGAATGTTGCTAACTACACATAACTGATGGCCAAATTACACATCTGAAAAAAATTACACATAACATTTTATTTTAACATAGATAAATTTTTATACATACAATGTAATATTAAAAAAAAAAATTATACAAATAATTTTAGGAACAATAATATTGTCGAACTATGTTTAAATCTATTACTTCGAAATATTCCTTCCTTTGTAAAAAAATTGCTTGGGAATACATTTTATCTGTTTTTAAATTAATCAAATTATTAAATGTTCTTTCTTCTGATGCATTAAAAAAAATGTAAAACTAAAATGAATTGAATTACTTTTTTTTTTTTTTTTTTTAATTTGAAACAATTTTTCTCCCATTAAATAAAAACTTTTGGCCAGTATACTTCTGGCTCTTAATTTATATTGCGATTAAATTTGTCATTATCTAAAGTTCATGCATTTTCTTTGGTTTAAATGATTGGACAGTTTTGGAATTAACAATATCTACAAGAGTAAAAATATCAACGATAAAATCAAATATAGATTTAATATGTTGTATTTCTAAGTAAAATTCCCTACAAGATTCAAGTACGATTGCTTTTTCTGAAGAAGTGGACAGTTTTTCATGAAAGTGTTGTAAAAAGAAAATTTGTCATTAAATGAATGTTTAAGAAGGAAAAATTAAATTCATTACACTGAGGCTTAAAATTACATTATGATTACATATGAAACTAATTACACATGGGCTACACATGTAAATAAAAATTACACACGGTATGTGTAATTACACATGAAGTGGCATTCACCACTCTTCATATATACACAAAGTTGCAAAAAATTGTATTAAAAAATTATTTAATTTTTCTTTTATATGTATATTTGCATTTCTCGACAAATATTAAAGATTTTGATGTGTATTGTATTTATAATGATTTAATTATTATATTTTTGTTGCTAAATATCAACAAATATATAAATTATTGTAAAATCTACTACATTATTAATACCAAAAATTGCAACTGTTTTTGTTTAGTTTAAAATTCAACAGCCAAAAAAAAATTTCAAAAATATTAAAAAAATATTTCAATATTGAATGTGGAAACATTGTGACGTGTATTTGCATACTGTTATTGTTACTCGTTTATTCTTGAAAATGATATCCGAAGGATATCGAAAAATAAAATATTATATGGAAAAACTGACCTCAAGCTCAACAAAAGTCTTAATTTTTGAAAAAAATATTTCTCTCGTTTGTAAAAAATAAAAACGTGTCGGAAATTCAAATGTGACAAAAGTGTATAAGAAAGTAATAAAATATTATATGTGTATGGAAGAATGTGCTGCGAATGTTATTTTAAAGGATAATTTTGTTAATTTTTTTGTGTTGTTTATGTCTCTCTCAAGTATGTTGAATTCACACAGCACATGTATATGAAGAGTGTTTACTAAAAAAGAGAGTCAGTTTCTATACTAGTTATATACTATGACCAAAACTTTGTATATTTACTTGTGTTGTGAAAATATTTACTTTGACAATTTTGTTAAAATTTTTATAATAATTATTATTATTACAGATTTGATAGTTGTTTCAGTCACTTTTTTGGAACAGTTTGCTCATTCCCTTTTAAAATCTTCGATATTTTGGGACACCTTTTTTGAGCTTTTCACAAGATTGAATCTTTTCACAAGAGCCCAATATCTCTCCACTGGTCATAGCTCCGGACAATTTGGAGAATTGACCACTCTTGGTACAAAAACTATGTTATTATTATTTTTTTTTTTTTTTTTTTTGGTATCACTCCAGAGCTTTCTTACAGTAGTGACATGATGCCAAATCGGGCTAAAATGTGTGGACAGATTGTGCTCTCTTATGAAGTAAACAAGCCCTTGTAACAAAATACTTTTTGTTTTGCTGTAACTGCATAAACCTCGTCATACCAGGAATGTTTTAAGAAATTTTGCCTGCTTTTGGGTCCTAAACATATTTATGACCAAGCAACATTAAATTTATGACCTAGAAGTTGCGAAAATTCTGCCAGCACATACGTTTCGTCGTTCTTTATACAACATTAGATATTTTGTATGAAGTTTGATTTTAATTTCTGGCTTCAAAACTTTTTCCTGCTTTTCTGTCTGGAATTTTTTGGAATTTATATATTTTCAACTCCTCATTAGCTTTAACTTTTCGCACCAAATACTCAAAGCACTGAGCTAACCGGGCTGCTTTTCTACCAGATGTGTTTGGAGTTCTTTTCAATATGCTTTCAATTTTCTGGCCTTCACAATATCATGGGGACCTTTTTTTTCCCGAATCAGGTTTACTATCAATGGTAAAATTCTGCTGATACTGTTTAATTACATTGGAAACAGTTTGACAGCAGACATTTAATTTTTTTTTTATAATTTTTTGTAGGACAAATTTGTATTTTTTTTTTTTTTTTTAATTTTTTAATAATTTATGTATAATTCTTCGTCACTCATTTTGATCAAACGCACAACAAATCAACATGGTTGTCAATACAAATAATAACTGACATATTTTTCAAAGATAACTAGATCAAAAAAAAAAAGAAAAAAAAAAAATTTAAATAATATCGCTTCCGAAAAAACGTATGTTCATGATAAAATTACAGAAGGTAAAATCATTAGAGAGAGTGCTCTCAATTTATTTTACCCTGAATTGTCAAACAATAAAAAATTAAAACAAAATGTAAAAAAATAAAAAAAACTGAGAAATAAAACAAAACAAAAATAATAAATTTTTTTTAGATTTTTTTCAATGAATAAATTATCTTTATGGACCGATTCTACGTAAACTAACTGAAGCCAAGTATATTCCTTGTCATTGGTAACTACTGGGCCAGCCAGAACATCTATTTGCAGCGCCAATAATTGTTCTTTTGCGACAACTCCAAGGCAGGATATAGATGGCATCATTGAAAGTTGTTGGTGGTGAGGTAGTAGCCGGTGGTATTATGTTTAATATGCACATTGAAGTCTACACAATTTTTTTTCCCCAGATAAGTTGCACAAAAAAGTTTCAATAAAAAAAAAAAAAAAAACGAAATTAAAATGAAACAAAAACGTTTTTATATTTTTATTTTTTTATTCTTAATTTTTGTTTTTTATTTTTCTGTTATTTGACATAACAAGAATTAAAATTGAAAACTCACTCTAATGATTCTACCTTCTGTTATTCTATTACGTGTATGTTAAGATTTTTTCGAACGCACTCGTTAAGTATTTAACCTTAGTTTTTAATTATTAATAAAATAAACTGAATCGATTTTAATTTGAATATAAAGTTTTAGCATTTTCCAGAGGTATGCTGAAATAAGTGGTGAACTTCTTTTACTTTTTATACATATTATGTATAATAGTTTATCAAAAGAACCGGAGTCAATTCAAAAATGTGATTTATTGAATCTTACCGTCTACTTAGTACTGTATAACAACAATTACCCACAAAACATAGTTGTATCTTTTAGATACAAAAAAACTGTATAAACAAAAACTGTTTTACCTAAAATAACATAACACAACAAAGAACGAATAAATGTCACAACAAAAGAAAATAAACAATAACCACCTGTCAAAATGACAAGAATAAATGTCAGATAAAAATAAAATACTACAAAAACAGAGAGTAAAAACCAATTGAGATTGGACATGAGAAAAAAAGGAGAGTATATTTTGTATCTAATCAAATTAGCTCCACAAAGATATGAAAATTAGCAAAAAAAAAAAAATAAAAACAGTTTGAATTGGAACTCAAAATAGGCGTATGGGGGATGTTAAACACGCATCATTAAAGTGGGGAGAACAACAGCAATAGTACAAGTATTAAATAATAAACAACGGTAAAACGATGACAAGTATGTAACGGTGTTGGTACTTTAACACGGTGGTTTGCTTTCAAAAAAAAAAAAACTCTTTGCAAATAAACCCACAACAGAAGATACATTTTCTCTGTATGCTGTTGTTGTTGTTTAAGGCGGGGGGACGGGGAACAATGGGAAGTGGACCGACAAACTTGGATTGTATATGCCAGGGTGGAGACGAAAAGATAATTTAACTGTGTTTTATTTAACGAACGAAATAACAACTACAAGAAAATAAGAAGAGTGAAAAATAAAAATCGAAAATATGTGCTGCAAGTAACAATTATTATCAACTGAATGAAGAAAAACGAATTTTTCCACACTCATACAGAAGTAGAGAATATATAACGCGTGAACATAACGCAGGTAACGGAAGAAAATTTCTTATTTTCTTAAAGAAAAGAAAAAAAATTAAAAAAAAAGAGAAAAATTGTTATGAAATTTTGTTAGTGCCATTTTTTATTAAAGAAAAATAAATACTAAATTATTAAATAAATTTGTAAAAAAAGAATAATTAAAAAAAAAATAAAATTTGTTTATTGAAATTTTATTAAACAAAAAAAATTGTTGGTTTGTTATAAAATAAAGGAAAAGTTTTCATTATAATTTTCCTTAAAGCAATAGTTATGTGTATTGCCAAGTGATATTTTTTTGTATAGAAAAATTAAAAATTAAATAAAATTTTTTAATATTAATATACACACACAAATTGATCAATATGTCAACTGAAAGCAATAATACTCCCGTGGATCCTAGAGTTCAGGTGAGTTTTATTTCCTGCCTATTTTTATATCCCTAATATAGCTGCTTTGAATCCCCTCATTATAATGAAATGTAAGAAAAAAATCACATTTAATTATAGTAACCCCTTTCTTTGATTTTTTTTTTTGCTAATTGTTTTATACGCTGATATAATCTATGTCATATTTAGTATAGATATTATTTTGGATTATTTGTCATTTATCGCTCTTTGTCGCTTTTTTTGTGTGTTTATTTCTTTTTTTATATTTATTTTGGCTAACAATGACCCTCATAATCATTTAGTATACATTTTTTGGCATTTTTCATGCCATTTTTTCAGTTCGAAAATCCATTTTCTTTTTATTTGATTTTCTTAATTAGTTTTTTGTTTGCTTTAAAAATGTTTATGTTTATAACAAATTTATGCTTTTATGTTTATTATTCACAGCATTAATATTAACAAAACAAACCAAAATATTAAAAGAAGATTTTTGACTTCACCATGACATAAGCATTATTTATAATTATATTCTTCATGAACTATACATACATACGTACATATAAACAAATCTCGTTTTTTTCTGGTCTATTCTCGAGATTACAATGATTTTGTTTTATGTGTTGGCGTCTGTGCCAAAATTATTATTATTTTGTTACTCTAACCCAAATATGAATATTGTTGGCCAAAAATATAAAGTTATATCGAACTTTTATTTTCATTTTAATTCATGATAATAAGTTATTATTTACAAATGCTACAGAGAGATAAATGATATTTGCTACAATATTGATAAAGCTTTTTAAAATAATAAAATTAAAAAAAAAAAAAACAATACTGTAAAATCTTATTTTCCGATAAAATGATATTACAACAAAGTGTGATCCGAAGTACTTTATGTCATTTTTAAACTATAAGCTATGAAATAACTATTTAAAGCACTATGCAAAAACTAAATGATACCCAATTAAATGTGATTATCTGTACTTTTGACCCAAATAAATCAATGCTGTTTTTATTCACTTTAGAATTATTTACGATTTTGTGTCATAACCTCATCTATGCACAGTGTCACATTTATCCAAATTAGAACTACAAAAATACGAAAATAAAACCTTATTAATTGAAGTTATTATTTTCGAATTTATTAGTATTTTACTTGCAACTTTTCTAAAGAAGTATGTTGAATTTAACTTCATGTACCTCAGAAAATACTGCAGATATTGATAAGACTTTTTTTGGCATATCATAATAAATGTATCTTAATTATTCTATTATAATTTGCGAAGTTAAAAGATCAATACTGAAGATATATTTTTTTATTTAAAAGAAATCATAATATTAAAAAAAAAATATTTTTTGAGAAATTCTGTTTTTAATGGACTGGAACTAAAAAGTTCCAACGAGTTCCAATTTAAAAATACGATTTAATTGTAAAAGAACGTCTATGAAATTATATTTAAAAATTTCTTAAGAATTATTTAAACATTTTAAGGTAATAGCTGAAAATTTGTTATGCAACTGTTACACTAAGATTTGTGTGATAAGATCTTGCCATGCCTACTATTAAAATATTCTTTATTTTAACAAAATTTACAAAAAAAATTTCCGAAATTCCTACAAATTAAGTAATTTTTTTCAGTATGGGAGTGGCAGTGATTCTACCCGCCCATTTTGAGTGGGAATGTTTATGGCCTTATCTACTAACAGAATATACAATTTCAGACTAAAATCTAAAACTGCCGAATGTGAGAGGGTATACAAACTGTAATTTATACCAATCGGCTTAGAATCACTTTCTGTGTCGCTTTAACGATGTCTGTCCGTCTATATAAATTTTGTAATCAAACTACAGGACCCAATTTTGAACATAAATTAATGAAATTTGGCACACATAGTCCAAGGACGAAGCCTATCAATATTGGTTATTTCACTATTTCACCTAGCCCCTACACAAATGTCTATACATACATACGTACATATAAACAAATCCCAACAAATTCCCATAAAAGGGGTTAAACGATCATTAATCCCTTAAATATAGCAATATTTTAATGAAATTTGGCACATATAAGTTCCACATAAGTTTGAATCTGCATAATTTCATGAAGATCAGTCCATAATCGACCATAGCTCCCATATAAACCCCTCTATAGAAGATCACTTTAACGAAATTCACATAAATCCCATTAACAAGTTAATATCGACACAAATAAGTTTAATAAAAATTTAAATGATAGTGCCAATTGTTACGAAGAACGGTCCATAATTTACCATAGCTCCATATAAGGCCCAAAAAGTGAATAAATGTATATAAATGTTAGTATCGACGTAATATTCTGTACTCGTATGTTTTATTTTACACTTATTACAATAATGGTTCCACAATTGGCCATAAGTCTAATAAAAGACCCCTCCCCGAATTTTAATGCACACAATGGTGTAGGTTATCATATGGTCGGGCTTGACCGACCATTTCGTTATTTTTCGTTCTATTTGGACACATACTAATGTATGTGCTACATAGAGGTTTTCAATTAAACTCAAATTACACTTGTCGACAAAAAAAATCCTCCACCATAGACAAATAGTTGGACTTTATGTATTTTGATGTGCTAAAGAAGAATCTGCTCTCATTTTTTTTTTTTTTTTTTTTTTTCATCAGGTCTGGATTTTATTTTTTTTATGGGCATATCAAATATTTCCATTACTCTAGTATAATTCCTTATAACTCAAGAACGGTGTGCACGATTGACATAAGTGATACACAAAAAGATGCGGACTAAAAATATCTTCAAATCTACCAAACTTTCTTTTTTAATGTGGTCAATAGTTTCGGAGTTATTTTGAAATAAGTGTCCGACAAAACCTTTTTCATGCAAAAATTTTTGATTTTTTTGTTACTAAAATTTCTTTTGATAAACGAAAATATCAAAAATATTTCAGTCTATCATCTTTATCTTAAAGCTGGTAATGCTGCGAATAAAATAAGACATGTATCTTCAACATTGTTACACAAATCTTGATTTTATTCACAGTTAAGTAAAAATAGACATGTTACATACAATTGAGTAGAAATACAGTGGTGGGCAAAAAAAAAAAAATTTTATTTTTTCTTGAAACAAAAATAGGTGAAAAATAGGTACTGATTTTTTTATGGGCATGACTGATATCATCACCTTATTCAGCGGTCACACTATAAAATTCGAGAATGGTTTGTCAAATTTAGACTATAACTCAAGAACAGTTTACTCGATTTTGATAAATAATACACCAAAAGATGCATACACAAATTTTCTTCAAGGTGTGTCAACAATATTTTTTATTCGCTCAAGAATTTCAGAGTTATGGATCAAAATTTTCACAATTTTTCAATTTTTTATTTTTTTGCTATTAGTTACCAAATAACTACGGAAATATTAAATGAACAAAAAATTATGTAAATTCAGCTTAAAGTCGCTATATATTGGAGTTTAATTTATCGTAATAGAACAAACCGTTCTCGAGTTATACAAGTGTGACTGCCTAAAGGCGGGGTCATAGTAGTCACGCCCATAAAAAAAATCGATTGGTGATAGAAAAAAAAGTAAAAGCTGCTTCTTATTTAGCACGTTCAATTCCATCTAATCCACCTATTTTTTTTATTAAAGATGAAAAAAAAAATATTTTTTTTGCCCACTAGTGTATCTTCACTTAACTGTAGGTTTGCATTGGTAACTGTGAATGCAATCATGATTTGTGCATCAATTTCTATGTTACGTGGCTTTATTTACTCGCACTTTTAAAAAGAAGTTTTAATAAAAAAAAAGAAATCTTGAAATATACTCGGGTTATCAGCTTATTTAGGGCGCAATATTAGACACGATCATAAAAAAAATCTCGACCTGATGGGAGAAAACTGAAAGCAGATTCGAGTTTAGCATGCGAAATTCCATCTAGTCCACATATTTTTTTTAAGGAGCACGAAAAAAACATTTTTTTTCGACCAGTGTAATTTTTGTTGACAAATTACAAAAAATTTACTATGGTTGTCAAATACCAGAGAGTTGGTCCTTGATTTCAATTGTTATGAACTGTTTACATATGATGTTAAATCGGCTAAATAAGTAATTCTCAGTTGAATACAAACAAAAGCATATTTAAAAAGAAAAAAAAATAACGGCTTTGTAACGTATTTTTACTGTTTATACCCTACACCACCATAGGTGGGGAGGGTATTATGCGTTTGTGCTGATGTTTGTAACACCCAAAAATATTGGTCTAAGACCCATCTTAATTTATACCAATCGGCTTAGAATCACTTTCTGAGTCGATTTAACGATGTCCGTCCGTCCGTCTGTCAGTCCATGTAAACCTTGTATTCAAACTACAGGTCGCAATTTTGAACCAAAATTAATGAAATTCGGTACAAAGGTTTCTTTCTCAAAATAGCCTATTGAAATTGGTTGTGATAGGTCCATTATTTCACCTAGCCCCCATACAAATGTCCTCCCGGAAAAGGGTTTAACGATCATAAATCCCTTAAATATAAAAATATTTTAGTGAAATTTAGCACATATACGTTTCATATAAGTCTTAATAAGTGTGCCGATTTTTAAAAAGATCGGTCCATAATTAACCATAGCTCCCATATAAACCCCTTTTCAGAAAATCACTTTAACGGGCATAAATCCCATTAAAATGTTAGTATCAAATTAATATTCGACAAAAATAAGTTTTGTATAACATAAATGATAGTGCCAAATTTTACAAAGATCGGTCCATAATTTACCATAGCTCCCATATAAGGCCCTCTTTCAGGAATCACCCAAAAGTGAATAAATTCATATAAATGTTAACATGGAGGTAATATTCTGTATTCGTATGTTTTATTTTACACTTATGAGTATCAGTCCACATTTGACTCCAAGTCGAATAAAAGACCCCTCCCCGAATTATAATGTACACAATGGTGTAGGGTATCATATGGTCGGGCTTGACCGACTATATCTTTTTTTTATTTAGAAAATAGTTTTCAAATGAAAAAGTATTGTGCAAATGAAAATCTTTAATTCTCTTCCTTTTGCATAAAAGGAGAGAGTAGTACTCTTTCAATAGGGTGAGAAATTTGTTTTAATTACTTTCTCTTATTTTTCTAGATTTCAAATCAAATTTTTTTGGAAAAATTCGTTCTATCAAGTACTAAAATATATAGATTGTTCGTAATATAAGGTACTCAATGTTAAAAATTTGGACGTTCGTTAAATCGCGAATTAGTTAAACTGAGTATTCGTTAAACTGGGAAACCACTGTACTTTTTTTAAGAAGTGTATCTCAGAAGTACTAAAAAGTACCTCTGTTTTGAATCATAAATTCCCGTATAAGAATTAATTATTTGCTAAGAAGGTTGATTTTTTAAAGTTCTGATATGCCAACAAGTTTTTTTTTTCTTTTTTCTGACTCTTAATTCATAGTTTTTCTTGCCAGCCTTTTACTTTTATTTTAAGTCTCAAAAATTTCATGTCCCAAAGAAATAAGGAAGCCAAAAACCTAAATTAGTAAATAATTTTAAAATGTGCCAAACAAATCTGAATTTTCCTTTTCTATTACTTCATGCTCGTGATCCCCATATGACGGATTTATGATACATTATCTTTTTTGGATTTTGTTAAAACTTCAAAATTTCACTTTACGCAACCTTCTCCGCAAACATTCCATAAAGTAATTTTAGGAAATAGAAAGAAATTTTCAGTAACTTTTAATTAATCTTGATCTTATAACTCACAAAAGCTCAAATTGAAAAATTCTTATAAAATAATTAGTTAATCAAAGGTAACCAGATTCTTGAAAAATTCATTAAACAATTAAGCAAATTATGTCTAATTCACTTAAATTGCAAATTAAATCTATAATACATTTGAAACATGTCCTTTCCCCTTCACTTTATTTTTCATTGATAATTTACCTGTTTATTTCAAGTTTATTATTTAAACTTAATATATGACCTTTTCCTTGAAATACATCCATTCATTGTTACTAAGAACTAGTTATTTTGCTCGTATTATTTTAGAAACAATAAAAGAAAACAAAAACATCTGCATCATTTTAATTAAAATTTTAATTAATTTACTTTTTTTTACTTTATTCTCATTTTGTAATGTTCTTTTTTTTTCATTTTCATTTTAGGTTGAACTAGAGAAACTAAACACGGCAACGGACAATATTAACAAATATGAAGTAGAACTTGATGTAAGTATTGATTTTCTTTCTGTTCCTTGTCTGTAAATGACAGTGATTTATTTTTTGCTCTTTAACGAAAAGATAATGAAATGCATTAAAATTATGTCATTTACAAAAAACAAAATATTTAATTTTCTTTCATCCTTATAAACTATCAAATGCTCTAACTAACAAATTGTCAAACAGGAAGCGAAATGTGAGTTCAAACGTATTTTAGCTGAAAGCGTTGTAAGAATAAAACAGTCTGCACACAAATTAGGAAATTCTATTGAGGCAGCTAAACCATATTATGAATCTAGAATATATGCAGCACAGGTGAGTAAAAATTACTTTGTAGTAGGTGGATGTAGCAGAAATGTGGTGTTAAACAACCAATGGATGTAAATGTGCAAAAAAACAAAATTGTGTACAATTATTTTTTCGTTAAAACTGCTAAGTATTCCTAAGGGGAATGTGAGAAAAAATGTATTTTTGAATAAAAAGATTGTATGTTTTTAAAAAAGAAGCTTAAACTTTGTTGTAGATTTAAATATATTAACTTTTAATAACATAAAATGTATGACCTCGTAAAGAATATTTAAGAATTAATGATTTTCCTTGTAAAGACATTTAAACAACAAATAGAAGAAGGGACGGGTCGAAAATGGCGATTAATTCAGGGGAAGGTGATAGCAATATTTTAATGATCACGTTTTATTTTTTATTTATTATTAGATAAAAAAATTCAGTTTTAGAATTTTTGGATTTTTTTGGCAGAATGGTAATGTCCGTCCATCTACACATTAGAGTTAAATGGGTCAAAAAGTGGCACTTAATTCAAGAAAAGGCTCCTGAAGCGTATATGGAAAATGTTACTGTCCTCTGCTACGCTTACGTGAAATTTCATTTAAATCCAAACGACCGATTAGAAGTTGGAGATTTATTTCTATTCTGCCCCACTGTTTAATGTTTGTTAAAGCAAAGAAGCTGTTTTTTTTTATGAAATCTATAATAATAATAAATAAATAATTTCTCAAATCGGGCTATATATGCGCATAATTTTTTTTCATAATATTAAAGTGGACTATATGTTCTATTTTTCAGAAAATTTTCATAACAAACATCCTGTAACATTTTAAGTTGCATTCCAAGAAAATTTAAAATTAGTGTATTTTAAGACAATTAAAAAAAAAAAAAAAATAACAAAAATATTAGTACAAAATATAATTTACAAATACTTGAAAAAAAGTACACTCAAATACCTGAAGTTGATGGTTCCATTTCAAATGTTTACTTTAAAAGACTTTTTATTTAAAATAAATACACTGAAAGTTGATGGAGTTTTTTACTTTTTTTCAAAAACGCAAAAAATGTTTAACTTTGACAGCTCCTTATAAGAAAACAACACAACCTAGCTTGAAGATTTTAATTGATAATTTCGTTATTCGTTATCTAACTTTATTAAAAAAAAATTAAATTTCAAAATTCAATTAATCGCTACTTTTGACACATTTTTCCCCAACGTGCAGCGGTCGAAAGTTACAAAATTATTTCGAAGAAAAACCACTGGAGTGGAAAACACTACTACCGATAAATATGTGAACATATCGACCAGAAATTCTCATTCGAATGATAACCGTGGTACCAGTTTCCTTGATGTAGAACTCTCTTCCAAATCTGATACCTTTCATAGAGCTACTGCAGTTACTTGATAAATTTAATATTCTCCAAAAGAAAAATGTTTAAATATAATAGTTAATGTTTTCTGATAGATCACTTATTTAAGTGGCCTAAAAGCCCTGTATTTCTAACGTCCAATAACATTTTATCTTATCACAATATGTCTTGATAGAAGATCTTGTGGTAACAAGTTAAAATTTGTATATAACAGAAAAATAATGTGGTAATAGAGGAACTTTATATCTCCACGAAAAGAAAGAAAAGCCAATTCTAGCCTATAATATACTCAAATTAATTCCAGAGACTACTACCGCCTCATGGGTCAGCTAGAATATTAAACGTAATATCCTCGTCACTTAATCAATCTTCTGACTATATACCTCGCCATATAGACTTTGAAAGCTCTGCGAAGAAGGGAAACCTTTTTAAACTGTGGTATTGGCTTAGATGTCTTTTCCGAAGAACTTAGAATAACCCTTTTATACTGTCCCAGCAAAAACTTTTTGGTTTTTGGTAATGACAACTACTTATTAAAGTACTTTCTTGGTAATGAGGCGTCATTATTATTTGCCTTCTCTACATTACATAAACCTTTACATAAGTTACATGGATCAGTTGGCTATAGCGCAGGATTAGCAACCAGAAGGTTGCTGGTTCAATATGTCTAAAAATATATTTTATCCTAAAACAAGTTATGTAACTTTGAAAATTAAGTGCGAGATAGTGTACTGAGTAAGACGTTAGTCATTAAACACGAATAGTTTATATGGTCCCAAGTTCAAATCTCACTGACGGCAAAATGTTTTGATTTTTTTTTTTATTTTCGTTTAGGTACATATTTTTGAGTATCCATAGAGTCAAAAAATAACTACATGAATTCGTGGACAACTCGAACAAAAGTAACTAGTTATTGAAACAAAAAATAAGTAGTTTATTTTCATTTCCAATTATAATTTCTAGCTTACCAGGAGAGCAAAGTTTTTGCTGGGATTTTCCTGACGAAGCAAGCTTCCCAATAAACATTTTTGCTGGAATTCAAGTTGAAACCAAATGTATTTCAATCCTTGAATCCAGTACCAAGCATTGAATTAAAATACTATTACACTTTAATTCAATAGTATTCTCCAGTGAAAAGGAAATTTTAATTCCACTCAAATTTATTTTACTTGAAAAATTTTATTTTTTTCAATAATATTTCATGTTTAAAATATTTTAATATTTGAATTCATGTCGGACTCCAGCAAAATTTTCCAAGGCTTGAATTTTTGAAAATTGTGTGCTTATTGGGTTGCTTCAGCTGGAAATACTAGTTATCAGAAAAACATGCAAACTACTTCCTGATAGAAATACTCAGGGAATATTAAATACCATAAAAAGTGGTACTCTCAAACATTACTTTGACAAAATTGGAAATAGATAGAGTCGCGAAGGAAACGTGTCCTATATACAATAAATAAATTGATAGTAGTATTCACAAGTCTCTGGATTATAGGGAAATATACTAATTTTATTGGTCTTCATCTTATTGAAGATTGTCGCAGCTGTGAGAATCACGATCTTTCACCTCTTATGCGAATGTCCAGCGCTGTACTCAACAAGATATAAATTTATTAGACAACCTTTCTCAAATAACGAATGATCTTATTAAATATCTCAACATCACAGGTTAGATTTAATCACTGCATTCGTATCGGATGGACATCTTGGTCCGTTTGTAGATATCCTCAATACCAATTATAGTTTGATAGAAACCGAGAATGTTTTGAATGTATAATTAACGTTTAGCCGTTCCAACATTTGAATAGACATGCTGAGAGTAATATAAGACATTCTGTCATCCTATTGTAATTTTATTATGTATATCTACAGGGTTAAAAAAAAGATGCGAAAATTACAGATTTAAAGATCTTTACTTTTACACAAACTTGATTAAGCCCTTTAGGGACAAATACTATGTTAAATTCCATTTATATTCTATTAATATTAGGAGCATGTGACACAAGTTCAGAAATCCGTTTCAGGCAGAGATTTTCAATGTTTACAATGTGTTGTAAATCAGCAGAACTAAGTAATACGATCCGGAGTGATTTATATACGATACGGAAGGGCTTTACCATAATGAAAACTAAAATCTCTGCGGGAAATTTATGGCAATTCCACTAATGGGCCAGTCCCTCAGTACCGGTTGAGTAGTTCCAGTTGACACCACCACACTCACTAAATGTCAGTTGAGAGTCAATTTCTAACAGGCATGTTAAGTGCGCAATTAGCAGCTCGCGCGAAATAGCAATGTGTGGCTGAGTGGTTAGAGTTGAAGACTATATAACATAAGATACGTCAGCAGATCGTGGGTTCGATTCGGGGTGCCGCCATTGACATTAACGGAAAATTATAAAATAAAAATGAATATAATTTAACAAAAATAAATCAAAAGAAATAAAAAATAATAGAGTTTAAAAAGTAAGTTTTTATTATATTAATCGATTCTGAACATGTCCTCGTGCTCGAGCTATCTCCAATGACAACCCCATGTAAAAATGACAGGTTCCTCCAATACAAAATTCTAGAACTGAAACCGGTCACTAGCTCTGAATACCTGTCACGTGACTAATTTTGAACCGGTTTTCTTTCCTCTAGAGAAATTTTATAAAATAATTTTTTTTATTATTATCCGATCTTGTTTTGAATCTAGACCGAGGAAAAAATCGATTCAAAATTCAATACAGTTATCGTCATATTGGTAATTTACGGTATCGGCTTTTTGATAACATTCATTACAAAATTTAATAAAATATATAATGGAATTTAATAATTTGATACTAAAATAGTGTCAACTTGATGCCAATTTTTATCGATTGTTGTTAAAATTTGAATATGCAGTGTTGAATATCTATAAAAACGGGGCAGATTCCCTATTGACACTGAATAATATTGTTTTCAACATATAGTTGGTAGATTTTTCTTTGGGTGTATTTTATCCATCCCCTTTTGGTATACATCTCGATTTTAAAAGTTAATGTCACACAGTTAATCATTAACAAAATTAATAAATTTAATATTAATTTTGTTTGCTCCTCCACCATTTAAACATACTTAAATATTTATATACAAATACATAATAATATATGCCATTTTATATCTATTTTTAGCTTGCCAAAGAGACCCAACAGGCAGCATCTAATTATGAAAAGGCGAAATCCATACACGCAGCTGCCAAAGAAATGGTTTATCTGGCCGAACAGGGTTTGGGTGAAAAATCTACCTTGGATACAGCATGTCAGGAAATGTTAAGTCATGCAGCCAGTAGGTGTTATATAAAATATACCTTATTCGATTTATTTACACTTCTTCCCACAGAATTATGTTTTTAATATTTTCCATTGCTTTTTAATTACATGTATAACGTATTTTTTTCCATGCGTTTTTTTTTTTTTTTTTAAGGCAAAGTAAATCAATCACAATTAGAGGTTACTGATGCCCGTAATTCTTTGAAAATGTGTCAATTGAAGCTAGAAGTAGCTAATAATCGTGTGGGTAAATTACAGGGACAATTACGACAAGCCATTAAAGCATCAAGGTAAGAAAGTTTATTTTTTACGGCTACATAGATATAGCAAGTATGTGTCATAAGAAGACACTTAACAATCTGTCATATTTAAATCAAATTATGTTAAAGTAATTTTTATGTTGAGACAAGATATGACATTAAATCATTTTTGTTGGATGTTTGATATACATACTTACTAGAGTATCCAATCGATTAACCGTCATTCGGTTATCCGATTAATTTTGGTCGATTTACTGTTCGAATAATTTAAAATTGTCTATTTTCGAATAACGAATAAACCGAATAAGTTGTTTCAAATAACCGATTAACCGAAATTTAGTTTTTTTAGAGTTATAAATTTAGAAATTTTTTATTTTTAAGATAAATTTATGTCAACCACATATTATTTTTAATATCTATTATATTCCAGCAAAAATAAATAAAATAAATTTTTATGGAAGTACTTTTTCATTACTTTCAAAGTATCAATAAGTGTACATTGTCATGTGCTTTAGAAGTAATGCAATTAGCATCAAAAATACTATAAAAAATTCAAATGAATTGTTCGGCTATAAAACGTTGAGATTTGGTTGTTATTTTTTCAAATACTTGTTGCTAAAAAGATCTGTTATGAAAATGAAAAATAGTGTTATGCATAATTTTTTATTAAAAAATATGTTGGTTAATATAAAAATTAAAATTAAATTCCTTTCGCCAATAAAAATTTATTTGGACATTCATTGAAATTTTGCATGAATTCGTGAACATGACTTCCTTCTCACTGAATACGTATCAAAAAAGAGAACAAGTCTAATGACAAGTCTATGTTAAATTCATCAAAATGATCCAACTTTCTATTACTTCTGGATCACAAGTTTAGGATCTTATTTACTTTTTTGGATATTCTTTTTTATTGAGACAGTTCATTTGATAAAATGCGACATGAAAAGATTAAAATTTTACAAATACTTGATCTTGTAACAATAGAAATTCCGAAAATATAGTTGTAAGTAAAGTAAATTCAGAGTTATATAAGTCATAAACATTTTAATGTTCATTCAAATGTACATAAACATATTAATATTAATTTTTACTTTTATGACAGAAAATAATTCTCACACAGAAAATAAAAAGAATTAAATAAAAAGACTGATTTATTAAATAAAGTTGAATTAGGAGAATATTTTGTAGTATTAGGTCAAAAAGTGCAATTTTTTCATACAAATGGCCGAAAGAACTAATAAGATAAACTCTATGGTCTATATTAAGATTCTAAATAACTATTTTAATCGATTAAATATTATAATTAGCCTTATTTATATATCTAATATGTATTACTGAGACTATGCGGTTAATCGAATAATTTGCCATTAATCGGTTATTAACCGATCAACTTTTAACCCCGAATATTTATTTGTCGAATAAACCGATTAATATAAAACCCCGAATAATTGGAAACCCTAATACTTACATATGTTTACGAATAGAGTACTGTTTTTATTGAAAAAAAGTTTAGGTTATAAATTTACCCTGGTTCGTTTCTTTTAGTATGTGGTTGGTTTTATAGTAATCGTGTATCGTAAATCTTTGCGAGAAAATAGTAAAGATTACTTAGTTTCCTTTTTTAGGGATGACTTCAAAATTTCAACCAAGTTTTTAATCAATAATATTTCCTATCAAAAATATTCACTTTCATTGTTTTAATTATGAGAAGCGGTAACTTTCAGAACAACTTAGTTATTGATTGTATACTTTCGACTTGCTCCAAGTTGCACGACATTTCATATTCGTTAGAAATATTTATATTTTAGATATTTGCGGGTCGTAGTGTAATACTTCAAAAGATAGATCCTTACAAATTTTACTATTGAAAATCATCATCGAAAAATATATTTTATGATGTATCCAAATAATAAACGCTATTTATAGGGATTTTCACGTTGATTTTATTGTGACGTTATATTAACAATTTCAGTGGTATCAATAAAAATATACCGAGCAATTAATTTGTAAAAATATAAATATTCGTAAACCTAGTATTACTTTGTCGGTACTGGTGATAGACCTTTTACTTTTATTATATTTATGTATCTTTGCTAAGTCTCCCCTTCGTCAGACAGACTTAAGCAAAACCGCATTAAGTTAATTTAGGTTCAATGGACAGCTTTACATAGATACGTAATGGCGAGCTCAATTAAGTCCTCTTGGCCCTATTGTGTTACCCTGCGGGATAATCCCACAGGGATTATTTTAGACTAATCTGCAGATTATGGTCCGAATCGAATCAACCCAAAGCACAGTGCTTTGTTCCATAGACAAAAATCAAAATAAAAACATTTTTCAAATTGAGTTGAAATAAATGTTTTTGGAAAGATAACAATATGGATCATATAATTTAAAAATATTTTTTTGGAAAAAGCTATTTTTGTGGCTACTAGAGGGCGCTAAAGTCAGAGAATTTAAAGCCAATATTAATGAACCAAAAAGCTGGTTCGAAACTGTTTTAGGAAGGAAATTGTCAAAAATTCATTTTTCGATAAAATGCGTCAGTTTCATTTTTTCAATACCTCAGAATATTGGTAAATTAAACCTATTATTATTTTTTAAATATATTGATCCGAATATATATATATTATTGCTCAAATTTACACATATTTTTTATTTAAAATCTAAAAATTCCTTAAATTTGATGAAGGATATAAACAAATTATAAAAAATTAAACTTTTTTTACGGTTTATATAAGTTTTTACAGTTATTTAACAGATTAAAAAATAGAGCCTATTTTCTGCCAAAAAAAAAAAAAAAAAGTTTAATTGAGAAAGTGTCTGATTTTTTGTTTTTACTTCAACTTCAAAGAGTTCTCAATGTTGACGTAATTTAGTTTGCTAAATTAAAATAAAATAATTATAAAAATTATTTCGAAATTTAAAAAACAACTAAGGAATAGAAAAATATATTTTTTAGACATAATATATTACGTTAAAAATCCTCCAGATGGCGCTAATTATAGAGCATTTTTAAATTTTAATACAAAATTTACATGAGTTCGATGGAGTATTAAAAAAAATTTTAAAAAATTATAAAATTTTTTTTTTGCTTCATTCTAAAATTTAGTATTGTTTTTTAATAAATAAGAGAAGAATTACTTCCTATTTTTTACCACAACTAAAAAAAATAATAAATCAAAAAATGTATAATTTCCTTTTATAACACAAAAGTCAAAAAAATCTTTATGTTGAAATATTTAGTGTTGTTGAATCCATATTGTTTTAAATTTTACAAAATATTCAAAACTAAAAAAAATAAAAATTTTGGACCGGAAATCGGAAATTATACAAATCAATGATTTACCGAACATAAAATGTGAGTGCAGAAATTAAAATAATATTTAATTATAGGGCTTGGGCGAGGTAGGTATGCCCTTGCTCCTATTAAATGGAATATTGTCTGACCCATAAAAAACCCATTTCTAATAGCTATCGTAAACTTTGATACTGTTTTGATCAATATTTTGGAACAAAATGCGTTTTTCACATTTCAGAATATATGAGAGGTAGGCGTGTTCTTGCTCCGATTTATTCAAAACTTTGCATATATTTACTCTGTATCTAAGGTAATATATGTGCCAGAAATGCGTTTTTTTTTTTTTCATTACAGTATATATGGGAGGTAGGCGTGTTCTTGTTCCAATTTAAATAAAAATTGGCAGAATCATAAATAATCTATATTTAACTGCGATCACAAATTTTGGTTTTCACACAGTAAATCCGTTTTTTAGTTTCAGAATATATGGGAGGTGGGCGTGTCCTTACTCCGATTAAAAAATAAATTAGAACACGTGTAAGCAATCTATTTTTATTTTAGAAAAAAAAAATAGTTTTTTAACTTCAGGCTATATGGGAGGTAGGTAGGCTAATTTCTTCAAAACTTTGTATTTATTCATTCTAAGCCTAAAGTAATATGTGAACCAAATTTCAATTTGCTACGTCAACTCCTTCTATTTTTGTCCCATCGTTGTATGGGATCAAAGCAATTTTTTTTTTAGAAATCAAGCTCTTTTTTCAGGAATGTCAAGTTAAATCACAATTCGAATCTGGTAACCCTACCGATCGCATTTGATCTTAATAAAGCCTTATTTGTACCGAGATAGAACATGTGGATTAATTTGTCCATCTACATGTGTAGAGCTATTAGTCTGCAGAAGCATAGCGGTGTACCAATCAGTTGGTCTATATCTTCACTACGAAGAAGATAACTATTTATCCGCAATTAGGTAAGTTTTAGATCTGAATGTCTGTCTATTTCATTCCGAGATGTCCGAGATTCGTGTACCAGCTTGGATATCGAAAAAACACACATAGATTAAATCACAGCTTGACAACCCGTACATATTTGAATATTTACACAAAATACATTAGCCAATTTACTGCTCTCTTAATGGCCAAGATCTCCACCTAAAGAACAATTTAAAGGAAATGTTTTTCATGTTAGCGGGAATATATGCACCACCTACCCCCACCCCATCAATAGATTTAGATTCAACTGAGCCAACTCCTAAGGTTGGATCAGTTGAGGTCGATACATTCTGTTTAGAAAGGCTATATTGTCTGCGATGCACAGTGGTCTCAAAAATTCATTTATGACTTTTTAGAGATTTCGATGTAGGAAGACCACTCAAACGATGCGTAAAAATTTGCTTAATACGAAAAAATTATTTAAAAAATTTTTAAAATTGGTCTTCAGTTCCCTACCAGCGATTGTAAAATCATTGGTCCCATACATTTTGGTAAAAAAAAAGTTTCGATTTTTTAATCGAAATGGGTATTAAAAAAATTCGTAATTTTATGCTGGTTATGCAAAAAATATTTAAAAAAATTTTCCAATGGTATTTTGTTTCGCTAGAAGACTTTTTAAGGTATTTTGATGAACTATTTTTTTAAAAAGTCTGGAAAATTATATATTATCAACAGTACTTACTACAATGCAAATTTTTAATATTTTTGCCTTAAAAGGAACAAACAAAAAAATTAAAAATATCGAAATTTTTTTTTTGCATGATGTATTAAAATCACGGTTTATGGACCAAAATTTTTGCTAACATTTTTTAAAATATTTTTTCTATAATTGGCTTAAAATTACGAATTTTTTGATACCCATTTCAAGACAAAACTCAATACTATTTTTTGGACGAAATGTTCCAGACACGTGACTTTCAATCGCTGGTAGGGAACTGAAGATCAATTAAAAAACTTTTTTTTTTTTTATTTTTCCCATATTCAGCTAATTTTTACGCATCGTTTGAGGGGTCTTCCTACAAAATTTTTGTCTACGGGACACTCTAATGTGCAGGTTATCTCTTTCAATTTAAGAGATATTTGGGTGGAAGCAAATTTTGCCCTCATTTTTGGCCTCGTTCTTTTAAGTTTTTCAAACTTGGGAGCCTTAATTTTTGAAAATAATCACAAGATTTTTTACAAAATTCTAAATAAAATGAAGTTAAAGTTAAAGTTAAAGTTAAATTTTATTGAGCCTTTTTTATAACAATAATTGATCATAATATTAAAAATAATTAGGAAATATTTAAGATTATAATGTATTGTCTTAAAATATATAAATATATATTATAATCAGTACCAAACTTAACTATATTGTGAATAGAAAATATAATTTTAGATAAAAGAAAAATGCTCTTGCTCCCGAAGCTAACTGTGTCATGATAGTATAATATCTCTTATAAAATAAAATAGACTTAAAATTAATACTTACATACTAAAAACAAACCTACAGAATAAATATAGCTAACCTCTGTGAGTGCCAGGATATGTCTTTTTAAAAAAATCCGGTGAAGAATTTGCTAAATCATAAACAATATTTTCATTTTGTAAACCAAAAGGAGATAGATAATTTGTATTTGTCCAACTGTAATCTCTTTGAGAAGCAATTATCTCTTTAAGAACAATATTTTCGTGCAAAATCAATCTGTTAATATAATTTTTAATTAAATCAATTACATAAAAACTCAAAGGGGTTACTTTTGATTCTTTATATATTGTTATGTTAGAATATCTTTTACAACTCGAAATAAAGTTCTTTGAAATGCATGATCGCAATACAGATCTCTCAAAAATTTCAAATTTTTTCATAAGAGTTGGTGAAATAAAAAACCAAATTGGAAAACCGTACAATAACACGGGTCTTAAACAAGTTTTGTAAATTAACAATTTAGTTCTAACCGGTAAAGATTTATGTACTAAAATTCTGGCAAAGTATCGTTTAACTTGATTAACTTTATTAAGTATAAATTTGCCATGTTCATTAAATTTAAAAAGTTTATTAAAGATAATACCTAGATATTTAAATTTGTCTTTAAAAGGTATTTCAACATCACTTAGAAAAAGCTTTAGTCTTTTACTTTCAGGTACAACAAAATAAGCACATTTGCCAGATGCGTTTCTCAAACAAATTGCCTCACTTTTAGAGGCATTAATTTTTATTCCCCAAAAATCATAGAACTCTTTTACTTTACCTAAATGTCTAGACACAATTTGAAGAGCTTTTAATGGAGACTCATGATGAGCATAGAGTAATGAATCATCTGCATAAAGAATACCAGTAGAATTTAAGTAATTATGAGGAAAATCGTAAATAAAAATATTATATAAATGAGGCGCTAATATAGACCCTTGAGGAACTCCACATGAAACTTGACCAAAATCAGATAAAGTATTATTCAATTCTATACAAAAACGTCTATTATTAAAAAAGCTTCTGAAAAGTTTTATTATGTGAGAATTAAATCCAATGTTATTCATTTTAAAAAGTATACCATTATGATATGCTCTATCAAAGGCTTTTTCTACATCAAGAGAAACTGCAACAGTACAATAACGTTGTCTTAATTTACAAATAACATCATTTTGAAACTTTGAAAGAGCATCAACCGTAGAATGTCCCTTTTTAAAACCAAATTGTAAATTTGATATGTAATTATTATTTAAACCAAAATCCATTTTTTCGCGAATAATTTTCTCAAAAAATTTCCCCAAATTTGAAAGTAGAGAAATAGGCCTAAGATTGTTTATATCATTACAGTTTGTTTTCTTTTTAATAGGAACAATTTTTGAAATTTTCCAAGAGTCTGGAAAATAGGCATTATTTAAACAATTATTAAAAATTATAACTAAAAATTCAAAAGCTTTAATAGGGAATTTTTTAATTAAAAAATTTGAAATTTTATCTATACCAGCAGACTTTTTATTATTCAGATCCTTTGAATAATTTAAGATATTATCCAGATTTATAAATCTACAACAATTTTGATTATTCAGAGATGAAAAACTAATATCGAAATTATATAAAACATTAAAGTCCAAAGAAGACAAGTAAAAATCTATTTCTGGAGTGTTCCTATCTAAAAAATGTCCACTATAAACACTAGAAAAATGATTTTTTAATGTACTTAATTTAGTATTTTCATCATCAATAAATAAACCATTAACAGACAAATTTCCTAATGCAGTTTTACGTTTATACCCCAAAAAACTATAAATTTGTTTATGTGCAAGAGGACCAGGTTTAATTTTCTTAAGTTTTTCACTAAAATTATGTATATTTTCCTTACTAACTCGTTCCTTTATCAAAATATTTAAAAGTTGAATTTGCTTAGAAAGTAGCTTGTATTGATTGTTATTTCTGTTTAATGTTCTATTATAAATCTTTCTTAATTCTTTTTGCCAATTATATTTAATTTTGAATAATTTTTTAACAAAATCTGAACTTTCAAATTTTCTAAATTTAAATTCAGTTTTCCTAGTATGCATATCGATGCATGTGTTTACAGTAGAAGTAAATTCATCAATATAAAAATCTATTTCATTGTTAATCAAATTTCTAGAAAAAGGTGGAAAATTGTTTAAAAGATTCATTGTTAAATCATTTTTAAAACTATCCCAATTAGTATCTTTATATGAAATAAATGAATTTGATTGTTTTAATATAAAATCAAACTCCAATAATTTTAAATTTAAAATCAAAGGAAAATGATCTGAAAATGTAGGCAAATTTTCAATACTAAAATTGGGATCAATAAAATCAACAACGTTAGAACTTAAAACAAAATGATCTAAAAATGAACGCCCATTTGGAAACGAAGGAATATTGTTACAAATTCTTACAAATGAATGTGAGTTAATATTTAGCCAATTAGAAAATGTATTTCCGTTTAAATTGTTAAAAGTATCCCCCCATAAAACATTTTTAGAATTAAAATCTCCACCTATTATCAAAGCATCAAAATCTTTTGAGAAATTTGAAATGTATTGTAAACCATCCTCAAACAGATTGGAGTTGAAGTTGCAAGGAATATAAATTGATCCAACTAAGATTTTTTTAACCAAATTATTAACTTTAATGTGGATCTCAATAAAAACATTTGGGAAAGATAAACTAGATAAATCTAATCTTAAAAATGAATATTTTTTTTGAATAGCAATGCCAACACCTTGTGATGAGTAGTCTCTTATAAAATAAAAATTATCAAAATATACTTTATGATTTGATTTTAAATGAGTTTCCTGAATGAAAGCGAAGTCAATACTATTATAGTTTAATATATTAGACAAATCAATTCTTCTACTTGTTTCTACAAGTGATCTGACATTAAAAGTTAACATTTTCAAAACTTTATGGACCATAAGTAGATAAAACTTCCTGTAAAAGACTTTTACATTCAGATATTGCCTGAGATTTTGACATTTCTTTAAATTTTTTTAAGAAATTCATTATTCTAATTTCTAGTGAATCTGATTCACAAAGCATTTTAGCTATTTTTAAAAATTCATTCACTATGTTTGGTTTATTAGAAGCTTCATTATTAAAATGACTTGCAAATGAGCGATTAGGGTTTATAAAACTTGAATTGAAAGCAAAGGAGACATTATTAGAAACCTGATTTCTCTTTTCTTTGGACTTATCAGAGATTTTCTTCTTGATATCTAAATATTTTTTAAAGGAAGGGCAACCACGCCAATTAGCTGGATGACCAAATGTTTGACAATTAAAACAAAAAGGTTGATCATTGACATTTGAAGTAAATAAGCATTTACCAGGTTCATGATTAGAAGAGCATTTAACACAAACATATGAGCGATTGCAATTCTTAGACATATGACCAAAATTTTGACATCGATAACATTGAACAACTTTTTGATTTCGTCTTGGCTTTTCCCAAGTTATTACCTGGTTTAATAAAAAACGAATATTAGATAAATCACTTAATTGTCTACCTTCCTTAAGAGTAATCAAAAATAAGCCTGTTTCTATATTATTCTTTTTAGAAAAAGAAGTTTTAAATTTTGAAACCGATTGAACTGTATCGGGTACTAATTTATTCAATTCAGACTCTATTTCAGAAATAGTAGAATTGTAATAAAGACCTCGTAACACTAATGACTGGCGTCTCAGCTCTAAAGGTGTAAAGGAGTATGATTCAATATTCTTTTCTCTAAGTAGTTGCATCATTTCTGTATGTGCCGAGACATTTTGTAGATAAAGTTTGCTTTTAAAATTATTAACATTAACAATTTTAAATTCAAGACCCTTTGATTTTAACTGATCAACTAAAGATTTAATATTAACTCCATAGAGGAATATAGGTGGACAAAATTGTTTACTATTTTTTTGCTTTTTCGTCATCGGATTAATTTTTACATTATTAGTTACGTTTGATTCCACTGTTAGATCTTCTAAAATTGCAAATCTATTCTGACTACAACTAGGTTTGTTATTAGAATCATTACTTAAATTAGAATTAGTATTACTTAAATTAGATAAATCTATTTTTAAATCGCCACATGAATTTCTTTTGTATTTTTTATTTCTAATTAGTTCAAAATTATCATTATCACCTGCAGATCTTGTCATTTCAAAATTATTGTCCTGATTCAAAACATTAGATTGAGTATCATCATTGTTATTGGATTGTTGACGGAAATTATCTGATTGTAAGCTTTGACAATCCATTTTTAAAACATCATTTTTTTCAAATACTTCAATTGAATTAATTGCAAAAGAAGCAATCGATTTATTAGGTTGATTGGTACTATTAACAGCATCAACAGCATTTCCAGAAATATCGATGTAGTTTTGAGTAATAGAAGAATTCAAGGCTGAATTGATCATTCCTGATCCAATGTTAGCAGATTGAGATGTATTTTTAGCTTTTGCATTCATATTATTTTGTGTTGAATTATTCGTTGGATACATCAAAGTTTTATCTGGCGGCTTTTTAACTTGATTGCCCAGAGGCACAAGCGGTTTATCCATTTTAAAGATAAATAAGTTGAGTTAAAAGTTTTTATTTTTTTAATATGTTTGAAATAGAAAATATATATTTAAAATTATTTTTATTTGAGCAAAACACGTCTGCCTTCTATGAAATCAAAATCGAAATCTAAATAAAATGAAAAGTTATATTAATCTGAAGTTGAAACTTTTAAATAAATTGTAATTTTTGGGGTTATTTTCCAAAAAGGTGGTAATATTCTTTCACATCTAAAATATTTTTTGTTCCGAACTACAAAATTTTTGTAATGTTTTCAAAAGAAATCTTAACGCAAATGCGTGTAAATCAAAATCGGAGGCTCTCTGGGGAACGGGTTCACCTCAAACCCTATCCAAAATCAAAATCGGAGGCTCTCTGGGGAACGGATTCACCTCAAACCCTATCCAAACTTTGTTTGTTTTAATTTGTTTTCTTAAATTCAAAAATGTCAATGCCGAGATCAAGAAAAAAATATATTGAATATATAGCCCTATATGTTGATTAAACACACAAAAAATATCTAATGAGCCACGCCCTTTACAAGGTCAGGGTGATCATTTTAATGAAAAAAGTCAATTATTAACCCAAATGTTTCCCGGACTGGGATATTGAGTATTTTACAACGTCAGGGTGACCGTTTTAAAGAAAAAGGTCAATTATTGAAACAAGTTTCCCCGGATTAGGATTTATCTATATTGTGACAAAATTTCATTAAAATACCTCTACTTGTTTAAATTTTATTTTAGCTCCAAATATTAACATTATTTCTCAAAAATATGCTTAAAATTCTTATTTTAAGTTCTTCTGGTCAAGGTCCAAAAAAAAATCGATTTGGTACCACTGTGCGATATCGTTCTAAACAGGCCATCTTTAAATACAGATGAAGAATTTAATGAAAACATAAAATACTATCTGAAGTAAAACTTTGAATATGATCAATGAATGGCCAATAAGAGAAACAAAACACAGATGATATTCGATTTCCTTGATAAAAGGACCTTTAATATTTCTTTTTAAAAAACTTTATCAGAATTCTCTGTATGTATAAATTAGAAATATGTATTAGAAAGAGTACGCACAACATCTGTTATATGGCTAACTGAGATTTCTCTGTGCTCAACTTTTTCATAATTTGGACTATCTCAAAAATTGTTGGGTTGAGTTCTACTTGAACCATTTTCCTATTATGTTCAAAATTATTGCATGAAAATAGGGGTGTCGCAATGGTCCTAAAGGGCTTCGAGTGTACCTGTGAGCGAAACTTATCTATTCCTAAAACTCAATCAATTTCAATTAAATAACACAGAGTTACAAAATGAGAGAAAATTTCTGCGGCACGGGGTTTCTCAGTCAATTCGGATACAAGGTATAAATAAGTACTAAGCCTCTAATCCACATTTTTTAAATTGACTCTAGTTCTCGTGAGAAATCGCGATTTGTAAAATTAAGGAGGTTGCACTATATATTGAAGCATATCTCGAAAACTACTTGTCTGATTTTGTTCAAAAGTATTTTAGAAAATTCTAATTAAAATTATCTTTAAGTGGTTCTTATATTACTTTTTATTACGGTCAACAGTTATGGAGATATTAAGCCTATCTTTTGAAAAAAAAATAAATAAATTTTATACAAAATTTTGAGAAAAAATTTTTTTTTTTTTTTTTGAAAAATCACAAAAATTCGAAAGTGTCAAAAATTAAAATTTTTATTCATTAATCATAAAGATAAATTTAGTGCAAAAAAACAAGATATCTTTTATTAAAATCAATGCATACGTTTTGATTTTACTCACAAATTAGTAAAAATAATCATTTACAAGTAACATAGAAAAATTTTAAAAATCACAAAAACATTTTTTAATTTTTTAAATTTTCTATGTAGCTTGCAAATGAGTATTTTCACTAAATCGTGAATAAAATTAAAACTTAGGCACTGATTTTAATGAAATATGCCTTGTTTTATTTGCAATAAATTTATATTTATTAATAAAGAGTAAAAACTGTAATTTTTAACTCCCTACAATTTTTTATGGTTTTTCGAAAAAATTTTTTCTTTAAATTTTTTATAAAATTTAATTTTTTTCTCAAAATATGGGCTTAATATCTCCATAACTGTTTACCATAATAAAAAGTAATATAAGAACCACTTAAAGATAATTTTAATTAGAATTTTTTTGAATTTTTTTGAACAAAATCAGACAAGTAGTTTTCGAGATATGCTTCAATACATAGTGCAACCTTGTCAATTTTTTAAATCGCGATTTATTGCGAGAACTAGTGTCAATTTAAAAAAGTGGATTAGAGGCTTAGTACTTATTAATACCGTGTATCCGAATTGACTGGGAAATCCCGTGCCGCAGAATTAGTGTTTCGCTATGTAATTAATTTTGAAATGATTTCAAATATTTTTATAATAAATAAATTACTCAAAATCAAAGTATTCTAACAAATTAAATTAAAATTTTACATAGTAAAATCTAAAATACAATTTTAATTACGAATAATACAATTTAAATTATTAATTGATAGTTGAAGCCGATAAATTGTTTTATTTTTAGTGACAAATACTCCAAAACCTAAATTTTGACCAATTAAATAATTGATACAATTAAAAAATTAATTAGAATAGTTTTTATCTTTCATAAATCGTTTAATATAACATATTTTTGTTTTAAAATATTTTTATTTAATTTCCTAATCCAACTTTTTAATTTTATAATTTATTTATTTTTAATTTAATTTTATTTTTTGTTTTATTTTTTATCTTTCTTTTTTAGTTTAAGTATTAGACGAAATTTACTTTTAATTAATTTATTGGCTTATCAACATGATTTAAGCAATTTGTAAGTAACAGAAAACTATTTTGGAAAATTTATTCCAGTTTTTTTATAGTTATTTAAATCATAAAATCACTTAAATTATAAATAATTCTTAATATTTCAGACCTTATTACGAAACCCGAGCCAATTATAATGGTATATTGAAAGCACAAAAGGAAAAAATTAATAGTCTAGAGAATAGAGTAGCCGAAGCGAAAATGACCTACAATGAAGCTTTAAAAAATTTGGAACAAATTTCCGAAGAAATTCACCGTCAGCGACAGCAAAAGCAACAGAATCTAATGAATTGTGAAACGATACTGAAACAAACCGAAGTGGATAACGCCTCTTCAAATTATTCCTCGCCCATGGGAAGTGGTAGTTATACACAATTTCCATGTGATATAGATACATCTGATGAGTACCTTGAGATGCCAGATAAACTATCCACCAATTCGAGTCCAGTCCGGCAAAGGCATCCGGATGAACATGAATGTCCTCATTTGCTGCATGATTTCGATACGATCTTAACGTTCCCGCAAAAAATAGCCAGCGGTATGCATAAATCGGCAAGTACAAGTAATACAAGTGATAATCTCTTTGCAAAGGTCCAAATGCATGGACCATATGAAATTAAATCTTCTACTGGTAGTGGACAAAATCTAACAAATGATAATAGTTCTAGTACGGGTAAAGATGGTAGTGGAAGTGGTGGTGGCGGCGGTGGTAGAAGCGGTATAGGTGAAAGTGATGATAATGATATAGAACAATGGACTGAAATACGTTTATCGCATTCGGAAAGTACTAGTTCCAGTTATTCCAACCAAAGTCTATTACACGATCATGTAGATGGTCAAGCTGAAGATGCTCAATCCCACCACTCATCATCGTCTTCATCGGACGAACCCAAACGTAAAGTTACCTGTACAACAATATTTCAAGAGGAACAAATGGGTAAAAAGCAATCTTTGGCTCAATGGCTTTCACGTTCCAACAGCCTTAAAGCCAGCGGTCGTCGTCAATCCTTAGATCTCCTAATCGATGCCAGTGATAAAGTTAAAGACGTCTTCTCATTTGGCTTTCAAAAAGTCGGTCGTTCTCTAGAACGGCGCAATAGTGAGTCAGAAATGAATAGTGAAAGTAGTAATGGTTCCACGAATGTGGCCATTGGTGGTAGTATAATGGGTAGTAGTGGTGCTGGTGGAGGCAATACGTCCACATCTTCAACTTCATCGGCTAGTGATTTCCTATTTTTCTCAAGGTCAGTAGACCCATCAACAACAACGCATGATTATAATACAAATAACAAAAATCAAAAAAGCACTCTCACAAACTCTAGTATTAACAATAATAACAATAATCATAATAATAGTAGAGCTTTGCACAAAAAGACTGGATTATTTGGCGCTTTACAAAATCACTTTACAAAATTAAAATAAAAAACAAAATTTACAAAAAAAAAAAAAAAAAATCAAACAAACTAAAAACTAAACAAAATCTTTTTTGCAAATTATTCTATATATATATACACTAACAACACCACCTATTATATAACTTTTATATAAGATCATAAAAAATTTTACTCTCTTTATGAATGTACTTCTTTTTACAAAGGCAAGTACTTCCAATTGGCTGCTATAGTTACAAATTTATTTCAATTTCATTTAAATGTTTCTTTTTTAATGTATTTTTTTTTTTTTTTTTTTTTTTTTTGCGATTTTTATTAAATTCTTTTTGAAATATTTTTGTTTAAATTTAATAAATAATACAGATTTTAAATCAGTCTTGCTCAAAACGGATTTTAAAATTCTGAAAACCTATTTCTCTATTTTTATATTTCTAAGTGTCTTTAAACATTTTCTCTCTCTTTTTGCATGTTTATTCTAAGTGTCTTTAAAATTTTCTATGTCTATTTCTAAATAATTTTTTAAAGAAATTTTTGTATTTTAATACGTTTCTATTAGATTGTAGTTTTAAACATTACTTACATTAATTTACTTATATGTATAATGAATCAATGGGTCTAAATCAACGGTTCTCAAATGGGGTCCACGACCCACAAGGAGTCTGTACAAACATTGTAAACGGGTGGCGAAAATCCTTTGTTTGAACATAAAATTTTAAGAAATTTTTTAAAGATTGTGTTATTAATTTGTTTTAATTCTCCGTAAGAAAACTAACATATGTAAAAAATTTCTTTAAAAAGCTCCTAACAAAATTGTAAAGATTCTGTCACGGTCCAATGTTAATATTTTCAGAAATTTGTTTAAAATGCAATGAACTTTATTTCCATACATTTTATCTGGTTACCAGATTTAAAAAATGTTTTGTTCCGTTTCTCATTGTTTTTTGTAAAAAAAAAAAAGAAAAAGCTTTGATTTCTTCATGATAATTCATCCTTGGGTCAATACCTTTAAACAAATTTGTAAACTCTTTTTAAACCCTCGTCTTAGAAACTGGTCGGGCCAGACCAATTGCAGACTTAAATGTTTGTTTCACATATTTTTAGTTAAGTTAGAGACTTGAAATTTCATGTACCCTCCTACAATTTTGTTTTCTAACGGTCTGTGAAAAAACTAGATATAAAGCTATTACAAGTATAGTTATAGGAATACATTGCACATGTCACATTCGTAACAAATTTGGTCTGGCTGGACCACATATATTTTGTGTAGAAAATTATATAGTTGGACGATGTTAATCGTTCTTTTTTATTGTATTTTATGAAAATATTTTAAACTGAGCTCTCATTTTGTACCCTCTTCCTGATATGCGTTTACGCATATCATTTTTTGATTTATCATCTATTTGTTCATATTTTATTTTATGAGATAAATACCGATAAAACCTCAATATTTGAAAAGACAAATTTTATGCTTTTGTAGACTCAAAACAAGGACAAGAACGTGCAGTGAGTGTATCGATGGGAAAATATTGTATCTTGCAAAGCTATGTAGTAGTGATGCTAGAATATAGTAACACAAATGTAAAAATATAAAAAATCACAAAAATTTCCATTGAAATATATTGAATTACAGACCTGGTCTGGACCGACCATATTTGTTTAGAATGTGACTATTGAAACATCTGTATGACGAAGGGTTAAACACGAAGATTTTATCTCAAATTGCAAATTATTTAGAAACATTTTTTTTTAAATTTAGACTAATTTGAAACTCAAATTGAAAAAATAAAATTTTTATTCTTCTTTCTGGTATGAATTTATTTTTAGGTTTTAGAATTATTTACGAATAACTTTAGCTATCATTTGACCAATTTAAATGTTATATCTTAGCTTATTTTAAACTTAAAGGCATAATTTTATATATATTACACTACACAGCATATTTTGCTCCCAATTGTTTAAATTTTAAAGGCTTATTTTCCGATTTTAAAAGCATTTTTTATGGTCATAAAATATTTATTTTATAGCATATTTTTGGTTATCCTTCCTATAATACTAGTATCGAATATATTGCACAACAGATCCATTATACATTTTCTCACGGCTTTGGACCTGTGATACCAAAACTTGTAACTTTGAGGTAGCGAATTTTAATCTTTACTTCTTTCAAAAGTATCTAGTTTTTAAAATATTAAAAAATATTTTTTTTACCACATTTTATTAAATAAAATCCAGAATGAAATGCTAAGGAACTTATATGGTTTAGAACCTGTTTCACACATGGGTATCCAAAGTTAGTATCTCATTATAATCTCATCAAAACTAGTACATAACTAGTTTTTTTTTTAAAGGGTTTTGTTGGTCATAAATATTTCTTCTTTAATTTTTGTACTTCGCCGTCCAAGTTTTATGTAAAATGCTGGCTGAAAAAATTCCCCTAATTTACAACTGCTGCAAAGGAGACGTTTTGTTTTCCACCATGGATTACCATTCATTCTTTCTATTTTTTGGTACCATTTACATTGACTTTTATTCCTTTAAATATTAAAAATACATTCACACCTACAATCGTAATGTGAGCAACATATCTGTGACAAAAAGGAAAAACTACATAACTAATTTTTACTACTTTTCAGGAGACCGTTTTTAAGGTTTAAAATTTAAATTAAAGGACATAGGCATACGATTTTAAATTACCTTCTGAGAAAATATATTCGCAATTCTTATGAAAAATATTTGATATATTTTTGGAACCGATGCGTATACTGGTTATCGAATAATATAGCAATAAAGTAATGGTGTTGTTTTTCCTTTTATAAAATTTATATTTTGTTTAAATAATATCTCAAGTTATACATTTTTTCCAAAATGAAATTTTAAAATATAATATGAATATGTTGAGTTATGTACTTATTCCATTTCCAAAATATTCAAAAAATAAAATGTATGTCTTAAAAAAGTACGTATTCTTAAGATTTAATATTTTGGTTATAGGGGGGTCCATTTCTTTTGGTCTTATCCTTACCATTTTCATTCAAAGCTTTGGAGGTTGATGATAAAAATATTTCAGCAATATTTTATGACTTTTGCAGTAACAGCATTTAAGTTATCCGATAATAAGTATTTTCTTTGTATGGGGGATACAATTCCCCCTGGTCGTATCATTTTAATTTTCACCTCAATTATAAAGCATAGCAAGTAAGATACTTTGCGGAAATAGTTCTTGTGTTATGTGAAAACTCTTATTTTCTTTATATACAGTGTCGGCCAAAACTAACATAACAAAAATTACATTCTTATTAATTTGAGTATAACCTTAAATGTCAAATGTCAAAGTTTTAAGCCGCAAAACTAATTGAACAAACGTTGAGCTTAATATTCTGTGACAATCACTTTCCTTTTGACCTCTTCAGAGAATCTTTTAGGCTTATAATATATGCGTGTATATTAATAATATTGGTATTGCTGTCCAAGCTCCCAAGATACCACTTGAGAGTCTTTCTAGGCCTCCACCGACTTCCTCCCTATTGCTCTTCTGATTTACTATTTTCCATAAGTTTTAATAGTATTAAGATCATAAAACTATGTAGTATTGTTCATGATGTTTACTAGTTGCTGATGTAACCAATTTTTAATTAATATTTAGGAATATCCCAGGGCCACTATTTTATCTCTAGACTGTAAAAACATTACTTGCTGCAGAATTTTTCGCCACACCTTCTTATTCATTATATCATTAATTTTTAGTACCAATCCTAGCCTTTGTCCTGAAAAGCATCCCAAGCCAATTTCATTTCGCCTCCATGCTCTTTAGTAACCTGAGAGTAAAGAGAATGCAAAGTTGATAAAGGGGCTGCCTAACACTTTTCATTTCATCCAAATGTCACGCCTTATTAAGAGCTGTGTCAATGCCTAATAAAATTGTATATTAAAAAGAAAAGGAAAATGTAAAAATTTATATGTTTTTATTTAGAGCGGAAAATATTTTTGTAAAAAATAATATTACTCTGCTCACACCAAGACAATGTTCCAAATATGGAATTTGTTCAGTTAGTTTTGGCCGACACTATATATAGATTTCATTAATTATTTTGAAAGCCACGATATTTTAATCGTCTTTATTTTTCATGGATTTTTTAGTGAAGATACTGGAGATGTTTTCTTCTTCAATTGATGAATTTCATTTCTAAATATAGAATACACGAGAAGTGTATTGAAAGTCAGATGTCTTTCTTTACGTCATCTATGAATAACAAACCTATCTAAATAAGAAAGCGGAATATTCTGATACTTATGAAACTTGAATTAGGTAAAGATGGGGTGAATATTACGGCTAAATGTAAAACTCTCCTCTTTAATGATGTTATCGATACTAACGTGGGTATAACGTTCTTTGCAAGCAGTAATTTTGTAAAAACTTTATGATTATTCGCAGACCATATGGTCCACGAAGGCTGCTTGAAGAAATACGTGACTTATATGAATCAGTATGCAGAATCCATTCTGAATTCACTGATTTTTTTTTCATATCGGGAAACAAATTCAGATTATTACTGCTTTGACCGAGAGTGATAAGGTCGTTCCGGAGCAAAGATATAATTGTGGTAGGAGATCAATCGGGAACTACAATCAAATCGATTACAGACCGAAGTGAGGTGACAATATATTGTTGTCTACGTAACCTTAAAATTTTAGTGAAATTTATAACCCATAAGATATAAATACTTTTTCACATAATATCTGTATCGATGCAAATTTTTAGTATTTCCCCAATCCATTTTAATAATAATTGCTTCAGTCTTCACTAAGATCACTCATTTATTTGAAACATTTTAAGGCTATTATTAAAATTAACTAACATCAAAAGTCAAACATTTTAAAATCCTATTTGAAAGCTAAAACTGATTTAAAACCTAAACATTTCATAATCACCAAAACACTTAATAATTTAAATTGCTTTCTCTTTTTTATTTGTATTTAGATCTGAACCAAAAGAGTTATTATCGGATGAGCAGGTGGAAAATCTATTACTAAATCATACTGTAGATGAAAATGGCACTATTATTGTGGAAGAGCTGAAATCACCTTTACAACAGCCAATTAGTAATAAGTTTGGTTTGCCAACGCTTTTAGTTTAATTTCTGCACAAAAAAAAAATTTCTTAAATTTAATTTCAATTTATTTTTAAATTAAATTTTAAGAACACATATCATAATATTGATAAACTATGTAGCAAATAATAGTGTATCAATAACAATTTTTAAACAAAAATTCTGAACACTATTCAATTAAAAATGTTTTTATTTTTTTAAGAGTTTAATACATATTTCTTTTTCATTTTCTTTTGAAATTAAAAAGAAAAATATCTACTATTAATTCTTTAAAACAAAATTTTGTGATAATAACGTATTTTAAATGGTTTTTTAATTAACAAAATTATTTGTAGCCGTTCATTTAGATTTTAAAATTATTTGTGTTTTTGTTTTTCAGTTTTAGATTAGTTTGTAGTGGATAAAAATAAAATAGTATATTTCAAATCCGTAACCAAACAAAAATTTAAGGCTAATTGATTAAATTTCGAAATCTAAATCGACAAACATATGGTTAATTGTGACTTAAATTACATAAATTATATTATACATAAAATATGTAATTATTAATAATATAAAATAAGCAAAATTAATTAATATTAATATTAAATTTGATGGAGTTTGTTAGTGAAATTTAAACATTTTATTGAGGACAAAAAAATATTACATGTTTTTCTTAAGATATTATATTGTAGCTGGAAACCAAATAAAAAATAACAAATGAAAATAAATTATATTATTCAATTATTTAAAAAAAAAATCAAGTTTTTAATTTATTAGTTAACTTATAAAAAACTATGTATTCCTAGAAAGTAAGTAGAGTTAAAATTTTTATCAAAGATTTTCCAAATATTCGCAAAAATTTTTAAAGAACTTGGGCTTGAATGAATATACATATCTATCGAAGAGCCGGTCAGTGCAGATATAGAAAGCAGTTAACATCTATTTACGATATTCTGAGACCTTTAACGCATACATTTTTAAAGAAAATAGTATCCGGATTTGAATCAGGGCTAATTATAATCTCTGGAGGAAATCTTGTGCAAAAAGTCAAATGTGAAATGGAATTTTTAAGAATTTCCAAATTTTTTTGCAAAATTTTGGCTTACATTTTCATTTATTTTTATAAGATTCTAATACAAATGCTAAATAAAAATAGTTGAAATAGAAAATATTAGTAATAAATGGCAATTTTCTAAGAAAAAGTTGTTAGAGAATAATGTTTAGAAATTTGCAGAAATTTTATTCCATTCTACAGCATATATGTACATAATTTTATTGAATGTGTTGAATGATCCCAATATGTAGCTAAAAATAATTAAAAAATAAAAATTTTCCAAAGAAAATTTCAAACATTTCTCTCCAAATGAAAATATTAAATAAAATTTAAACAATTTGTAAGTCTTCTTAACTTTTGATTAATATATAAACAAGTTTTAATATCTAAGAAATTATTCTTAAATATTATGAACTAAAATCAATGAAACTAAATTTATATATTTATGTACAAACTTTTTTCTGTGTAAAACATATCGACTGCAATCTTTTTGTATATAATTAAGAAAAATTAGTTCCACAGTTTTTTCGAATTTTGCCGAAAAAAAGCAAACTTTATAGAACATATTTGAGCTTCCGAAACTGCATTCAGATTCATGCTTTGGGATTTTAGAACATGTAGTAAAAATAATAATTAAAAAATTTATACAACTATTATATGTTTTATTATTATTTTTTTTTTTTTTTCAAAGAAAAAAGTATAAAACGGCCAAAAACCATAAAAAATCTGAATTTTTTCAGTCGTTTATTTGTGGAATATATCGGCTTTAAATTTTCTTTATTCGATAGACAATTTTCTTCTTTAACATATCTATTAAAAATCTAAAAAAAAAAAATTAAAAATTAGTAGGAATTGTATTGGAAACAAAATTCCAATCCAATTTCAACTTAAAATGGGTTTATGGAAACGTAACGAAAAGAATTTGTTATAAGATTGATATTTCCGCTCTGAGTTACATTTTTATGTTCTTAAATGGCGCTTCGAACTGTGGTCCCAGGAAATTTGGCCCCAAAACACTAAAGGAAAAGTGGTCCCAATTATGGGGCAATTTTTCGTAATGAATCATTTCCCCAAAGTTTTTGGAAGTATAACCCCCAAAAAAATACATACAATATTACCCCAAACTTGAAATAAAAAATTGGCCCAAATATTGGGACACATTTTCATAACGAAAAAAAATTGTTTTAAATTTGTTTAACAATATAAAATATATGTACAGTCAAAAAACCGTGGGATTTTTTACTTGTGATAAAAAATGTTGTCATTTAAATATTCAATATATTTCTGTAAATATCTATAATATTACATGTTCGATTTAAGTTGGATGAAATTATAATTTTTATCAAAAAAGTGGAACCTTAAACATATTTTTACATTCGAAAAAAGTTTATTTAGCGAAGCCGGTATTCGACACACCCAGAGGAGAAAGTCCTTAAACCCTGCCGAAGGCCGGCATCACAGACAAAATTTTATTAACGAAAAAAATATTTTATAACGCCTCTTGAAAAATTAGATTTTTAAGAGTTAAGGAATATTATTTCAAAATAATATTCTTCAAATTTTATGAAATTATTGGCTTTTTAAATGAAACGAAAATATTTTTTCATTTAAAAATTATAAAATGAAATAAATTCCTTCCAAAATAAAATTATTTCCTAATTCTTTAAAAAATGAAATAAGTTCCAAAACAAAATTTAAAAGAGACTTATTTCATTATTCTATTTCTTAACAAGTGAAACAATCTCATAATAAAATTAAGGTCAAAATATTTTCCTTAATTAATTAAATATTTTTTAAAATCAAAAAAATACAATAAGAAAATTTTTCTTCGCTAATACAAGCATGGAAAGTTCTTTGACAGTCGTTATCCTTCGAAATATGAAATTTCTACCACACGTATTGTGAAATTAAATTTTCATTTGATCTTTTTAGGACAATTATTCATTCTAATTTGGTGCATATTCACCTCAAAAAATCAGGTCACAAGATGCCTCAAAAACGATGAAATTTTGTCCCAAAATTGCGTGTTGTTGTATCCCATGTAATTTTTGGGACCATTTTTCGTTTAGTGTTTTGAGACTATATTTCCTGGGACCACAATTCGCAGAGCTTTCTTAAATAACTAATGAGCTTTCTTAAATAACTAAACACATGACGATTTTACTATCGTTATTTTTGGAAATAACGATACCGAAAACGATATCATTATTTTATGGAAAAACGATATCATAATGAAAGGTACACTTTAGTCCGTAAAAACTATCGTTTTAGATTCGAAAACGATTATCACTAGTAATAATTTTTATCACCTATATTATATCGTTTCGATATCGTTATAATATCGTTTGGTTTATTGGGAACAGTCAAAAATAATTTGATAAAATCTAACGATTTTTTATTATACAAACGATAACTGACGTTTTTCCTTGATATACGCCATATGGCAACTTATTCACTTAATAAAAATAATATGGCAACATTAACATTTGTTGCTTTAATTTGTGACCAAACTTCTACCGGTATAAAAATATTTGCAATATTTTACTTTATTCGTTTAACTTTGCACTTTAATTTAAATTGTTTAACATAATGTTTACTACTTAATCACATTTAAATAAAATAATTCTTTAAAACTACAAAACAAACACTTTACTAAACAGCACGTCTTGCACTCGACTAATATTTAACCGTTATAATTTTTATCTTTATTTTGTTGTTTCTATTTCTCTTTGTTCTCAACTGCAACTGCAGCTAACTTCAGTATTGTTTATATTTTGCATTCCATAAAAAGAACAACAAAAGATAGCTGTTGGTTAGAAATTTTTTTTACTGCCTGGTCCTAGAGAATTTTTTAGTTATTTTTATTTTCTTGTAAATAAGTTTTCTTTTAATCCCTTATATATATGAAAATATGGATTCAAATATAGAAAACGCTTTAATAGAAAAGAAAATAATTTCTCCCGGTAAAATGTTTATACCATTGAAAGCAGGCACCAGGGTAAATACATTTTTGGAATTTTTGTGTAAAGAAAAAAATCAATAATTCAAGGACTTTTGTTGACTGGTTAAGGTCAAATTTCATTTTCAAACCAAAAAGCTAGATGGCACGGTTTTAGATGATAGCCGCAAACTGGGTAGACCCATGGAATTGGTGTTGGGTAAAAAATTTAAATTAGAAGTATGGGAAGCCATAGTACAAAAGATGGCCCTCAATGAGGTAGCGAAATTTACCGTTAACAAAAAGGTAATAAATTTTTTGATTTATTCAACAGGGGAAATAAATATCAATTATTTTTTTTAGTTAGTTTCACAATATCCTTTCATCTCGAAAACATTAAGAGATGTGGGCAAAAAAGTTGAAGAACGTCGACACTGCTGTGGCATGACATTACAAAATGAAGGCTTGGGCTATAAAGACTTGGATGATTTACTCTCAAATCCTTGTGATTTGGAATTTATTATTGATTTATTCTCTATAGAAATGCCAGAAGATTATAAAAAAGATACTTGGCAAATGACCGATGAAGAAAAGTTGAAAACTTCGCTCAAACTTAAAGATGAAGGTAATGAGTTTTACAAACAAAAACAATATGACAAAGCTGAGGAATGTTATCGTACGGCTGTTGGTTTATTAGAACAATTAATGTTAAAGTAAGTTTAGCTTGAAAATAAAATAATGCCTAAAATTATGAAAATTGAATTTAACTTTAGAGAAAAACCTCATGATGTGGAGTGGAACGATTTGGCTAAACTTAAAGTTCCTGTTTTATTAAACTATGCTCAATGTCGTCTTTTGTCACAAGACTATTATGCTGTCATCGAACATTGCAACGACGTTTTGCAAATAGATCCCGATAATGTTAAGGCTCTTTTTCGCAGAGCAAAAGCACATTTTGGTGCTTGGAATCCTCAAGAAGCTCGAGACGATTTTCTAAGGGCAGCTCAATTGGATCCATCATTGCAAGCAGCTGTTCATAAGGAAATTAAAGCTATCGAAAGGGTACAACATGAAAGAGATCTTGAGGATAAAAGGCGTTTGCAGGCACTTTTCTAGTGAATTTTAGTTTTTTGGGTTGACGTACAAATAATTAATATTGTGTATTTTTCATTGTTGTGACTAGTCAAATGTAATAATTTATGTTAGAAATACTTGCATATTTAAAAAAGATGTAACAATTATAGATTTTATAATAAAAAAAGTATATATAATACAAAAATATATAAGGATCAAATGTAAAATTTTCTATTTTATTTAGTTTGATATAACGCTAATGCCCGTCCGTATGTCTTAGAGTCAAGTTAGCATAAAACTTTGTGCTGTTTCTTGATAACTTGGAAGCAGCAAAATTAAGGCCCCAATAATAACTTTGACATTCTACTATTACATTACAAATCTCCCAAACCACTTTCGAATTTATTAAACTTATATTTATGTACATTCCTTCTTGAAATTTAGTTTTTATCATGGATTTTATTATATTATTTACTTTTAACAATTAATTTAGTAAGTTTTAAACTAAAAAATGTGCTAATAATAAAATAATTTAAACAATATTTTACACAAAACTTAAACTTATTAGCGACTTAAATTAGAAATCTCGTTTGATTTTTTACTTTTCAACTACAATCTTCTTAGACGCATTCCACCCGCAGACTGAGAAGATGCTGCAGCTGCGGCACCTTCTGCTTCGCCGCGCAGCTTATTGTCATCGGTACGCCAAACGAAGGGTTCCAAACGATCTTCAACATCTAGGAAATTATTTATAGCCTCCAAACTGGCTAAATTATCGTTAAGTAAAGAATTGCAACGACTGAGTTGTTGGGAAATCAAACGTACTTTATTGAATTGCTCAGCATAGGCGGCATATGACTTTTGCATATCGACAAAGGAAGCAAAAAGAGTTGTTATGGAGTTGCTTACCACCTTGGTGCGTTCTACTAAATGTGATTGTTCTTGTGCCACTTGTGTGGCACACATATTAAGATGAGTCTGCATGCGATTGCAGATGTTTAACAAATGCGGTTGTATTTGTAAACGTTCCAAACACTCGGCATCTTTAGTAAATGTTGCCGAATGTATAGAATCCCTAAGGACGGGCAAAAATTGTGGTATACTTTGTAACTGTTGTAATTCAGTTTCTATTTCTTCATTTGCATCTTTTATGCCCGGCTTAACTATGACTATACTGTGACTACCCACAGTTGATTGGGGTCGTTTGGGTTTGGCTCCTGTCTGGGGACGTCTTAAGACTAAAGAGTTGCGATGTGTTGCTGAACCAGTTAGGCTATTGGCAGATTTGCCTCTTATCTTAGGTGAATCACCTATGGGTCTATCTGTAGTATAAGAAACATAGGGAAGATCGGAGCACACACTTAAAGGTGGTGAAGAGGGGCGACTCATTTCTGAGGTGGTGGGTGATGGCATTGGATCATTGCTGTGTTTTAATTTATTTGTAGTTGTATTACTACTGCCATTAGGAGCAGTAGACTGTCTTAGCACGGTTCGTTTCTTTATGGCCCCTGTATTAGTAGCTGTTACTGCAGTTCTAGAGCCTAAAGAATGATTGGCATTATTAGCCAAGGTTGAATCAAATATTTCTCTTCCATCTGCTTCGGCTCTTTGTTGAGAATGTTCTGCACCCATGGTTATTTATTTAATTTTTAATTAAAAAACTTTGGTCTTTGATTTTTATTTACTCAGTATAGAGTTCTTATCGATTTTTTTTTTTAATTTTTGGTTTTTCAAATATCTTTTATTTTATTAGTTTTATTTTTTGTTGTGTTATTTTTTTTAATTAAATATTTATTATTTTTAATATTGTTGTTCTAATTTGTTTATTTGTTTTAAATAAAACAATAAAATAATTTTCGCTCAAATATACAGCTCATATTACCAAGTGCAATTTTTAAGGCGAATAGAGTAATCAAAACAAACTGACAAATAATTAATTAGAGAAACAGTGTGATATGAAACACTTTTAAATGGATGCCACAGTATTTTTTATGTGAAGTGTGTCAGATTTTGCTTCTTCATAAAAAAATAAACTGAAAAGTGGCAACCTCAAAAAATTTTGTATTTGAATGTTATTATTTATACATTTAAAAATTTAAATCAAAAAATTATCAAAATTTATAAAATATAAATAAAAAAAAACATCCCCTAAATTGGACAGGTGTCTGGTACTTTTTTGAAAATCGGCTGTTTTAAGGAGAGAACGTGTAAAAACTGTATTTTGGTACTTTTTTGGCACCATATGTATCTTTGAAACCAATCAACATACCGCTAAAATTTATGCCGCATTCATAACTTATCAAAAAATGAGAAATACAAATTTGCTACTTTTTATAAATTCAAACGTTTAAACGTTAAAATCGTACCTATTTTTGGTACTTTTTTCATTAAAAAATTATATTTATTGAAATATTCATATGAGTATTTTAATATGGGGATACCACTACAATTAGAAATTTATTGAAATACAGTTTTTGATACTTCGATGGGTTAAAAAAAGTACCAAAAAAGGGGTAAAGGCGGGAAATTACATCCAAACTTAATAATGAATTTTCAATTACATTAAACATAGAAACATTTTAAGAAAATGTAGATAAGAATTCAAGAGGATGGACTTTGCAATACTTTTTTCTTCTTCTCTTGGTACTTTTTTGCATTTTCTGTAATATTTAACTCAGAAACATAAAAATAAATACACAATTCCAACATCAGAAAGATTCCACAAGGGGGAACTTCGTGGTACTTTTTCGTTCTTCTAATGGTGCTTTTTGAATTTTCTATAATTATGAACCTAAAAACATGAAATTAAGGATATGTGGTTCTAAGTAAATGTGAATTCATAAGAGGGTATTTTGTGGTACATTTTTGTTTTTGAATTTCTAATATTATTGATCTTAAAACATGAAATTAAAGAAATGTGGTCCTAAATGAATGCGAATCCATATGAAGAACTTTGTGGTACTCTTTTTGTTGTTCCTATGATACTTTGTTAATTTTCTATAATTATGAACTTGGAAACATGAAATTAAGGACATGTGGTCCTAAATGAATGCGAATCCATAAGAAGGGACTTTGTGGAATATTTTCGTTCTTCTAATAGTACTTGAATGTTCTGCAATTTTCATCCTTAGAAACATAAAATTGAAGATGTAAGGTCCTAAGTGAATCAGAAACCTTAAAATGTATTTTGTGGTATTTTTCTTTATTCTAATATATTTTTTCTCAATTCTTATATTTATTTTTCGTTATTCTAAGATTAGAAACCTGAAATTAACGATATATTTTTTTTATTGTAATTTTTGGTACTTTTTTTATTTAAAATATTAAAAAGTTTTTTGTTGTAAATTCCGACATAATACCATTATTAAAAATGTTCCCACGGGAGTTAATAACACAGGTCAACAAAATCTCAAAAAAATTATATCTGGAAAAAGTCTACAATATTATTATTCCTTAGGCTTGATATAGTGTAGAAAGTCAAATGAAAATTTTCCATCACGTCACATTTTTAACCCATTGAGAACCAAAGAAAATTTGAATCCTTGAGAAGTTTTTAGGTTATAACATTTTAAAGGTAATATGTAGAGGAAATTTTTCGCACATGTTTTGTAGGCAAGACATGGGGCTACAAAAATATAGTACTAGTAAAGTCTCTAATTTCTCATACATAGCCGCTAGAAGTCGTTAAATTTGTAAAAATCAAGAATTTCTCAATTAACCCTCATAAAACCATTAAATAATGAGGGATAAGGAGTGGGTGCATGGGGGAAATTTGTATTTAATATACAAGACCGCATATTTTAAAAATGGTAAAAACTTTAAAATTCCATTGACAGAAAAGACACCAAAAGTTCGAAAAAATAAAAATCCAAGTTTTAATAACAATGCTAATAAAAAATTAGGAATAAAATATACAGTGGCCAAAAAAACTATTCGACATAAGCGATGTTATTTTAATTTTTTTAAAAATTATGAAATGTTCTCAGAATTTTTGAGTAAAAAAAAAGAGATAAAGTTTGGTAGAGCATAAAGATTTCAAATCTGCATATATTTTAAAGTTATTACAAATAAAAGATAATTTAGAAAGCCATTTATATAATGACATTGAAATTCAACGCAAAAAAAGTATTCGACATTATATTTTATGCTTCGAAAAATCAAAATAATTACGCCTTCATGGCGTATCACTGCCGGATTCTGGAGTGATACCCATACATAACATTCGTAAGTGTATTCTTATTACAAATTTATTGGAATATTTATTTATTATATTAATATATTCAATTAATTTTGGTAAATAGAAAAAGTTCTTATTGGACGGGAATACGGAGGACCGGTTCGTAGAAAACTTCTAGTGCCTACAAGTCTTAATAGGTAGTAAAACTAAACTTCTTCGTAGAACTGTGGGTCATTTGTCGTCAGTTTATTGTGTTCTATTTGATCGTACAGGTCATTATATTATAACAGGAGCTTATAATCTTATAAAAATATGGTCCGCAATGGATGGCCGATTATTGGCTGAATATTGCATGCAAGAAGACTATTAAATATTTAAACAAAAAAAGAGCTACATAATCAACTTTACCAAGGAATTTGTTTCCAAGGATCCAATATTTTGGAATTCTATTATTTTTTGTTAATTAGTTATAATTCTATATATTAGGCTCAGATACTATGTTCTTTTTTGAGCGAGAACCGAAAACCGAGCTGAACCAAGAAAATTTTTAAATAACAGTGAAACATGTTGGTGGCAGTTTCATGGTTTGGTATGTCGGTTAAATGTGGTGGGAAGTTGGAACTTATTGGATCAGCAATAGACAGTAGTAGGGAATGGTAAACAATGCTAAAAATCGATTTTCGATTTTACGATCAACTTTTTTCAAGTCGATTTTTTATTGATAAAGTCAAAAGTGTATCAAAAACAACTAAAAATTAAAAATAATAAACCTATAAAATGATTTTAAACGTTCAGGTCACAAGTAATACATGTATAAAAGTTATGTATATAAAATATAAGAGATCTGTAAACATTAAATTTATCCATCTTCTTCAGCAAAGCTTACAAAGCCTTACATTTAAATCAATCTCACTACTAAGCATGTTTCTTTGTTGTGTTATTATTAGAACATCTTTCAAGAATAGGCGTTCAAACGTTACTGATATTCTGGAGCTATTTGATTAATATTTGGATACATTTTTTATTTTTTTCTTTCAGAGGATTTAGAAGATTGTTTTGTCAAATGCCCAGCTAGGGATAATATGTAAAAATACTAAGATCTTTTTCAAATTGAATACTTACTGAGATTTTTTCCATTTTCTTAAAACATTGGCAAACTCGACTTGGGCCTTTATTAAATTTCTCTTTTAATTTAAATTTTGATATTTTTTAGTCCTTTGTAGATTGTCATAGAACTGACTAAACATAACTTTATTATTATCGATTGCAAACAACCGATTTTTTCCTCCTGAAAATCGATTTTCGACTAAAATCGAAATCGATTTACCTTTCTAAAGGATAATTTGTTGCAGAGTGCAAAAAATCAGGGAATATTATCATATTTTTGATATTGACAACACAAACCGCCTCTAATCTGTTGCATACAATTAAGACTACCATTCCACATAAAAAAATCAGGTATGTGATGAAAATCGATTTCGAGCAAAAAACGAAAAAGGTTGTGATACACATAAAATTTTCGATTTCAATTTCGTTTTATTGTAAAAACGAAATCGTTTTCATTTTCCATTTTGTTTTATGAAAATCACAATAAATTAGGTTATGATCATGGTTGTGATAAAAACGAAATTGACATGATTTTATCGTTTTCAAATCGAACAAATTTTGGTACTCGTTTTAAAATTGAATTTGATTTAAACTGTTACAAAAGAATTAGAATCATTAAGTATCATTAAAGGTATTTTCAGACGATAATATTCAATATTAAGATTTGTCAAAAAAAATTTAATATTAAAATATTTACTTATCGTCTGAATACAAATTGTTTGATTATGAAAAATTACTTATGATTTTTTTGAAGATACCAATGGTATTTTAAATTTTTTGAAATTGTTCAAAAACTTTTGATTTTCATAAACAAAAAATAAAAACAATAAAGTATTTATAAAAGAAATATTTAAATCAATATTTATTTATCATTATTAATTTCATAAAGGTAAGAATTTGAAAGATAATATTCAATATATGTATTACCGTCTGAACTACTTCAAGATTTTCTATCGAATTTTTTGCATAATGTGAAATACGTAATATCTTACTTTCAAAAAATCTTAATACTAAATATTACCGTCTGAAAGTACCTTAAGCATGTGTGTAAAAAATAAAAGTTATATTGTAGAAAGAAAAATAAAATAAATAATACCTTTTAAAGAATATATATTGAGGCAGAGGTTAAGAAATGTATAGAGATTCTGTAAATCCTAAACTTTTTTATTCTGTTGCGTTAAAACACTGAATTTTAAGTTTAAAACTTTAAATATATTTTGTAATTTGTGATGGAACTTGTGTTGAAGCGATGTACCTTATTGTTTAAAAACCTATCAGACACTCGAATTAAACTGTAACTTCACATATGGGTTTTACAATTTAACTTTTAAGGTTTCTGGATATATCTACCGCAAAGGAAAAAACTGATTTTGAATATTCAAAATAATCATTGTGCTAACCCAATTTCAAATCACCAGCAAAAATTTAAAACCAATGCAAAGTCCAAACTACATCTGCTAAAAAGCGTTCCTATTAAAATAATGCATTAATTTTCATTTTTGTAGGATTAATTAATTAATGGCAAAAAAAATAAATTTATTATTCCTCCATAGTGTTATTTTTATGGGAAATTTTTTTTTTATTTTTTTTTTTTCAGAAGCAAGAAATATCTCCTTTGTGGCAGCTTCACGCAAAATCTATAAAACTTAACTTTTGATAATTTTTTATTAAAAAATTAACATAAAAACATTAAAATGAAATTAATTTAATCAAAAATGGAAAATGAAAACGATCGAAATTCATCACAACCTAATCGATTTAAGAATTTACTTTTGAAATCGATCGAATTTCATCACATACCTGAATGTAATTATCGGTCGTAATTTTAATTTTTTTTATGTCATAAGTGGGTTCTTAAAATAAGCTGTGAGATAAAAATATTGGATTTTTTGTTTTCATATCTTTAATTAGCTTAAAGGTAAACTTTAACACTAAATAATGATTCTATATAAAACTAGAAATCTTCTTCTTTCTAATGATACCAAATTTTATTTTTAATTCCTATAATTGTATACTGCATAATTTAGGCTATCACAGCTGAGCCACTGTATATTAGTGTGTAGCAAAATCTCAAGAGTCTTGTAATATGTTATTCACTTTAAAAGGAAGAGGAATAACGACACATGCCTTCAAGATTATCACACGTTACGCTGTAGAGTACATACATACATACATACATACATACATACATACATACATACATACATACATACATACATACATACATACATACATACATACATACATACATACATACATACATACATACATACATACATACATACATACATACATACATACATACATACATACATACATACATACATACATACATACATACATACATACATACATACATACATACATACATACATACATACATACATCCATACATTAATACATACATACATTTCTCTCTCTCCGGAGTCAGTAACAACTTTAGCGTGTTCATCATAAATCGTCGATGGTTATATGAATTATTTGTTCATCCATATTATGGACGCATTCACTCAATATTTTTGTATAATAAAAATTCAACATTAATCTCAAGCCAAGAAGCTACTATAGGAAATTACATATACAGCGAAAGCTTCCATAGGCGGTGATTTTGTCCGTTATCAGGAGATGTCCGTCTATGGGATATGGTTCATCATATTTTTTAATAAGAGGTAATTCAGTAGCATAGGTACTGGTATGTTTTTATTTCAGCATCCAAGATTGATTGTAATGAATTAGCTTATAGTTAAACATATTCTTATTCATACATATTAAAATGCAAAAGACCATAACGTGATGTAAAAATCATATTTCAAATTAATTAATTATTTGATTTATTTAACATTTTGATTAAATATATTTATGAATAATCGATTAATTTTGATTTCATTTGTTCAAAATTATGATTAATCAATTCGTTTTTTTTTTTATGTTTTTAATGTTCATTAAAATATAAAAAAATGCATGCAAAGTCGTTTGAAAACATAAAATGTCGGTCGTTTAATCACCAAATAACATATATTATATATTTAGCATTTTTTGTTTCATTTGTTTAATTGTAAACTAAATTTCAGAACATTGAATAATATTATTCAAATTTGATTTATCAAAATAAAAAATAATTAATCAGAATTTTTTTATTAATTAGAATTAATAAAAAAAATTTTGATCGATTAACTGATTAATATGTGTATTGATTAAATAAAGTATTGTATAACCGATTTATCGCACATCCATAGTATGGACAAAAGTCAAATTATCGTAACATTATTTTCAAAAACAGTCATAAATTTTGTTCCATTTAAGAAAAATTTTATTTGAAAAGTGTTTTTGTCTATTTATCTAGTATTGCATCATTAAGGTAAATTTTAAAGCAAAAAAAAAAAAAAAAAAAAATATCATGTGGACTTTTTTTTTGAACCATGTTTCCTATTGATGGTCGAATTCCCCTGATACTATTTAATGACGTTGAAAACAGTATGACAGCGGACATTTAATTCTTTGACCAATTATTTGTAGGACCAATTTGTTTTTTTTTTTTTTTTGAAAATTTTTAATAATTTATAGCACGAACATCATTTTCGTTACTCATTTTGGTCAAACTCACAACAAATCAACAGGTTGACTTCAAGAATAATAATTGACATATTTTAAAATTTTAAAAATTGCTTCGGAAAAAAGTTATGAAGCAAACGTGTTTTAATATGAACTAAGTACATACTTACCCAATTCACAAAGTATATTATTTGAGTTATTGTGTTATATGTTATTTAATATTATGTTCAGACACATATGTTTTTTACTACACAATTTTTAAGTTAAAATAAGAACTTTCTATATGATATTATGAAAACAGCAATTAAAAATGAGGCTAATGAATTCAGTTTCAGAAAAGAACAAATGAGAATGAGATATTCTAATTCAAATCATTTTAATTCAGAAAGGAACATATTAAAATAATATTTCTCTTTTAATTTCAGAATATAACAATTGAAATTTACATTTTTTACATAAATTTCAGAATTGATAGAATTGAGAAAAGATTAATTGAAAATTAGGTTTTCCATTTATATTTTTGAAAATAACAATTTAAATTTGAATTTTTTATTTTAATTTTAATAACGTTTTCCAGAAGAATTTGATAGAATTTCTAAATTTTATTTGCTTAAAGGTAATATAAATTAAGTTGACCTAACATTATGTTATCATATAAATCACTCTTATTCAATGTTCTAAGTTTTAATGAATTTTTCTCAATTTCAATTGTTCTTTTTTAAATTTTAAAATAAAAAACTGAATTTCATTTGTGCTCTTCTGAATTTAAAATGTAAAATTTAATTATAAATTGATCTTGTCTAAATTTAAAATATTAAAACTTATTTTAAATTGTTCTTTTCTAAATTTGATATAAAAAACTTATTTTCAAATGTTCTTTTCTGAATGCAAAATAAATAACTTAATTTTCAATTGATATTTTCCAAATTTTGTATAGAAATTGTAATTTCAATTAATCTTTTCTGAAATATTAATGAAATATAGAAATTTTAACAGTTCTTTTCTAAAATTTAAATGAAAAATCTCATTTTCAATTGTTATTTTTAAAAATTTTAATGAAAAATCTAATTTTCCAATGATCTTTTCTAAAATTTAAATAAAAAATCTTATTTTCAATTGATTTTTTAAAAAATACCGTTAAAAGTGGTGTAGTTTTTTAAGAAACACAATAAGTTTAAGCATCACTGTTCACATATAATTTTATTATGTGTATCCTTTTGGCCTGTTTTTCGTTTGCCAAAATATTTTCACAAATTGTTGATTTAAATAAAAATTTTACTTAAACACAAATACTTTCTAATTCCAAAAATAAAATTTTTAAAGAAATAATAAATGTGAACAAATATAAATTTAATTTATTTATTTCAAAAAATATTTTACAAAATAAATTTATAAAATATTATAATTAAGCGCAAGGTATCTAAGATAAATTTAATTTATAATTTTTTGTTTGTAAACTTTTCGGCAATTTTTACAAATCCATTTTTAAAAAAAATGTCTATGTACTAAAAACACTAAAAATGTCTTCCCTGTATGAAAATTTAGATGTTTTTATTGTGTTAAATAATTAAATAACTCAAATCGAGATGTTTTCTGGCTTTGAAATACATATATGAAAAAACAAGTCAATTTGTTTTTTGGAATAAACATCTGTATTCTGCATTTTTCAATATTATATTCATATAAATATAATATAAAATATAATATAAAATTTAATATGTAGAATTTGATCCCCTATTATGAAAATATTATTTTGAAGAACAATTTTTAAATAAGAAATTAAACAAAATGTTTGGATCATTTTGATCTATCTAACAGGAAAAGCTTAACCCGCTAACTTTAGGAAAAATCTTTAGTACTTGGCTCGTTCATCAGATATAGTAAAAACGCAATGAATTAAAATATACATATCAGTAGAAGTAAAATATAAGTTTCTAAAGTTTAATTTTTGGAGGTTCATAATTAGCATTTTTATACGATAAGATTAGAAACAAATCTTAAAGAACTTATTAAAATTTTTTGGACGCGTACGGAAAAATTGGTTTTTTTCATCAGCCGTAGGTATTCTTAAAAATTTGCACTGACAACACTGCTCCAGCTTGAAATTTTACATGTGTAGGGAGATCTGTGTCAAGATCATATATACGTTTTTAATAATTTTAAAAATATAAATAATGTTCAAACAAAAAGTCTTCTGTTTTGACACATTAGAAGTACAAAAAAACGTTACTCATTTACCTCCCTAATTCACTTAAAATCGTAAATATTTCCGATTGCAAAGATTAAGGTATCAATTAAAAGCTCTTACTTGCGCATTTATAAAAATAAATAAAAAAAGTATAAAAACTTTATAAAAACAACTTTTTTAAATATTTTGTAATTTTTAGTGCAAAAAAATAATTTTTTTGTGGAAATAATGTTTTCTTAATAGCCGGCCTTCGGCCGGGCGGAAAGACTTTTAACTCTGTGGTATGTCCAAAAGCGGCTTCGCTAACGTAATTCTTCCTTTTTACTCAACTTTTTTTATAAAAATTATTTTTTTAATGCGAGTTTCTTAGGGAAATTCGATTTTCAAAGCCCTTTAACTTCCAAAATATTTAATTGCGCTGAAAAATTTGTACATCATTATTTTCACCGATAAAAGTACTTTCAATGGCGAAAAAAATCAAATAAATTGGAGCTGAGTTAGGGAGGTCTATTTATGCCAAAAATACAAAAATGTATGATCTTTTAGGAAATACTTATAAATAATGTTTAAACAAAAGGTCTTCGGATCCCCCTACATCTAATGGGACTTGGAACCACATTTGTGAACCAATGTTCAGCCGGCTAACAGCCGCTTTTGAGCCGCCGCCTACAATTTTTAGCAAAGCCGCCGCCGCCGCCGTTAAAATAGTTCGGCGCAGGTCTCTGTACACCAAGTGCCACAATTTATTCATACATCACATCAAAATTCATTTATTTATATTACACTTTTGGCGCTAAAAATTATTAATACACATCTCAAACCAAGCAGGCGCCTCAATTTTTCTATTATCGAATAATTTTTCTGAAGATACGAATTAAAAAATATGTCGCTAACAATAGATGTTTTACAAACTATACAAAATGGAAATGTGGAGGCTAAAGCGAATGGAATGAAAGCCTCTTTAAATGGTACATCTAATGAAGTTGAAAATAAGGATGAACAACAATACTTAGACCTAATAGAAAAGATTATTAATACAGGTTTGTAAGACGGAAATGTAAATGCATACACTAAGATGACAATTATATTTGTTTAGGTGTTGATCGTGGTGATCGTACTGGTGTGGGCACTGTATCAATTTTTGGTGCCCAAATGCGTTTTGATATGCGCAATTCATTTCCTTTGTTAACCACAAAACGAGTATTTTGGCGGGCAGTAGCTGAAGAGCTTTTGTGGTTTGTACATGGTTGTACCGATGCGAAGATATTGCAAGAAAAAAATATACACATTTGGGATGGTAATAGTGATCGTAAATTCTTGGATAAATTAGGTTTTACCGAACGAGAAGAAGGAGATTTGGGTCCGGTGTATGGTTTTCAATGGCGTCATTTTGGTGCCAAATATCGTACATGTCATGATGACTACACCAATGAGGGTGTCGATCAATTGAAAGAGGTCATTAATACCATACGCACTAATCCAAATGATAGACGCATAATTATGTCAGCTTGGAATCCTATTGATATACCACAAATGGCTTTGCCACCATGTCATTGTTTGGCACAATTCTATGTTGCTAATGGTGAATTATCTTGTCAGCTGTATCAACGTAGCGCTGATATGGGTCTTGGTGTACCATTTAATATAGCTTCTTATGCGCTACTAACCTATATGATTGCTCATATTACTGGTCTAACACCAGGAGATTTTATCCATACCACTGGTGATACTCATGTTTATAAGAATCATATTGAACCTTTAAAAGAACAGCTAACGCGTAAACCACGCCCCTTCCCTAAATTGATTATAAAGAGAAAAGTCGAAGATATAGAAGATTTCAAATTTGAAGATTTTGAAATAGTCGATTATAAACCTTATCCAAAGATTGAAATGCAAATGGCGGTTTAAAACAAGTGTATCAAGATTAACAAAATCGAATTTTTATTTTAACATATTTGGACATAAGTATTATTTTATATATGTACGTGTATATTTTGTTTCAAAATTTGGTGTAGGGCATTGAAAAATGGGCAGATTTGTTATAGAAATTTTATGTTGAGCATAAAATGTATGCATGTTCTTCGTATGATAAAATCTCAAATTATTTATTATATTACTTATTTTTTTTAACCATGGCTTAAATATACATACATATATTTTTTTATATAAATTTTTTTTTTTTTTTTTCGAAATATTAAATATGCACAATAAATAAGAAAATTTGAACATACATATTAGAAAATCTGTTTAATTTATACTTATTAAAATAAATTAAAAATAAAGTAAACCTTTACATCTTTTTTTTTTTTTTTTTTGGAACATTTTTAATTTAAATTTACATCTTTTTTTATCAAAATTATAAATTTTTTTAATCAAAAATTTAAAGAAAAAAATATAATTTTCAAAAAAAAAAAAAAAAAAATCGATTTTTTTACTAAAATTTCGACTTTTTATCCAGTCCAATTTTTCACTGATTTAAATTTTTTTTATTTTACCACAAATCCCTTTGGGACGACCCCAAAATTAAAAGTATTGATGTTAAAAAAGTATGTCTTTTAATAAAGTGTGGATCAAAAATAGATATAAATTCAAAATAATAGAAGAAAAAATTCAAAAACAGAATTTGTGTCTTAAATATTCAAGATAGTTTTGCTGTTCATTTAAATGAATATATACTTTTTAAAAAGTATAATTTCTTGTCTTTCTAATGCAGTTTAAAAAATTTAATTTGGTCAGTTGGTATTCTAGATATAAAATTTTAAAACCGCGAAGTCCGAAAAAGCGGTTCTTCGGATATAGCTCCCGATTTTAAAGGTATATTTAAAATTCTAAAAATGGTATAATAATCTACTGACCATTATCTATAAACTACACTACTTTATATTCAAATATTTTTATTGTTGTAAAAAAAAAAAAATATTTTAAAAATCCCTCAGGTGCAAAATTGAGTACATGCGAGTTGTTTTCGTTTTGTCGGATTTTTTCGTAGAGCTTGATGCTTTTATTTTTAAATTATAAATTATTTTATTAAATACTAAACATAAAATAAATAAAAGAAAACATTTTTGGATTTGCTCTACTACTTTTATTTTAATGCAACGACAAGTGTAGGGAATGGTAAACAATGCCAAAAATCGATTTTCGATTTTACGATCAACTTTTTTCATTTCGATTTTCAAAACCGATTGATCGGTCCCCAAAATCGATTTTATTTTAAAGTCGATTTTTTATTGATAAATTCAAAGTGTATCAAAAACAACTAAAAATTAAAAAATAAACATATAAAATGATTTCAAATATTCAGGTCACAAGTAATACATGTATAAAAGCTATGTATATAAAATATAAGAAATCTGTGATTATTTAATTTATCCATCAAACCAATCTTCTCCAGTAAGACTTTGTAAAAAAGTCTTACATTTAAATCAATATTCACTACTAAGCTTGTTCTTTGTTGGGTTATTATAAGGCCATCCTTCAAGAATATACATACGTTCATACGGTACTGATATTCTCGAGATATTTCATTAGTACTTGGATAAATTGTTTATTTATTTTTTGTCCTTCAGAGGATTTAGACGATTGTTTTGCCAAATGCCCAGCTAGGGATGATATTGCGAATTTAATATTGGGATTTTTAATTCTCTATTTTCTTAAAACATTGGAAATTTTAATTTAAATTTCATTTTTACTCCTTAAATGTTCACCGCCAAATGATGTTAAAAAAGCAGACATCAAACGAGATTAAAGCCAAATGATTTTTTGTCTGCACGCAATTCAAACATTTTTCCGATGTCGTAGAGACATTTACCGAATTTAAATTTTGATATTTTTTAGTCTTTTGTAGATCGCCATAGATCTGATTTAACATAACTTTATTATTACCAACAAAAAAATAGTTAATTTATAAGATTTTTATAATTGTACATATTTTTTAAATTTTTGAAACAAAATCGATTTTTGAAACTAAATAATCGATTTCAGTATAAAATCGTTGACATAAAATCGATTGCAAAAAACTGATTTTTTCCCCCTGAAAATCGATTTTCGATTAAAATCGAAATCGATTTACCATTCCCTAGACAAGTGCACAAATTACAAGCACATACTCATTTGTTCTACCTACTGTACGTTCCGTTTACATTTACGTTAGAGTAATGGGACCTTTACACATACATATAAAGATTGTTTTTTTACTGAAAATTTTCTTTATTCTAAAAATTAATTACACGTTCTTCTTTAATTGATTCCGTTAAAGAAACTATTATATTTTCAGGATAACCTCTAATCACTTCCATACTATCACCAGGTTTCTCCACACTTGCAGTTGCATTTTTTCTGCCACTTTCGTGTAATTTCTTTAAACGACTTTCTTCCCATTCCTTGCGATGAGCAATTTTACGATGTTTATGCATATTGGCATTTGATATAAACGTTCGAGGACAATGAGGACATGTATATAAGGCTTCCCCCGTATGAGTACTCAAGTGTTCTTTCAGTTCCAGAGGACGTCTAAAGGCCTTGTCGCATAAGTGGCAAGCATGTTTACGCTGCATAGTGTGCGTATACTTGATATGCATACGATGAGCATTGAGATTGGGTGAAACTCTTGAACAATACGGACATATTTGTTCCTGCAGATTTTCTTCAAGGTGTCTCATTTTCATGTGTTGTTTCAGGCCATATTTATTGGTTAGTTTAACACCACATATATCACAGGTTTCAAAAGAAGGCGGAGCTCCAGCATGTTCGTCCATATGACGTAAAAACGAATAACTGTGCAAAAATGTTTTGCCACATATATCACATACTTTGGCATATTTCTTAGCATGTGTTGAATGTTCGTGTTGTCGTCTCAAATATTCAGAGGCAAATTTTTTATCACAATGTGTGCAGTTGAAATTTCTTTCACTTTCTGGTACGTGTGTTAATTTATGCCGTTCGAAGATGTGTAGTTTGAAATAGGACTTGCCACATTCATTACAATTATAGGTACGTTCTCGCAGTTTGTGAGTCTCCACATGCATTTCCAAGCCACGACGGGTAGCAAAAGTTTTTGTACACGTTTGACACTTGAAGAAATTGGGATCTGTGTGTACTTGTAAGTGATCGACTAGTAAACATCGTTTGAAGTACTTTTTACCACAGCACATGGCATAGCCCTGTATATTATGTTCATTACGATAGTGCATTTTAAGAGTGCGAAAATCATCTAGTGGCACGAAACAAATGCAACATTCAAGTTTATGTTCGCTTTCTTTAAAAAAATCTTCAAATTGATCGATTTTTTCATTGATTACATCCTTTTGCTTCACTGTTTTACTATGTTTCAATATTTTCTGCTTCCTTTTTGGACTAAGCATAATTTTGGGTTTGCGTTTTGTCTTCAGGGTCTTAAGTTTTTGTACTCTACTTTTAAGTGGCTTGTCTTCTTCACTCTCCCAGTCTCTACAATCATCACCAAAATATTCCATATCTTCGATATCTAATTTATTGAATCTTAAAGCGTCATCATTGAATTCGTTACAATTTTCCTCTTGAACATTAACAACTCCAGTATTTAGACCATTTTCACTTTTTAAATCGTTAATTTTTGAGTTTTTCTTCAATTTTTCCTGTTTTCTAGGTCTGCCCCTACGTCTTTCTGTAGAGAGTGCAGTTGGTATCGTAGGACTTAATACCTTATTTTCAATGTCATACTTTATTACAATTCCACCTTCTTCCTCTCTACAATTTGACTCAATTTGATCCGTAGGTGTCTGGATCTGTTGATAATGTTTATGTACTGATTCCACTTTACAGTAAAAATTATGAAATTCTGATATTTCTTGCCAACACTGATTACAAATCCATCGAACATCATTCTTATTTATCGAGGATATAGGCTTTACATACCACCACCATAAATGTTTTTCAATTATTCGTTGCATGTTTCCTTCAATCCATTCGTTGGATAATGTGCTTATACGAGAAAAGATGTCACAATTTGTTTCTAAACAAATTATGCAATTATCCATTATATTAATTTTATTAAGCACAATATTATAAAAATTTCTTATTTATATTTTTATTCCTGTAGAAAAACGTAAACAAAAGTTTATTATTGCCAGATTGTGTTTTCTACATTTGAACAGTAATCGAGATTTTGTTATAATATGGTAAAAAATATATTCAAAACTCTAAAGCTGCCAGGCCTTGCGTTTTGTTGAAAATATTCGATAAATCCAAATCGATTTCTGAGAAATTTGCGTACAATATTGTATATAAAATAGAATTCTCTAAATGGACTTTTTGTTGAAAATATTCGAAAAGTCCAAATCAATTTCCGAGAAATTTGCTTTGTTTAAAGAGAATAGTTTCTTTTGGCATAAATCAAGATCTTTGGCACAGTTGATTTTTAAAAAATTTTGATAGTGATTCTATAGTACTTTTAATTGTGATTATAGTGCAATAAAAAATTTTGTCCGCTCTTGTTCGGTTAACGAGTTATAGGTCTTCAAAGTTTCAATATATTTTCCTGAATATCTTTATTAATAATTGCCGGATCTTAATTATATTGATGTCTTTTAAAAGCACTTATAAATTCCTTTTCAATGATATATAACACTACCATATGAATTAATTACTTGGGAACATTTGACATTTTGTATAAAAATGGCGGAACTTAAAAAAATTTTTGATATTCGAAAAAAGCTTATTTAGCGAAGCCGCTATTCGACATACCCAGAGGAGAAAGTCCTTAAGCCCGGCCGCAGGGCGGCTACACAGAAAAACCTTTATTAAGGCGGAAAAAAATATAATAATTTCAAGTGTGCCGAAGATCTTGATGAGTGCCAAATTTTTTTTTTTTTAATTTTATTTTTACATTTTTTTTATAAATTTCAATTAAATTGCGTACAATATTGTATATAAAATAGGATTCTCTAAATCGACTTTTTGTTGAAAATATTCAAAAAATCCAAATCGACTTCCGAGAAATTTGCTTTGTTTAAAGAGAATAGTTTCTTTTAAATTTTTATTTAAGCATAAGTTAAGCACAATCGCTAAACATTTTTAAATGAGTTTTATGTTTCACATAAATTTTTTTTTTAATTTTATTTTTAAATTTTTTTATAATTTCCAATTAAAACACAATGCTTGTTTAGTATCATGATAAAATTACAGATTATTATTATTATTATTATTATTATTATTATTATTATTTATTCTATTATGGTTTTGTATATAGTTTTTAAAATAAACTATTATTAATCTTCATTGTTTATTGGTATTATCGGTTTCCATTCATTCGGATTAACAAAAATATCCGATACTGTACCACGAAGTGTAAATATACCACGGTTTAAAGGTACTGGTTTAGGCTTCTTATCTGCGTTAGCTATCCATTTTTCCCAAGCTTCGGCAGACATTTGACGACGTTGTTCCTCTAGTTCACGACGACGTTGTTCCTCTTGACGTTTCAACATACGGCGACGTTCCTCTTCCAAACGTTTTTTCCTTTCCCATTCTTCCAAACGAGCTTGGGCTTCTTCGGCTGAGAGCTGACGTATTCGACTTTCGAAACTGGGAACAGTTTTAACAGAAGAATTAGGTATGGATTGTTGACTTATAGAAGATTGAGACTTTTTCTCCAGCCATTTTTCATATTTTTCTTTAGCTAACCTTTTACGTTCTTCAATTTCACGTTGTTTCAACTCTTCAGCTTTTTTACGTCTCATCGCCTCATCGGATAATAATTTTCTGAATAGTGATATTAATGAATTAGAAGTAAAATAAAATATTAATTTATAAGTTTTGTAAGTACCTTTTAGCAGACAACCATGTTTCATAAGCAAGATCTGGCCTTAGCACCTTTTTATCAACTTCACAATGTTTACGATATGAAAAAGTATAGTCTCTAGTTGTAGGATAATTTTCTTCTGATTTTAAGTCCAATGGGGGGACAATATCGCTTTGAGTTTCTGATATTGTTGAACTGTTGACATTATCCAAACTTGACACATCTGTTACAGGCAAATTATTTTCTATAAATGCTGCAGAATTTACAAATCTAAAGGAACCAACATATTTATTATATATATCTTAGGCACTATGTTTTTACACTTTACCTTACACTATTTGTTTTGGAAGTATCGTAACTACGCGAGCTTAAGTTAAAATACGTTCCACTACCATTAATAGAAGAGGCTAAACTTCTGGCCGAATGACGTATTTCTGTGTCATTTCCTATATCGCCAATTCTAGAAGTATACCATGCCATTTTAATTGGTTATCTGTGTATATTTGAAAAGTCCACAAAATTATAGAAAATATGTTGTTTTTTATTGAAAATATTTAGGAATTGTATTTTTTTAAGAATTTTGATTTTAAAGAAATAGATTCTTTTTGTTTCGTTTAGATTTCAAAAATATCATAAATGACAAACATTTCCAATCCCCATTAATTCTAAACCATTTTTTTTTCAAATACATTCAAATTATTTCCATACCAAAAAGTACGAATTAAAAATCTTTTTTTTTAACTTGAGATTATAGTTAAGTGGATTAGTTGAATTGTAAATGTTTATTGAGTACAAAAATTAAAGTTTTTATGTTTATGCCTTTTAAAATTACCTTTTGTCCTTACAAATATCCCAAATCTAGTGATTTTATTTTCAAAAATTTAACACTGTTATATTTGATACCACTTCACTTCCCGGTTCCGTTTCCATAATTGAAATTTCTTCATACGAAGTTGCATTTTGCGCTGCAGCCAACGATTTTATAAACTTTTTACCAGCTAATGCTTTTGCTTCTTTTTTCAGTCTTCCCTCTTCCCATTCCTTTCGATGTGTGAGTTTACGGTGTTTATGCATATTGGCACTGGATATAAAAGTACGTGGACAGTGAGGGCAAGTGTATAGGGGTTCACCAGTATGAGTGCTTAAATGTTCTTTCAATTCTAATGGTCTACGGAATTTCTTATCACACATATGACACGCATGTTTGCGTTCCAATGTATGTGTGTATTTGACGTGATGTCGATGGGCATTCAAGTTGGGTGACACTTTCGAACAGTAAGGACATATTTGTTCCTGTTGATTTTCTTCTGTATGCATCATTTTTATGTGACGATTTAAACGATATTTGTTTGTCAATTCGGCACCACATATTTCACACTTGACTTTAGCTGGTGGCTCTCCATTATGTTCGGCCATATGACGAATAAATGAAAAAGAATCACGCAATAATTTGCCGCAGATATCACAAATTTTGGCGTACTTTTTCGAGTGTGTTAAAGTCAGATGTTGTTTGCGCAAATAATCTGAGGCGAACTTCTTATCACACAAATTACACTGGAAATTTCTTTCTTCCTCAGGTACGTGCGTCAGTACATGCCGCTCAAAGACAGGTTTCTTCAAAAAAGATTTGTCACATTTATCACATGTAAACAAAGTTTCTCGTGTTTCATTTAGTTGATGCGTTTCCATGTGTTTTTCGTAGCTGCGTCTTGTAGAAAGTGCCTTCTCGCATTGTAAGCATTTAAAGTAATTAGGATCTTTGTGTACATTGAGATGGTCCACCAGTACACCACGTTTGTAAAATTTTTTATTACAACACATGGCGTAACCCAAAGTATTGTGTTCTTTGCGAAAATGGTTTTTCAGATTATTAAAATTGCCTAGGGATACATTGCAAATACTACATGCCAATACAAATTGGGTATCAGCAATAAATTCGTCATTCTTCTTCATGATTTGAGATGTATTTGTATCCTTTATGACCTTAGGTTTCTTTTCTTTTTTAGTTTTGTATTTTTTCCTTAATTTGGTTACAGTTTTTGATTTTGGTTGACGTTTGCGTGCAGTTTTTTTATTTAAAAATACATTTAGTTTATCATCCTCCAGATCGTTATCATCAATCTCTTGGTGATTATCTTCAACTGTGTTATCTAAGCTATCATCATTATCATTAAAGAAACAATTTTCCCAATCTATTGAGGCAACTTCATCGGCTACCAACATATTAGTTACGTCCAGCTCAGATTTGGCTATTTCAGAAATATCTTGTAACTCATTTTCACTTTTAACCTCTACTAAAGGCAATTCCTCTATTTGTATGCTTTTAGGTGGGTCCGGAATTTTCCTTTTTCGTCCCCTTTTGGGTTTCTCTAATTGCATTAGATTTTCTGTAAGTATCGACTCTTGATCAAAGTTTTGTTGTTCCACTTTAATATTCACGGCCGCTGCTGAGACCTCTTCTTTATCACTTTTTATAGAGGTTATAAGCAGTTTATCATATAGTTTATTTTCCTTTTCTACTTTAAGATAAAAATTGTGAAACGTTGACAATTCTTGCCAGCATTGACGACATATCCATTGCTCTACTTCCTCATTGGATGGTGGCCTCAAGTACCACCACCATAAATGTTTCTCTATAATACGTTGTATATTCCATTCTTTCCACTCACTTGAAACGGTTTTGATGCGTGAAAATACATCGTCATTTGATTTACAACAAACTATACAATTATCCATCGTTGTGTTGAGTTTATTTTTACAATTATTTTATAAAATTTAATAAATAATGAACTAAGCACAACAAAAATAAAATTTGTAAACAAATGAATTAAAATTCAGAGTTGCCAGACGAGGATTGTTCGTTAATAGAAGAGCTTAACCCTTATGTCAACACTTAGAAAATAAGATGTCCGTATAAGAATAATAATCATTAATTATTAAATTTGCTAACGTTAAAGGCTCCATTACTCTACCGTAAATGTAAATGTAGCGTATCAGCTGACACGTTTTGCTTATGAGAGTTATGTGTGTTTGTGTACTCAAAAACGTAAATATTACGTAGCAACCTAATCAAATTAGGTCGCTCTACGCTTTTACGTGACAGCTGTAACAACAGTGTTGACAGCTTTTTATTTCATTATACTAAATCTGCGTGAAAAATCGATATAATAAGTTTATCAACTGAACAATTTGTTTTGCTGTTTTCTTCGGAAAAAACTTGTTAAAATAATTTAAATAAAGTGCGGAGTTTAATCAATAAATTAAAATTTGAAAATTTTGCAATAAAAGCACAAATTTGGTTTTGTATACAAGTCGCTAAAACACAAACCAATAAATCTAGCGATTTTTAAACTGAATTTGATTTACTGAAAAAATTTGTAATTTACATCACTGATGTTGATGTGAACAAAACAACAACAAAGTACTGGCTACATTTACGTTTTTTGAGTAAGCACTCACTTACGTTTCCAGTTACATTTACGTTTTTACATTTACATTTACGGTAGAGTAATGGAGCCTTAACACTTACAGCCGTATTCAAAAAAATTAATGTAGGTTACATAAAGAGTTTCTAACTTCCTCTTACGGAAATTTACATACACAAAATTAGTAATTTGTTATCAAGCTTACGTTAGAATTTATATCCTCTATTATGAAAATAATATTATTCTGTAGAGCAATTTTTAAACAAGATTAACCCGCTAACTTTAGGAAAAAATTTTAGAAATAGTAAAAACGCAATGAATTAAAATATATATATCAGTGGACATAGTAAAATATAATTTTCTAAAGTTTAATTTTTGGAGGTTTATAATTAGCATTAAACTCAGAATATAAAGAAATCGGAAGCTGTGAAAATGGTAGTATTTTTTAAAGAATTTAGTTTGAATATAATCTATAATTTTACAGCCGTATTCAAAAAAACTTAACACAGCTTTACCAACCATTTATAATCAAAATTACTTAAAGTTGTATTCAAAAACATTGATTTGCTTACTATACCATTGGTAAAGCCTTGTAAACTTTAAAAATTTTAATAATGGATCGACCCTACTTTAAAACCATATTTTAAGATTATTTCCGTTACATTTTTCAAGAAAAATAAAAATAATGATAAATTTTTAGATTCATTTCAACAAAATCAACGTATTCAAAATGTCCGAATGTTAAAATCTGTGATAAAGTAAAAAATGTTTCAAAATATCAGAATATCCAATATTATATGTGTAGAGAGAAGAGCTGTGTCAAGATCATATTTCTATTTCTATTTTGACACTTTAGAAGTACAAAAATACAAAAATGTATGTTATAAATCTTTTAGGAAATAAAAAATAATGTTCAAACAAACGGTCTTCGGATCCCCTTACATCTAAGGGGACTTGGAACCACATTTGTGAATCAATGAACTCTATAAGACGATGCGAAAACTAGGAAATAAAAAGTTGTTATGTTCACCTCTCAGCCGGCTAACAGCCGACTTTGAGCCGCCGCTGACAATTTTTAGCAAAGCCGTCGCCGCCGTTAAAATCTTTCGGCGCAGGTCTCTGATTGAAACCAACACCATAGATTATAATCTATGACCAACACTATGGACACTTGTGTTGTTTGTTTATCAACTAATGTAGATATATTTTCGCGTATAAATTTTTACTCCTGTGAATTTCAAGAATGCAACATTCAGCGCATTATAAAAAAACATTTGTGGTGGTGGTATTTAAAGGAAGCGCCTGCTGAGACTTTGCCATGGATTTGTCGACAATGTTGGCAGGAATTGTCTTCTTTTCATACATTTTATCTAAAGGTAAAAGAAGTTCATAAACAGTATGATCTCCTGAAGTGGCCAATTTTAAAAGGTAGATCAGTAAAAGAGGAATTCAATGGTATCGACAGCAAATTTGAAACGTTAAATGAAGATCTGGTGCCTATAGTAAAATTCAAAAGAGCAGGAAAATATAGTCCATGTTCAGGTATTAATGAAAATATAGAAGTAAAGGAACTGCCGGCTATAGTAATTAAAGATGAAAAACGGAGTAATAAAGAGATTATACAACAGGAACAGAATTATGAAATAGAAGAGAAAGAAATTAGTGATTTTGAAGTGGAGGATAACATTTGGGAACCTTTTGTTAATGGCTCACAAATTGGAGATAATACTTATGACAATAAAAAGTCTATAAAGGTAAGAAGACAAAAATCTAAAAAAGTAATAGTTAAATTAAGAAAATCAATTAAAACTGCAAAAACTCCCAAGAATAAAACAACACAAAGTACTAAAACGATTGATACTTTGGCTAAATTAGAAATAACCCGAAAAAATGATGAGTATTTGGCCCAGAGTGAGTTTAAACTATGTTGTCATATTTGTAATGAATCCTTAAAGGATTTTTTAAAACTTAAAACTCACTATCGCCTAGAACATAAAATACCCGGCTATGCAATGTGTTGCAATAAAAAGTTTTACAATCGTGGTCCTCTGGCCGATCACTTAAGGGTACATGAGAATCCTAATTATTTCAAATGTAATATATGTGGAAGAATATTGGCACATCGCATGAGTTATGAAAATCATCTTGAGTTTCACAAACAATCAAATGAGACACGGGAACGTATCTTTATCTGTGATAAGTGTGATAAATCATTTTTCAAAAAAGCCGTTTATGATCGACACATTCTTTCGCATGTACCCTATGAAGAGCGAAAATTTCAATGTGATGAGTGCGATAAGAAATTTGCAGCCGAATATTTGGTTACACAGCATAAAGCTTTTGCTCATCTCAATAAGTATGGGAAAATTTGTGACATTTGTGGTAAATCATTTCGTGAACGTTTCTCTTTTATGCGTCACATGGATGAACATAATGGTGCTCCTCCGACAAAAGTTCCTTGTGATATATGCGGTGTTGAATTGACTAGTAAATATTTATTAAATCGTCACAAGAAAAAAATGCACACCGAAGAAAATCAACAAGAACAGATATGCCCCCACTGTTCGAAGGTATCACCAAATATGCATGCTCATCGACAACACATAAACTATGCCCATACCATGGAACGTAAACATGCCTGTCATATGTGCGAGAAGAAATTCAAGCGCCCACTGGAATTGAAAGAGCATCTTAGTACCCATACCGGTGAACCTTTATATACATGTCCTCATTGTCCACGTACCTTTATATCCAGTGCAAATATGCATAAGCATCGTAAGGCTGCTCATCCCAAGGAATGGCAAGATGCAAGATTAAAAAAATTAACAACTCAAAGGTTAAGAGAATTGGCTACTAAGGAACACTTAACTTCAAGTGCTGCTGCAAGTACTGCTGTAGGTTCAAATATGCAATATTCTCAGGAGAATATTATGTCAACTTAAAGTTGTTAAAATAAATGTAAATAATTGTATTTTTATGTATTTAATAAATATGTTTTTAGGTATTTATGAAATAAAAAATAATAAAAACTATTAAAAACGTTTAATTTAATATGTTAGAAATGGTTTAGTCAGGATTCACAAACAGATTTTTTTTACTGAAATTTTGTTTTTGTAAGCGAGAGAGGAAAACTTAAGTCAGCTAGTAACAATTTCCTGCAGCTCATGAAAACATTTTTATATTAGATGCTATTTTTTTATGAATATGTACCTTTTTTATTTTATATTTTTTGGAGTTTATCGATGACTAAATTGGAAATAAGAATTGTATATCAGCAATCCTTCAATAACGAAAAAGTAAATTTATTGAATTACAAACTTTTTTATTTCAATAATTTCATTCCATAATATTATACTTTAAATATTACTACTAATTTCCTTAATCTAAAATCTATTTTAATTCTGCTGATTTTATCTTTGAAATGGATGTACCTGCATAGCTGATTTTATGTTAGTCTTTATAGCTGATGGTGCCTTACCCAACTGATTGACACCACCAGGACTAACAGAACTCATAGGTGCTGGTGGCCGTATAGCTGGTGGTACCATCATACTACCTGGTCCACCACCAGGTATCGACATAGGCATATTTAACTTTAATCCCTTACCCATCCCAACAGCCGCCACAAGAGCATGAGTATCTGCCATACTGCTAGTTTGTTGTATGCCAGCTCTCGATGAAGAATCAATTTCCCAATCTTCTCGTTGTTTGCTAACAATTTCCAAAATATGTGATACTACTTTGTTGTATTGAGCCACCTGCTTGCTGGCGGCTTCATTTGTCAGACTGTTGGCTTTCTGTTCATTTTGTAGCATTTTCTGCTCAGCCAGCGGAGCTGGTTTTGTACGCAAATAATCGGGTGCTACATCATGAGAGAAGACCGGTACTCTACCCTGTGTAAGATTCACTAAGATTTCATCTCTTTCCATTGAGAGCATTAGAGGAAGAACCGTACGATTACGTAGAGGAGGGCATATTTCTTTAGATAGAATTTTTGACAAGCCGGTAAGCTAAAATTTATTTTTGATAATTATTATATTTTTATAGAATATGTACATATTTATAAAGAAATTCTGGAAACTTACATGACTTGAGATTAATGCAAAATTGTCTAAAAACTGTGGCCAACTAATAGTTTCATATTCTGTTTCCAATTTGTGTATCATTGCTCCAATGGACATTTTCAAATCATTTAAACGATTTAACACTGCATCTAGAGTGGCATCTAATTGTTTTTCCTCACGCGACATATTTAATTTTTAATAATATTAATAAAAAATAAATTACACAAAATTTTAACTTCCAAAAAATAAATCAACAAAAACAAATGTATGTTTACCACAGCTGGAGTGATGTTAATCGAGCGACTTCCTTATTGAAAACAGCGATTTTACATTGAATTTACTAAACGTTTGAACGAAATCGGCGGCTAGATTTAAGCCAAAATATTTAAGGCGGCGGCAGCTCAAACCAGCTTGTAAAGCTGGCTGGCACAGGTCTCTGTTTCTCGAATTTAAATTTTATTATACCCTACAACACCATAGGTGGTTGGGGTATAATGCGTTTGTGCTGATGTTTGTAACACACAGAAATAATTATCGGACCATCACCTTTAAGTATACGATTGTGCAAGTGAAACGTTTTTTTACTCATCTTTAAAAAAAATGGAGAAAATATTGAATAAAAAAAATTAAATTGGGTGTTAAAAAAATTTCATACAGGATAATTATTTATTTTCAATTAAACCATAAACCAAAGAAAAAAATTGAATAAAAATTAAAATTTTTAAACAAAATTATTTTTAACAGAATTCAGAAACATAGGTTTTATAATGTTATATATCAAATTTCCATATTAATTTTCAAAAATGTTTTATTTCAAATAAGATATAACATAATTACTCAAATAATATACTCTGTAAATTTGGTATGTAATTTTAAAATATACAAAATATGACTTTCTGAATATTAAAAGGAAAAAAATTTATTCCTAAATTTCTATTCAAATATTAGTATGTATTTAGTACATGTTTTTGAAAATAAAAAGCTATTCTTAAAATCGGTTTTTGTGTTTAAAAAAGACAGTCTATTCGACATTCGAAAAATGCATATTTTGTAAAAATCGACAACAAATTTATTGAAAAAATCAGTTTTAAAACCGATTGGAAAACCGAGTCGATTCGCCTACTTTATCCATATATGTTTAATTGTTTCCACGATGTATGAGCTGCTAGCATGCGTTTCAAAATTTTGATTTCAAAATCTAGCATTGACACTGTACTAACAGTTTCATAAATTGTTCAATGAAGCGGCAGATTGTAGCAATATTTTCGGAGGCATTAACGAGACTTCTTAGAAATTAAAGTGAGGCACTTCTGTTACTCATCATTGTTAACTTTTAAGATTTTGTTTAAAAAATACCTTGTCAATTCCACGAACACCAAGTGGCATTTTTTTGAACATATAATCTCCTCTACTACCACCAATGGCACTTTTTTATCCTTTTACTACACCATTTTTAACAGTAATTTTGAAAAAACCAATTGAAAATTAGATTTTCCATTTAAATTTTAGAAAAGATCATTTGAAAATTAGATTTTTCATTTAAATTTTTGAAAATAACAATTGAAAATAAGATTTTTCATTTAAATTTTAGAAAAGAACCGTTGAAATTTCTATATTTCGATAATATTTCAGAAAAGATTAATTGAAAATTACAATTTCTATATAAAATTTGGAAAAAATCAATTGAAAATTAAGTTATCTATTTAGCATTCAGAAAAGAACAATTTAAAATAAGTTTTTTATATTAAATTTAGAAAAGAACAATTTATAATAAGTTTTTATATTTTAAATTCAGAAAAGATCAATTTATAATTAAATTTTATATTTTAAATTCAGAAGAGTACAAATGAAATTCAGTTTTTTATTTTGAAATTTAGAAAAGAACAATTGAAATTGAGAATAATTCATTAAAATTTAGAACATTGAATAAGAGTGATTTAAATGATGAAATAATGTTAGATCAACTTAATTTATGTCACCTTTAAACAAATAAAATTTAGAGATTGTATCAAATCCTTCTGGAGTGTAAAGTTTGAATTACTTTACATAAAATTATTCCTTATGCAAATTTCATTCTATATATCATTTCAGTTGAAGTTCTGAATTTAATTTAGTTTTTTTCAAAATTTCAATTGTATTTTTCTGAATTTTAAATGGAAATTCTTCTTTTAAACGTGTTCTTTTCAAAAATTGAAATAAAAAATTCAAATTTAAATTGTTATTTTAAAAATTATAAATGGAAAACCTAATTTTCTATTAATCTTTTCAATTCTAAATAAAAAGCCTCACTTTCAATTGATCAATTCTGAAATTTATATGAAAAATGTAAATTTCAATTGTTATATTCTGAAATTAAAAGAGAAATATTATTTTAATATGTTCTTTTCTGATTTATAATAAAAAAAATCATAAATTAAAATGATATTTTTAAAATTGGAAAATCTCATTCTCATTTGTTCTTTTCTGAAACTGAATTGAAAAACCTCATTTAAAATTGCTGTTTTCAGAATTTCATTTAGAAAGTTCTCATTTTAACTTAAAAATGGTGTAGTTACAATGATAAAACATCGGTAAAACATTTGTGTCTTCTTTCTGTCTTCTTCCATAGGATCAGTTACCAATCATGCTTTCATGGAAGGAAGTGAGCCCTTGGCCACTTAGTAGCTAGACAAAATTTTGAACGTAGGTAGGTCTCCCTCCATATTTATTTATTTATTTATTTATTTATTTATTTATTTATTTATTTATTTATTTATTTATTTATTTATTTATTTATTTATTTATTTATTTATTTATTTATTTATTTATTTATTTATTTATTTATTTATTTATTTATTTATTTATTTATTTATTTATTTATTTATTTATTTATTTATTTATTTATTTATTTATTTATTTATTTATTTATTTATTTATTTATTTATTTATTTATTTATTTATTTATTTATTTATTTATTTATTTATTTATTTATTTATTTATTTATTTATTTATTTATTTATTTATTTATTTATTTATTTATTTATTTATTTATTTATTTATTTATTTATTTATTTATTTATTTATTTATTTATTTATTTATTTATTTATTTATTTATTTATTTATTTATTTATTTATTTATTTATTTATTTATTTATTTATTTATTTATTTATTTATTTATTTATTTATTTATTTATTTATTTATTTATTTATTTATTTATTTATTTATTTATTTATTTATTTATTTATTTATTTATTTATTTATTTATTTATTTATTTATTTATTTATTTATTTATTTATTTATTTATTTATTTATTTATTTATTTATTTATTTATTTATTTATTTATTTATTTATTTATTTATTTATTTATTTATTTATTTATTTATTTATTTATTTATTTATTTATTTATTTATTTATTTATTTATTTATTTATTTATTTATTTATTTATTTATTTATTTATTTATTTATTTATTTATTTATTTATTTATTTATTTATTTATTTATTTATTTATTTATTTATTTATTTATTTATTTATTTATTTATTTATTTATTTATTTATTTATTTATTTATTTATTTATTTATTTATTTATTTATTTATTTATTTATTTATTTATTTATTTATTTATTTATTTATTTATTTATTTATTTATTTATTTATTTATTTATTTATTTATTTATTTATTTATTTATTTATTTATTTATTTATTTATTTATTTATTTGTTTATTTATTTATTTATTTATTTATTTATTTATTTATTTATTTATTTATTTATTTATTTATTTATTTATTTATTTATTTATTTATTTATTTATTTATTTATTTATTTATTTATTTATTTATTTATTTATTTATTTATTTATTTATTTATTTATTTATTTATTTATTTATTTATTTATTTATTTATTTATTTATTTATTTATTTATTTATTTATTTATTTATTTATTTATTTATTTATTTATTTATTTATTTATTTATTTATTTATTTATTTATTTATTTATTTATTTATTTATTTATTTATTTATTTATTTATTTATTGAGTATAGTAATACAAAGCCTTCAAGGCCAAAATATAAATATGTATTACACTGTAATAATAATCCTGAGTATTAGATATAGATAATATAAAAAAAAAAACTTAAAACTAATACAATATAAAAATGTTTAATTATATCCAAAAGAAAACAAACATATTATATCCAAAAAAAAAAAAAAAAAACATATTTGGCTCCCCAGCCATAAAAATTCAAATTATATGTATTATTAGTAATCAAAAAAGAATGAACAATATATGTCCAGCAGCGGTAATAAAATATATAAAGCAGTATAATCAAATGCTTTCAGCTAAGTAGGCAATAAGTTTAAGACGGAACACATTATTGGAATGAGAAAAAATTCGAAGTTCATAAGGCAGACAATTCCAACAGCGAGCAATCCTCACAACAAACGATCTTTCAAAACATAGCTTGAAAATTCTCGGTATATAAATTTGTGGATTTCTAGAAGAACGTAAAAAAATAAATTTATTACACAATTTAGATGGAAAACCATTTCTAATTATATTGTAGAACATGACCAAACTACGATATTTAATAAAATTGTTAAAAGAACATCCAAGAAACTTATGAACATAAACCGAAATGTGATGCCAACGTTTTATATTATAAACAAATCTTACAATACTGTTTACAATAGATTTCAATTTATTAATAGAGACGACAGAACACCCAGATAACACCTCCAGGCAATATAAGACTTGAGGCATAAGGAGAGCATGTGCTAGTCTTCGCTTAACACGAAAAGGTAGATATAAATTTGTTGAGTATATTCTTCTTAATGCCCCCCAAACTTTCCCAGATACAAAGTCAATATGGCACCCAAAAGAAAGATCACTATCAATAATCAACCCTAAGCACTTATGCTAAGAAGGAATTTTTGGAAATTCGAATGTTTAAGGGGGGTAAAAAAGGGTAAAAGCGGGTAAAATCGGTAACCTCATATCTCCCAAACTAATAAAGGTACATAAAATCTTGAATAATTATCGTCATTTATTAAAATTTACATCGTATCCATAACTTATCAAAGAATGACAAATAGAAATTTGGTACTTTTTAGAAATTCGAACGAACTTTTAAGGGGTAAAAATCGTTCCTATTTTTGGTACTTTTTTCATAAAATTTTTTTATATATATTGAAATATTCATATGAGTATTTTAATATGGGATAACACTACAATTTAGAAATTCATTAGAATACAATTTTTGATACATCGATGGGTGAAAAAAGTACCATAGAGGGGTAAAAGCGGGAAATTATATTTTATTCAAACTCAATAATGAATTTTCAATTATATTAAGCCTAGAAATATGAAATTAAGTAAATGTAGAATTCACAAGAATGGAATTTGTGGTACTTAAAGATACATGGTCCTGTGGGTAAGAATTCAAGAGGAGTACTTTTTTAAGTAAAATATTTAAAAAGTTTATTGTTGATAATTCCGACAAAACACCATTATTAAAAATGTTCCCACGGAAGTTAGGAATCTTAGTTTTATGAATTTATTGCATAGTTTGGTTTTTATAAAAAATTTCCGCTAACGAAGTAGCGGGTTTACAGCACGTTCCCTATTAATTATACTTCTATACTTTTTTAACGAGGTCTTCAATCGTACTCCAGTCTTTGAAATCCCCGTATGAGCGTATGGATCCACAAGTATTGACTTAAGTCTGTTGGACAAACTATTTTTTATTATTGATAATTTAGTAAAAACATGTTCGCCCTGTTTTTTATATTCTCAATCCAGTCCAAAAAGATTCAGCATATGATGATTTAAATAGCTTTTTATACCCACCATCAAAGAGATGGGGGTTATATTGATTATGTCATTCCGTGTGTAACATGTCGAAGGAATCATCTAAGACCCCACAAAGTATATATTTTCTGGGTCCTGGTTAGATTCTGAGTCGATCTAGCTATGTCCGTCCGTCTTTCCGTCTGTTGAAAGCAGGATAGGTCTCGAACAGTACAAATGTTTGTTATATATAAGGTTTGTTTGGGATTGAAAATGGGCAAAATCGGTTAATAAACAAAAAAGTTATGGGCTAAAAACTAGAAACACAGGGTGTCCGTTTCATACTTTTTTGCTGATATTTCTTCAATAAAAACATGTACGACAACGAAATTTTGTACGTATAGTTCGGGGGTCGATATAAACTCGGAAACAAAAAATGGGCATGCTCCGCCCACTTTACTGCCCACCTCCCATATAAGGTAAAATTGTGTTCAAATAGTTCAAGGACCAATGTAAACTCGAAAACAAAAAATGGGCGTGGTCCGCCCACTTTATCGCCCCTTCCCATATAACGTAAAATTTGAAAAAGTTGATGGTGGGTATATAGATTCGGCCGGGCCGAATATAACATTCGCGCTTGTTATAAACTTTATTATAATTTTTACTTACTAACAGTTTCAGTTCATTTATAAATACTTCGCGGCTTTTTATATATCTCTACTGTAAAACAATCTCAAAGTGATTAATTTATTTGTTGAAATCCAAATATATATATTATAACAAGCGCGAATGTTATATTCGGCTCTGCCGAATCTATATACCTACCATCAACCTTTTCTAATTTTACGTTATATGGGAGGGAGGTGGTCGGTATGGTTTTTTGTTTCCGAGTTTACATTGGTCCTTGAACTATTTGAATACAATTTCGTTAATGTTTCACCTTATAGGGGAGGTGGGCGGACCACCCCCATTTTTAGTTTACAACTTTATGTAGACCCTCAAACTATTTATACAAAATTTCGTTGTCATAGGTGAACGCAGATAGTACCAGTGCCGGTGGTCGTTATAGGCTATGTAAGAACTGGGTTGAATGTCACTCCTACATTTTACGCCCACTTTTTTAAAACTCTTAAACTCTTAAAAAATGGTTATATCCTATGTAAGACCTCCATTGGACCTCCATTGGATGTCACGCCCACATTTTACGCCCACTTTTTTAAAACTCATAAACGGCTGCACCGATTTTAACGAAATTTGACACAGTGCCGGTGGTCGTTATAGGCTATGTAAGAACTGGGTTGGATGTCACGCCCACTTTTTAAAACGGTAGTAAATATTTGATATCGCCTAATAAGGGGTAGCGAAGTGCACCGGATTACGCTCGTTATATATAATTTTTAGATATATTTAAAACAAATTAGTTTCTCGTCATTTATCACATAGTTTTAAAAAATCGCCATTTAAAAAAGGGGTAAAAAAAGTGGCCAGGTGGCTAAAAAAGGGGCAATTGGCGACTAAAGTCGCTAAACAGTAACACTGTATGCTACGTTATGCATTTTGGGGTTAAATCTGTTTATATACATATAAACCAATAGTGAAATAAGAAAGTTACCTCGTAAGCACAGTTAATTTTCAATTTTTTCAAGTGAGTACCTTTCGAAACTGTTTTGTATTCGTATGAACACTTTTTTTCGTGTTTTTTACTCTTCTTCTCTTTCATTTCCCCATTTTCAGATCAAAGCATTTTGACATTATGTACAGTAGTTTTACACCAACAAAATACATGCAACTGCTTTTGCAGATGTGCGGCCATTTTCTAATTTCAATATGTTTTAAGGCCCAACTGCATATAATACTTTTGCTTCAACTGCAACAAGGCATATTAACTATTACATAGTGTCTACATTAGACAAATGTTTATCAAGACAAACGTCAAAATCAGTGCGAATCTCTACAAGGTAGCCTCAGATAAACAGCTGATTATTATTTTTGGTTGTTACAACTGTCAAACTGCATATATAAAAAACATTAATGCATTCGCCATATTGTTGTTTTTGCGCAATTGTTTCCACCTTCCATAAATTCGCCATCTTGATTGTTGTTGGTACTTTTCGCAGACATTTTTATTTCCTAACATAAGAAATAACGTCGGCAGAATAACGGGAACAAGCTTTTATTTCCAAGTACATGAGAAATTTAAATTTTGATTTGTCTTTTTTAACGAAAATTTAATTTTTTCTCCGTTTTTATTTTTTATTTGTATTTTTAAAACAAAATTAATTCATTTTCCATCTTTGTTTTGTTAAAAAAGTTCAAATTTGACAGCTTATGTTAAACATGTGTTTAAACATTTATTGCGAAATAGATTTCGCAATAGATTTCATATTGGTCCACATGTAACATTTTGAAGAGAGAGAGATAGAATTTGACACAAAAAGTCTGCGTGGAGACTAGGGGTAATAGTAAATAAGCCTTGAACTGCAACTGACAGCAGCAGTAAGATACATGCATTATAAAGCCCAAATTACAATAGCGCGTAGTCAGCAGCAGTGTGTGCTGACATAATCAGCTGATAATTTAGAAAGCACTGTTTGTTATGGTGTTGATTACATTTGGTCAGCAGCAGTTTGCAGTGCTGTTTCATTTAGCCCTGTTTCTAAATTCACTGCGCTGCATTCAGATTGAGAGCGAGACAAAGAGAGTGAGCAAATAAATGAGAGGCTAAAATACACAAGTAGAATAAAGCTAGATGGTGGTTGTAAATTGTGGCTGCCTACGCTGAATTGTAATTATAACGGCAGCAACATGTTGTGCTGACAGTGATCAGCTGATAATTTTTGCTGATACTGTTGCTGACTACGCGCTATTGTAATTTGGGCTTAAGGAACGGAACTAAATCAGTAACTTCTGCGTTAAGTACTTCAAAGATTAAAAATTTTCAACTTTGAAGTGCCGAAGTACGTAAATACATTTTGTCGGTTGTTTTATTCTTATTTTAATATTTTTTCGTTGAGTCGGAAATTTTAAATTACTATTCAGATTTAAATTTTACATCTTTATATTTTATTATATAAAATTTTAATAACAAAATAATGCAACGACTGGGTTAATATCATTTATGGGTTGCATAGCTGTCAGTCGCAGTTGAACCGAAATATTCTATGTAGTTGAGCCTTTAAGCCCACGACCCGCAAAATAGTGCACACGGGCAATTATCTCTTAATTTTGTCACATCTATGTGCTCTTACACGTGAAGAGAGAATAATTATTCATTAATTTTATATATGTATTTTTAAAACCAAAAGATATTATTAAATTATAAGTTTAAAAATTGTTTCCGTGCAAAATATAAGAGCACGGAAACAGGAGCATATAGAACAGATAGTAAAATCCAAAATAGAAAGTTCTTTTTAATTGCAATCTTCTGAAATTTGCGAAAATATATATGTTGCTTCTATAGTTGTGATACATATGTATGTAGGTATCATCTCGTTATGCGTCAGGGAGCTCTCATTTATTAACAATACTTTTTGGTTCCAATATTTTGCTTTTTTCTTAATATTATTTTGCTACAAACAAAAAAAAAAAAAAGAAAAAAAAACACATCTTTTTCTTCATTATTTTATAAATTCAACTTATAAAGTTATGTATTTCTTATTATATGATATAAGTATTTTATTATCATATAAAACAATTTCCAATTAAAATTTTCTATTTAGTTATTATTTAGATTTCTTAGCGTTCATATCTTTACGTTTGCAACACACTTAAATTAATTTTTATAAAAAGTACAAAAAAAAAAAAGTTTTTCAACTAAAATATGAAATAATTACCAAAACGTGTCAATACTTTTAAATGCTTCATTAAAAACTAAGAAACTAATAGACAACAATTCCAAATAAAAACACAATAAATCAATTACAACAACTAAGATCCCAACACAGGCAACAGCAACAACTAGCAATCAGCAACATTAATAAACAACGAAAACAAAAACATTAGCAAAGACATTATGAATAGTTTATTATTTTATTCAATTTGTGGATTATTAGTACTTTTAACAATTTATAAACAACGTAAATGTTGGTACTTTATATGGCAACTAAATGGTTGGCGTGGCCTATTGCAACAACCCATATTATGGTTGTTGTTAATTATTTATCTGGATCCAAAAAGTTAAGTTTAAAACAAGTTGATGATGGTTATCTTCATTTTACTTAAAATAACTATATCATGATTGTAAAGCATTTTAAATTCAATTGGCTCTTATACATACGTATATTAAATCATCTTTACAACATCGTCACATCATCATCATCATTATGATCTGCTACTACTAGAGACAACTAAATTTTCAAAAACAACTTTTTTTCATTTATATTTTTCTTCCCACTTCTATATGATATCAACCATCATTTATTCGTTGTATATGTGGTAATAACGTCACAGGTATTATGAGCAGCATTCAACGTTGTCATAAATATTTTCAATTCCCTTTGGCCATTATTGTGTTTAACCGAATTCTGTTGTATGTTGATGATCCCGAGACTATGGAAAGTATCCTCACTGCACCAGAGTGTTTAAATAAGACATTTTTACAAAATGGTTTCTATGCCAACAAGGGTTTATTACATGCCAAAGGTTAGTATTAGTATTTCACATATATATAGTATGTGTGTGTTTGTGTATATCTAAGACTGTTTTTAATATTCATATGCATGAAAAGGATATTATAGCAGGAAGTGTTTTTTAATGAAATTGGTCGAAATATAAATCTATTTTAATGTAAATTTAATTTAATTGATGTAAATTTAAATTGAAGCTGTTAATTTTCTTTCTCATTGGATGAAAATATAGAAACTTATTCAGAATTTAAAAAACTTTCAAGCACTGTAGTGTTTCATGGGCTTTAATTTTCTATTCTAGTAGGAAATTTCATCATACATAAATCCTATGGAGCCAAATTCATTGGCAATACTTTCTAAAAGTACCCTATTGTTCCATTAGATCAATATAAAGCGACCAATTTAAATTCAATTTAAGCCAATTTAAATTTTCTCCTAAAAAGAATGAAAAGTAAGTGATCACAGATTAACGTCCTTTCCTCAAAAAACTCAATATTAAGCGACTTATGGCCAATTTAAATTTTCTCATAAAAATATAGATTTTTAGTATGAAAAGTAAAGTGATCACAGCTTAACGTCCTTTTCTCCAAAAACTCAATATTAAGCGACTTATGGCCAATTTAAATTTTCTCATAAAAATATCGATTTTTAGTATGAAAAGCATCGAAAAGTTAGTGATCACAGATTAACGTCCTTTTCTCAAAAAACTCAATATTAAGCGACTTATGGTCAATTTAAATTTTCTCATAAAACTATCGATTTTTAGTATGAAAAGTTAGTGATCACAGATTAACGTCCTTTTCTCAAAAAACTCAATATTAAGCGACTTATTGCAAATTTAAATTTTTTCATAAAAATATCGATTTTTAGTATGAAAAGTTAGTGATCACAGATTAACGTCCTTTCCTCAAAAAACTCAATATTAAGCGACTTATGGCCAATTTAAATTTTCTCATAAAACTATCGATTTTTAGTATGAAAAGTAGGTGATCACAGATTAACGTCCTTTTCTCAAAAAAACTCAATATTAAGCGACTTATGTCCAATTTAAATTTTCTCATAAAACTATCGATTTTTAGTATGAAAAGTAGGTGATCACAGATTAACGTCCTTTTCTCAAAAAAACTCAATATTAAGCGACTTATGGCCAATTTAAATTTTCTCATAAAAATATCGATTTTTAGTATGAAAAGTTAGTAATCACAAATTAACGTCCTATTCTCAAAAAACTCAATATTAAGCGACTTATGGCCAATTTAAATTTTTTCATAAAAATATCGATTTTTAGTATGAAAAGTTAGTGATCACAAATTAACGTCCTTTTCTCAAAAAACTCAATATTAGGCGACTTATGGCCAATTTAAATTTTCTCATAAAAATATCGATTTTTAGTATGAAAAGTTAGTGATCACAAATTAACGTCCTTTTCTAAAAAAACTCAATATTAAGCGACTTATGGCCAATTTAAATTTTTTCATAAAAATATCGATTTTTAGTATGAAAAGTTAGTGATCACAAATTAACGTCCTTTTCTCAAAAAACTCAATATTAAGCGACTTATGGCCAATTTAGATTTTTTCATAAAAATATCGATTTTTAGTATGAAAAGTTAGTGATCACAAATTAACGTCCTTTTCTCAAAAAACTCAATATTAAGCGACTTATGGCCAATTTAAATTTTTTCATAAAAATATCGATTTTTAGTATGAAAAGTTAGTAATCACAAATTAACGTCCTTTTCTCAAAAAACTCAATATTAAGCGACTTATGGCCAATTTAGATTTTTTCATAAAAATATCGATTTTTAGTATGAAAAGTTAGTGATCACAAATTAACGTCCTTTTCTCAAAAAACTCAATATTAAGCGACTTATGGCCAATTTAAATTTTTTCATAAAAATATCGATTTTTAGTATGAAAAGTTAGTAATCACAAATTAACGTCCTTTTCTCAAAAAACTCAATATTAAGCGACTTATGGCCAATTTAAATTTTTTCATAAAAATATCGATTTTTAGTATGAAAAGTAGGTGATCACATATTAACGTCCTTTTCTCAAAAAACTCAATATTAAGCGACTTATGGCCAATTTAAATTTTTTCATAAAAATATCGATTTTTAGTATGAAAAGTAAGTGATCACAGATTAACGTCCTTTTCTCAAAAAACTCAATATTAAGCGACTTATGGCCAATTTAAATTTTCTCATAAAAATATCGATTTTTAGTATGAAAAGCATCGAAAAGTTAGTGATCACAGATTAACGTCCTTTTCTCAAAAAACTCAATATTAAGCGACTTATGGCCAATTTAAATTTTCTCATAAAAATATCGATTTTTAGTATGAAAAATTAGTAATCACAGATTAACGTCCTTTTCTCAAAAAACTCAATATTAAGCGACTTATGGCCAATTTAAATTTTCTCATAAAAATATCGATTTTTAGTATGAAAAGTAAGTGATCACAGATTAACGTCCTTTTCTCAAAAAACTCAATATTAAGCGACTTATGGCCAATTTAAATTTTCTCATAAAAATATCGATTTTTAGTATGAAAAGCATCGAAAAGTTAGTGATCACAGATTAACGTCCTTTACTCAAAAAACTCAATATTATGCGACTTATTTAAATTTTCTCATAAATCTATCGATTTTTATTATGAAAAGTTAGTGATCACAGATTAACGCCCTTTTCTCAAAAAACTCAATATTAAGCGACTTATGGCCAATTTAAATTTTCTAATAAAAATATCGATTTTTAGTATGAAAAGTTAGTGATCACAAATTAACGTCATTTTTTCAAAAAACTCAATATTAAGCGACTTATGGCCAATTTAAATTTTTTCATAAAAATATCGATTTTTAGTATGAAAAGTAAGTGATCACAGATTAACGTCCTTTTCTCAAAAAACTCAATATTAAGCGACTTATGGCCAATTTAAATTTTTTCATAAAAATATCGATTTTTAGTATGAAAAGTTAGTGATCACAGATTAACGTCCTTTTCTCAAAAAACTCAATATTAAGCGACTTATGGCCAATTTAAATTTTTTCATAAAAATATCGATTTTTAGTATGAAAAGTTAGTAATCACAAATTAACGTCCTTTTCTCAAAAAACTCAATATTAAGCGACTTATGGCCAATTTAAATTTTTTCATAAAAATATCGATTTTTAGTATGAAAAGTTAGTGATCACAAATTAACGTCCTTTTCTCAAAAAACTCAATATTAAGCGACTTATGGCCAATTTAAATTTTTTCATAAAAATATCGATTTTTAGTATGAAAAGTTAGTGATCACAAATTAACGTCCTTTTCTCAAAAAACTCAATATTAAGCGACTTATGGCCAATTTAAATTTTTTCATAAAAATATCGATTTTTAGTATGAAAAGTTAGTAATCACAAATTAACGTCCTTTTCTCAAAAAACTCAATATTAAGCGACTTATGGCCAATTTAAATTTTTTCATAAAAATATCGATTTTTAGTATGAAAAGTTAGTGATCACAAATTAACGTCATTTTTTCAAAAAACTCAATATTAAGCGACTTATGGCCAATTTAAATTTTTTCATAAAAATATCGATTTTTAGTATGAAAAGTTAGTGATCACAAATTAACGTCCTTTTCTCAAAAAACTCAATATTAAGCGACTTATGGCCAATTTAAATTTTTTCATAAAAATATCGATTTTTAGTATGAAAAGTAAGTGATCACAGATTAACGTCCTTTTCTCAAAAAACTCAATATTAAGAGACTTATGGCCAATTTAAGTTTTTTCATAAAAATATCGATTTTTAGTATGAAAAGTAATATTAAGCGACTTATGGCCAATTTAAATTTTTTCATAAAAATATCGATTTTTAGTATGAAAAGTAAGTGATCACAGATTAACGTCCTTTTCTCAAAAAACTCAATATTAAGCGACTTATGGCCAATTTAAATTTTCTCATAAAAATATCGATTTTTAGTATGAAAAGTAGGTGATCACAGATTAACGTCCTTTTCTCAAAAAACTCAATATTAAGCGACTTATGGCCAATTTAAATTTTCTCATAAAAATATCGATTTTTAGTATGAAAAGTAAGTGATCACAGATTAACGTCCTTTTCTCAAAAAACTCAATATTAAGCGACTTATGGCCAATTTAAATTTAAATTTTTTCATAAAAATATAGATTTTTAGTATGAAAAGTTAGTAATCACAAATTAACGTCCTTTTCTCAAAAAACTCAATATTAAGCGACTTATGGCCAATTTAAATTTTTTCATAAAAATATCGATTTTTAGTATGAAAAGTAAGTGATCACAGATTAACGTCCTTTTCTCAAAAAACTCAATATTAAGCGACTTATGGCCAATTTAAATTTTCTCATAAAAATATCGATTTTTAGTATGAAAAGTTAGTGATCACAAATTAACGTCATTTTTTCAAAAAACTCAATATTAAGCGACTTATGGCCAATTTAAATTTTCTCATAAAAATATCGATTTTTAGTATGAAAAGTAAGTGATCACAGATTAACGTCATTTTCTCAAAAAATTCAATATTAGGCGACTTATGGCCAATTTAAATTTTCTCATAAAAATATCGATTTTTAGTATGAAAAGTTAGTGATCACAGATTAACGTCTTTTTCTCAAAAAACTTAATATTAAGCGACTTATGGCCAATTTAAATTTTCTCATAAAAATATTGATTTTTAGTATGAAAAGTAAGTGATCACAGATTAACGTCCTTTTCTCAAAAAACTCATTATTAATCGATTTATGGCCAATTTAAATTTTCTCCTAAAAATATCGATTTTTAGTATGAAAAGTAGGTGATCACAGATTAACGTCCTTTTCTCAAAAAACTCAATATTAAGCGACTTATGGCCATTTTAAATTTTCTCATAAAAATATCGATTTTTAGTATGAAAAGCATCGAAAAGTTAGTGATCACAGATTAACGTCCTTTACTCAAAAAACTCAATATTATGCGACTTATGGCCAATTTAAATTTTCTCATAAATCTATCGATTTTTATTATGAAAAGTTAGTGATCACAGATTAACGTCCTTTTCTCAAAAAACTCAATATTAAGCGACTTATGGCCAATTTAAATTTTCTCATAAAAATATCGATTTTTAGTATGAAAAGTTAGTGATCACAAATTAACGTCATTTTTTCAAAAAACTCAATATTAAGCGACTTATGGCCAATTTAAATTTTTTCATAAAAATATCGATTTTTAGTATGAAAAGTAAGTGATCACAGATTAACGTCATTTTCTCAAAAAATTCAATATTAAGCGACTTATGGCCAATTTAAATTTTTTTATAAAAATATCGATTTTTAGTATGAAAAGTAAGTGATCACAGATTAACGTCCTTTTCTTAAAAAATTCAATATTAAGCGACTTATGGCCAATTAAAATTTTTTCATAAAAATATCGATTTTTAGTATGAAAAGTAAGTGATCACAGATTAACGTCCTTTTCTCAAAAAACTCAATATTAAGAAACTTATGGCCAATTTAAGTTTTTTCATAAAAATATCGATTTTTAGTATGAAAAGTAAGTGATCACAGATTAACGTCCTTTTCTCAAAAAACTCAATAATAAGTGACTTATGGCCTATTTAAATTTTTTCATAAAAATATCGATTTTTAGTATGAAAAGTAAGTGATTAACGTCCTTTCCTCAAAAAACTCAATATTATGCGACTTATGGCCAATTTAAATTTTTTCATAAAAATATCGATTTTTAGTATGAAAAGTAAGTGATCACAGATTAACGTCCTTTTCTCAAAAAGCTCAATATTAAGCGACTTATAGCCAATTTAAATTTTCTCATAAAAATATCGATTTTTAGTATGAAAAGTTAGTGATCACAAATTAACGTCCTTTTCTCAAAAAACTCAATATTAAGCGACTTATGGCTAATTTAAATTTTCTCATAAAGATATCGGTTTTTAGTATGAAAAGTAAGTGATCACAGATTAACGTCCTTTTCTCAAAAAACTCAATATTAAGCGACTTATGGCCAATTTAAATTTTCTCATAAAAATATCGATTTTTAGTATGAAAAGTAGGTCATCACAGATTAACGTCCTTTTCTCAAAAAACTCAATATTAAGCGACTTATGGCCAATTTAAATTTTTTCATAAAAATATCGATTTTTAGTATGAAAAGTTAGTGATCACAAATTAACGTCCTTTTCTCAAAAAACTCAATATTAAGCGACTTATGGCCAATTTAAATTTTTTCATAAAAATATCGATTTTTAGTATGAAAAGTTAGTGATCACAAATTAACGTCCTTTTCTAAAAAAACTCAATATTAAGCGACTTATGGCCAATTTAAATTTTTTCATAAAAATATCGATTTTTAGTATGAAAAGTTAGTGATCACAAATTAACGTCCTTTTCTCAAAAAACTCAATATAAAGCGACTTATGGCCAATTTAAATTTTTTCATAAAAATATCGATTTTTAGTATGAAAAGTTAGTGATCACAAATTAACGTCCTTTTCTCAAAAAACTCAATATTAAGCGACTTATGGCCAATTTAAATTTTTTCATAAAAATATCGATTTTTAGTATGAAAAGTTAGTAATCACAAATTAACGTCCTTTTCTCAAAAAACTCAATATTAAGCGACTTATGGCCAATTTAGATTTTTTCATAAAAATATCGATTTTTAGTATGAAAAGTTAGTGATCACAAATTAACGTCCTTTTCTCAAAAAACTCAATATTAAGCGACTTATGGCCAATTTAAATTTTTTCATAAAAATATCGATTTTTAGTATGAAAAGTTAGTAATCACAAATTAACGTCCTTTTCTCAAAAAACTCAATATTAAGCGACTTATGGCCAATTTAGATTTTTTCATAAAAATATCGATTTTTAGTATGAAAAGTTAGTGATCACAAATTAACGTCCTTTTCTCAAAAAACTCAATATTAAGCGACTTATGGCCAATTTAAATTTTTTCATAAAAATATCGATTTTTAGTATGAAAAGTTAGTAATCACAAATTAACGTCCTTTTCTCAAAAAACTCAATATTAAGCGACTTATGGCCAATTTAGATTTTTTCATAAAAATATCGATTTTTAGTATGAAAAGTTAGTGATCACAAATTAACGTCCTTTTCTCAAAAAACTCAATATTAAGCGACTTATGGCCAATTTAAATTTTTTCATAAAAATATCGATTTTTAGTATGAAAAGTTAGTAATCACAAATTAACGTCCTTTTCTCAAAAAACTCAATATTAAGCGACTTATGGCCAATTTAAATTTTTTCATAAAAATATCGATTTTTAGTATGAAAAGTTAGTGATCACAAATTAACGTCCTTTTCTAAAAAAACTCAATATTAAGCGACTTATGGCCAATTTAAATTTTTTCATAAAAATATCGATTTTTAGTATGAAAAGTTAGTAATCACAAATTAACGTCCTTTTCTCAAAAAACTCAATATTAAGCGACTTATGGCCAATTTAAATTTTTTCATAAAAATATCGATTTTTAGTATGAAAAGTAAGTGATCACAGATTAACGTCCTTTTCTAAAAAAACTCAATATTAAGCGACTTATGGCCAATTTAAATTTTCTCATAAAAATATCGATTTTTAGTATGAAAAGTAGGTGATCACAGATTAACGTCCTTTTCTCAAAAAACTCAATATTAAGCGACTTATGGCCAATTTAAATTTTTTCATAAAAATATCGATTTTTAGTATGAAAAGTAAGTGATCACAGATTAACGTTCTTTTCTCAAAAAACTCAATATTAAGCGACTTATGGCCAATTTAAATTTTCTCATAAAAATATCGATTTTTAGTATGAAAAGTAGGTGATCACAGATTAACGTCCTTTTCTCAAAAAACTCAATATTAAGCGACTTATGGCCAATTTAAATTTTTTCATAAAAATATCGATTTTTAGTATGAAAAGTAGGTGATCACATATTAACGTCCTTTTCTCAAAAAACTCAATATTAAGCGACTTATGGCCAATTTAAATTTTTTCATACAAATATCGATTTTTAGTATGAAAAGTAAGTGATCACAGATTAACGTCCTTTTCTCAAAAAACTCAATATTAAGAGACTTATGGCCAATTTAAGTTTTTTCATAAAAATATCGATTTTTAGTATGAAAAATAATATTAAGCGACTTATGGCCAATTTAAATTTTTTCATAAAAATATCGATTTTTAGTATGAATAGTAAGTGATCACAGATTAACGTCCTTTTCTCAAAAAACTCAATATTAAGCGACTTATGGCCAATTTAAATTTTCTCATAAAAATATCGATTTTTAGTATGAAAAGTAGGTGATCACAGATTAACGTCCTTTTCTCAAAAAACTCAATATTAAGCGACTTATGGCCAATTTAAATTTTCTCATAAAAATATCGATTTTTAGTATGAAAAGTAAGTGATCACAGATTAACGTCCTTTTCTCAAAAAACTCAATATTAAGCGACTTATGGCCAATTTAAATTTTCTCATAAAAATATCGATTTTTAGTATGAAAAGTAAGTGATCACAGATTAACGTCCTTTTCTCAAAAAACTCAATATTAAGCGACTTATGGCCAATTTAAGTTTTTTCATAAAAATATCGATTTTTAGTATGAAAAGTAGGTGATCACAGATTAACGTCCTTTTCTCAAAAAACTCAATATTAAGCGACTTATGGCCAATTTAAGTTTTTTCATAAAAATATCGATTTTTAGTATAAAAAGTAATATTAAGCGACTTATGGCCAATTTAAATTTTTTCATAAAAATATCGATTTTTAGTATGAAAAGTAGGTGATCACAGATTAACGTCCTTTTCTCAAAAAACTCAATATTAAGAAACTTATGGCCAATTTAAGTTTTTTCATAAAAATATCGATTTTTAGTATAAAAAGTAATATTAAGCGACTTATGGCCAATTTAAATTTTTTCATAAAAATATCGATTTTTAGTATGAAAAGTAAGTGATCACAGATTAACGTCCTTTTCTCAAAAAACTCAATATTAAGAAACTTATGGCCAATTTAAGTTTTTTCATAAAAATATCGATTTTTAGTATAAAAAGTAATATTAAGCGACTTATGGCCAATTTAAATTTTTTCATAAAAATATCGATTTTTAGTATGAAAAGTAGGTGATCACAGATTAACGTCCTTTTCTCAAAAAACTCAATATTAAGCGACTTATGGCCAATTTAAATTTTTTCATAAAAATATCGATTTTTAGTATGAAAAGTAAGTGATCACAGATTAACGTCCTTTTCTCAAAAAACTCAATATTAAGAAACTTATGGCCAATTTAAGTTTTTTCATAAAAATATCGATTTTTAGTATGAAAAGTAATATTAAGCGACTTATGGCCAATTTAAATTTTTTCATAAAAATATCGATTTTTAGTATGAATAGTAAGTGATCACAGATTAACGTCCTTTTCTCAAAAAACTCAATATTAAGCGACTTATGGCCAATTTAAATTTTCTCATAAAAATATCGATTTTTAGTATGAAAAGTAGGTGATCACAGATTAACGTCCTTTTCTCAAAAAACTCAATATTAAGCGACTTATGGCCAATTTAAATTTTCTCATAAAAATATCGATTTTTAGTATGAAAAGTAAGTGATCACAGATTAACGTCCTTTTCTCAAAAAACTCAATATTAAGCGACTTATGGCCAATTTAAATTTTCTCATAAAAATATCGATTTTTAGTATGAAAAGTAAGTGATCACAGATTAACGTCCTTTTCTCAAAAAACTCAATATTAAGCGACTTATGGCCAATTTAAATTTTCTCATAAAAATATCGATTTTTAGTATGAAAAGCATCGAAAAGTTAGTGATCACAGATTAACGTCCTTTACTCAAAAAACTCAATATTATGCGACTTATTTAAATTTTCTCATAAATCTATCGATTTTTATTATGAAAAGTTAGTGATCACAGATTAACGTCCTTTTCTCAAAAAACTCAATATTAAGCGACTTATGGCCAATTTAAATTTTCTAATAAAAATATCGATTTTTAGTATGAAAAGTTAGTGATCACAGATTAACGTCATTTTCTCAAAAAACTCAATATTAAGCGACTTATGGCCAATTTAAATTTTTTCATAAAAATATCGATTTTTAGTATGAAAAGTAAGTGATCACAGATTAACGTCATTTTCTCAAAAAACTCAATATTAAGCGACTTATGGCCAATTTAAATTTTTTCATAAAAATATCGATTTTTAGTATGAAAAGTTAGTGATCACAGATTAACGTCCTTTTCTCAAAAAACTCAATATTAAGCGACTTATGGCCAATTTAAATTTTTTCATAAAAATATCGATTTTTAGTATGAAAAGTTAGTAATCACAAATTAACGTCCTTTTCTCAAAAAACTCAATATTAAGCGACTTATGGCCAATTTAAATTTTTTCATAAAAATATCGATTTTTAGTATGAAAAGTTAGTGATCACAAATTAACGTCATTTTTTCAAAAAACTTAATATTAAGCGACTTATGGCCAATTTAAATTTTTTCATAAAAATATCGATTTTTAGTATGAAAAGTTAGTGTTCACAAATTAACGTCCTTTTCTCAAAAAACTCAATATTAAGCGACTTATGGCCAATTTAAATTTTTTCATAAAAATATCGATTTTTAGTATGAAAAGTTAGTGATCACAAATTAACGTCCTTTTCTCAAAAAACTCAATATTAAGCGACTTATGGCCAATTTAATTTTTTTCATAAAAATATCGATTTTTAGTATGAAAAGTTAGTAATCACAAATTAACGTCCTTTTCTCAAAAAACTCAATATTAAGCGACTTATGGCCAATTTAAATTTTTTCATAAAAATATCGATTTTTAGTATGAAAAGTTAGTGATCACAAATTAACGTCATTTTTTCAAAAAACTCAATATTAAGCGACTTATGGCCAATTTAAATTTTTTCATAAAAATATCGATTTTTAGTATGAAAAGTTAGTGATCACAAATTAACGTCCTTTTCTCAAAAAACTCAATATTAAGCGACTTATGGCCAATTTAAATTTTTTCATAAAAATATCGATTTTTAGTATGAAAAGTAAGTGATCACAGATTAACGTCCTTTTCTCAAAAAACTCAATATTAAGCGACTTATGGCCAATTTAAGTTTTCTCATAAAAATATCGATTTTTAGTATGAAAAGTAGGTGATCACAGATTAACGTCCTTTTCTCAAAAAACTCAATATTAAGCGACTTATGGCCAATTTAAATTTTCTCATAAAAATATCGATTTTTAGTATGAAAAGTAAGTGATCACAGATTAACGTCCTTTTCTCAAAAAACTCAATATTAAGAAACTTATGGCCAATTTAAGTTTTTTCATAAAAATATCGATTTTTAGTATAAAAAGTAATATTAAGCGACTTATGGCCAATTTAAATTTTTTCATAAAAATATCGATTTTTAGTATGAAAAGTAGGTGATCACAGATTAACGTCCTTTTCTCAAAAAACTCAATATTAAGCGACTTATGGCCAATTTAAATTTTCTCATAAAAATATCGATTTTTAGTATGAAAAGTAGGTGATCACAGATTAACGTCCTTTTCTCAAAAAACTCAATATTAAGCGACTTATGGCCAATTTAAATTTTCTCATAAAAATATCGATTTTTAGTATGAAAAGTAAGTGATCACAGATTAACGTCCTTTTCTCAAAAAACTCAATATTAAGAAACTTATGGCCAATTTAAGTTTTTTCATAAAAATATCGATTTTTAGTATAAAAAGTAATATTAAGCGACTTATGGCCAATTTAAATTTTTTCATAAAAATATCGATTTTTAGTATGAAAAGTAAGTGATCACAGATTAACGTCCTTTTCTCAAAACACTCAATATTAAGCGACTTATGGCCAATTTAAATTTTCTCATAAAAATATCGATTTTTAGTATGAAAAGTAGGTGATCACAGATTAACGTCCTTTTCTCAAAAAACTCAATATTAAGCGACTTATGGCCAATTTAAATTTTCTCATAAAAATATCGATTTTTAGTATGAAAAGTAAGTGATCACAGATTAACGTCCTTTTCTCAAAAAACTCAATATTAAGCGACTTATGGCCAATTTAAATTTTCTCATAAAAATATCGATTTTTAGTATGAAAAGTTAGTGATCACAAATTAACGTCATTTTTTCAAAAAACTCAATATTAAGCGACTTATGGCCAATTTAAATTTTCTCATAAAAATATCGATTTTTAGTATGAAAAGTAAGTGATCACAGATTAACGTCATTTTCTCAAAAAATTCAATATTAGGCGACTTATGGCCAATTTAAATTTTCTCATAAAAATATCGATTTTTAGTATGAAAAGTTAGTGATCACAGATTAACGTCTTTTTCTCAAAAAACTTAATATTAAGCGACTTATTGCCAATTTAAATTTTCTCATAAAAATATTGATTTTTAGTATGAAAAGTAAGTGATCACAGATTAACGTCCTTTTCTCAAAAAACTCATTATTAATCGATTTATGGCCAATTTAAATTTTCTCCTAAAAATATCGATTTTTAGTATGAAAAGTAGGTGATCACAGATTAACGTCCTTTTCTCAAAAAACTCAATATTAAGCGACTTATGGCCATTTTAAATTTTCTCATAAAAATATCGATTTTTAGTATGAAAAGCATCGAAAAGTTAGTGATCACAGATTAACGTCCTTTACTCAAAAAACTCAATATTATGCGACTTATGGCCAATTTAAATTTTCTCATAAATCTATCGATTTTTATTATGAAAAGTTAGTGATCACAGATTAACGTCCTTTTCTCAAAAAACTCAATATTAAGCGACTTATGGCCAATTTAAATTTTCTCATAAAAATATCGATTTTTAGTATGAAAAGTTAGTGATCACAAATTAACGTCATTTTTTCAAAAAACTCAATATTAAGCGACTTATGGCCAATTTAAATTTTTTCATAAAAATATCGATTTTTAGTATGAAAAGTAAGTGATCACAGATTAACGTCATTTTCTCAAAAAATTCAATATTAAGCGACTTATGGCCAATTTAAGTTTTTTCATAAAAATATCGATTTTTAGTATGAAAAGTAAGTGATCACAGATTAACGTCATTTTTTCCAAAAACTCAATATTAAGCGACTTATGGCCAATTTAAATTTTTTCATTAAAATATCGATTTTTAGTATGAAAAGTAAGTGATCACAGATTAACGTCATTTTCTCAAAAAATTCAATATTAAGCGACTTATGGCCAATTTAAATTTTTTTATAAAAATATCGATTTTTAGTATGAAAAGTAAGTGATCACAGATTAACGTCCTTTTGTCAAAAAACTCAATATTAAGCGACTTATGGCCAATTTAAATTTTCTCATAAAAATATCGATTTTTAGTATGAAAAGTAGGTGATCACATATTAACGTCCTTTTCTCAAAAAACTCAATATTAAGCGACTTATGGCCAATTTAAGTTTTTTCATAAAAATATCGATTTTTAGTATGAAAAGTAGGTGATCACAGATTAACGTCCTTTTCTCAAAAAACTCAATATTAAGCGACTTATGGCCATTTTAAATTTTCTCATAAAAATATCGATTTTTAGTATGAAAAGCATCGAAAAGTTAGTGATCACAGATTAACGTCCTTTACTCAAAAAACTCAATATTATGCGACTTATGGCCAATTTAAATTTTCTCATAAATCTATCGATTTTTATTATGAAAAGTTAGTGATCACAGATTAACGTCCTTTTCTCAAAAAACTCAATATTAAGCGACTTATGGCCAATTTAAATTTTCTCATAAAAATATCGATTTTTAGTATGAAAAGTTAGTGATCACAAATTAACGTCATTTTTTCAAAAAACTCAATATTAAGCGACTTATGGCCAATTTAAATTTTTTCATAAAAATATCGATTTTTAGTATGAAAAGTAAGTGATCACAGATTAACGTCATTTTCTCAAAAAATTCAATATTAAGCGACTTATGGCCAATTTAAGTTTTTTCATAAAAATATCGATTTTTAGTATGAAAAGTAAGTGATCACAGATTAACGTCATTTTTTCCAAAAACTCAATATTAAGCGACTTATGGCCAATTTAAATTTTTTCATTAAAATATCGATTTTTAGTATGAAAAGTAAGTGATCACAGATTAACGTCATTTTCTCAAAAAATTCAATATTAAGCGACTTATGGCCAATTTAAATTTTTTTATAAAAATATCGATTTTTAGTATGAAAAGTAAGTGATCACAGATTAACGTCCTTTTGTCAAAAAACTCAATATTAAGCGACTTATGGCCAATTTAAATTTTCTCATAAAAATATCGATTTTTAGTATGAAAAGTAGGTGATCACATATTAACGTCCTTTTCTCAAAAAACTCAATATTAAGCGACTTATGGCCAATTTAAGTTTTTTCATAAAAATATCGATTTTTAGTATGAAAAGTAAGTGATCACAGATTAACGTCCTTTTCTCAAAAAACTCAATATTAAGCGACTTATGGCCAATTTAATTTTTTTCATAAAAATATCGATTTTTAGTATGAAAAGTAAGTGATCACAGATTAACGTCCTTTTCTCAAAAAACTCAATATTAAGCGACTTATGGCCAATTTAAGTTTTTTCATAAAAATATCGATTTTTAGTATGAAAAGTAAGTGATCACAGATTAACGTCCTTTTCTCAAAAAACTCAATATTAAGCGACTTATGGCCAATTTAAATTTTTTCATAAAAATATCGATTTTTAGTATTAAAGTATGAAAAGTAAGTGATCACAGTTTAACGTCCTTTTCTCAAAAAACTCAATATTAAGCGACTTACGGCCAATTTAAATTTTCTGATAAAAATATCGATTTTTAGTATGAAAAGTAAGTGATCACAGATTATCGTCTTTTTCTCAAAAAACTCAATATTAAGCGACTTATGGCCAATTTAAATTTTTTCATAAAAATATCGGTTTTTTAGTATGAAAAGTAAGTGATCACAGATTAACGTCCTTTTCTCAAAAAACACAATATTAAGCGACTTATGGCCAATTTAAATTTTCTCATAAAAATATCGATTTTTAGTATGAAAAGTAAGTGATCACAGATTAATGTCCTTTTCTCAAAAAACTCAATATTAGGCGACTTATGGTAAATTAAATTTTCTCATAAAAATATCGATTTTTAGTATGAAAAGTTAGTGATCACAGTTTAACGTCCTTTTCTCAAAAAACTCAATATTAAGCGACTTATGGCCAATTTAAATTTTCTGATAAAAATATCGATTTTTAGTATGAAAAGTAAGTGATCACAGATTAAAGTCCTTTTCTCAAAAAACTCAATATTAAGCGACTTATGGCAAATTTAAATTTTTTCATAAAAATATCGGTTTTTATACCCTACACCACCATAGGTGGGGAGGGTATTATGCGTTTGTGCTGATGTTTGTAACACCCAAAAATATTGGTCTAAGACCCACCTTAATTTATACCAATCGGCTTAGAATCACTTTCTGAGTCGATTTAACGATGTCCGTCCGTCCGTCCGTCCGTCCGTCCGTCTGTCCGTCCATGTAAACCTTTTAATCAAACTACAGGTCGCAATTTTGAATTAAAATTAATGAAATTTGGTACACAGGCTTCTTATAGTCCAGGGACGAAGCCTATTGAAATTGGTTATGATCGGTCCATTATTTCACCTAGCTCCCATACAAATGTCCTCCCGGAAAAGGGTTTAACGATCATAAATCCCTTAAATATAGCAATATTTTAATGAAATTTAGCACATATAAATTTCATATAAGTCTAAATAAGTGTGCCGATTTTTAAAAAGATCGGTCCATAATTAACCATAGCTCCCATATAAACCCCTTTCCGAAAATCACTTTAACGGCCATAAATCCCATTAAAATGTTAGTATCAAGCTAATATTCGACACAAATAAACTTTATATGAACATAAATGATAGTGCTAAATTATACAAAGATCGGTCTATAATTTACCATAGCTCCCATATAAGGCCCTCTTTCGGGAATCACCCAAAAGTGAATAAATTCATATAAATGTCAGCCTCAAAGTAAAATTCTGTATTCTTATGTTTTATTTTACACTTACGAGTATCGGTCCACATTTGACTCCAAGTCTAATAAAAGACCCCTCCCCGAATTATAATGTACACAATGGTGTAGGGTATCATATGGTCGGGCTTGACCGACTATAGCTTTTGCTCTCGTTTAGTATGAAAAGTATGTTATAAACTCAATATTAAGCGACTTATGGCCAATTTAAATTTTCTCATAAAAATATCGATTTTTAGTGTGTAAAGTTAGCGATCACAGATTAACGTCCTTTTCTCGAAAAACTCAATATTAAGCGACTTATGGTAAATTTAAATTTTCTCATCAAAATATCGATTTTTAGTATGAAAAATAAGTGATCACAGATTAACGTCCTTTTCTCAAAAAACTCAGTATTAAGCGACTTATGGCCAATTTAAATTTTCTCATAAAAATATCGATTTTTAGTATGAAAAGTTATTGATCATAGATTAACGCCAAAAATATTCTCAACCACAAACCTGTCTGATTTTGAGCAGTAAAATCGACTTACTGCCTCCCATCTAGTTTTTTTTTATCAAACTAAATGATAACATACGATATCTTTATCAAAATGACTGCTTATTTAATTTTTAAATTCATATCCATAATGCCCTAATGCTTTTTTATTTATGATATATATTTTTTTCTTGTTTCCTTTTCTATTTTTACATGCAATCATTTATTATGTTCATGTGGAAAACTTTAAAAATAAAACTGTGTATGTGGAAACAAAACAAAAAGATGAACAATGGAAAATACGCCGCAAACAACTAAATCCAGCTTTCAGTCATAATACTTTAGTTAGTTTCTTTGGAGTTTTTAATCGTGTTGCTAATGAGTTGAAACTAAAAATCTCTGAGGATTTGCAGGGTTATAAAGTCAAATTTAAAAGTTTAGAAGACTTGATTACTCGAGCTGTTTTGGAAGCATCATGTTGTAAGTATTATAAAGAAAACTAAAAAAAAAATATTATAATTATTTTCTCTTTTAGTGTTTTAAATAAATAAATAAAGAAATATTATCATGTTGCTACAATTTCATGGTTAAGTTCATAATTTTTTTTTTTTAACTCTTATAGTTTTTTTTTATAATTATGCAGAAGAGAAACCACTTATTTAAATTCAATTAAATTTTTATTATAATAAACAAAAAAGGGGAAAAATAATTGTTTTTTTTTTTTTTTTAATTCCAGTAACAACAATGGGTTTTGAAACCAATTTCTTGCAAAAAGATGAAAAATGCATTGCCCAGGCTTACAGATAGTAAGTTTGAATTTTTGTGTTTTTTGTTTTCTTAATAAACAAAAATTTATAATTTTATGTAATAAAATACTCCTACCAAACCAATCATCACTATTATTTGGTTCGTGACTATCAACCTTAACCCTATTTTTATTATTTTTCTATTATAATCATGCTCTTGTGTTCATCTTTCAACATTTTGTTGTATGCTTAATGTCTTGATGCTGCAGTTTAATGGAACTAACTGCTTTGAGAATACTGAAGCCATGGTATCAAATTGACTTCGTCTTTCGTTTGTTGGACAATGAAAACTATGAAAAATCGAAAAGAGCCAACAAGTTGGTAAAAGAATTTGTGGCAAATGTAAGTTTTTCATTTAAGTACTTTTTTCATGTCATATTGTGAATATAGTATAGTTGGTGAAATTTATTTACAGTTTTAATATTATTTTAAATTATAAAATGTATAAAATCTTTAAAATAGTTGCAGTGATTAAGTGATTTATTTATTATTCATCACATTAAAGTAATGATCTGATTTTTAAAAAGTAATCATAACTAATAAAATGCAGTACTTATTTAAGAAATCTCTTAATCAAATTTCTCGAACTGTAAATATGCAGCAAATACCTGTTAAAGGAAAAACATATTTTTAATGTTTCATGGTTTTGTTGGTTCTCTATTTTTTTATTTCTTATTACTCTTTTAAATTAAACAATAAACACATGATGCAAAAATTTATTAGATTGTACAACAAAAACATATTGAATGGCAACAACGACAAACCAGACTACACCAGAAGCCAGACATCATAAGTACGACAAGTTTTGATTATGCAACTACAACTACAACGTATGAACCAAAGGATGAAATACTATTCAATGAACAAGTAGAGAATCATAATTTTACTGGCAATAGGAGCACAGCTGCCAATGATGCGTTAAAAAATATTATAGAAGAAATTTCATCTTTGCCAGATACAAATGCAAATGCATTCATGTCGAAGCAACAGCAACAACAACGTATTTTTATTGATCAAATATTTTATTTGGCCCAGACTGGTAAATTGACATTGGAAGATATTATGAATGAATCACAATCAATGGTTGTTGTGGTAAGTTTTATATTTTTTCCCCAAATGTTTATTTTGTTTATTATTTTTTAAGTTTATTTTTGTGGAAGAAATTTTAGTAAATTAAATTTGTTTTGAAATTATAAAAAGTTGTGTATTCAAGGGTATATATATAAAAAAAAAATAATAATAACAAAATATTAAAATAAAAATACGTATAAATTCTAAATTATGAAATGGGGTAAGTGGAAATTTAAATAAATAAGGAAATTATTTTAAAAAACAGGAATAGAAACGATAAAGATTTCAATAGTCCAGTCTAAAGTAAAGCCCAGCTATAGCCTAGTATATAGTCCAAACTATAGTCTGGTCAAAATTCAATAATGTTGTATAAAGTTTAGTCTAAAAACTAAACTTTATACAACAGTCAAAAGTCTTTTCTATAGTATAAAAAATCGTTTATTGTTTAAAATATAATTCACTCAATAGTCTTCTGTATTCTATTTTTTTAACTTAATCTAGTTCATAGTCTAATAAATAGCTTATTAAATAGTCTAGTCAAAAGTCTAGTTTATAGTTTAATTAATAGTCTAGTCAATAGTTTCTCGATTGTATAGTAAATAGTTTAGTCAATACTCTAGTTTATAGTCTAATCGATTGTTTCATAAATAGTTCAGTCAATAGTCTAGTCAAAAGTTTAGTCAATACTCTAGTTTATATTCTAATCGATTGTTTCATAAATAGTTCAGTCAATAGTCTAATCAATAGTTTATTCAGAAGTCTAGTTAATAGTTTAGTAAGTAAATAGTCTAGCTGATTTTATAGTCAACAGTCTGAACAATTGTATACTCAATAGTCTTGCCAATATGTAGTTTAGTAAATAGTCAAGTCGATATTCAATATCCTAGTCTACAGAGAAGTCAGCAGTCTATTAAATAGTCCAGTATATAGTCAAGCAAATTGTTTAGTCAATATACCAATCAATAGTCTAGCAAATGGTTTAGTTAGAAATCTATTTAGTAGTCTAGTCAATAGTCTAATAATTAGTTTATTAAATAGTCTAGCCAAAAGTTTAGTTTATAGTCCAATTAATAGTTTTGTTGATTTTATAGCAACTAGTTTAGTTAATACTCAAGTCTATAGTCTAGTTGAATGTTTTATCAATAGTTCAGTCAATAGTCTAGTCAATAGTTTATTTAGACGATTAGTTAATGGTCCAGCTGATTTCATAATCAACAGTTCAGTCAATTGTATACTGAATAATCTTGCGAATATGTAGTTTAATTAATAGTAAAGTCAATATTCAATATACAGTGAAGTCAATAGTCTAGTATATAGTCCAGCAAATGGTTTAGTCACAATACCAATCGATAGTCTAGCAAATGATTTAGTTAGAAGTCTATTTAGTAAACTAGTCAATAGTCTTGCTAATAGTTTAGTCGAGAGTCCAAGTAATAGATTATTCGATAATAAAATCGATAGCCAACTCAATAGTTTAGACAATAGTCTAGTAATGTAAATTAGACGTAGTATAGTCAATAGTTTTCTAGTATAGTCAGTATTTTAGTTAATAGTTAATAGTTAGTCAATGATATTTTAGTTAATAGTTTAGTCAATAGTCTTTTTAATAGCCAAGTCAATTGTCTAGTAAATAGTGTAGTTTAATGTCTTGTCAATAGTCCAGTTTATAGTATAGTTAATAGTATACTCAATAGTTTATTCAGTTTAGTCTAGTCTAGTCCATATTATAGTCTATTGTCTAGTATATTTAGGTCTAGTGTGTTATGTAGTCTATGTCTAATTATAAGCTTATTTTTAAAAAAGAAAAGAAAATTAAATGCGAAAATTTATATGAAAAACAAAAACAAAATTTCAAATCGAAACTATAGGCGGGATCTTAATTATTAAATATTTTTTCTTAAGTCTTGTTTAAGATATATTTTATAGCATCATCTACAGGCATGTGTAGAATTTAAAGAAAATACTCTAGAATCTAGAAAAAAAAAAAAAATAATATTCTCTATACAATAATTTTGATTATAGAGTATTTTTAAAGATTTTAGGATTTTTTTTTTAGTTTTAAGGCTTAATTATATACATTTTTTTTGCTAAAAAACTTTGCATAGTCTCTTTCCTTTAACTGCTGCATTCCACATTTTATTTATAAAACCATTGCCATATTTGCTGCAGTTATTTATGTGTGCCCATTTCTCTCTTTTTTTTTTTTTAATTTTTGTTAAAAATTATCATGTTACAAAACATATTAATTTTCATTTTATTCTTTACGTAAAATATTTTTATATTTGTTTCTTTTTCGCAATATTCTATTCGTCCTACAAAAAAAAAAAGTCCTTTGAAACAGTATCGAGTTGCATTATTAACGCATTACTGTGTTTGGCAATTAACCACGAATGTCAAATGAAATTACGACATGAAATCAAACAAATATCGACGATGTCAAAGGAGAAAAATTCGAACAAAAACAAAACGAAAATGACAACAGCAATAACATCAATAAAACATAATAAAGATACAAAAACTACAACAACAAACAGCAATGAATCTGATGCAAATAGGATTGAGAATGATTGGGATTTCGATACGACAACATCAGCAGATTGTAAAAGTGATGTGAATAATGTTAAAATGAGTAAAGAGTATGATGATTCTCATGATGGTGATACTGCTGCTGATGATGATGGTGATGGTGATGATGAGAATGATTCTGATGTGAAGGTAACCATGGAACATTTACTAAATATGCCATACCTTGACATGATTATAAATGAGTCGTTACGTTTATTGACAACGGTTCCCATGAATTTACGTAATGTCAGTACAGATTTTCAATTGAACATAAAACAACGTGACAAATGTACTTGTACTATGAAAACTAACAACATCAATAGTAGAAAAAGTAAAAGTTGTTGTCGCAATGTAGTTGTACCTAAAGACACTATGATTGCTTTGGATACGTTTAACATGCAACGTAACGAAAGGTATTGGGGTGAAAATGCTTTGAAATTCTATCCGGAACATTTTGCGAAAAAACATCAATCGAATGAAAGGCAAAATGAAGTAGTAGATGGAATACAGCAAATGCATGAAACTCCAATATCATCAACAACAACGACAGCAGCTTCATCTCGGCATTCTTATGCATTTATACCATTTTCAAAGGGATTACGCACCTGTATTGGTGAGTATACACATATATATTTATTTCTAAATTATACGTGTGCATGAGTATGTTTTGTTAAGTCTTTAAAGTCGTAAGTTTATGAACAAGTATGTAGGTAGTATAGGTGTCTGCGTGTTGGTAAAGAAAATATTGATTTTTGTATGTGTCAGTGAATTTGCTTGCCATTTGGAAGGGCTAAATGCATACAAAATAATACAAATTATAGTCGAAGTCCCACCATATTATTCCCTACATTATTTCGTATGTAGGTCAAGATGATATATAAGATTTTTAGAGTTGTTTTATATTAGAACTGATATCAGTTGTTGGTTTAGTCTATATTTTGATTAATAGTCTAAAGTTCAGTATATAGTCCAATATATAATCCAGTCTATAGTCCAATCTCTTGGTCAGCCTATAGTCTACTTTATAGTGCATCCTATAGTTCAGTTTATTATTCTAGTCTATAATCTAGTCTGCAGTCCAGTCTATAGTCCATTCAACAGTTCAGGCTATAGTTCAGTTTATAGTCGAATTTATAGTCCAATATTTTGTCCAGCTATCTTATCCAAGCTATAGTCCAGTCTATAGTCCAATCTATAATCAAGACTATAGTGTAGTCTGTAATTCAGTCTATAGTCTCTAGTTCGGTTTATATTATAGTCCAGTCTATAGTCCATTCAACAGTTCAGGCTATAGTCCAGTTTATAGTCCAATATATATTTCAGTCTTTAGTGTAGTCTGTAGTTCAATCTATAGTCCAGTCTATAGTTCATTCAACAGTTCAAGATATAGTGAAGTTTATAGCCCAGTGTAAAGTCTAGTCTATAATCCAGTCTATAGTCCAGTCTACAGCTCAGGCTTTAGTCCTGTTTATAGTCCAATCTATAATCCAATATATAGTCCAGTGTATAGTCTATAGTCCAGTCAAAAGTTCAGGCTATAGGGTATAGTGAAGTTTATAGCCCAATCTATTGTCCAGTATATAGTGCAATATCTTGTCCAGCCTATTGTCCAGTCTATAGTCAAATCTATAATATGTAATCAGTCTATAGTATAGTCTAAAGTCCAGTGTAAAGTACAGTCTGTATTTCAGCCTATAGCCCAGTGTATAGTATAGTCTATAGTGTAGCCTGTAGTCCAGTCTATAGTGTAGTCTTTAGTTCAGTCTATACTTTAGTCTATGGTTCAGTCTATGATTTCATCTGTCGTATAACCTATAGTATAGTCTACAATTTCATCTATAGTTTAGTTTATTGCCTGGTGAATAGTTTTGTCTATATTCTGGTTTTTATAATTTAGTTTATATTCTAGTTTACAGTCTAGTGTAGTTATGCTACTACTATATTAGTATTATATTTGCAACTTCTTATATAATACCTGTTTCATATAATAGTAAATATATTTTTTATGTTATATTTTTCCAGTATTTAATAAATTAATTCTATTTTACAACATATCATGTCTGTTACATTTATTTTCTTTAAACTTCATTCATAAACTATTCTTTATTATTTTTTCTTTTATTTTCGTTGTTTTTGCTTCCTTCAAACAGGCTATCGCTACAGCATCTACTTGTCGAAAATTGTTTTGATAAAATTAATTTCTTCCTTTGAATTTTCAACCAACATCCAGCTGCAGGATTTACAATGTTATGAGGGTGTTTCTTTAAAATTTCGCAATGCTGAGAAGATTCATTTTCAAATACAGCCAGTCGACTGAATGAACAGTGAAGAACAAAAAGTTTTAATATTGCTGCTCTAATTAGTAATAATTGTAATTTAATTAATTAATGGTGGTGGTTTATTCGATGAGGGGGAATGGTTAATTTTAATGTTTATTAATTAATTGTTGTTATATTGTAAAATATATTATTATATGTATTTGTTTTTAATAAAGAACATTATAAAGTTGTTGTAGAGAGCAAATATTAATGAATGAGTTGTAAATTAAATTAAGTGGTTTATAAAATGGAAAATTTATTATGTATTTTGTAATTAAAATAAATGCATATTGAGCATTTGAAAAGGAAAATAAATTTAAAATATTGGCTTTTATGAAATTAAAAAAAAAAAAAAAATAAATAAAATAATAAAAACAAGTGAGAATGTTATATTCTGCTTGGACGAATATAACATTCTCCTTCCGAAATTTTTAAAATTTCATCTTATATGAGAGGTGGGCGGTAAAGTAGGCGAACCACATCCATTTTTTTAAGTTTAGATTGCCCATGGAACTACTTATATAAAATTTCGTTTATGTTTCAATTATATATGGGAAGTGGACAGTTTATCCACATTTGTTACTGAACAGAAAACAATATTGTAAGAACTTTCTTAGTGATAATCTCAATCCCGTGAATGTCGAAGATAATATTTAAATACTTTTTTATACTATTCATCACAGTTGTAAAGGATATATACCCAACAAAAAACGATGAAGTTCTTCCAAAAAAATAACATTTTCACAACTTCAAAAGTGGAACAAAGTGCATATTTTAAACATTTTTTGAAGTTCTTAATAATTACTTCCAAAAAAGTAAAAAAAAAAAATGAATTTTTAGCGGGAAAAAATTGTAATAATTTCTAACAAAAATTAAATTTTACAAATTTTAAAGCATTTTTATTATTATTTAATAGAGCAAAAACAGAATTTTTATAAAAAAAATTTTATAAACATAGTTTTAAGGGAAGTACTTCAAAAGGAATGAAAAAGGCAGTACTTAGTAGTGAAAAAGAGATGCAGAAGTTCTCTTTTTAACCCATGGTTGTCATTGGTAGCATGTTATTCTTTTATACTTCTTGTTCATTGCTTTTGAAGCACTTCTCTTAAAACTATGTTTGTACAAATTTTTAATAACAATTCTGTTTTTGCCGTATTAAATAATAATAAAAATGCTTTAAAATTTGTAAAGTTTAAATTTTGTTAGAAATTTTTACCATTTTTTTCCGCTAAAAATTCATTTATTTTTACTTTTTTGGAAATGTGAAATAAGCACTTTGTTCCACTTTTGAAGAACTTTTTCTTGGAAGAACTTCATCGCTTTTTGCTGGTTGGTGATTCATCATCGCACAGCCCAAACGGCTACAGCTAGAAAGATGAAATATTAACTGTAGATTGGTTTCCTACCGAATAGATCTACTATGATGGGATTTTTTGAAATTCGAATATTTAGGGGGTAAAAAGAGGTAAAATCGGCAACATTATATCTCGTAAACTAATAGAGATACAAAGAAAATTAAATAGTTATCGTTATTAATTTGAAATATTATCGGATAGGTGTTTGGTACTTTTTTGAAATTCGGCTATTTTAGGGATAAAACGGGTAAAAACTATAATTTGGTACTTTTTTCGAATCCTATCTATCTTTTAATCCAGGAAGCATAGAAATAAAATGTACATCAAATTAGTATCTTATCAAAAATTGGCGAATACAAGATTGGTACTTTTTGGAAATTCGAACGTTTAAGGGGTAAAAATCGTACCTGTTTTTGGTATTCTTTTCACAAAATATTTTTTTCTTTTTTACTGATACATACATATCGTATTAATATTTTAACATTAGATCCCAGTACAATTTAGAAATTCATTGGAATACAATCTTTGTTGCATTCAGGGGGAATAAAAAGTACCAAAAAGGGGATAAAATCAGGAAATTTAATTTTATTAAAATTAAATAATGTATTTTTTTTTTTTTATTATATTAAACCTATAAACATAAACTTAAGTACATGTAGTCCCAAGTGAGTGAATTTACAAGAGGGGACTTCGTGGTACTTTTTCATTCTTTTAATGCTACTTTTTGAATTTTCTATAATATTTAACCTAGAAACAGGAAATTAAAGATACATGAAATTAACGATATATGGTCCAATGTGGATGAGAATTCAAGAGGAGGGACTTTTTATACCCACCATCAAAAAGATGGGAGGTATATTGATTTTGTCATTCCGTATGTAAAATGTCGAAGGCATCATTTAAGACCCTACAAAGTATATATTTTCTGGGTCCTGTTTAGATTCTGTGTCGATCTAGCTATGTCCGTCCGTCTGTTGAAAGCAGGATAGGGCTCGAACGGGACAACGTAGGAGGACGAAAATATTTATCTTATATAAGGTTTGTTTGGGATTGAAAATGGGCAAAATCGGTTAATAAACAAAAAACTAGAAACTAGAAACACAGGGTGTCCATTTCATACTTTTCTGCTAATATTTCTTAAACAAAAGCATGTACGTTAACGAAATAAATAAATAGTTTGAGGATCGATATAAACTCGGAAACAAAAAATGGGCGTGGTCCGCCCACCTCCCAGATATTGTAAAATTTTAAAAAGTTGATGGTGGATATTTGTATTCGCCCGAGCCGAATTAAAATTCGCTCTTGTTGCTACTTTTTTGTTCTTCTAATGGTGTTTTTTGAATTTTCTATATTTGACTTAAAATTATGAAATTAAAGGTGAATGAAAATCCATAAAAGGGTACTTTGTGGTACTTTCGTTATTATAATATTACTCTTTGAATTTTTTGTATTAATAACTAACTTTCAAATATATGGTTCTGTGTTGAGAATCCGCAAGCCCTATTAATCACATTCTTCTCTATATAATAAAAAAATAATTTGGTAGTTTTTGAACCTTTGAACGTTAAAAATGTAAGAAATTGGTAACTAAAATATTTAAAAATTTGTTATTCTTAATGCTGATAGAACACCAATATTATAACTGTTCTCAAGGTAGTTGAATTTTGCAGGTTTCTTCACTTTTGATATTTCATTTAGTTTTTTCTAAATAAAATGGCTACCAAGTTTTATCTGGTATATGTAGGAAAACTGCAAGATCGTGTCTATCGGCTATGTGATGAGACTCGCATATCGCCTAAAGTTGGCGATTACGATTTTAAATCGCATAATAGGTGTGACGTGGTTCACAATCACAAAATAGGCGATTTCAAATCGCATGCTAATACTAAAGTGAAGTTGTCTATTTTGCTTAAACATGGCTTCAAGAAATAATAAATATGGCGTACAAATAAAATTTAATATGTTTTCTTTTCATTTAGGTAAAAACTTGTACTATTTTCTACCAATTTTAAGTAAAAATATGAAATTTAAAATTTAATCCATTATTCTCTTTCTTATTTGTTTTCTCATATATAAGCGATTTAATAGAAACATCTGATCAAATTGAGAGAAATCGAACAAGTAAAACGCGTGAACTGCAGCACATGCTGAAATAAATTTGGCGATTTTCAAAACGCATGTGAAATGACAATCGTGTGATTTCCATCACATAGGCGTATATAAAAGTAAATCTGAGTTTGTTACTCTGTTTTTGAGTTTTATTTCGATGCTTTTATTTTATTTCATTACAATGGGGTAGCAAAGCGTACTGTGTTTAAGCTATTAGACATTTAAAAAGTTTATAGTTATATAATTAAAACTTAACACAATTTGAATTTATTATATAGTATGGTTTTTCTTAAAAAGAACCTACGCTGACGAAGTAGCGGGTATACTGCTCTTACTAATATATACAAGTATCTAAACGTTCCTATGGTACTAAATATTAATAAAAGAGCTTGCAGGAGCATATTTGAAAAGGAAATACACCCTAACCCACTAGCTCGAAATATACTAAGAAGTATTGGACACAACCGATTGAGAAGAAGAAACACTTCAGACCTGAGCCAAAGTTAGACCATATGCATTGAAATTGCTTTTAGTCCGACGGTGTTTGGACCAAATAGATATTAATATTTAGATTTAAGATTTGATTAATTATTGTTAGTTCACTTACATTTTGTGAAGATTCAATAAATAAAATAACTGATAAAAAAAGTCGATCCGCTAGTTAAACAACTTTTATTTATCCTTAAAATATTTAATTTGCTTCAACTGTAAGCAGATATGATTTAAATTGATTATTTAACATTTTGAGATTTTTACCCCTGTTTGTAGTAATGACCGCTATTACAGTATATATCTTCTTTTTACAAGTATTTAATAAATTTCCTAGGAAAATGAAATATTATTTTCTACGTATTCTATTTCGTTTTAAATTTTCCAAATAATCATTTTTGTTTGTTCAGTTGTAAACCAAAGATCATTTATATTTTCCATGAAATGCTTAACTAAAAAAGTATTTCTGCTAAAACACTATCTAAATCAGCTCGTTTAGTCTAATCGGAATAATTAATTAGTTTGACCCAGTTAACTAGATAAATTTAATTATGCAATTTCTTCTTGTGTTATAACATTTACATACATACTTACACTCACATTGAAGAAGGATTTTTAATTGCAGCAGAGAGAAAGAGAGAGAAAGAAAGAAAATAAAATAGCCAATTATGAAACAGCCATAAGAAAATTTTGTTTAGGTGGCTAAGAAATGAAAACTGAACAACAACCATTTGTAAAATGCAATAAATTTCATTAAACCTCATAGCGTATGATGTTTAATATAAACAAAATATTACTCATACGTTTAAGTAAACAGAAAAAAAACGTATAAAAAATATTATGTTTAACTTTACAACGAGTTCGTTACGTTCTACTACAACGTGTTGTGTGGTTTAGTGAGTTATTCATTCATGTGCGTAATATATTTTGTGTTACGTGCAATGTTTATGTTATTGTTGTTGGTGTTGGGCAATGTTGGCTTAATCAGTTTTATGTTAACCTAATTAAACTACGTTTGTGCAATAAAGAAAATGTTAAAGCTGCACAGTGTGTTAAAATAAAATAAATTAATACATATTTATAAATTAAATATTAATTTTAAAATGATATAGAATTTATAGAATTTTGTAAAATAAAACATTTTATTTTGATTTTTTCACTGGTGTAAAATGGAATTTGCATACATTTGTAACTCATTTGTAGTCATATGTGTATTATTTGAAAGTAATGGCCTCAATTTTCAAAGAGCTAATTTATTTCTCAAAATTTCTTTGCCACCTATCCAAGTAATTTTTTATAACTTTGTCAAATGCAATTACTTAACAAGTCATTGATTATGACACACTGTCCCTGAAGTCAACGGTTTTGGTGGACAACATCGTAAAATAAGGGTTTAATTAACCTCTTTATTGTATTACATCTGTACATTACATAAATTAAATATGCACATGCAACACACATACACATGATGGCGTTAATACTTGCTACCTACTGTCACCATTCTTGCCACAATGTTTTGCAATTGAAGACAACTCTTTAAATGGCTACAATTTATAGCTCAAGCATTTCATGCCTGCGTGTGTGTTTACTCTATTTATATGTAAACTTATGTCAGTGGCTTGACTGCAGTTATTAATATGAAAACACAACTATAGACTGTGTATAGTTTACATTTTAAACTGTGTGTGTTCGATAATTTTATTTAAATATTTACAGATCAAAAATGAAAGAAAAAAAAAAAAAATTAGGAAATGACTTTTTGCAACAATAACCCGCATGAACACACGTGTCATTAATGGGTCAAAGCAAACGAGTAGTTGTTAAAATTGAATGAATAAAGTAGAGGAAGAATGAAAAAAATAATAATAATTACATAATTTAATCGTTAATTACAATTATTTGTATGTATGAAGAAATGCGTATGTTAGGAAGGGTGTCCAGAAATATTTCAGGAGCGACTAAACTGCACATAATAAATACACATAGTAATAATTGTTGGCACTAGTCAACAAAAAAATCCTCCACCATAGACGAATGTATTTGATGTATTTTGATGTGCTGAACTCGAATCTGCTTTCAGTTTTTTTCCATCAGGTCTGGATTTTTTTATGGGCGTGTCTAATATTTCGCCCATAGTAAGGCTGTTACTCTAGTATATTTCCTCATAACTCAAGAACGGTGTGTACGATTGATCAAAGTGATACACCAAAATATGCGGACTTAAAATATCTTCAAATTCCCCTTTTTTTATGTGCTCAATAGTTTCGGAGTTATTTTGAAATAAGTGTCCGAAAAAAATTATTTTCATGCAAAATTTTAGATTTTTTTGTTACTAAAATTTCGTTTAATAACTGAAAACATCCAAAATGTTACAGTTTATGATCTTTATCTTAAAGCTGTTAAAGCGAATAAAATAAGGCACTTATCTTCAAAATTTATGCAGAAATCTAAATTTTATTCACAGTTAAGTAAAAATACTCATGTTACATACAATTGAGTAGAAATACAGTGGAGGCCAAACAATTTATTTTTTATTTTTTCTTGAAACAAAAATAGGTGAACTAGGTGGATTTTGATGAGTTAAATAAAAATCAGCATTCACTTTTTTTCTATCATGTACTGATTTTTTTTATGTGCATGACTAATATCATCACTTTATACAGCGGTCACACTATAAAATTCGAGAATGGTTTGCCAAATTTAGGCTATAACTCAAGAACCGTTTACACGATTTTAATAAATGATACACCCAAAGACGCATGCGAAAATTGTCTTCAAGTTATGTCAACAATATTTTTTATTCGCTCATTGCTACTAATTGCCAAATAATTACGGAAATATTAACAGAACAAAAAATTATGTAAATTCAGCTTAAAGACAATTTAAGTCATATATTGGAGTTTAATTTATCGTATTAGGACAAACTGTTCTCGCGTTATACAAGTGTGACTGTCTAAGGCGGGGTAATAGTAGTCATGCCCATAAAAAAAAAAAAAATCGATACGTGATAGAAAAAAAGAAAAAGCTGATTCTTATTTAGGACGTTAAATTCCATCTAATCCACCTACTTTTTTTTTTTTTTATTTAAGACGAACAAATTTTTTTTTTTGCCCACTAGGTTATTTCCACTTAGCTGTAGGTATGCATGGATATCCTAACTTAACTGTGAATGCAATAATGATTTGTGCATCAATTTTTATAATACGTGGCTTTATTTACTCCTAGTTTTGCCAGCTTTGAGATAAAGATGATAAACTGATGTTTTCACTTTTATAAGAAGTTTTAGTAAAAAAAGAAATCTTGAATTTAGCATAAAAAGCACTTATTTCGAAATATCTCCAAAAATATATATTTTTTTTGAAGGAGCACGAAAAAACATTTTTTTTTGACAACCAGTGATATTATTGCATGCAAAATGGATTTTAGAATAAGCTTTTTATACCCTACACCACCAAAGGTGGTTGGCTGGCTGTCCATGTAAAGCTTGTGCGCAAAGTACAGGTCGCAATTTTGAAGATAATTTGATAAAATTTGGTACATATGCTTTTTTCAACACAAGGACGAAGCCTATTGAATTTGGTTATGATCGGCCCATTATTTCACCTAGCTCCCATACAAATGTCCTCCCGGAATACAGTTTTAACACTTACAGATGCCTTAAAAATAGGAATATTTTAATAACTTTAATAACTGACCATAGCTCCCATACAAACTACTCTCCCGAAAATCACTAACATGCATAAATCCCATACAAATGTTAGTATTATGTTAATATTTAACACAAGTATGTTGTATACATATACGTGTAGGGTATCATATAGTCGGGCTTGACCGACTATATCTTCTTCTCTCGTTGTTATTAATATTTAGTTTTGAATTATGATTTATGAAAGGGTATAATATGCGGATAAGTAAATTTACTTTATTAATAACATAACCATTGTGATCTTTAAATTTCATTTTAGGGTCTACAATTACACCTAAGTACTTAACGTTATGTTCCCATTGTATTAGATCATTGTTAAAACAAATACCGACTTGGGGAATGAAGCATTCCTTACGTTTCCTACTGAAATATATTGCTAGTGTTTTACTGCTATTTAACATTATTTTCTATTTATTAAAATAATTGAATGTTTCAATAAGGGCTCTTTGAAAATTTGATATAATTTCATTAGCCATAGTTCCAGAGCAGATAATTGCTGTATCGTCGGCAAATATAGACAATGTAAAGTAATTTAAATATGGGGAATCTGCTGTATGTATATTATAGAGTATTGGTGACAAACATGATCCTTGAGGATAGTGAGCGATGACCTTGAAACTTCTCGAATTGTGCGAACTGATATGTACTTTAAAAGTGAGATCCATAAGAAAACTTTAAATTATTTTAATAAGTTTTGTGGGGAAATTTAAGCCAATCATTTTATAAATTAACCCTTTGTGCCATACCGTGTCTAATGCTGCTTTGAAGGATTTCTTGAGGGTCAAAGTTTGAATATATTAAATTCTTAATTCTGATTATGGGCTTTACAGTATTATGTTCTTTCCTGAATCCGTATTGATGAGATGATAAGATGCTATTCTTGTCAATAAAATCTTTATTTTTTTGATAAGAGTTTTGGCAATCTGTGGTTTTATTCGGTTTTCTAATAGGTATAATTTTGGACTCTTTAAAGTATTTTAAAAAGTAATCAAGTTTAAAGCATGCGTTGATTAAAATTATAAGGTATTTAATTCCTTTATTTAGATGCAATTTTAAATATATGCTATCGATACCATCGATTTCCGGTGATTTCTTATTTTTCAAGCTTTTAATAATCGATATAATTTCAGTGATGTTTGTTTGCATCGAACTAGAGGTGTGTGAATTTACTAAGTTGAATAATTCTAGATATTCATTCACTACCGATGTAGTTTCCACGTTCACCAAATTAGCTGAAATTGAATGATTCGAAAAGAATGTTTGACCTAGTATTTCACATTTTTCGGTAGAAAAGCATTTTTTCATAGATTCATTAATTAAATGTTTAAGATATATTATTATTTCATCGATTTGTTCACTTAGAGTAATATCCTAATAAATTAATATTTCTATTTATAAAGTTAGATTATTTATGCCAGTTAGTTTTGCTAAAGTCGAATTTAAAATTAGTGGTTAGTTTTATTTCAATAGGCAGATGATCAGAACTTAAGTAATTGATAATTAAAGCTGGTGAAACTATTTCTGGCACATTGTTTAAGAATATATCTAAATTAGAAACTTATATATTAGCACTAGAAGGAATATGAGCACAGAAAAAATTATTACCGTCTTTTTTACAATTAACTCAGTTGTTTAATTTTGCATCGAAATTTAATAAATATGTTCAAGAAAAAATAAAATAAAAAATAAATTTTGGTATGATTTTTTTTCCTATACACATTTTTAATTCATTCAATCATCTACTTGATTGATTTAATTAATTTATTAATTGAGAATTTTTTTCTGTTTTGTATTTTTTATAGTTTTTAGTAATTGATATAATCATTTTGATGAGAGGTGCAAATTTAAACAAGTTTATAATTGAATGAATTATTTTCATATATATTTGTTAATTGGTGACTTTTTTCTGTGAGTATGATTACACGGACTAATTATATTGATGTTATGAGAATGTAGTTTATCATAAAAAATGTTACCCTAACAATTCGCCCTAGTGCAGCCTCAAGACTGATGTCGGCTATTGAAATCCCCACGAAGAACATATCTTTGATACCTACTTAACTTATGCAAGTCTGATGAAATAAGAAGTTTTCTGTTGTTGTCAATTTATAAAGTTGAAGACGATAATATTAAATAATACAACATTTATCACAGATCATTTATATGGTGGTCATATTATATACACCCGACTGTCTTTCAAAATTATTATTGGACTTTATTTTTTCGCTTATTATTAGAATTTGAACAAGAGTGTTACAAAACTTATATTTCTTTTGTTTTGTATAAATTTCCATTTATGCCATATTTTCAGTTTTTGTATTGATTGGCATTTTCTTAAATATTTTGAATGACATTTTTACTGCCCTATATTGATAGGGAATATGTAGTAAAAAAGTAAAAAATCAAATTTTTAGAAATTTATGATTTGTTGGATGAGTTGTTCAAGCATCAAAAAATCGATTTTAATTAATATTATCTATTAAAATAATATTTTATTGTATAATTAAAACTAATAGCAAGGCCCTTTAGGCTTTTATAGTCCAAATACAAAACTTAAACTCTATTTGAAAACCGCTATTTTCTTACACTGTAGGTTGATATGAGACGAATCCAATTACAAAATTGTTGATTAATGATCAAATTATTATCCTTACAATGATAATAATTGTATTAAAATAATTTGTTTTTCATATAATTACTTTTATTACTAAAATTATGCTTTAAACCAATTAATTTCTTAATTCACAATATTAAAATATTTTTTTTAAAACCAAAAGTTGGAAACAATTTTTTATAAAAAAATTTAAATTAATTCCTATGATAATTATTTAATAATTAAGATTACTCTAGTATGTATTTTATCCGTATCATGTTTTATTGGAACACCCTATAAATATGTAGTTAATGTTTATTAATTTGCATACGTTTATATGTTAATGATGTAGCAATAGTATTTTTTTTTTTATAGTTCAATGTAATTTACATTATGAGCAAAAAATTAAAATCATAAATAAGAATAATAATTGAAATTAATATGTATGTTTAAAAAGTAGAAAAAAAAAAAAAAAAAAATATATCGTCCATTCCATGAAAGAACGCCCAAAAATATACCAAGTGTCCTCCGATTTTTATAAAATTTTATACGTATAAGGTCTATGGGTGTTTTTAAATATTGCCGTTTTCAGATTCGCTAAATTCAGAAAATTCGCGAATTTATTTAGCTTTTTCACTTTTGAAAAAATTTAAAAAATCTCGAAAGTGTACAACTTTAAATACAAATAATTCTGGGAACGCTTTACGGAAATTTCTTATTTAAACGGCGTTTGAATTGTAATGAGTATTTTACGAATAAATACTTTTTAAAAATGCATTTTAATGCAATTGCATTTTTTAAATGCATTTTTCTTTAAATATGCTATTAAATTTGTTTGATTTTTTTCGTATTTGGAAAGCATGAAATCTTTACATTAAAATAAAAATCTCAAATTTTTGGGACGCTCACATGTACTGTGCATAATTTCCCCTTTTCTTCAACTAGTTTAAATTTTTTCAAATAAAAATTATATTTTTCTGGTATTATGAGTATCTTTACGTATTTTGTTAAAAAAATTTATTGTGTTATTTTTTTTTTTTAAATCCTGAAAAATAGTAAAACTTTATGTATCAGACTATTTATTGTTTTAAGTTATAATAAATACAGCATTTTTAAATACACTTTTAGAAAAATTAAAATTTAATAAATTCGCAACTAACAAAAATGCATCCAAAAACTGCATTTATATTTTTAAAATATTATGGATCGAAGAGGTGATTTTCGAAATGCTGACTAAATTACACAAAAAATATGCAAAGGCCTTTTAAATACTTTTTAAATTACAGAAATCCATCAATAACTTCAAGGGATATAAATATTTAAAATTGCATACTTTTTATATTTATACACAGAGAAAACAGATTCATTGTGGCAACCGAATTTTTTGCCAATCGAATTTTGTCGGTTGCATCAACTATCGCTTTTTTCTATTATAATTACTAAATATTTCATTTGGGAATATCAATTTATTGGGAGATGTGATCACTTTTTGTAGCTGTAATGACTGAAATAACAGTGGCGGCAACTTCCACAAAGGTCTAATAATTCGGTTCCGACAACTGAATCATTCGATTAATAACAAAACTTCAAAAATATTTTTATTTCCATTTTATTTCTTATTATTTTTGTAATTTTTTTAAACATAAACATAAATATATTAACAATAAATTAATATATTTATACATTAAATTTAGAACAAAACATGTTTTTGTCCATGATTGTGCATCTGGCCAATCGTTAACCATTAGATTTTTTTAATTTGATGTTCTTGAAAACAATATTGATTCCCCACACCTTCTGTATATGCAAATTCTGATTGGCTTTAAAATTTTTTTTATTTTTGTTTCCAAAGAATCTGGATGGTAAACTCGTTCATCGCCTAAAGGAAGTGAAAATATGAAAATATTTTATTTGTACGTATATTTTTGCAAAATCTTACCATTTTTACGTCAGTATCTCTCCATTTTCTTGAATATCCATTATATAGAAGATTATTTCAATTATTTTTTAAAATTTAAATTTTGGTTTGCTCTATGTATGTATATTTGTAAAACTTCAAAACAAGCTGGATATTAGAATTATTTAATTTAAGCTAACTCAACGATTTTCTTTTGCCCTAACTGAATTAACGAACACTAAAACCAAATGGATATTTTTAGTACAAAATATGATATTCCAATCATTATATTTATTGCTATTAGATGTAGTATTCTGCAGTACGCGTCATTATAAGAATTTAGTTCGATTGCGATGACTAAATACTAAATTTTATTTCTATAATGGGAGTAATTGGTTGTAATAACTAATTTATTAATTTCAAGAACTCTCATTTAATAAAAATTATGACTTTATGGTCATAAATATAGAAAATCTATAGAATTAATAACTTTTTAATAAGTTACATAGAATTACGATTAATATTATAAAATTGTTATTATCCTAACTGTTTTCCAAGCTATCTTTTTTCTGTGTGTACAAATTTTACAGAAAATTCCAAAAACAAGAAAAAATTTTATTTTTATATGAAAAATTTTAAACATGTTTTTATAAAAATTTGATTATGCATATAAGATTTTTGCGTCCCAAAAATTTGACACATTTATCTTAATGTAAAGATTCCAAACTTTTCATTTATGTTAAAAAATTAAAAAATGTTAATAGCATTTTTAAAGAAAAATGCATTTGAAAAATGCAATTGCATTAAAATGCTTTTTTAAAAAATCTTTTTTATTTTTAAAATGTTTGTCGTAAAGCCGCCATGTGCGAAATTTTAATTCCGTTTAAATCATTAAAATTCACAAAGTCTTTCCAGAGATATTGCTATTCAAATTTACATACTTTTGAAATTTTTTTGGTTTTTGAGAAAATTAAAAAGCGAAATTAAATCGCGAATTTTTGCAATTTCACAAAACTGAAAACTGAAATTGATAAAAGGCTTAATGGAGTTTATTATGGTTGCCAGACGGGCTTGAATGAGCTTGATTGTCAAGATTTTTTCTGTCTTGTCAAGTTTCAAGTTAAAATACAATTTGTCAAGCTAAAAATATTCTATACTACTTTAGAATATTAAATTTAAATTTAATTAAAAATAAAATACATTTAGTCAGTTTTTCTTTGTTACAGATTGTATGCATTTTGCCCATCACTAACAATAAATGCAAGAAATAAATTTAAAAATTTATTTTATTGTGAAATTTTTGAGTACTTAATATCATATATATTTGTGAGAAAAAATTTAAATTAAAAGGCGGCATTGTCCCAAAAAAAATTCGAAATTCATATAAAATTTTGTAGTACCGGCAGTATTATTGATTCAAAGGCTGAATTATTACTTGTTTTTCATAACATCAAATTATGTTCATACTTTACTATAATAGTAAAATTGTCAAAAAAATTAATTGTGGTCGTACTTAAATAGCAGCAATTGCAAGAAACGTATTGGTTCCATATTCACAAGAAAGTTTCTAATGACTTAAAAGAAAGTTTATTTTTTGGAATCTGCAGTGACGCATCAAATATTGGAAATATAAAGGCGTATCCATATGCAGTACAATATTTTAGTATTAAAAATGGTATTCGGAGACAAATTCTGATAAAGATCCAAAATATTTTCAAATAAGGCCTGCGCACGAAAAAATCCGTGCATGCAAATCTGCTTATAGAAACCAAACCAGTGGGCGAATTTGTATAAAGTGATATTTTTATTAGTGACTGTTATGTTCAAGATCTAAAGATAAAAGAATAAATTAGTTCCTGTTGGTTTTTAAGGAAATATCTGGTCTTTTCCAGAGTTATTCTAATTAAAGGTTTTATTGTGTTTCGGCCAATTTTTTGCTCTAACCATTCCACTTATTTTTAAACTCCGTTTTATTTTATGCTGAGCTTTTAATGTTCTTTAAATTATTTTTTACTAGAGTCCAATATCTTTCAATTGCAAGAAGTTTCGGACAATTTAATGGATTTACCTCTATCGATAAAAACTCTTACAATTTCTTTGTTAAAACTCCTTTGTTTTGTTTTTGTAATGAGATACTGAATTTTATTAGGAAAGGGAGAAGTTTTTCCCAAAGGAACTCGTTCATGTATATTTCCGTCTTAATGCAATCAGTTTTTAAGAATAAAGTGCTTCACTCCTGCGTATGCATATGACTTCCCAAATCGAAACCTTTGTTGGGAATTTTGATTTCTTTGATACACGACATTTTTCTGCCATAATCCCTCTAGCAACTGCGATATAGAATTTCTGGCTAGAAAATTTAAAATGTGACCTTCTACGAACGTTTCATCATCTACTATACAGAAACAAAATTTGCGAAAAAATTCGTCCGAAGTACTTTAATACTTTAGTACTATAGTACTAAAGATAAAATGTTATTGATGTTATTTTTTTCTTGCTTTATAAGTCTTCAGGCTATACTTCCTTTCAAATTTTCTGATAAAGATTCAAAGTAAATAACTTTTTGTGACACTTTTGAGGTAAATTACTCTCAAAATCCTTTCTATTTTGCCTGACCAATGCAAGATTTCATAAAAAATTTGAATTATGTTTTGTTTTTTTTTTGGTTAAAGTTCCATTTTAAGAAAAACCAATTTTGAAACTTAGGACATGGCAAGTGAACATAAGGGTAAATACAAACCAGTTAACGAATTATTAATTTTTCACCACATCAAAAGTTATAAGCCCAAGAGCATGGATTTTTCGTGCTCTTGGGCACGAAAATAAAAACTAATGAATATAGAAAATAAACTAGATCTTCACAAAACTACTTCATACTGTTGTGTACAAAGTGCATTGAATGCTTTATCAGTCGACGTGGAAAATATTGTAATAAAATCATTTATATTACTCTGAGTTTTATATATTTTTTGTTTAAATTAATTTTTTAGTTCATAATAACATTTTGTTGCAAAAATTATTATTATTTTTTTTTTTTTTGATATAATTGATGCGTCTTCAATTTTCTTCAGATTTTAATTTTTTAACATTTGTGGTTATGTCAAGTTGATTTGTCTAAAATCAAGCTGAATTTTTCGAAATGTCAAGTTAAACTTCCAAACAATTCTGGCAACCCTAGAGTTTATGTATACACATTTTTATCGAAATTAAAAGCCATCAAGTAAAAAAATATACTTTTTCGGGCGTTCTTTCCTGGAATGGTCGATATATAGTTAAAGCTACATTAATATTAAGTGAATTATTTATTTATGGTTTTAAGAGTTGGTTAAAAACAAATATTAATTAATACTCACACATTAAGTGTTATAAGTCTAAATTATAACAGAGCTTTTAAAGTTTGTTTGATTTCATTTTAATATTAAAATAGCAACAAAATTCTTTTTTTATATAAACTAGTATCAACAATAAAAAAATTGACCACTATTCTACAAAAAAATATAATAAATAATATGATTTTATAAAAAAGTCAAAAACATATTTTTTACTTAATTTCCTGGGAAATTCTTTTCTAATAAAAAATGCCAAAATTAATAATTTTCTGATTACTAGGAATTTACCATCTTTAAGTAAATTATTTAAAGGCAAAATAAATTGCCAATAATCATAAAATTATCACATTTGACATTTTATTATAATGAAATGTCATATTGAATATTTCATATTCTTGAAATTATTTAACTAAGAATTATTTTATTTCTTTTTTTTTCATTCTAGTTATTGAATATTTTTTTTTCTATTGTTTCTCCCTCTTTTGTTGTCAACAATGTCAGTATCAATGTCAGTAATGGCGTTAATGATATTAAATTCAAATACAAACACAATCAAACACAACCACCATTACAATTTATTTCAACAATATTCAAAGCCACACAACAATCGTCAATGAATGAATGATTTTCTTTATTAAATGCGTCATTTTTAGATAAAAATAAAACTTCCGATAAAGAGAATTCTTTTTTTTTACAGTGGTATCCCAAAAGACTTGTTTGAAAAAAAAAAAAAAAAAAAAAATGTTGGCAATTGCCAATATATGAAATATGTTTCTCAAATAATCATCTGTTATAAAAATGTTTACCTTACGAAAATTATTATTTAGTACCACTGTGCTTCATCACTGCCTATTTCTTAATGCTATGACACCATTAATGTGACCATAAAAGTGTTTGACACTAAACTATTTCAAGTATTTTATTTTATTTTTTTCTCAACTTTCGATTTTCATTGTGTTCGTTTTGTTCCTCCTGTTAGCTGTTAGATTGAAGTTATCAACTCTCATGTTCTAAACATTAAGTTCTTCTTCCATTGTGCATTGTGAGAACATTATTAAATTCCTTTGTAGGACAAGTAAATACTTTCCTTACAATTTATTATTCTAAAATGGTAAAAGAAGAGCAAGTGAATGGAAAAGAGCAAAATGTCATGATAAATAACTAGAGTTTTTAGTTCATAAAATATGTTTGTTTCTCCATGTTCAACAAAGAACATAGATGAGTTTTTGTTTCCACGTTGTTGCCTTCATTCTCTAGTCGAATGAAGTTGTGTTTCGTTCAATGTTTAAGATTGTTTGTTACACGTTAAATAAAGTTATATTTCAAATTAAGTATTTTTTTTCTGCTGTTGCTGCTTTCTTTATTTATTTTATGTTTTTTTTGAGGATAAGAGTTTTTTATGTTGCAAGTGTGTGTTGCAGTATCATATTTCAACTTCAATATCAATTTTATTAACGAAACAAAAAACTAAACACTTGAGAATTATATATAAAAATCGAATTATTATTATTTTTTTGAGCTTTTTTGAAGGTTTTTCTTTTTGAACAAGAGTTAATTTTAAGACTAGAAATTGAAAATCTCAAAATAAAATATTAGTCTTTAAATGTTAAGTTTGTTTTCAGTAATAAGTAGTTTTCATTAAAATTGATTTTAAGTTTTATTAAATGGTTTTTAATCAATCAAAATTAATAAACTATATAAACAAGAAAAGTATTTAAATAATTTCATAGTAGTAACCCGCTTGACCTGAAACAAGAAGTTAGTGAATGTTCGCAAATACGAGGTATTTTCGAAACAAATATATGTACGTGGCTTTATTTACTCGTAGTTTTGTCAGCTTTAAGATAAAGATGATAAACTGAAAAATTTTTACTTTTAAAAAAAAGTTTTAGTCAAAAAAATAAATCTTGAATATAGCATGAAAAAATTTTTTCGAACACTTATTTAGAAATATCTTCAAAACTATTGAGACTTAAAGCCAATTTTATTCCACATACTTTGGAGTATTATTTATGTAAATCGTGCATACCGTTCTCGAATTATAATGAAATATACTCGAGTAATCGGTTTATTTTAGACGCAATATTAGACACGCCCATAAAATAAAATCTCGACCTGATGGAAAAAAACTGAAAGCAGATTCGAGTTTAGCATGCGAAATTCCATTTAGTTCACATATTTTTTTTTGAAGGAGCACGAAAAATTTTTGTTTTTTGTTGGCCAGTGTTATCAAGAGTTAGTGTTATTGCTGGTCTTAATCATTAAGCTGTATCTATAAGCTTAAAGCTATGTTCACATTACGCTAATAGTTGACAAAATTGATTTGCCATTATTATATTAAAAAATAAAACATTTAACTCACTTTCTTTGCATACACGGAATACATAAGTTACAAATGATTTGAAATCAGGCAAATTCATGTCAGAAAATTAAAGGAGGCAAATTAAGGCAAATGGAAAAATTAATGTTGAAATTTTTTTAAATTGTATTTGAAATTTCAAAGGGTCCATCGACCGCAAGCAAAACTGTAGGAACGTGGAAGATACTTTGAGTGTAAAAATTTTTCCAACATATACTTGTTGTAAGTAAATAAACTTATGCGTTAACTCTTTGCTCTACTCTTACAAGTTCAGTAAAAAAATAAAATTCTTTTTTTGGCGAATATTTAATAAATCGTTTGAAAATTAAGTATTTATAACAAGAATTGAAATTAAAAAAAAATCAGTTTTAATATTAACAATTTAAAGAACATTTTCATTTGCTGATATAGAAAAATTTACTTTAATAATTATAAAAATCACTCTAAAATAGATAAAATCATAAGGTTTACTGTAGAAAATAATTTTACCGCAAATAATGGGAGTGAGTTTAAAAACATGTAAAAAGATATAGTCAATCCAGTTTTGTGGGACGAAATGAAATATGCTTAATTTCAAAGTGATTTTTTCTGAAATTGACATTATATGAAAATGTGATTAGTTTATTCTTACTGTACTTTCGGTTTATAAAAAACTTGTTTATATATTAGTATTGATATTTCATTTAAATAGCGTAATATAGAGCGTTAGTACTCAACACCGAAATTACATTTATATAAGAAAATTTCAATACATGTGCTAAAATAATTATTTCTGCAAAATTTTAGAAATATGCACTTATGTAAGTTTATTATCAAAATTGAGAGATTTGCTTAACTAAGGAGTGCGTTCGAAAAAATCTTAACATATAAAATATTCAATAACTTGGAAACGGTTGATCTTAAAGTTTTCATTCTTTTTTTATTTAATTGATTGATATAACTTTTATATTATCTATCTCTAACCCTTCCGTTAGAGATTTGATAGCTGCTTCAGTCACTTTTTTGGAACAGTGTGAACATCTTCTTTCAAAATCTTCGATATTTTGGAACACCTTTTTTGTGCTCTTCAATTCACTTTTCACAAGAGCTCAATATATCTCCACTGGTCTAAGCTATGTACAATTTTGAAAATTGACCTCACTTGGTACAAAAACTATGTTATTGATTTGGTACCACTCCAGAGCTTTCTTAACATAGTGGCATGATATCAAATTGGTTCAAAAATGTGTGGACACAATGTGCTCTCTTACGAAAGAAAAAAGTTTTTTTTTGCAAATATTCCTTTGTGCATATTTTGGTATTTATAGATCCGAAAAAACTTTACTGTTTTGCCACAACTGCAAAAAGCTTGTTATACCAGAAATTTCGTAAGAAATTTTTTCTACTTTTGGGTCCTAAACTTATCTTTAACATTGCCTCCAGCATTAACAATAAAAATTTTTGACACATAAGCTGCGAAAATTCTGTCAGCACATGCGTTGCTTCGTCAATTATACAACTTGAGTATTTTTGTATGAAATTTGGTTTTAATTTCCGTGTCCAATTCTTAGCTTCTAAATTGTTTGCAGCATTCCTGTTTGGAACTTTTTGGACTTTATATGTTATCAACTCTGCATTAGCTTCAAATTTTCGCACCAAATAGTAGAGGCACTGAGATAACTGAGCTGCTTTTCTACCAGATGTGTTTGGAGTACCTTTCGATATGCATTCAATTTTCTGACCTTCCCAATATCATGTGGTCCTTTTTTTTCTTTTCGATCCAGGTTTCATATCAATGGTAAAATTCTCCTGATACTGTTTAATAACATTAAGAACAGTTTGACAGCATAAACTTAATTCTGTGGCCAATTATTTGTGGGACCTATTTGGATTTTTTTTTAATTTTTTTAATAATTTGTAGCACGTAAATCTTTTTCATCACTCATTTTGATGAAAATCACCACAAATCAAAATGGCTATTACTAAAAATAATAACTGAAGTATTTTTTTCCATGATAACTAGATCAAAAAAAAAAGTTCAATATTAATTCCGAAAAAAGTTATGAGGCAAAACGATGTTAAAATTTTTTCGGACATGTAGATTGTCTGATGGACGAGTACCTTTAATTTGTAAAATATTTTCTTTTTCCGTGCGTTACATACATACATACATACATACATACATATCGTCACCAAAAATTCAAAACATTGTAAGATTAAAATTTTAAATTTGGGTTTTCCGAACTATATGTGATCAGAAATTTTCAGACTTGTAGCAAAAAAATAATAACGCTAATAGATACGCCTAAGTTCGCTTTACGTAATGATTAAAAAACCCACGTTTTCGTTCATTAAATAATGAAAAATCAGTTTATACATATTTTAGTCGATAAGGAAAGTAAAAAGAAAGCTAAACAAGTCATAAATTATATTGAATTAGACATTAATTTCTAATAATTACATTACTATGTCAATTTTGGTGCTCATAATAATAGATACACTTAAAAGAAAAATTCATAAATTAAAAACTAGTTAACCCCCTGTTTTTATAAAACGAACGAAAAATTCGTTTCGACAATTTATATTGAAAACAACAAATAAATTTTAAATTTATTTGTTGTTTTCCATACATTTTGACGAAACGAATTTTTCGTTCTTTTTATAAAACGAGAGAAGAAGATATAGTCGGTCAAGCCTGACTATATGATACCCTACACCATTTCGATTTACATAATTTTGCTTTTACTTATATACAACTTACTTGTGTTAAATATTAACATAATACCAACATTTGTATGGGATTTATGCACGTTAGTGATTTTCGGGAGAGGAGTTTATATGGGAGCTATGGTCAGTTATGGACCGATATTCATGAAATTTGGCAGACAGATTTTTGCTGATATAAAACTTATTTGTACTAAATTTCATTAAAATATTCCTATTTTTAAGGCATCTATAAGTGTTAAAACTGTATTCCGGGAGGACATTTGTATGGGGGCTAGGTGAAATAATGGACCGATCATAATCAAATTCAATAGGCTTCGTCCTTGTGTTGAAAAAAGCATAAAAAGTATTTCATCAAATTATCTTCAAAATTACGACCTGTACTTTGCGCACAAGCTTTACATGGACAGCCAGCCAGCCAGTCGACCAGACGGACGGACGGACATTGTTAAATCGACTAAGAAAGTGATTCTGAGTCGAACGGTATACTTTAAGGTTGGGGTCCGAAGATTTTTTTCTGCGTTACAACTTCTGCACAAACACATAATACGCCAACCACCTTTGGTGGTGTAGGGTATAAACAGGGGGTAAGTTTATATGGGAAATTCATCAAACTCGTTTACTTTTGATGTTCAAAAAAATAACGAAAATTTTTAAATGGCACATGAACGATATTTAGTACCAATATGCCTTGGCTCTAGTAGAACACAGATCTGTTAGCGTGAATGACTTTTACTGAACGGCATCAATGTTATGGCGGTTTAAGATAAAAATTTATAAAAAAATTGCCAAAATTCTATTTATAGTCCTAAATAAAAAGTTATTGAATTTATGTACTCCACAATGGTGTATCTAAAATATAAATTAAAAATATCGCGATAAGTTAAGTATGCGTGGATATATTAGCGATTTAATAATTATTAAACCTTCTTATAAAATTTGCAAAATTCATTTTTTAGTGACGTAGTATTGTTCATATTTATCCATTTATTGCAAAATTCATAATTTTTTTTAAAATAAGTCATAAGACAATGTCATTTATATACATTGATGAATATTTTTAGTGAAATTATGTTTTCTGCGTAAGTAAAACTTTACACAGGAACTTATTTCAGTTTAAAATTGATTTATAACGTCAACATCCGCTATAACAAAATATGCAAAATTGCTGAATTCTTTAAAATATCCATACACGTTTAGCAAATTAATATTTTTAAACGCCACAGTGATTTTTAAACGTTATTTGGAAACCTTCTTGGATAACGCTATACTCTAGCTTCGCTGAAATAACGTTGCGAGTGTGCCTCGCGAAAAAGGCATCTCTTAAAGCCATTCACGTTTTTTCTCTCCAAGTTTGGGTACCTCCTGCAGCATTTCTATTGAGGACACATTAACGAGATATATGTCAAATGATGCATAATTTTAAGAGCTATTAGGTTCTGTTTTGAATTTTGAAATATTCGAAACGGCGTAAAATCCCCAGCGAAAAAACTGCAAAATTTTTAAAAATTTTGTTTCACGACTTTTGCACAACACAATTTGACACTGGTTAATTGCATGCTAATTAAATCCATGCTGGTGGTTTTTTACAAGCGTTTATAGTCTACATTAGAAGAATTGGACATTTATGCTAAAATCTGTGATTACAGCAATAAAAAGAAATAAAAAAACTTGTTAGTTTCAAACACTTTTTTTTGAATTTTTGACTTTGGGTGCTTGCCGGAACCACATGAAACCGTTTCAGGTCTTGAATTTTTTTTCTGTTACAGCAAAAAGTGTTGTTAACATAATTGCATCAAAAATTTTTTAAAAAGGTCAGAATTAAAAAAAAAATATTTGAGGTTGAAGGTCGGTTTCATAAAGGAAAACGTAAAAAGAGAATTGCCCATATATATATTATCATGTCAATTTTTGACAAATTCCATCTCACTCTTAAACTGTATTCTAATATCATTCTTAGTCATATTTGTGAATTTAACATAAATTTGTTTCCTTTAGGGTGGCGGACACTTCTTTGATAGACGTTTCCAATCGAATTAGCTTTCGTTGCAACAGTAAATAATGTCTTTTCACTTTATTTCCGGAAATTTGTTTTGCACAAGAAGAAGCCAAACTGTTTAATGACCTTCTTTATTAAAAATTGTACCTAAAATAGCATTCAAAGAAATGAAATGATCCTTTTTTGCCAATATGTAATGATTAAATATTCCTACTTTCCGTTTCTGGGGTTATTTTATTAGGTCTAATACGAGTTTCTATCGTTTGTTTTTTTATATAAGGCATTTTAGACAAAATGTAGATATCTTCGTAGTTCCTATTTGCTATTTCAAACAACAACTTTCCAGTTTTCTCTTGTCTTGAATCATTTTTTCTCTTATTCGGTACAATGATTATTTCTTCCCATTTTCTGTGTCAGAATACTATTTCTTTATAATATTTTCAACCTAAATGCTAAATGTTCTTATTGTATTATATAAAATAATCAAAAAAGTACAAAAGAATTCGACTTAATATAAAAAAAATACAAATTAACTGTATATTTTATTTTTAGTAACAATTTTTGGCATTTAAATTGAAAACGTATATGTAAATCAATTTGCATGCTTATACTTGCCATATTTTTCATTAAAGTGGTATTGCTAGATCAAATTGATTACAAAAAACGGAGAATTTTTGAAGAATTTTCCAAAGTCACTTTAATATCATCTATAAAGTGTATCTATTATTTTGAGTAGGCGTGTATATTGGATTTTAATAGTTTTATAGAGCATTTAATTAAAATAATATACGAGGGCGGATCAATATTTCCGTGACTTTTCGAACTTCCCTCGTAGTTATATGAAATGCAACACTGTTCATATCAAGTACCACCTGTTAATATACTACTGTCAAATTTTGAGCAAGTGTCGTCATTTACTTTGCGTTTAATAGCTGTCCAAAACATTCAACCTCGTGTATTTTTCTAAAAATGGAAAAAAGTGAATTTCGAGTGCTCATTAAACATTATTTTTTGCGAAAAAAAACCGTCAATCAAACCAAGGAAAAGCTCGATAAATACTATGGGGACTCTGCACCATCGATTTCAATGGTAAAAAAGTGGTTTACTGACTTTCGTTATGGTCGCACAAGTACAAATGACGCTGAACGTTCTGGACGGCCAGTTGAGGTCAGTACACCCGAAAATGTCGAAAAAATCCACGAGTGCGTGAGATTTTTGATGCCATAGGTATTTCATATGCAGTGTGGTTTCGATTTTAAATGATCAGCTGGGTTTAAGAAAGTTGTCTGCAAGATGGGTGCCGCGTTTGCTCTCAATTGACCATAAACGTAAACGTGTGACAACTTCAAAGGATTGTTTGAAATTGTTTAACCGCAATCCGAATGAGTTTTTGCGGCGTTTTGTAACTGTGGAAGAAGAAGGCCTAGGTAAGTTTGTCGGCCAATAAGGTGATGACAACAGTTTTTTGGGATGCACGTAAGATAATCCACATCGATTACCTTCAAAAGGGAAAAACAATAAATGGCGAATATTATGCCAACTTATTAGACCGATTTAATGAGGATTTAAAAAGAAAACGACCCCATATGAAACGACCCCAAGAAAAAAGTTCTTTTTCATCAAGATAATGCACGGGTGCACACGTGTGCAGTCTCAATTGCAAAACTATGAATTGGGCTACGAATTGGTACCTCATCCACCATATTCTTCGGATTTAGCCCCTAGTGACTATTTCCTATTTCCAATCCTAAAGAAATGGCTCGGTGGAAAGAGATTCAGCTCCAACGATGAAATTATTGACCAAACAAATGCCTATTTTAAGGACCTCGAAAAATCCTATTTTTTGGAACGGATACAAAAACTGGAGAAACGTTGGACTAAGTGTTTAAGGAGATTATGTTGAAAAATAAATTTTTGTTTTGCAAAAAACACTGTGTTTCATTAAAAAAATCATGGACTTATTGATCCGCCCTCGTATAACGGCCCTTACTTCAATTGGAATTAAATGATACTTACGTCATCAAAAACACATAATTAAAAATATGGCAACATTTTAAAAACCTTATTTTTTTTGTTTTAATGAGTTAAAATTACTAAGTGTAATTAGGTCAAAAAATTAGGTCTGTTGTTAGCACCTTATTCATGCCTTTGTATTCATAATTAATTATGTTTATAAATTTTGTAAATAAATAATACTAAGTGTAATAACTTATTTTAAAAAATTATTACTTAGTCAATTGGATTATTGTAAGGTAGATATGACACCTTCAATATTATTTCGTATTCATACATTAATAAATTTTTTATACCCTACATCACCAAAGGTGGTTGGGGTATTATGTGTTTGTGCAGAAGTTGTAACGCAGAGAAAAAATCTTCGGACCCCCACCTTAAATGTTATTATTATGTTAATATTTAACACAAGTAAGTTGTATATACGTAAAAACAAAATTACGTGGATCGAAATGGTGTAGGGTATCATATAGTCGGGCTTGACCGACTATACCTTCTTCTCTCGTTTAAAAATGTTTATGAAAATTAAAAAAAAAAAAATATTTTCTTTAGTCTAAAATTAATTCTTAAATTAAATTTTCCACACATGATATTTTGAGTAAAAGCAGGACTTAATTTAAAATAAGGCCAACATCCTTAAAAAGCAATTAAAAGAATACTTGAAATAAAAGTTCCTTTACTTTTTCTTTTTGTTGTTCAGTGTAAATTAATCCAAATCAATGCCACACTACTCGTATTAATTACTCTATACTCTTTACATGGCTTTTTACTACTTCTGTTTGCAAGTGAATTTCAAGTTAAAGACTAATAAAGATTTTCCTCCCTAGTTTTCGTTTCACATTTTTTTGTTTTGTAATAGAAACTGAAAACGCTCAAAGCCAAGTAAAAAAACCATTCTTCTTAGCGGATACAAATTTGGTCTTACATACATATGTAATGTAGAAACGTTAAAAATTAAGAACATAGAAAGAAGAAGAAAAAAAAAAAAAAAAATTGAGCAAAAGAGTATTTTTAAAATAATATTACCATTTAAAATATGGCTTCGGTATAAAATTTTTCTTAAACCAAAATAAATGTTGCAACTTTTTTAAAACATATTATTCAACCAAACATAACATGTTTTACATATTATAGCAAATGCACAAAAACCATGACTACATACTAGCGGTTCTATATATCTATACAAAAATCTATTTCATTTTTTTTTCGTTCTCTCTTTGATTATTGTGTTGCTATTTTATATATTTTTTTGTTTTTGCAATTTTTACTTTTTTCCCTCCTTTTTTTTTTGGTCTAAAATCAATTTGAAAACTTTTTTCATTCTCACTTAAATTTCAATTCAATTTTGAAAGCAACATTTTTCATATCAAAAGCCAAATAAAATTTCATTTACACGCATACAAGAACTACACAAAAACCAAACACAGACAGATAATATGTATGTATCACATGCATCCTTTAAATGTATAAATGTATGGAGGGGAAAAGATGTCGGTATCATATTTGGTGGCTGCTTATTTATTCGATACAACAATGGAAACATTTTCCTTTTTCTATTTATTTATTTTCTTTTTCCAAATTTCGTGAAACGAGAAAAGTCTGATTGTAGTCTTCGAATTAGATTTGTTTTTGTTTGGGGGAGACAAGTACAAAAATTTGTTAAATAGAATTTCCATGTTTTCAGTGGAATTTTGTGCTTTTTTGTGTGTTATTTAGTGCAAACATGTTTTAAAATTTATTTCTCAAACTGAAATCGTATTTGTGTATGAAGTTATTGTTATAAACTGATTTGGTGACAAATTTAAGAAAATCAAATCAGAAATTTTAACAAAACCGTAGTAACTTGTTTTTTTGTGAGAAATATGTCAATAAATGAATTATTTATGGTTTATTATTTTGGCGGAATTGTAGAACATTTTAAGGAAAAAAGTGTTAACCTAAGAAATATGTATAATTTTTTCTCCTTAGTTAAAGTAAAAACCAAAAAGTAAAATTGATAAATATTTCTATCATCGCTGCACTTTTTAGTTGCTTATATTAATTGAATTAGTGACAAAAGATATTAATTATAACCCTATATGAACAAATAATATAATTTTTTTACTGGGATTTCTTTGGAGGTCTACTCCCTAAACCCGTGATCCGCTAGAGGATGTGAAATTTTGTTATTCAAAAAATATTTGAATTTATATAAAATCTATATTTATAAAGCTATCATTCTGAAATTTTAGTATTATATAAAAAAAATGGTTCTTAAAAGAAAAGTATAAATAGATTCCCATTTTTTTACTCCAAAATACCCAAAATTCCTGTTCGGGGAAAACTTACTTTAAAAATTGACTTTTTTCAGTAAAATTGTCACCCTGTCGTTATAAGAGGCGCGGCTTATTCAAAATTTTTTTTTGTGTTTAGCCAACATATGATGGTAACTTTCTACGGTATTTTTATTTTAATATTAGCTTTGACATTTTTGTGCTCCACAAAAAAACTAAAAACACAAAAATTAAAATTAACGAAATTCTGATAGGGCTAGCGGGGAGACTGTTACCCCAACTGCCCTCGGATTTATTTTACATGCATTTATATTAAGCATTCTTTTAGAAACATGAAAAAAAAATTATGGTCCAGAGGAAAATAATGGATTTTAAAGTGAAAAAATGTTACCACCTTTTTGAAAAAAAATTACAAAAAATCACAATTGTTTTCAAATTTTCTAATTCAAAATAGTATAATTTTTTATCTAAACCACATATGTATATGATCCTTGCACAAAAATTGTTTAGAATTTTGTACAGAATCCAGGGAATATTTCAGAAAAATTTTGCACAAATTGCACCCGCCAAGTTAAAAAAACTAAGAAAGAAAACATGTCCAAAAATGGGTGAAAATTTTACTTTGGTCCAAATATCTCTAAAAGTAAAAGAGATAACCGACACATGTAAGCGTATTTTTTTGTAGAGAATTATAAGGACTATCTGTGTGCAAAATTTTTTGGCAATCAAATCATATATTTTCATATGCGAGGTGACCAACTACGAACCTGTCCTCCTCCAAACAATTGTCGCATACCTCAGAATTGCCCATGTGAAATTTCATTCAAATATATCCAGTGGTTCTAAAGTTACAGAATTATTTCCAAAAAATTCCGTTTTGGGACCACTGTGCGGCATTCATTAAATCGTAAGATTTTTTTAGCATCGCACAGTGGTTCCAAAACGTTTTTTTTTTTTAATAATTCAGTAACTAAAGAACTGTTAGAGGTATCTCAATAAAATTTCACATGGTCAGAGCTGAGGTGTTTTCGAGTGATTTGGAGTATTACTGGCCCTTAGCGGGTCAGGGGAGAAGTGCGTGGCTCTCCAAATTTCCAGATCTCGGTTATGTATTTTCTTTTTGAAAAATCGCTAAAAATTCATTTATGATATGACAGAAAAGAAATTTTATATATAGATAGTCCTTGCAAATCTCTACAAAAAATAAGCTTAAATGTGTAGGTTATATCTTTATCTATATCTTCGACCCTCAAACTATCTGCTGTTGTTTAAGAAATATCATCAGAAAAGTATGAAATTGAGCTACAAGACACCCTGTGTTTCTAGTATTTTGCCCATAATTTTTTTTGTTTATTAACTGATTTTGCTCATATACAATATCAAATAAACCTTATATAAGATAAATATTTGAGCAAAATTTTGTCGCCCTAGGTTGTTCCGTTCAAGAATCTAATCAGAACCCAGAAAATATATACTTTATGGGGTCTTAAAAGATTATTTTGATATGTTATACACGGAAAGACAAAATCAATATACCCCCCATCTTTATGATGGTGGGTATAATAAAAGGTGATCATTAATGTGTTCTCTGAATTAATCACCATATTGGAGCCATTTATCTCAATATGTAGACGGACGGAGGGACTTTACCATTCCGCAAAAAAAAAAAAAAAAAAATAAAAATAAAAAAATTATTAAAATATTACTTTTCAATAAATAAAACATTATTTTGACCCATTTTACTCCTATGTGCGTCCGTCCAACCGTTATAAATATAAACACTCTGATTATAATTTGCAAGATAGTAGTATATATATGTATGTTCTGGCTCACAGTGGGTCGGTTCGCGTACTTGTTCAGTCAAAAAAGTATAAAGAGGAATTTTTTATTAAATATAACAATATTTTTTGTGTAAACGGTGAAAAAAATCAACCCCCCCTCAAATGTTTTTGGAGCTACGCTAAATTGTCCCAGAACCGACCTATTTATACTACTCAAGATTTTTAATGAAATTTGACACATAACTTCCTTTCCAAGAAGAACTCAAGTGAATTTGATTAAAATCGTCAAACAAATTTTTTTTACTGGAATACGTTTCAATTTAAGTAAATCGATAAAGTTAAAACGTTGTCATTTATATATATAAATATAAAATAAAGTCCAAGTATTTCTTCCAGTACTATTTAGTAATTTTTATCATATTTCCAAAATGAAAATAATAATAATTTTTTTTGGGATTTGATGATATAAAAAAAAATATTAGTTATTTAGTTTTTCTATATAATATTTATTATCACTGTATACTCCTAATTATATTTAATCCTCTTCATATTACATTATTAATAGACACGTGTTACCTTACTCCTACTCACGCATATATTTATATTTATGCTCTTTTACTCTTTATATGTTCTCTTCTTGTCAGCCAATGCCATAAATATCAATTAAAATAAATTTATTCATGGATTTTAAAATCCAAAACCATTTGTTGCATAAAATTATTTACCATAAATTAGTACTAGTCATTAATTATGACAATAATAATACTCGTACTACAACGAATAATGTAAATATAATAATAAAGGAGTTATTATATGTTGCTACATATAAGTAGTTATATTAGCTGCCTGTGTACTTAAGGAGTGAGATCGAAAAATTCTTAACATACATAATATTCAATAACTTGGAAACGGTTGATCTTAGAGTTTCCATTATTTTTCTAATCAGTTGATAATTTAGCACAGATCACAGAAATATATAACTTTTATGGTTCTAACCACTAATTATAAAATTGTGGACCATTTTTGAAAACCCTTTCTTTGGGGATTTGATAGTTGCTTCAGTCACTTTTTTGGAACAGTGTGCACATCCTCTGTTAAAATCTTCGGTATTTTGGGACACCTATTTTGTTTTCTTGAATTCACTTTTCACAAGAGCTCAATATCTCTCCAATGGTCTAAGCTATGGTCAATTTTGAAAATTTACCTCTCTTGGTATTAAAACTATGTTATTGATTTGGTACCACTCCAGAGCTTTCTTACCGTAGTGATATGATACCAAATGGGTCTAAAAATATGTGGACACGTTGTGCTTTCTTAAGAAAAGAAGAAGTCTTTTTTGCAAATATTCCTTTATGCTTATTTTGGTATTTATAGATCCGAATGTATCAAATGACTTTCCTGTTTTGCAGCAACTGCAAAATGCTTGTCATACCATGAATTTTGTAAAAAATTGTTGCTGCTTTTGGGTCTTAAACTTATCTATAACATTGCTTCAAGCATTAGCAATAAAAATTTTTGAGACACAAGCTGCGAAGATTCTGCCAGCACCGACGTTTCTTCGTCAATTATACAGCTTGAGTATTTTTGTATGAAATTTGGTTTTAAATTCCGAGTAATATTTTTGGCTTGTAATTTTTTTTGCAAAATTCCATTTTGGAATTTTTTGAACTTTATATATTATCAATTTTCCGATTAGCTTTACATTTTTGCACCAAATAGTCGAAGCACTGAGAAAACTGAGCTGATTTTCTACCAGATGTGTTTGGAGTTCCTTTTAATATTCCTTCAATTTTCTGGCCTTCCCAATATCATGTGGTCCTTTTTTCTTACCGAACTAGGTTTCACATCAATAGTCAAATTCTCCTGATACTGTTTAATAACATTAGAAACGGTTTTACGGACGACATTTAATTCTATGGCCAATTATTTGTGAAACCTATTTGGATTTTTTGAAATTTTTTAATAACTTGTAGGACGTAAATCTTTTTCGTCACTTATTTTGATGAAAATAAGGACAAATTAACATGGTTGTTATTAAAAATAATAACTGAAGTATTTTTCCATGATAACTAGATCAATAAAAATTTTGAATATTTATTCCGAAAAAAGTTATGAGGCAAAATTTGTGTTAAAAATTTTTCGATCTCACTCCTTATATGAAAAAGTGTTTTCATGGTAAAAATTGAGTAGATAATTTACGCTTTAATTATTTTAAAAATATATAAAATACACGATTATTTTGTAATAATATTTGCATAAACAATAACGAATTAAAGAGGATTTAATAACTGTTGGAAAATAACTACAGAAGGAAGTGAAAATATTTTTTTTTTTTTTTTTTTTTTAGAAAAATATTACATTATTATTTAATAAAATTACTTGAAATTCTTTTTTAAAAATATTGATTATTTTTAAACTTAAAATTCCAATTCATCCCAATTTGTCTTGTTATTATTTTACAATTTGATCTAAGTAATGTAATAACAACAGAATAAATGTCACATCAACATCAATGTCAGAATCATATAAACAACCTAACAAGCTGACATTAAAAGACATTTTATCTCAAATATTAAGAAAAAAAAAAAAAAAAAAATATATATATATATATATATATATATATATATATATATATATATATATATATATATATATATATATATATATATATATATATATATATATATATATATAAATTTTTAATTTAAAATTTTATGTTTCCTCAACAGCAACCACACAACAATAATACTAGTTACTAATAATGCTGATAGGGCAGATACATACATATATACATACATATGTATGTATATAGTTAAAAAAAATTAAAATCAATATTATAAATTAAATAAACAATATGTAGTCAATTGAATAAAATTGAGTTAAATGAAAAAGATCTAATATTAAATTTAATTACAACAATTGAATAAGTAATACTCAATAATGCTGAAAAAAAGTTGTTTAACGGAAATAATCATGGTTTATACACAAATGCTTACATATAAAATCATATCCAGACATCATGAAATTTTTCATATTTATTTATTTATTCATTCATTCAGCTAAATGCAAAATGAATAAATAAAAATTATTGTAAAAAAAAGAGCAACAATATGATAAAAAAAAATTTAATTTACAATAAGTCCAATCAACTTTCATTCATCAATATTCTCTTGCTATTTCACAAGTAAATCTCTATTGTGTTAAATAGCTTATCTGTATACGTATTGTATTTTAGACTCATACTCCCTGTTTTATATGTAGTTGATGTTGGTATGTCGCTATGCTCAAATATAAACCACATTGTCGTCTATGAGTATGAGATGGACCCAAGAGAGTAATTTACGCATTTTTTGTTGTGTTTTTATGTTATTGCCGTTTCTATATACAATATTTGTTGTAACCGATAAAAATTAAAATGTTTTTATTGCCTGTATAAACATTCACTACAATAACAAACTACATTGTTTAATAATTGATTGGTGAGGGGAAATAGTTATTCCGTTATTATTCTAATAACTAACAGGACATACTACTAAATATATAATATTTGAAGTCGTAGTTTGACATAATTCAACTCAAAATGGATGTCAAATGACTACTAAGAATCCCTGCAATATAATATTACGAGCAGTATACCCGAACATCTTTAGCGTATCTTTTTTAAAAACCATACTATATAATAAATTAAAGTTGTGTTAATTTATAATTTTATAACTATACATTTTTGAATAATATTTCTAGTAGCATAAACACAGTGCGCTTCGCTACCCCATTGTATTGAAATAAAATAAAAGCATCGGAATAAAATTCTTAACTAACAAACACGTATTTACTTATCTTGGTAGCCTTTTTATTTAGAAAAAAAATTAAATACCATAAGTTAAAAAATCCATAAAATTCAACTATGATTCCTATCTCCTGTGGAAACAGTTATAATATTGGTGTTCTCTCAGCATTACGCACAATAAACTTTTTAAATATTTTAGTTACCAGTTTCTTATATCTTACTTTCGAAGGTTCATAAACTAACAAATTATTTCTATTGTTATATTTTAGTAGAGAAGAATGTGACCAATAATACATCTTTAATTTCATTTTTGTAAGTTAATTATTATTACAAAAAATTCAAAGAGTAATATAATAACGAAAAGTACCACAAAGTATCTTCTTATGGGTTTTCATTCACTTAGGACCATATACCTTTAAATTCATGATTTTAGATTAAATATTATAGAAGATTCAAAAAGAACTTTTAAAAGAACAAAAGAGTACCAAAATTCCCTTGAATTTTTACCTACATAGACCATATATCTTAATTTTATGATTTTATGTTTAATATTATAGAAAATTTTAAAAGCACCATTAGAAGAACGAAAAAGTACCAAAAATCCCCTTTTGTGGACTCTCATTCTCTTAGGACCATATATTTTTAATTTTATGTTATGTATGAAGAACGAAAAAGTACCACAAAGTTTTCCTCTTCAATTCTTACCCACATAGGACCATGTATTTTTAATTTGATGTTTCTAGGTTCAATTTTGTATAAAATTCAAAAAGTACCATTAAAAGACTGAAAAAGTACCAGAAATTCCTTATTGCGAATTCTCACTCATTTAGGACTACATGTACCTAAGTTTATGTCTCTAAGTTTAATAAATTAAAAAATGCATTATTTAATTTGAATAAACTTAAATTTAAGATTTTATCCCCCTTTTGGTACTTTTTATTCCCCCTGAATGTAACAAAGATTGTATTTCAATGAATTTCTAAATTGTACTGGGATCTAATGTAAAAATATTCATATAAATGTGTCAGTAAAAAGAAAAAATTAAAAATTAAAATTTCGATAAGATATTAATTTTATGCACATTTTATTTCTATGCTTCCTGGTTAAAAAAGATAGATAGGGTTCCAAAAAGGTACGAAATTATAGGTTTTACCCGTTTTTGTACTAGACACCTCTCCGATAATTTTTTCAATAAATAACGATAACTATTTAACTTTTTTTTGTATCTCTATTAGTTTAGGAGATATATGGTTACCGATTTTACCCGTTTTTACCCCTAAACATTCGAATTTCCGAAAATCCCATCTTAGTGGATTTATCCGGTAGGAAGCACATCCACAGTCCATATTTCATCTTTCAAGCTTTAACCGTTTGGGCTGTGCGATAATGAATCACCAAGTAAATCACTCAGTCATTACTTTTTATACCCTACACTACCATAGGTGGGGAGGGTATAATGCGTTTGTGCTGATGTTTGTAACACCCAAAAATATTGGTCTAAGAACCACCTTAATTTATACCAATCGGCTTAGAATCACTTTCTGAGTCGATTTAACGATGTCCGTCCGTCTGTCCGTCTGACCGTCTGTCCGTCCATGTAAACATTTTAATCAAACTGCAGGTCGCAATTTTGAACCAAAATTAATGAAATTTGGTACACAGATTTCTTCTAGTCCAAGGACGAAGCCTATTGAAATTGGTTATGATCGGTCCATTATTTCACCTAGCCCCCATAAAAATGTCCTCACGGAAAAGGGTTTAACGAACATAAATCCCTTAAATATAGCAATATTTTAATGAAATTTGGAACATATAAGTTATATAAGATCGGTTCATAACTTACCATAGCTCCCATATAAGGCCCTCTTTCGGGAATCACCCAAATGTGAATAAATTCATATACATGACAGCATCAACGTAATATTCTGTATTCGTATGTTTTATTTTACACTTATGAGTATCGCTACACATTTGACTCCAAGTCAAGACCCCTCCCCGAATTATAATGTACACAATGGTGTAGGGTATCATATGGTCGGGCTTGACCGACTATATCTTTTTCTCTCGTTTATATATACAGTGCTGTGCAGAACAAAAGCAACAAAATTAAGGTAAACCCAAGAATAGTTTTATTTTTTAAAATATTTAGTTTACAACAAAAATAATTTTATGAAATTATGAACATATTTAAGGATTAACACAAGCACAAACATTTAAAGAACTTTAACTTTGTCTATTAACAAAAACTGGAATAAAATTCTACTATCTTCATATAGCGTGTGCACAACAATAGCAACATATTCATATTTTGCTTAATTTTGTTCTGTATTTTATATTTTCCGATAAGTTTTGTAGTTTTATTGTGATTAAATTGTTAATTGATTTCCATTTGAATTTGTTGACTAAACAACACTTTGGACTGCACTAATCTTGAAGCTGCATAAAAAATCTTCCACAGATATTGCGTCTAAGTATTAGACCACGTGGTTAAAAAAATGTTAAGCAAAAATTTTAAGCAATGACGCTTAATTCAATCCTTCAAAAGTTTTAAAATATATTTCGCATTTTATCCAGGAGGTGGGCGGTAAAGTGGGCGGACCACGACCATTTTTAGTTTTCATGTTTATATCGATCCTCAAACTATTTATACAAAATTTCGTTATCGTGCATGCTTTTGTTTAAGAAATATCAGCAGAAAAGTATATACAGTTTTAGTCCATAATTTTTTTTGTTTATTAACCGATTTTGCCCATTCCCAATCCCAAACAAATCTTATATAAGATAAATATTTGTGACCTATTCTGCTTTCAACAGACGGATAGACATAGCTAGATCGACTTAAAATCTAACCAGGACCCAAAAAATATATACTTTGTGGAGTCTTAAAAGATTCCTTTGACATGTTACACACAGAATGATAAAATCAATATACCCCCATCTTTTTTATGGTGGGTATAAAAAATGTACCTTTATTGAATAAGCTTTTATATTGCTTAGCCTGTAACTAGCAGTGATATATTGCTTAGCCTGTAACTTCTTTAAATGCTTTCAATGGACTTTGAGTATAGTATATATTAAACCTTACAGTATATATAACCTATCTATATAGACAAATCTGTTTTTATAACGTGTTACCTATTTATTTTTAATAAAATTTGATTAAAGTTTTTAGGGAAAGTCCTTTTACATGCACTGAAAAGTCATAATTTTGTAAATTGTGCTTCCAAAATAAATTAGTTTACCTTAATTAAGCAGTATTCTATAATTTGCATTATAAAACAAAGTTACTTTCCACTTTTCTTATTCCAAATAAACTAAAAATTTATTGCATCGGCCTGTATTGTCACAAATCATAATTCTTATTAAAAAAACTATAAGTAAATGAAAAAATAACAAAAATATATGTAAATAATGCTGTGTTTTGATATTTATACCCTACACCATCATAAATGGTGTTTTAAATCTACACTCGCATATAATGTAGCTTTTTAAACTTTATCGATATTACTCTCATAACACAAAATATGAACGTATAGGTGGAAAATCATAAAATAATATGTTTAAACTAAAGAGAGCTCAATTTAAAAGAATTTAGTAAAATAAAATACATTAAAAAAGAACGGATAACATCGCCAAATTACATAATTTTCCTTTCAAAATATAAGTGGTCCAGGCAGACCATATTTGATACGAATGTGACATGTACAGCAATTCATCCTTATAACTATCCTTGTATTAGCTTTATAGTTCTAGCTTTTTCACAGATCGTTAGAAAACTAAATTATTTTGGAGGGTAACTGAAATTTCAAGTCTCTAGCTTAATTATATGAAAATAACATTTAAATTTGCAATTGGTCTGGCCAGACCAGTTTGTAAGACGAAGGGTTAAATAGGTGGCGGAAAACACTGTGTTCTTAGTATTAATTTAATTGCAAAAATATTTTCAGATGGTAAAACATACCGATTTATGAAAAGATGTTGTGGAGTTTTCTCCCATAGTTATTGCAAATTTAAAAAATATAATCCAAAGTAGAGTAAAAAAATCTTCCAAATGACTGTGCGCGTATAAAGCGAATAGTGAACACAAACCCGTTTAGGACGTCTAAGATAAAACAGGATTTAGAGCAGAAAGTTAATGCTTCAACTATTCCTGGACATCTCCAAAATAAAAATCTACAAGAAGGATATCCAAGAAAAGTCTCATTTGTAAACTACAGACAGGTGAGCAATCGTTTTACGAAATTGCGTAACATTTTCTGCACAGATGATACCAAAATAATTCTTTTTGATATGTAGGAAATGTATGGGACAAGAGTACATGTAAGAGGACCAAATAACGAATAATATGACCCAAAATTTGTTCTGAAGACCATCAAGTAAGGTGGTGCGAAAATCAAAGTTTGAGGACGCTTTTCATGTCAATGCTCAAGGTCTATATTTTGGATATAAGGTAACATAGGTTCCCCAAATATTAGGAACAGTCATGTTATCTTATTCAGAAGAGAATATGCCGCAGAAAAATGTTCTTAAGTACCAGAGCAAATTGACAAATAATGGTATTCTGAAAATAAAAGCGATTTTCTGGAGTGATTGGATCAGTCATAATGCCTGATTCCCATACAGCATCTTTGGGGAGATGTCAAAGATGCTGTTTTTAAAAAGAAAGTGGAAAATATGCAGGAATTGTGGACACCACTGTAGACAGCTTGAAAACATATTCCTATCGAGAGGTCCAAATCATTAGTGGCTTCGATGACCATGGTTGCGCTGCTGTCAAAGCAAATAAAGGCTCTTCCACATAATATTAATTAATATTATTTGTACAGGTATTTTTCATTGTTGCTACTATTATTTGCTCAGCAAATTTCTAGTGTATTCAATCATTTTAAGTATTTTATCTTAATTAAGATGTTTAATTTTAATATTTACTTATGTTTTATAAAATTTGTGAAAGATATATCATATTCCAAGAGGAAACATTTTTTTTGAAATCAACAAAAAATCTTCATTTTATTGAATTAAAAATGTTACATATGAAGCTACTATTATATTGCACATAGCTGTACATACAATGTATATTAATCTGCAACAGTTATTATCACACGTATTATCATACCGCAGTGAACCCAAATTGATTTATTTTGGAAATAATTCTGTAATCTGTGAACCATTGATCTCAATAAAATTTCACATGGTCAGAGTTGAGGTGTTTTTGGGTTGATTTTGTGGAGTACAGCTATAACTGTAGCATCCTATTTCAGTCATGGTAGGAAATTTGAAATTTCGCACATGATCTCCTATTGATACTGATTATTATCGGTTCATTATTTCACTTTGCTTAAATGTATAATGCATAAATTTAAATTTATTTATATTATTTATACCCTCCATCAAAAATATGGGGGGTATATTGATTTTGTCATTCCATGTGTAGCATGTCAGAAAATATATACCCCATAAGGTATATATTTTTTGGGCCCTGATTAGATTCTGAGTCGATCTAGCTATGTCCGTCTGTCTGTACGTTTTTCTGTTGAAAGCAGTATAGGGCTCGAACGGAACAATCTAGGGAGACAAAATTTAGCTCAAATATTTAACTCATATAAGGTTTGTTTGATATTGAAAATGAGCAAAATGGGTTTATAAACAAAGAAGTTATGGGCAAAATTCTAGAAACACAGGGTGTCCGTTGCAGCTTCATTTCATACTTTTCTGCTGATATTTCTAAAAAAAAACAGGTACGATAACGAAATGTAGTACAGATAGTCCGAAGATCAATATAAACATGGAAACAAAAAATGGGCGTGGTCCGCCTACTTTACCGCCCACATCCCATATAAGGTGAAACGTAACGAAATTTTGTACAAATAGTTCAAGGACCAATGCAAATTTGGATACAAAAAATAGGCATTTTCCGCCACCTTCCATACAACAAAAAAAATTTAATAAAGTTGATGGTGGGCATATAGATTCGGCCGAGCCGAATATAACATTCGCGCTTGTTTTTTTTAATATTACTTCAACGGCATTAGAAAGAGTGTCGTCGATTTAGTTTTATTCAATTACAAGTATGTAAGTCTCAATTAGTGTTAGATGTATGAAATATATTTTTTTTCACCCTCACCCAATATAAGCAACAATATGAACAGCAGTAGCAAAACAAAATAATACATACACACACATACATTTAGTAAGTTGAATTGTAATGAATGTTGAACAAATGAAAATAGAATGCGAGTATAAACCAAAAGACCACAACGCGTGAAATCGATTTGTGAAAGAAAATAAAGTTGTTGTTATTTGGATTCGTTATTTTGTTGTTGTTATTCTTGTTTTCTGGTTTAAATAAATTTTTTTATCTGTAAAAATTTATAACTGCAAAAACATAGATAAATAAATTTTTTACAAATGTATTGTACATATCTTTGAATGTAGGTAGGAATATATGTATATACATACATAGGTATTTGTGTATATTAAAAATAACTGTTATTACAAACCAAAAAATATTGGGTTTCATTACAACCTTAAAGGGATTACACAAAGTTACGTTTTAATTTATAAAAAAACATTTATTTTGTTTGTAGTTGTATAAAATAATACAGCATACAATTTAAATAATCAAGAATTGAGCTTTTAATTAAGAATAGAAAAAAACTGGGGGAAATATATATTTTTTTTGATGAGAAAGTTTATTAAAAACAATAAAATGATAGAGATCGTGTATAAAAAAAACAAAATAAAATGAAATTGTTTTGTGATAAAAATAGAGTTAATTAAAAAGGGGATAAAGTTGTGATTGAACTGAACTATTTATTCAAGTATAAATTGTGGTTTAATGTTGGTTTTCAATTTAAATGAAGGTATTTGTTATAAATCAAAATTATTTGTTTTTGTGTGTGTAGGTATGTATGTATTTAATTTCATGTAAATAAAAGTTCTTTGAGGCGTATGATTAATGTATTGATTAAGTTGATAGCTGTATTTAAATATTAATACCCAGCAAAAGACGATGAAGTTCTTCAAAAAAAAAAAGAACATTTTCACAACTTCAAAAGTGGATCAACGTGCATATTTTAAACTTCCCAGCAAAAACTTAGCTTCTATTTTTAAAAGCAACAGGTTCCTGTATGCATTACAATGTAGCCTTATTCGCCATTCGCAGCATTACCTATTAGTAAATATAAAAGTAATTTGATTTTTACGTGGCACAGTTGTCTAGAGCGCCTAACTATAAAAACGTGACTTAAATTCAAAGAGAGTTCAACTCCCACTTGAGGCAAATATTTATTTATTTTTTTAAATAAATTGAGTTTATTTATTTCCCTATATGAAAACCACTTTTTAGCATATAAAAGTATAAGTCGATTGTGGTGTAGCGAGTAAGACAGTAGACTAACAAACACAACCAGTATTCTGATGCGTGGGTTCAAATATCAACCGAGCCCAATGTTTTTTCTTGTGCGTAAAAGAAAAAAAATCAGCATCCAAAACTACTCTTTTGGAACCCAAATAAAAACATATGAAATTTTGGACATCGCGAACAAAATTCATAAGTTATAGCACTAAAAGTGAAAGAAAAATTGTAATAATTTCTAACAGAATTTAAATTTTACAAATTTTAAGGCATTTTTATTATTATTTAATAGGGCAAAAACAGAATTTTTATTAAAAACTTGTATAAACATAGTTTTAAGAGAAGTGCTTTAGAAGCCGTGAACAAGAAGTATAAAAGAATAACATCCAACCAATGCCAACCATGGGTTAAAAAAAGAACTTCTGCAGCTCTTTTTCACCACTAAGTACTTCCTTCCAATGACAACACAATATTATTTTTCAGTTCTTTTTTTGCTGGGTAATACTTAAAATTATATTTCGATGGAATAGCGATTAATACCAATGTTGAAAACCGAAACGAATAACGGTATCGGTATTCAATTTTTATTTTGTTTCGGTAACGGTACCGATAACTGTATTTTAAATTATATCGGTATCGGTATACCGGTACCGAAACTAAAATACCGGTAAATACCGTTATTATCAAAAAAACTAGAAAAAACTTAAAAAAAAATACAATTTTTAAATAATTCGCAAAAAAAAAAAAAATATTAAATTACATATTTGCATATCAATATTTTTCGTTAGAGAACTTCATACGATTTTTATAAATGCTTATTTTATGGCAACATTTAGGAATATTAAACTCGACTTTATAAATACAAATTGGTATCATTTTTTGCAGTACACTAAAGTAAAACATTTGGACAAAATTTGTATTCACCACAGTTTTTTAATACAGACAAAAATCCTTCAATTAATTTTGGAAACATTTTTCGAAAAAAAAAAAAAAAAAATAATAATAATAATAATAATAATAATAATTCTGTTCTAAAAATTGAAAAATGTAAAATTGCATAAAGGCAAAAAATCCGTGAAGTCGCAGGAAAAAATAGAATAGCATCAAAAAACATTTTTTTGTTTTTATTTCATCATAGATTAACTCTGCAAAAAATGGAAAATGCATTTCGAATATCGTAGGAATACTCCTTTCAATCACCATAAAAATTAGTAAAGAAAATATGATTCCCAAAAGAGTTTTTACGTTATATATGTTTAGGTAAGATTAAGAGCTAATGTGCCAATTGTAGAGGAGAAATACCCAGCAAAAAAAGAACATCCAAAGAATTCACTAAGATCCCGAACTTGTGATCTAGAAGTAGTGCAAATTCTGATCATTTCCAATGAATTTAACATATGCTTGTCATTGGAGGATGTTCTCTTTTTTGACGCCTATTCACTTAATAGGAAGTCATGTTCCCGATGTCATGAAAAATGTATTTTTATGGTGCTGTTTTTAAAAGTAGACGTAATCTTTTTTATGGTCAACAATAACAGAAACCGTTTATAAATATTTTGCAACAGTAAACTTCATTTGAATAGCTTTTTAATAACATCTGCGGATGCTGTTTTTGATACTATTTGATACTTTGGAAGTAATGAAAAAGTACTTCCTCAAAAATTACTTCCATTTATTTTTGCTGGGTAGTGATACAACAAGAAAGTACTAATTATGGCCATAACTCCCCATTATCTCATTTACTCACTAGAAATTTTTAAATTTGAGAAATTTAAATGTAATTCAAACTTTGAAGTCGCTCAGAAGAAAATTTTTCAGGACTTTTCGATTTCCCGGTATTTCACTTAAAAATAAGAGTTCAAATAGTATAAAATTGTATTGTAGCTTCAATAGTGTGGTCCATCGACATTATTGAAAATAATAATAAAGTGTATCGCATATTTAAATGTACCTAAATTATGAAATAATATTTTTGAAAAATATCAACTTTCCTAGATGATTGGAACATGATGCTATATGGTCTGACATGACTAAATTTTTCTCTTAACTTTCTTAATGTTTTTTTTTTTTCTTCAAATTTGTAGATTAATTCCGGATGTTGTCCATACCAATGACAAATTTATATCGTTTATTTAAGATGCTTATAAGATCCTTTCAATGAGTTTAAGTTTACTTGCTGCTTATTAGTGCTGACATGATATTTATTTGAATTCATACCTTAGATTCATTCTATACAAGTAATTTAAAGAATAATGAAATTATATAAATAGTTCCCAGCTGATTTTAGCATATTATATTCTATTCATGCAGTTTTCTTTCGTTTAAGTGCTTTTAAATTTTCCGGGAATCACGGTCAAAATTCCCGGAAAGATAGCCCAAGCTGTAACTTTCTGAAGGAAAATTTTCAGTCTTTTGGAAAAACTAAAATTAAAGAGAGAATCTTCATAGAAGCAAATATCAAACAGTTAACTAAGAACCTATCATTAATTTCAACAGTACGTTTATGGGCGTCATATGACAAATAATTGAGAGCATATCGTAAGTTGAAATGCCCATATCTTTTTTGTATTCTTACACAGAGAAAAGAGATTCGTTATTACAACCGAATTTGTTGCCAATCGAATTCAGGCGGTTGCAACTACTGTAACACAAATTTATTGCAATAATCGAATATTTCACTTACTATCGGCGAATTATAGATAAACAGACAAAATATATTAGTTACGTAAACCAAATTTGTGGAAACTAATTAGCTACGCTAACCTATTAGTTCTGCAAATTTGGTTACCCTAACCAACTAACAATTGAAATTACCGAATTTTATTTCTAACAAATATTGCATTAAAATTATCCTGAATTCGTTAAATTTTATTTTGTATTCAATTACAGGCTACAATTTAATAAATTCAATTTCAATGCATATTTATTTGATCGATGAAAACAGAATTTGATTGATGCAAACGACAGTCGCCAGAAATAACTCTAGAGAAGGTGGGATCATTTGCATAGGTTTTATTGATTTAGAAATATGCATTGTGCACTTTAGTATAGTTTTCCTGAGTAAAATCTTCTTAACGATTTACATAAGATAATTCGACCATACTTTAGAAACAGGTTCCCTTTAAACGCATTGCAAGCACACCTAATCATAACAAGAAACAACTAATAAATTCACATTTAATCAATATTGTTAAACAAATTTATTCTTACCTTTTCAATATAAGCTAATTCTGAATTGTCTTCTTTTTTGCGTGAATATTTATTTCCAATTTATATTTTATTTTTTAGTTATTTACATTTGTGTAAAATTGTATTTCAATAATTTAAAATGTCAAAATAAATTTTTTAACTGTTTGATCAATGCACCTAATTTTTTCGATTGGGAACACCGAATCAGTGTTCTGTATAACTGCAGTAACAAAAAACTTTTTACAAATGAAATAATTGATACACCAGCAAATTTTTAATAGAACCCACTAATAAATTTCACAGAAACGGATTTTTATTTTTTTCACCACAACCGAATTTGTAGAATTTATTTTATTCAAATACATATTGGTCGGATTTACCATTTTAACAATAGCGGGAATTCTATTACTCTTGCTATTGTGTTTTTTAATATATAATTATAGAAAATCTGTTGAAGTATAAACATATTAATAATAAAAATTAAATGTTTGTAATGGTAATCGTTTCCCAACTAATTTTTTTTCTGTGTGTACTAAGACTTTTTATCAAAGTAAATTCGCACTAGGTTTAAGGTATTTAACATCTTTATAAATATATTTATTGCAAACGATATATCCAAGAAACAAACAATAAAAGTCCTCTTTAAAATAAAATTCTATAATTACACAGAAAAAAGCAAATTATAAATTCAATCATCAAATATATTACTAAATAATTCATTCAATTAATAAGTTTTTTAAATTTGCACCTCTCACCAAAATGATTATATCAATTACTAAAAACTGTAAAAAATGTAAAACAGAAAAAATTTCCAATTAAAAAATTAATTAAATCAATTAAATGGACGATTGAATGAATTAAAAATTTAAATGAGAAATAAAGTCGTACTTAAATTTGATTATTATTTTAGTTTTATTTGAATATATTTATTAAATTTTGATGCAAAATAAAACAACTGTGTTAATTGAAAAATACATGGTAATAATTTTTTCTGTGTATTACATGAAATAAACTTATTATTAAAAATAATTTTATCTTTCTTATGTAAATTATATGAGAAATTATTTTTGCAATACGATATTCTGTTGAAAAAAATATATGTATTTTTAAAATACCGAAACTAAATTACCGGTATATACCGGTACAGAGGAAAACGGTATTTGAATACCGGTATTTTTAGCAAAATAATAATTTTGGTATCGGTATCAGTTACGGTAACCAACTTTAAACGGTATTTAATCGGTATCGGTATTTATAACGATATCGGTTTCCAACCTTGATTAATACACAGAAAAAATATCGTCAGTTAAATCTTTGATAAAAATTATTCCAATTATTTTTTTAATTGTACCAATTGGTCAATTAAAAAATAATATAATATTTAAAAATAAAACAATTTATCGGATTTTGATAATTTTTTCTATGGTATTAATTAATAAATATATCAAATATGAGAAAAAAAAACATATGATGAATTGTGAAAGTAATAATTGAATATACCATTATTTTAATAGATTGAATTTCAGTTATAACATAATTTTATATGATATTGATTTTGTCATTCCGTATGTAACATGTCAAAGAAATCATCTAAGACCCCACAAAGTATATATTTTCTGGGTCCTGGTTAGATTCTGAGTCGATCTAGCTATGTCCGTCCGTCTGTCCGTCTGTCTGTCTGTTGAAAGCAGGATAGGGCTCGAACGGAGCAAAGTAGTGGGACGAAATTTGGCACAAATATTTATCTTATATAAGGTTTGTTTGGTATTGAAAATCGGTTAATAAACAAAAAAGTTATGGGCTAAAAACTAGAAACACAGGGTGTCCGTTTTATACTTTTCTGCTGATATCTCTTATATAGTTTGGGGGTCGATACAAACTCGGAAACAAACCCATATAAGGTGAAAATCAACGAAATTGTGTTCAAATAGTTTAAGGACCAATGTAAACTCGGAAACAAAAAATGGGCGTTTTCCGCCTACTTTACCGCCCCCTTCTATATAACGTAAAATTTTAAAAAGTTGATGGTGGGTATATAGATTCGGCCGGGCCGAATATAATTCGCCCTTGTTCTTAATTAAAATATGATTTTCGATTTTTTTTTTTTTTAATTTGATATATTTAATATGTTACAAATTAAATTTTTGAGCAAATTATTAAATTTTTAAAGTAATTAAAAGCATTTTAAATAACTGATTAATAATATCATTAAAGACTTTCCTAAAATATTTTTGGAAGTTTAGAGTGTGGGATTTTAAAACTTGAATGAGTGACATTTTAAATATTTGGATTTATACAATCAATGCTTCTGTAAAAATATGAATTTTTATGATTTAATAAATTATTTACAAATATCTTTCGCCAAAGCTAGTTTTCGATTTATCATCTCTTAAACATTTATAATATTTCATATACAATAAAAATACTTAAATCCCCATTGGTTAAAGACTCAAACTCAATTGAAGTGCTATAAAAAATAAATAAATAAACAAATATTAAACGTAAATTCCGGAGTTATTTTTTGTGTCACCCTAAAAATCTCCTGAGAAACATACAGAGGTTGAAATATAAGTAACTATATATATAACTATGTATATAAATAGTATATATACTTATATACATATGTATATTAGAGTGTTCCAAAAAAACGAAGTTTCAAATTTTAGGGGGAGGGGGCTCCCCCTAAAATTGTTCTATGGGTTATAAAAATACGTCGTACAAAAAATTAGGGCAATAGGACTACGTTAACTGGTGCCGCAACGGCTCTGAAATTTGAAGATGCATTTACAAGAGGAAAATATGATTTTTTTCAGTTTTCATAAAAATTTTGTCATTATATAATTAGTTTTGCATTTTATTGTAAAAGAATCGTAATGTACATAAAATTAGTGTTACAAAAAGATATAAAACACAAAAATTGGTTGAAAAATTTAAAAGTTATTGAAAATTCCCTAGGCCATTAACGTGCCTCAGAGCACTTGAATTCGAAATGTGACAAAAAATAAATATATTTTTGAAAATATTATAATAAAACAACTGTATTACTTAAAATACATCTGTAGTTACTTGAATATGAGTTTTTGTTCTTATAGAATAACGTAAACCTGTTCTCAGCTATGGTCAAAAAATGTTGATATTTTTAACGGTCGTTTCAAAACTCAAATTTCAGTTTTTTTGATACTTTGTTAAACAAATTTCAATATTTTTGGGAGATCTCATAGGGATTTATGAACAACAAATTACGAAATAAAACAGTAAAAAAAAATAGGTCAATACCTCTTATAGTTTGCCTGTACCTGCATTTTGAATTCAGCGGATTTCGAGAAAAACCCATTTTTATGTAATATTTTGGCAAATCAGCCATTTTATTACATTTTTGTGTATTTTAAATGGAACTTTTTTAAAATTTTATAATCCACATAATTCGAAATATAAATCAGGAGTTTCATACAATTTGGACGACATTAACGCATAAACTTTAAAGGTCAAAATTCAAATTTTGTAATATTTGCATTTTTTAATGGAAACTAGTCGAAATTTTATCTATTTTTCGGTAGATTATCATAAAACTTAAGAAATTTATTTATTAACAACCGATATTTACAATGATAGTGAAAAAAATGAAATTAACCCTTAAACGGTCTTGGGGTCAAAATGACCCCGATGTTTTAAAAACATGCCAATTTAAATATATTTCAATAAAACCCGTTTGCAATCCCATTAATTCAGCAAATTGATAAAAAAAATTAGGCATTCACCCATTTTGAATATGGTGTCTCATTAATTCAGTAAATTGATAAAAAAATTTTCGTATTAAACCTTTCAATTTTCAATTTGCTGAACCTTTCAAAAAGGGTTAATACCCAATTTTTTTTTTTTTGATCAATTTGCTGAATTACTGTTGAATTTACTGTTTTATTCCGTAATCTGTTGTTTATAAATCCCTATGAGATCTCCCAAAAATGTTTAAATTTGTTTAACAAAGTATCAAAAAAAAACTGAAATTTGAGTTTTTTAACGGTCGTTAAAAATATCAAAATTTTTTGACCATAGCTGAGAACAGGTTTACGTTCTTCTATAATGACAAAAACTCATATTCAAGTAACTACAGATGTATTTTAAGTAATACAATTGTTTTATTCGAATATTTTCAAAAATATATTTATTTTTTTGTCACATTTCGAATTCAAGTGCTCTGAGACACATTAATGGCCTGGGAAATTTTCAATAACTTTTTACTGTAGGATAACATTTTTTTTCCTTCATACAAGCTTGGAGCACTCTAATGTACATACTTATATTGTTTATATAAAAAACTTGTGTAAGACAATTAAGGAAACTCAAAAAAGGTCTTAAGTATATTTTTTTTCTTTTAAAAGTAGAAGATTTTATAAAAAATAATTGCAAACAAATCTTTGTATTTGGTATTATTCAATATTTTAAATCATATAAATGGCACCCATTAAAAATAAAATAAAATATGTCTTTTAGTCCTTTCTTCACTTTATATTGTCAAATTTTGTAATATTGACAAATTTTATTTGGCACAATATGAGCCTCATATATAAATATATATATATATAAAAAAAAAAAACACAAGTAATAAAAAAAAGTTATTTGTTCATTGAATTTTATATCATCTCTTGTTGTATCAGTCAACTGGTCATATGTTTATATGAGTTTATTTGAATTGTGTTCGCAATACATAAAATTCACATTTCTACTTGTGTATGTATGTATGTTTATAGTTATGATGACAACAGTTTGTCATATATACAATGGACAAATTTTGTAAATACAATGTGACCAACTACAAGAATTTCTAGGTACATTTTCATGAGCTTTTTATAAACAAAAATTTTATTTAGATTTGAATTGCGTTTTAAGCTTTTTGTAGAAGCAATAAAAAAGAAAATTTTAACATGTCATTGAGAGTCCGATACTTGTCCAGGACTCTCGAAAAATTGTTGTATAATCTATCTTCAATAAAAATTTCAATTTTGATATATATATATATTATATTTTTAATTGATTGAATATGTTTCTTAGAAATTTATTAAAAAAATACAGTTCTGTTCGCCAGGATTCGAACCCATATGAATACTTTAAAATTACTAGCTTACATAGGCTATATGTCATTTTCAAATTCTGAATTCGAAAAATTGTTTTACTTTAACTTGCGTAAAAAAATAATAAATTTGTTTAGGTTGGGTATTTTTTTTTCAATATAAAGAAATACCTTACTTAAACCAGTAGTCGGTGATCTTAAAACTCACATTTTGTATTTGTATATGGGCAATTATCAAAAATTTTTAACCTGGCTGAAACTGACTTAAATCCTTAATCAGTTTTGTGGTAATGATATTTTAAGCAAATTGGTTACAGGTCTGAACTCACAAGACTTGATACTAATAGAGTGCAAAATTTTAGTACAATAGGTTTCTTTTTATAACCATGATTGTTGTTCAAAGTTAAAGAATATAGAAAAACTGATAAAAACTACTTAAGTTTTTACCATTCTTCTACAATTTTTGTTCGCGCGTTTATAGTTTTTGATCTCATTCTATCATAAATAAACTAATCGGACTATGCAAATAAATTCTGCATCATCTTTGTTGTTGTGCAGACTTTCAACAGATAAATACAGGGTAGTCGATTTTTGATGACAAATTTTTTTAGTTTTTTAAATTTTTCAGTTTTTTAAGCGCGGTCTGTACGCCCCCCAACCGAATACAAAAGTTGGGATAGGGATTGATACATTGATACATGTTGTAATTGTGCGTATTTTGCGTTATATCCCGTTTATGTACCTGAAATGGTCAACGTAGTAGATAGTCTCAAAGTTTGGAAAACAAGTGCGAAAATTTTCACATGGAATTGTTTGGATTACTGCGTGAACTTAGTTTTTTGTCATTTTACATAACAAAATAGGAGGAGCATTAAAAATAAATTTAATAGAAAAATTTTATGGACTTTTTGAAAATTATGCAAAAATTTTATATTTTGTTTTTGTATTTTTATATAAAAAATTGCAATTTAGATAAACATTAGATACATGGATATTAGATTGGCGATAAATATAATTGATTGGGATCATAAATTTAAGTCAAATATCATTGATAATTGAAAACGGGACACTTTTGTCAAAACACATTTCGCTAAGGCACATTGTGTGGACAGCTTGAAATTAACTATAATTGACGTAATTAGTAGGTGCTTGTTATGCTTAATAAAAAATTTGGAGGCGCATCAAAAATTTTGAGAGATAAAAATTTTATGGATCAAAAAATATTAACTTGTGTTAAAAAAGGATCACAATATTAAAAAGCATTTCTATGTAATAAACTCTAACAAAATATATTTTCAATCAATATATGGAGAAATAACTTAGATTCGATCCAAATTTTTCACAAAATTTTAAAAAATCGCGATTTTTATTGAAAAGAAAATTTTACTAGGAAACACTAAAATATGCTGCACTAATACCATCAAAAATTTAAAATATCATAAATTTTATTTGAATAACTCGGTACGTTTTGATATTATGTGTAATTTTGACCAGAACTGTACATAAACTTCTAGTTTGTAAAATTTTTTATATGTTTAACTTTAAACCGCCATAACTTTCGCGCCCCTTACATGAAATGATTAACGCGAACTGATTCTACATGCATTCGAGTCACTTTATATGTATACAAAAGGATTTTAATGTGCCATAAAAAATATCATATTTTTTTAAATCAAAAATTTTTGATAATTGCCCATATATATACTTTACAACTCTTCCTCTTAAGTAAGTATTTACGGAAAAAAATTTAAACATTTTTAATTGATTTTGAATTTAAAAAAAATCGATTGCTCTAAGCTATAAATCGCTACTTTAAGGCCACCGCACGTTGGGGTAAAATGTGTCAAAAGTGGCGTTTAAATGAATTTTTAAATTTAAATGTTTGTAATAAAGTAATAATATTTTTGTTATTTTTTTGAAATTTTTTTCTGCAAAATAGTATATAGTAATATTATGGAAAAAAATCGTGCGCATATGTAGCCCGATTTGAGAAAATATTTTTTTTTTCGAAAAAACTCCAGTAGATTTCATACAAACAGCTTAATTGCAAACATATTTTTGCTTTATCAATCATTAAACAATGGGGAAGAATCGAAATAAATCTATAGCTGGTTGGATTTGCATGAAATTTCACACAGGCTTACCAGCGAACAGTATCATTCCGAGTTTAGAAGCACAATTTAATATAAGCATCAGGAGCAGAACTATTGGTGTTCAAAATAGGGTACTAGTATCATGGAAAATGTTCAACCACTAGCGAATTTTTGTTCTTTACCCAATTTCCAAGATTTTTTTAAAGTCCTTGATAAGTCCTTTAGAAAACATACTTGCATACAGCGTTACCGTTGAGAATTTTTAAAAAGTGTCCAAAAAAGGGGATTTCAAAATAAAAAGTCGCCAAAAAAGGGGATTTTTTGAAAAAAAGGGGCCAACTGCTTAAAAAACTAAAAAAACTCCTTAAATTTTGTTAATTTGATAACAAAAAAACAAAAACTGGTATGTTTTAAGAAAACTACTAAATCCAATTCTGTTAGCAACAAAATAATTTATTTATAAATATTTTACAACAATTTTTATTATTAAAAATTAATGATTAATTCATAAGAATAGCTGAAATACAATTAATTTTTTTTATTAAGTAATTACACTTCTGTATTTTTGTACAAAGATTTTATTCGTACTCAAATCTTTCAAATCCTCGTCGAACCAATTTAGGACTGAACGTATGGATCTAAAAATATTGACTAAAATCTGTTGGACAAACTATTTTTTATTATTGATAACTTACTAAAAAAAACACGTCCCCCTAGGAATTGCTATGAAGAATGTAAAAATATAAATTAGGATAAAAGTATTCATCGTATCTGTTTTTTATTTTCTCAAACCAGTCTAAAAAAATTCGGCATATAATGATTTAAATAGCTATTGATAAGCTTTATTATTTTTAGTTACTAACAGTTTCAGTCCATATATAAATATTCCGCAGTTCTTTATATTACTATACTGTGAAACAATATTAAAATAGTTCATTTATTTGTTTAAATTAATTAATTTTCGTCATTTAGCTCATAGTTTTAAAAAGTCGCCATTTAGTCGCCATTTAAAAAAGGGGCCAAAAAAGTCTCCAGGTGGTTGAAAAAGGGGCATTTGGCGACTAAAGTCGCCAAACGGTAACGCTGCTTGCATATACTACTTATCTTATATACTTTTCAAGTTATATAGATTTGAAATTTGTCAACCAATTTTATTATATTTTATGTAGTTGGTTAAAAAGTGAAATTTTCTATTGAACGAAGAAAATTTTGAGTCGTTATCTTTATTGAGTCAAAAATAAAACGATTTTACATTGGAAAGTTTGCAAAAATTAAAAAAAAGACGGACAGATAGACGGACCTTAGAATTCTTTAAAAAAAATCTTAAAATTGGAAAAAAGTTTTTTTTTTTACACTTTTGGATTAATATGAAAACCAAACGAAAGTACTAAAATTTTGATATAACCTTTCCCTGAATTAAATGGAATTTTCGACCCATTTAACCCAATTGTATAGACAGACGGACGGACATTGCCATGCAGCAAAAAAAAAAAAAAAAAAAAAAAAAAATTTAGAATTCTAGAAATGCATTTTTTTTACTAACTAATATATTGAAAAAATAGAACGTGATCATAAAAATTTGGATATCATCTTGTCCTGAATTAAGCGTGATTTTCGTCCCATTTAATCCAAATGAATAGGCGGGCGGAGGGACATTATCATTCAGCCAAAACCATCTTATAATTTTAAAGATTCATTCTTTTTACTTACTAATAAATAGAAAAATTAAATGTGATTACTAAAGTGTTGATATCACCTTTTTCTGAATTATGCATAATTTTCGACCCATTTAACTCTAATGTATAGACGGACGGACAGACATTACCGTTATGCTAAAAAAATCTTAAATTTCTAAAATTTAATTTTTTTTAGCTAATAATCAATAACAAAATAAAACGTGATCATTAAAATATTGATATCACCTTTCCCTGAATTAAGCGCCATTTTCGACCCCTTTTACCCCAATGTGCAGCGGTGTAATTCCACTTAATATTGGTATTTTCACTTAACTATGAACATAATCAAGATATGTGCATCAATTTTGATGATACATGGCTTATTTAATTCGTAGCACTACTAACCTTATGTTAGTTTTTTTAACTTCTAGAAAAGTTTTAATTTTTAAAAAAATTTTAATAAAAAAAAAAAAAAATTTCCAATTTTGTAAGAAAATTTTTTTTTGGACACTAACTTTTAAGTAACTCCGAAAATGTTTAGGGCATTTTTAGTCTGCATCTTTTGCGAAATATATTCATGTAATGGCGAAATATTAGAAGCGCCCATTCAAAAAATTTTAAAAACTGATTGGAAAAACCTGAAAACAGATTTGTGTTTTGCGCATCAAAATCATTCAAATCCAACCATTTAAAATATTTTAACAGAAAAGAAGTAAATCTTTTATAAAATAGAAGTCTTTTTGATAAGAAGAGGTGAAATTAAAATATACATGTGGGTATATGTATATTCAATTTTGATTGTCTAATTAAAAACCTAGAATATCAATAAAGTTTTCAATGCAGTTACTGAAGTTTCTTTAGCTTCCAGAGAAGAAATATGTTGTACATATATAGGGACACTAATTGAAATATTGAAATTTGAAATATTGGCGCAAATCTTCTTACATCTAAAGATATAAATCAACATCGAGTTGTTTCAATGCTTATTCTGTAAAAATTTTATGTCTAGAAAAAGATTCATAAAAGTTATACACGGAAAAAATTATAACAAAAAATGTTTTTAACAAATCATTATTTGGATTTAAATTTAATTTAATAAATAAAATTAATTGATTTTAATATTTTGTTTTATTGGTTTTTAAAAATTGAAAAGAAAAAGAAAACAAAAGAAAAAACAATAATAAAATAAATAAATTTTGACAATAGTCATTCTTTTATTGAAAAACTTTTATAAAATAGTGCAAATTAAGAATATAATACTGGCTTTTTTCAAGGATATTGTGGTGAGTTTGTTGGTTATTTCTTTTTAAATGCATTGACCATTTTTTTCTCTTTTCTAGAGGAATACGTGAAGATATAAAATACACTTTATTGGAGACAAGCCCTATACATAAGTAAGAAATGTGTGTATGTGTTTATAGCCTACGTCCAATATCGAAATGTTCGAGGACTTTATGATACATTGATGGGAGGCTAGTGCCCTCGTAAAGAATGAAAAATATCATAAAATCAGCGGGATGTAATTAGTCTTCCCTAGTATGTATAACTTTCATCTTTTTAATTTTATACATATACATTTATTTCTATATCTTTTTATTCACAGAGAACATTTTATGAAAGTGATGCACAATTCTGTGGGAACTCCTGCCCTACACCACCATAGGTGGTTGCGATATTATGTCATATTTTGATTTAAAAATGCCTGACCTGATTACAGTAAGTAATATTCTATATAAACCATTTAAAATTTAATAACGATACTTTCTTGTAGATCGATTTGGACATTGGTGTATCGTGAAATATGTTTTTTAAACTTAATTATTACTTAAAACTTTATATTATTAAATGATCATTGAATGTATATTTTTTCCAATATTTTAATGTTAATAAAAATGCATTAAATGCAATATGATTTTAATAAATCTTACTAAGTATTTTATTGATTCAAACAAAAATATTGTTTGAAGATCGTCTAAAAACCAAATATTATTTTTCTTGTTTCAAAAAATATGTTTATTGAAATTTGTGAGAATTTTCAAACATTCAAATTTATAAATAGAGTTAATATTTTAATAAGAAAAAAATATATTTTTTTTCAATAAAATATTTACGAATTTGATTGTTTGATTTTACTAATTTAGTGATAGGTCCGATTTCAGTAAAAAAAATATAATTGGTTTTGTAAATTTATTAATAGAATACGAAATTTTATTTTTTCTGTGTAGTGTTATATATTTCACTGAATACCACTTCACAGACTAAATTCATTTGATATTTGTTTAAAATTTCTTATTAAATTTTTCCGAATTTTCAGATTCATATAATATTGAACCCAATTAATTTACACCCATAAATGACTATAACAAATATCCATAATATAATTCTACCTTAAATTATAAACATATTCAAAAAATTCTGAATAAGTAATTTATTTACATAATCGTGATTTTACGCAATTTAGTTCTGAACAAGTTTAGCATGTTCTTTTTTTCTGTTTTTGTATAAAATTATAAGTTGAAAAGTTTTCTATGAAAATGAGGTGTCTAACAATTCTGAAAAGTGGTTACAAATTGGTCAAACTTTTCATGTAAACTCACACAATAATATTTTATATGAACGTATACATATGTATGAAATACATATATATGGATGTAGATTTATATCATAGATCTAGTTGTAACTGTGTACTTACAGACACTTGGCAAATCTATATTTGTGTTTATGTATGTTTGTTTATATTGCAGTAAAAGTATAAAACATTTCAGTTCAAGTTCTTTGAGTGTATTTATGTAAGTGTGTGAGTATACTTGTTTACTTATGTATGAAGGATTTAGAAGTATGAGAGTATATGAGTAATATTAAATATTAGTGTTAGGGTCATCCACATATTTTATTTTAATTAAATATAAGTATGTATATATTTTGAATTTTGGGTAAGAAATTTTAACTTTTATATATTTTTAAATCTTAAATATTTTACACACAAATTTGAATTTTTTTTATTACAAATTTCTAGTTGAAAAAACTGTAAAAATAAAAGATTTTTTTTTTTTTTTTAAAGGCGACCCTAATATTTTATATAATTTTCCACATCCTGAATGTTTGTAAATATGTGCGTACATATATATAGTCTCATGTAGGTTGTACACTTATGTTTGTATATTTTGGCTTGTTGCTTAAAGCATGTGTTGAAAACTTAATGAAATTTATAGTGAAAGTCTCTTTTGGTTATACTTTCCCCTAGAGAATATTTTCAACAAAAATTATAAAGAAAATACGAATATAAAATAACAAAAATACAAACACACAAATACAGAGAATCAGGAAAAAAGTATAAGAAAAAAATCAAATATAAAAAAGAATAAAAAAAGAAGGCAAAACAACTAAATAAATTGGAATTTATGAGGTTAAAGCCAAGTTGTAGCTTTTCCTCAATAATTCTACGAATTATATTCGAAATATGTATGAGTACCATATACAATACCTGCAGCTTGAACAGGTAAATAAAATTATACTTACTCCTGCTGCTAAAAAAAAATTTAGTTAATGAAAATATTTATTCATAAAAGATTTAAGTGCCGCAAATAACAACAACAACAAAAGTACCATAAAATTATGAACATACGATCATATTTAAGAGTTTTTTTTTGTGAGCTCAAAATATATACCTTTAGGCTTTTGTAATACAATTATTATTTTTAAATCTGCGTATATTTTATATTTGCTTATGAGAATTATTACCCAGCAAAGAAACGCCAAAAGCCAAAAAAGAACATTTTTACCACTTCAAAAGTAGAACAAAGTGAATATTTTAAACTTTTTTGGAAGTTCTTAATAATTACTTCCAAAAAAGTGAAAATAAATGAAATTTTAGCGTGAAAAAAGGTTAATAATTTCTAAGAAAATTAAAATTTTATAAATTTTAATGCATTTTTATTATCTTTTAATAAGGCTAAAACTGAATTTTTGTAAAAAAATTTCATAAACATAGTTTTAAAGGAAGTACTTCAAAAGAAATGAATAAGAAGCATAAAAGAAGAACATCCTACCAATGACAACCATGGGTTAAAAAAAATAACTTCTGCAGCCAGTAAGTACTTCCATCCAATGCCAACACAATGTTAAATTCATGACTTTTTCAGCTCTTTTTCAGTTCCTTTTTTGCTGGGTACTCATATTTTTTAATTTAAAATTGGGTTGCAAAAAATTTGTTCTCTTTTAAACATAGTTTAATTTAAACAACAAAAAAATATAATATACAAAAGGGATGTGTTAAGATATGACTAAGGCGACTGCTTATAATTTAAAGAAAAACTAAATGGAGAAAGTTAGTGAAATAAACGCAAAATTGTTTATATAAAGTTAATTAATGCTTTCCTTTGTATTTTTTTTAATTTTTAATAACACAAATCAACAAAATTGCAAAAAAAAAAAAAAAAAAATAAAAATAATAATAAATAAATAATAATACTTTGAATAATTCTACAAAATTATTATTCCTTAGGCTTGATATATGCCTTTTAGGCCTTAAAATAAGTATATAAATCTTAAAACTAAAGCTAAATCTAATTAATCTCTAACGAGAGCGTAGATGGCATAAATTGGCGGGGTGGTAGATCATTTCTGCGAACCCTTAAATATGCTCGGGCTTCTGCTAGTTGTCTTGCAAGTGGGTTTGGATGACTATGCAATGTTGCTATATATTTTGCCTTAAATTTGCTGAACTCGTCCCTGACAAGGGGTACATCTAAATCCTTATAGATGTTCTTGTTTCTTGTATACCATAGTATACCCGTCATGATTCTAAGACTTTTTGATTGGGCCCTCTGTATAAGATCAATACTCGTATTGCTGGCCGTTCCCCACAATGACAATATTATTGAGTTTAACGGGTGGGCAGTTTCCTCTCCTCAGTGTGAAAGTAACATGTTTGATTTTTAACTCGTTCACTCTTATGCGCCAGATGTGTAGATTAAATACAGAATAGGCCCTAGAACACTACCCTGTGGGACACTTGCTTTTACTTCAAATTCTCCTTTCACAAAGTTATCATACTTCACTCTAAATGATAGGTCACATAGATATGACTCGAACAATTTATGGGTATAAGGTGGCAAAGAACATCTTATTTTATATATTAAACCTTGATGTTATACTTTGTCGAAAGCTTGCGCTACATCCAAGAAGATGGCAGAGCAATACTTCTTTAATTCAAAAGATTTTCTAATCTCTCCAGTCAGACGATTAACTTGTTCAATTTTTCTGTGCTTTTCACGGAAATCAAATTGATGAACTGGGATTATATTTGTATAATTTAAAATTGTCATGATTTTCATTTGCAATACTTTTTCAAATAGCTTTGACAAACAAGAAAGGAGATTAATAGGTCTATAGGATGGTTTTGATATCATTATAATCTAAGAAGTTTTCCAAATTTTTGGAAATACTCTTAGTTTTATGATCGCATTAAACAGTATAGACAACACTATTATTGCCACGTACGGTAGGTTTTTAATCATGGACGGTGTTATTAGATCATATCCAGGTGATTTTTTTTTGATTCATATTTTCTTTGACAATTGTATTTATGTCATCGGGGCTAATGATGACATGATTGCTGTCATCATCATTTAATGTAATATCATTTGTCATTTGGTTGAAAGACTGTACTTTGATGATGTGCAAATAAATTGGCCTTCTCTTCTGCACTATGAGCCCAGGTACCATCAGCTTTCCTTAAAGGACTTTGTGCCTCTACTGGTGACTTAATACTTTTAGCTGCCCTCCATAGGGAGAAGTTAGTGAATTTATTATTCGTCAAACTTTCAATATAACTCTTGTCTCGGCAATTTTCTTCTATTTGAATGGCTCTTCTTAGTCTTTTGCTTGCAAATGACAACCATAAATATGAACCTAGAAACATGAAATTAAGGATATGTGGTCCTAAGTGAATATGAATCCATATGAAAGGACTTTGTGGTACTTTTTTGTTCTTCCTATGGTACTTTTTTAATTTTCTATAATTGTGAACATGGAAAAATGAAATTAAGAACATGTGGTGCTAAGTGACTGCTAAGAAAGAGGTTTTTGTGGTACTTTTCTGTTCTTCTAATGGTACTTTTTTAACTTTTTATTATATTTAAAGTAGAAACATGAAATTAAATATGTATGGTCCTATGTGAGAAAGAATTCACAAGAGGGGTCTTTGTGCTACTTATTTTGTTCTTCTAATGGTACTTTTTGAATTTTATATAATTATGAATCTAGTAACATGAAATTAAAGATGTTTGGTCCTAAATGAATGCGAATCCATAAGAAGAGACTTTGTGGTATCTTTTTTCGTTTTTTTAATAGAACTTCTTGAATGTTCTGCAATTTTTACCCTTAGAAACATAAAATTTTAGATGTAAGGTCCTAAGTGAATCAGAAACCATAAAATGGTTTTTGTGGTCCTTTTTCTTTATTCTAATATACTTTCTCGTAATTCTGATATTTATTTTTCGTTATTCTAAGATTAGAAACCTGAAATTAAAGAGATATTTTTTATTGTAATTTTTTTTTTTTTAGATAAAATATCTAAAAAGTTAATTTTTGTAAATTCCGACATAACACATTTATTAAAAATGTTCCCACGGGAGATAAGAACCTTAGCTTAAATTTATTATATAGTTGGTTTTAAAAAAAAAAATCCGCTAACGAAGTAGCGGGTTTACAGCTAGTTTATCATAAAACTGATAGTGATAAAAAATTTTTTCATCCGCAATATATAAAGGAACTTTTTTTAATAACACAGCAAAGTGGAGACAAACGTTCTCTCTTATGGATTCTCATTCACTTAGCACCTCATGTTCTTAATTTCATGTTTATAGGGTAAATATTATAGAAAATTCAAAAAGTACCACTAAAATAACAAAAAAGTACCACAAAGAGCCCATTTATGGATTCTCTTTCATTAAGGACCATTAGAAGAACAAAGAAGTACCAGAAAGTCCCCTCTTATGGATTCTCATTAACTAAGGACCACATATCCCTAATTTCATGTTTCTAGGTTCATAATTATAGAAAATTCAAAATGTACCATTAGAAGAACGAAAAAGTACCACAAAGTCCCCCCTTGTGAATTCTTTCCAACATCGGACCATGCGTATTTAATTTCATGTTTCTAGGTTAAATATTACAGAAAATCAAAGAAGTACCAATAGAAGAACGAAAAAGTACCACAAAGTCCATCCTCTTGAATTCTTACCCACAGGACCACGTATCTTTAAGTACCACAAAGTCCACTCTTGTGAATTCTTATCTACATAGGACTACATTTTCTTAATTACATGTTTCTATATTTAATGTAAATAAAAATTCATTATTAAGTTTGAATAAAATGTAATTTCCCGCCTTTACCTCATTTTTGGTACTTTTTTTACCCATAGAAGTATCAAAAATTGTATTCCAATGAGTTTCTAAATTATAGTGAGATTCCATATTAAAATACGCATATGGTTATGTTAATAAATATAAAAAAAAGGTTTTATTGAAAAAGTACCAAAAATAGGTACGATTTTTACCCCTTAAACGTTCGAATTTCGAAAAAGTACCAAATTTATATTTCTCGTTTTTTAATAAGTTATGAATACGGCATAAATTTTATTTGTATGTTGATTGGTTTCATAGATACATATGGTGCCAAAAAATTACCAAAATATAGTTTTTACCCGTTTTCTCCCTAAGAAAGACGATTTTCAAAATAGTACCAGACGCCTGTCCGATTATTTTTTAAACGAATAACAATAAGTATTCAACTTTTTTTGTATCTCTATTAGTTTAGGAGATATAAAGTTACCGATTTTTTTTCCCGTTTTTACCCCCTAAGCATTCGAATTTTCAAAAATCCCGTCTTAGTGGATTTATATTGAGGGAGACCTACCTTCGCTTCAAATTTCGTCTCTCTAGCTTCAGCCGTTTGGGCTGTGGGATGATGAATCAGTCAGTTAGTCACGTTACTCTTTTATATATATAGAAGATTGTAATATAGTGCGAGTCTAGAATTCCACCTCAAATTGCTGAGAATATAATTTTATATTTAAAGAAAAAATACAAAATTTCGCACAAAACATTTTGATATTTTTATATACGAATTTAAATAAAATCCTTGTATGCTAATACCAACACTCTCATAATAATATAAATGTATTATTGAAAGTGTTGGTATCTAATATAAAATAATGGTCACTTTAAAACTCTATTACACCTACTCAATTCTAATGAAACAAAGAGATTACAACTTTTCTTAAATATTTTCAATATAATAAAAAAGGTTTCTGATTCTTTGTTTCAATTTATGTAACTGTCAATCTTCTAAAGTTTAAATTAAAAAACCCTTAAAAGAAAAAAGAAAAATTCAACAAAATTAAAACTGACACAAACAAAATTTCATCAACTGACATCAACATGCAAACGACGATGTAAGTCATGTACAAAATCACGTCTATAAGTTTGTCTTACCTGGCTCATAAAGTAAAAGTTAAAAAAATGCCAAATTGATCACTTTGTTGTTTTCAATTCAACAAAATACAAAATTTTTATCAAAAAGTTTTTTTTTTGTAATTTTTATTTTACTTTTTTACAAGACATACATATAGAAAGATTTCTTGATTTTCTTACTTAAGTATGTGTTTGTCTATAAAGTGAAAACTTATGAGAATTTGCTTCATTAGTATTCTTTACAAGTTAAGTGTTAATTACAAAAACTGCAGAAGAGAACTTAAATCATGAACAAAAATTCTTTACAATAATTGTTCTTTGATGTATTAAAATTTGTCAAACAAAATGTTGAGAAAATATTAGAAACTTATCAATAAGTGTTAGCAAAAAATAAAAGTTGTGATTTTAGCAAAGTGTAATTATTGCTAGTAATTTTTTATATACTACAGGAAATGTTCAAAGTAGTTTTGGAAAAGAATTTAATTACCTACATATGAATATGTAAAGTATAAATGGTTAGAACATGCATATCAAACCATAGAAAACAACTAGATCTCCAACTTGCTCACAAAAAACCCAACTCAATTGTCAAAAAAACCTAACTCTTTGTATGTGTTAGTAAAATTTTCTACAGTACAATTTTATACGTGTGAAGAGAGTAATTTTTTGTTTCTGAGCGAATGAAAAGAGTTGGACTTTTAGTTGTTTTCTATGTATCAAACTATTAAATTGAAAAACTATTTGTTTTAAAGGAAGAATATGTGATAAGTAATAAAAATATGCCAATTTGCGTCGCTATATAACATTGATTTAATTAACCATAGAATAAAACATATTAAGGAGTGAGATCGAAAAATTCTTAACATACATAATATTCAATAACTTGGAAATGGTTGATCCTAGAGTTTTCATTGTTTTTTTAGTCATTTGATAATTTAGCACAGATCACAGAAATATATAATTTTTATGTTTCTAACCACTAATTGTAAAATTGTGGACCATTTTTGAAAACCCTTTCTTTGGAGATTTGATAGTTGCTTCAGTCACTTTTTTGGAACAGTGTGTACTTCTTTTGTTAAAATCTTCGGTATTTTGGGATACCTTTTTTGTGCACTTGAATTCACTTTTCACAAGAGCTCAATATCTCTCCACTGGTCTAAGTTATGGACAATTTTTTGCTGCTTTTGGATCTTAAACTTATCTTCAACATTGCTTCGAGCATTAGCAAGAAACATTTTTGAGACACAAGCTGCGAAGATTCTGCCAGCACCTACGTTTCTTCGTCAATTATACAGCTTGAGTATTTTTGTATGAAATTTGGTTTTAAATTCCGAGTCCTATTTTTGGCTTGTATTTTTTTTTTTTTGCAGAATTCCAGTTTGGAATTTTTTGAACTTTATATGTTATCAACTTTCCCCTTAGCTTTAAATTTTCGCACCAAATAGTCGAAGCACTGAGAAAACTGAGCTGATTTTCTACAAGATATGTTTGGAGTTCCTTTCAATACGCCTTCAATTTTCTGGCCTTCCCAATATCATGTGGTCCTTTTTTCTTACCGAACTAGGTTTCACATCAATAGTCAAATTCTCCTGATACTGTTTAATAACATTAGAAACGGTTTTACGGACGACATTTAATTCTGTTGCCAATTATTTGTAAGACCTATTTGTATTTTTTGAAATTTTTTTAATAACTTGTAGGACGTAAATCTTTTTCGTCACTTATTTTGATAAAAATAAGGACAAATTAACATGGTTGTTATTAAAAATAATAACTGAAGTATTTTTCCATGATAACTAGATCAAAAAAAATTTTGAATATTGATTCCGAAAAAAGTTATGAGGCAAAATGTGTGTTAAGATTTTTCGATCTCACTCCTTAAATATAAAATTTCTTATGTAGCACAGTGGGGTCGATCTGAAAAATTTTGGTAATAAAACTGTATCTTTTAAACTCCTGTCAAATCGAATTGAAATGTATGGGAGAGTTGTAAAGAAAGACCTATGCTTTGAGAAAAAAATATCTTGGAGACACCCAGTAAGCTACACAGTATCGAAATTGAACACTTCGAGTATGAAAAAGTTTAAACACTTCGTAACTTCTATAAATCAAGTCCGATATCAATGATTTGTATATGTGTATTTTTTTTAATATTTATTTTTTTTCGACTTTATTCAGTTTTGCGAGCATAAGTCCTTTTGTCTAGCTAAACAAAATGTTTGAAGTCAGCACTCTGAAATATAAACAAAAATATACTACAATTCTTTAACTTTTTCCTCAAAGTTTTGTCAATAAATTTTTAAATTTTATATTCTCTTTATTAAAATAACACTAGTCGACAAAAAATTTTTTTCTTGCTCCTTCAAAAAAAAAAAAAAAAAATAATAATAATAATAAAAATAAAATATGTGGACTAGATGGAATTCCGCATGCTAAACTCGAATCTGCTTTCAGTTTTTTCCCATCAGGTCGAGATTTTTTATGGGCGTGTCTAATATTGCGCCCTAGATAAGCCGATTACACGAGTATATTTCACTATAACTCGAGAATGGTATGCACGATTTATATAAATAATACAATGAAATATGTGGAATAAAATTGGCTTTAAGTCGTTCTACAAACAAATTTTTATCCGCTAAATAGTTTAGGTGATATTGCGAAATAAGTGTCCGAAAAAAATTTGTTCATGCTAAATTCAAGTTTCTTTTTTTTTTTACTAAAACTTATTTTTAAAAGTGAAAACATCAAAAATGTTTCAGTCTATCATCTTTATCTTAAAGCTGGTAAAACTATGATCACATATTGATTTTTTTTATGGGCATGACTACTATGACCCCGCCTTTTGGCAGTCACACTTGTATAACTCGAGAACGGTTTGTCCTATTAAGATATATTAAACTCCAATATATAGCGATTTAAATTGTCTTTGAGCTAAATTTACATAACTTTTTGTCCAGTTAATATTTCCGTAGTCCTTCGGTAATTGGTATTGAAAAAATTTAATATTTTTTTTTGACAAATGGTGAAAATTTTGATCCATAACTCTGAAATTCTTGGGCGAATAAAAAATATTTTTCACATATCTGATGGCATTTTTTGTATGCATCTTTCAGTGTATCATTTATCAAGATCGTGTAAACGGTAATCGAGTTATAGTCTAAATTTGACAAAATATTCTCGAATTTTATAGTGTGACCGCTTAGTTATGCTCAAAAAAAAAAAAAAAAAAAAAAAAAAAAAAAAAAATATATAAATAAATAAATCAGTACATGATAGAAAAAAAAAAAAAAAATTAATGCAGATTCTTGTTTAGTTCGACAAATTCCACCTAATCCATATATTTTTGTTTCAAGAAAAAATAAAAAAATTTCTACTCAGTTGTATGTAACATGTGTATTTTTACTTAACTGTGAATAAAATCAAGATTTATTCATCAATTTTGAAGATACATACCTTATTTTATTCGCAGCATTACCAGCTTTAAAATAAAGATGATAAACTGAAACATTTTTGATGTTTTAATTTATTAAAAGAAATTTTAATAACAAAAAAGTCTAAAATTTTGGGTAATTTGAAGATATTTTTAGTACGCATCTGTTGGTGTATCACTGTTGGTGTATGTCAATCATAAATATACTACAGTAATGGCCTTACTATGGGCGAAATATTAGACGGGCCCATAAAAAAAAAAAAAATTCAGACCTGATGGAAAAAAATTGAAAGCAGATTCGTGTTTAGCACATCAAAATTCATCAAGTTAAACTATTCGTCTTTGGTGGAGGATTTTTTTGTCGACCAGTGTATTGGACGAGATGTGCAATTCATAATCAATTTTAAATTTTTTAATAAGTATTCTTCACAGAAAAAAATATTTTATTTGATTTTTAATAAAATTAATAACATACTTTATATTGGAATTTAATTATATTATTTATAAATACAATTAATTTTTTAATTGGTTTACATTATTTTTTTAATAAAATGACAACTCTTATAAAATATAAAGAAAAATTGAAAATTTGTGTATAAAAATATAGAAATAAAATAAATTTAGGTCAATTTCCAAAAATTTTTTAGCTCATTACACAGAAAAAAGACACCAATTAACAAATATATATGAAAATAATTCATTCAATTATAAAAATTGAATGAATTATATCAATTACTAAAAACTATAAAATATACAAAACAGAAAAAAAATTCCCAATTAATAAATTAATTAAATCAATCAAGTAGATGACTGAATGAATTAAAAATGTATATAGGAAAAAAATGATACCAAAATTTATTTTTTATTTTATTTTTTCTTGAACATATTTATTAAATTTTGATGCAAAATTAAACAACTGAGTTAATTGTAATAAAGACGGTAATAATTTTTTCTGTGTATATCTATTTAAGAAAAAGCAGTAATAATAAAATCATTTATACTAGTTATTAATATTATTATTTTGATAATTGCAGCAAAATCAAACAAAAATTAATTAATATAAGCAATTTCGTAATTGAAGTCCATTTTTACTTTTTTGTATGTTTTCTTTTGAAATGTAAATGTGTGAAGAAAAAAATATTTTATTAACAAAACTTTGAGAAACAAGTGAAAGAATTTTTTTAATTTTTTGTAAAATTTCAAAATTCAGATTATAAAATTATTCGCTAATTAAATTAAGCTTTAAAATTGTTTAGCATATTATTTTGGAATATAATAGAAATTGTTAAATATAAAAAAAAGAAAAAAAAAAAAAAAAAAATCCAAAAATTTAAAATTCAATTCATTAATATCGTTTTAATTGTAGGAAATAACTTACGTGACTAAGCATTTTATCTTACCAAACAAAAATATTAAAATATTCAAAATTGGACTCGATTGGTAGAAGTTGCGATTTTTTTAAACTTTTTCATACTCGAGGTGGTCAAATTTGACATACTGAAGCTTTTCTCGTATTATTACATTATTTTGGTGAAAGCTTAGCCTCTGCAATTCTTCTATACATTGTAATTCGATGCGATACAGAATTATTACCAAAATTTATGTACACGGCCCAGTGTGTCTTGCATCATTTGTCGTTAAACTTTGAAAACTTTATTTGATTTCATTATCAACTTTGGTTTCTTATTAAAGTTTCTTATATATATTTCATACAAAATTCTATCGTTAATCCAAAATGTGTGGTTTTAAGGTCATTACTTATCAAATGACCCCTGTATTTATATAATAAAATATAAATGCTTCTTGGTACATATGTCAACTGAGAGAACTATAAGATAAAAGATTATAGTAATATAGACAAAAAGGAATAGACGTAAATCCTTTGTTGAATTAGATATTTTTGTATTTGAACCACAAACAAAGATTATAAAACAAGAAACTAAATAAAAATATTCCATCAAAAAGAGCTGTTATTTTAGAGTTTTAAATAATATTAAAATGTTGCAGAGGTATGAAGTTATTAAAAAAAAAAAAAAATAAATTATTGTCAAAATTGTTTACAATATTATGGTAGACACTAACTAACTTTGATGTAACAACGTTTATATCTATATTATTTCATGATTTTTCATTGAAATTTTGTTTAACATATCTCTTTAAATAACACTTCCTTTTGAATTATTTCTTTTCAACAGAAAAACAAATAGAGACTGAAGTAGACGTATACAAATACTCATCTAATATACTACTTACATGTATATGCACTCACTCATACATGTTTGATAAGTGGTTTCGAAAGGCATCTCTTAGAATTTGTATTTCATACATACACTAAAATATTCATACATATATGTATGTATATTAGGTTGACCCCGAAATGAAAAGTATTGATGATCCCACCTCAAATAAAAATTTGCTTCATTCTAAGACACCGTTTCTTAAAATTTTCATCCTGGCGTTATCCTTTCGTGAGCTAAAATGAAATGAAAAAAGGTCAATTTTTCAGGTTTTTGGCATTTATTTCATATTTCTCCCATGGGCACAATATGAAAATTTGGTATCGTAAGACAGGTCTTTAGAAGGCGCATTTAATGATATAACAAATATTTTGAATTACGTGCACATTTGTTTGAAATTTAGCAATTTTCCATAAACATTTTTGATATTTGAATTTTTTACCAAAAAATATTTGAAGAAACAAAGCCAAAGTAATACAATATAATCCTCTAATATATACACCGAAATGGTTTTCTTCATTTCTTATAATACTAACTTGTTCAAATTTTATTCGTATTTTTCAAAACATAGATTCATTTGTATACAATTTATTCAATATAAAAGCAATTTTTAAGATATTGGTACGACAAAACGGCTAATTTTATAAGCTTTAAAATGATATATAATTCTTTATAGTTTAATTAGATTAGTTATGTAAAAAAAAGAAAAATATTTACTTTTATTTAAATATCGACAAAATGTATGCTAAAATTTCATTTGTTTTCATAAATAACATGCAGAGAAACTGTTAGAGAAAAAGAAAAAAAAAAAAAAAAAAAAAATGTAAACAAAGAGTATTAGCATCATTTTCATGTATTATGTTAATACATCAACATGATGTTAATACTCTCTGTTTACATTATTATTTTTTTCTAACAGTTTCTCTGCATGTTATGTATGTAAACTAATGAAATTTTAGCATACATTTTGTCGATATTCAACTAAAAGTTAATATTTTTCTTTTTTTACATAACTAAACTAATTAAACTATAAAGTGTTATATATCATTTTAAAGCTTATAAAAATAAGCGTATTTTGGTACCAATATCTTAAATATTCCTTTTAAACTGAATAAATTATATACAAATGAATCTATGTTTTGAAAAATACGAATAAAATTTGAACAAGTTAGTATTATAATAAATGAAGAAAACCATTTCGGTGTATATATTAGAGGATTATATTGTATTACTTTGGCTTTGTTCCTTCAAATATTTTTTGGTAAAAAATTCAAATATCAAAAAAAAAAAAAAAAAAAAAAAAAAAATGTGGAAAATTGCAAAATTTCAAACAAATGTGAACGTAATTCAAAATGCTAGTTATATCATTAAATGCGCCTTCTAAAGACCTGTCTTATGGTACCAAATTTTCATATTGTTCCCATGGGAGAAATATGAAATAAATGACAATAACCTGAAAAAAGGACCTTTTTTCATTTTATTTTAGCTCACGAAGGGATAACACCGGGACGAAAATTTTGAGAAATGGTATCTTAGAATGAAGTAAATTTTCATTTGAGGTGGGATCATTGGTACCTTAATTTTTCTCCATACAAACGGGGCCACCCTAATGTATATGAATTTTTACATATTTATGTGTATGTGTGATTTTTTTGTTACGAGTTGATGTTTGCTGTTATTTTGCATGAGAATTTTTTGCATGTTTGTCTATGTCAGTTTGACAAATGTAACACATGTGAAAAATGTTGGTGAAAATTTGTTTGGCAAAAACCTTAAGTGACAAATTCACACACAATATGAGCATAACATAAACATTTTTTTCTTTCTTTAACACAGATGTCTTTTTCAGTTTTATCTAGAGTATTTTTGAGATCATTGTCATTATTTTTCATCGCCATCATTAATATTATGAGTTAAAGTGCAAATGTTTTATGCAGAAATATTTATTAATGGATATTTATATTTTTAAAGTGTTTTAATTTTTAATATGATGCTAAATATATTTGTTTGACATTTCTTTTAAATTCAACTAGAATATTATTTGTGGAAACAATTTTGCCATAAATTGTAAAATGTATTATAGCGCATAAGTGCGTATGAGTATCAGTAAAAGCAAAAATATTAAGTATACGTTCCACATAACTTATAAAATTCATGAAAGCTTTAAAAATATAAATTTATGGAAAATGTTCAGTCAAACGTCATTATTACAGAGTTTTTGATAATTTTCCTTTTTATAGGAAAATTTCGATAAATTGCTTATTTAGAGAAAATTTTCGATAAATTCTCTATTTGTAGAGATAATTTTCGATAAATTCTCTATTTATAGACAATTTTTTATAAATTCTCTATTTGTAGAAAATTTTCGATAAATTCTCTATTTGTAGAAAATTTTCGATAAATTCTTTATTTATAGAAAATTTTCGATAAATTCTCTATTTATAGAAAATTTTCGATAAATTCTCTATTTATAGAAAATTTTCGATAAATTCTCTATTTATAGAAAATTTTCGATTAATTATATATTTTTTAGAAAAGTTTCGATAAATTTTCTATTTATAGAAAATTTTGGATAAATTCTTTATTTATAAAAAATTTTCGATAAATTTTGATAAATTAAATATTTATAGAAAATTTTCGATAAATTGACTATTTATAGAAAATTTTCGATAAGTTCTCTATTTATAGAAAATTTTCGATAAATTCTCTATTTATAGAAAATTATAGATTAGTTCTCTATTTATAGAATATTTTCGATAAATTCTCTATTCATAAATCAATTTTTATTTACTAAAATAAAATGATTAAATTTAAATAAAATAAATTTAAAAGAACTATTTCATACTTAATATTTTCTTATTTGTACAAAAAAAAAACAAAAAAAAAAAAAAAAAAATTAATGAATGATTTTTCAAGAATACAAATGATTCCAATAGCTTTTTTAAATGTATGAATAATTCAATCGAGGGCGGATCAATAAGTCCGTGACTTTTTGAATGAAACACAGTGTTTTTTGCAAAACAAAAATTTTTTTTCAACATAATCTCCTTTTAACTCAATACACTTAGTCCAACGCTTCTCCAGTTTTTGTATCCCTTCCAAAAAATAGGATTTGTCGAGGTCCTTAAAATAGGCATTTGTTTGGTCAATAATTTCATCGTTGGAGCAGAATCTATTTCCACCTAGCCATTTCTTTAGGTTTGAAAATAAGAAGTAGTCACTAGGGGCTAAATCTGGAGAATATGGTGGATGAGGTACCAATTCGTAGCCCAATTCATAGAGTTTTGCCATTGAGACTGCACACGTGTGCACCCGTGCATTATCTTGATGAAAAAGAACTGTTTCTTGGCCATATGGGGTCGTTTTCTTTTTAAATCCTCATTAAATCGGTCTAAGAAGTTGACATAATATTTGCCATTTATTTCTTTTCTCTTTGGAAGGTAATTGATGTGGATTATCCCGTGTGCATCCCAAAAAACTGTTGCCTTCACCTTATTGGCCGACATCACCTTATTCACCCGGAGAAACCCATTGTTTAGACTGCTGCTTGGTCTCCGGAGTACAGTAATGGATCCATGTTTCATCCATAGTTACAAAACGCTGCAAAAACTCATTTGGATTGTGGTTAAACAACTCTAAACAATCCTTTGAAGTTATCACACGTTTACATTTATGGTCAATTGAGAGCAAGCGCGGCACCCATCTTGCAGACAACTTTCTTAAACGCAGCTGATCATTTAAAATCGAAACCACACTGCCATATGAAATGCCTATGGCATCAACAATCTCACGCACTTTTACTCTTCGGTCGGCCAACACCATATCGTGGATTTTTTCGACATTTTCGGGTGTACTGACCTCAATTGGCCGTCCAGAACGTTCAGCGTCATTTGTACTTATGCGACCACAACGCACTTGGTTTTCCTTGGTTTGATTGACGTATTTTTTCGCAAAAAATAATGTTTAATGAGCACTTGAAATTCACTTTTTTCCATTTTTAGAAAAATACACGAGGTTGTATATTTTGAACAGCTGTTAAACGCCAAGTAAATGACGACACTTGTTCAAAATTCGACAGTAGCCTATTAACAGGTGGTACTTGATGGAAACAGTGTTGCATTTCATATAACGAGGAAACGAGGGAAGTTCGAAAAGTCACGGAAATATTGATTCGCCATCGTAAAATATTCTAATATTTTTTATTAAAAATGCAATATAATATCGGCTTTTAATTATTTTTTTATTGTATCAATTAATAAATTAATCAAATATAATTAAAAATAAGTGATAATTTGAATAATTGAATACACAACTTTTTTCATATGTTGAATTTTAATTAATAAAATAATGGAATATGTATTATTCGGAATTGAAATTAAATTTCAGATCTTTCTATATAGAGTTTGAATTTAATTTGATGGAATAATTTGATTTTGAACATAGCAGAATAACAGCAGGTAGAATCATTAGAGGTAGTTTTCAATTTTAATTCTTGTTATGTCAAATAACAGAAAAATAAATAAAACAAAAAAGAAGAAACAAAAAATAAAAAACAATTTTGCTAACATTTGAATTTTTTATTGAAAGATTTTTCTGCAATTTATCTGCGAAAATATTTGTGGAGACTACAAAATGCATATAAAACATAATTTTGCCAAAAAAGCTACTAACAGCACCAACAACTTCCAATGATTTCTTCTACATCCTGCCATGGATTTTCGCAAAAGAACGTTTACTGAAGCTGCAAATAGATGTTCCGGCAGGTCCAGTAGTTACTTACCAATTTCAAGGAATATACTTGAATTCAGAGTTGTTGGTAGTGAACGTAGAATCGGCTCATGAAAATAATTTATTCATTGAAAAAAAAAAAAAATAATAATAATAATAAAAAAATTAAATGTATAATTTTTTTAATGTATTATTATTATTTTTATTATTTTTTTTTTATTTTTTAGTTTTTTCATATTTTGTTTTAATTTGTTTATTCAGGGTAAAATAAATTGAGAGCATTTTCTCTAATGATGCCACCTTCTGTAGTTCTATCATGATTTTGAGTAACTTATTTAATCAGAAAATATTTAAAATCATTTTAAAATTCTAATTAATAACTTAATTGAAATTTTTTCGAAATAATTTTAGGTATATTTCCTATTAGAAAATATATTCTACAAATTTTCCAACATTGAAAAATTTCCGATAAATATTAATATTTCAAGAAATTTTTCAAATTTTTTTAGATAATTTTTAATAAATTTGCTTTTCTATATAAAGAATTTTCTATTCATTTTTTGTATCTACAAAGAATATTTAATATATTTATTTATGGAACATTTTCGATAATTTTTATATTTGAAAAAGATGAAATTGTCAGATACTCATTACATTGTAAATTGTATACCCTGAAATTTAGTATGACTTTTTTTTAGAAAATTTATTTATGCATACAATGCATAACTACATATATGACTTTGTACATATAAGCGGAAAAAATTTCAGCATGAATGTGTAATGCTAAATATTAATAAAAGGAAATTGTTTAATTTTAAAAACACATACATAATATTTCCCTTCTTTTGTCATACTCATCTCCACATATTTATAAACACAAATAGTGGTCTACTTACCTTTTTTTGTCTGCAAAATATTGTTCTGGTTTAACACATTTTTAACTGTTTTCACTTAAAAATTCCATTCTGTTCCTTTATTTTTTTTTTGTTTAGGTAACCTAAAAATTGTTTATGAATATTTATTAAGGGTTTTAAGCGTGTGAGAATGTGTGTCATTGTACCTCAACTTTGTCACCATGTGTTGGCAAAGCATAAATCAAATCAACGTTAAATGTACCAGATCATCGGATACGTTTTGTGAAAATATGTATGAGAAAAAAAAAAAAAAAAAAAAAAAAATGTAAACACGTACATGTATAATTTGTTAAAAGAGGGGAAAAAATGTAAATAAACAACAGAGGAAAAAAGAAACGTAACACATTTTAATCATAATTTTTAAACACGCCGGAAATTATGCGTTTAGACCGTAAAAGCCGCATGATGAACATATTTTTTTACTTTAAGCTACTCATTTGTTCGTTAGCAGGAGGGAATATGAATGGAAAAGTGTTGTCAATGTAAGAGATGAAAAAGTGATTTTTAAAAGTTGTATAAAGAAATTTGAGTATTTTAATCACATATTTATAGAGAATTTGTGAAAAACTTCGCATTTATAGAATATTTTCGATAAATCTCATATTTAGAGAAAATTTTCAAGAAATCTCGTATTTATAGTAAAGTTTCGATAAGTCTTGTATTTATAGAACATTTACGATAAATCTCTTATTCAGAGAACATTTTCGATAAATCTCATCTTTATAGAAAATATTCGATAAATTTCATATTTATAGGAAATTTCAAATAAATATCATATTATAGTAAATTATCGATAAATTTCATGTTTATAGGAAATTATCGATAAATTTCATATTTATAGGAAATTTTTCATAAAGTTCATATTTATAGGAAATTTTCGATAAATTTCATATTTATAGGAAATTTTTGATAAATTTCATATCTATAGGAAATTATCGATAAATTTCATATTTATAGGAAATTATCGATAAATTTCATATTTATAGGAAATTTTTGATAAATTTCATATCTATAGGAAATTATCGATAAATTTCATATTTATAGGAAATTTTCGATAAATTCATATTTATAGGAAATTTTCATATTTATAGGAAATTTTCGATAAATTTCATATTTATAGGAAATTATCGATAAATTTGATATTTATAGGAAATTATCGATAAATTTGATATTTATAGGAAATTATCGATAAATTTAATTTTTATAGGAAATTTTCGATAAATTTCATATATATAGGAAATTATTGATAAATTTCAAATTTACAGGAAATTTTCGATAAATTTAATTTTTATAGGAAATTATCGATAAATTTCATATTTATAGGAAATTATCGATAAATTTCATATTTATAGGAAATTTTTGATAAATTTCATATTTATAGGAAATTTTCGATAAATTTCATATTTATAGGAAATTTTCGATAACTTTCATATTTATAGGAAATTTTCGATAAATTTCATATATATAGGAAATTATCGATAAATTCCATATTTATAGGAAATTTTTAATAAATTTCATATTTATAGGAAATTATCGATAAATTTCCTATTTATAGGAAATTTTCGATAAATTTAATTTTTATAGGAAATTATCGATAAATTTCATATTTATAGGAAATTATCGATAAATTTCATATTTATAGGAAATTTTTGATAAATTTCATATTTATAGGAAATTTTCGATAAATTTCATATTTATATTATCGATAAATTTCATATTTATAGGAAATTTTATTTATACAATTTATATTTTCGATAAATTTCATATTTATAGGAAATTATCGATAAATTCCATATTTATAGGAAATTTTTAATAAATTTCATATTTATAGGAAATTATCGATAAATTTCCTATTTATAGGAAATTTTCGATAAATTTCATATTTATAGGAAATTTTCGATAAATTTCATATTTATACGAAATTTTCGATAAATTTCATATTTATACGAAATTTTCGATAAATTTCATATTTATAGGAAATTTTCGATAAATTTCATATTTATAGGAAATTTTCGATAGATTTAATACTTATAGGAAATTTTCGATAAATTTCATATTTATAGGAAATTTTCGATAAATTTCATATATATAGGAAGTTATCGATAAATTTCATATTTATAGGAAATTTTCGATGAATATTTATAGGAGATTATTGATAAATTTCATATTTATAGGAAATTATCGATAAATTTCATATTTATAGGAAATTTTCGATAAATTTCATATTTATAGGAAATTATCGATAAATTTCATATTTGTAGGAAATTATCGATAAATTTCATATTTATAGGAAATTTCGATAAATTTCATACTTATAGGAAATTTTCGATTAATCTCATCTTTATAGGAAATTATTGGTTAATCTCATATTTATAGGAAATTTTCTATTAATCTCATATTTATGGGAAATTGTCGATAAATCTCATTTTTATAGAAAATTTTCGATAAATCTTATCTTTATAAAAGTTTTCGATATATCTTATATTTAGAGAATATTTTCGATAAATCTCATATTTAAAGAATATTTTCGATAAATCTCGTATTTAAAGAACATTTTCGATGTTATCTTTATATGAAATTTTCGATAAATTTCATATTTTGAGAACATTTTCGATAAGTCTCATATATTTTTAGAAAATTTCCCAAAAATCTTTCATATTTATTAGACATTTTCGATAATTTTTATATTTAGTAAAAAAATATAAAAATTATCGATACAAATCATAAATAAATCATAATAAAAATCCTAAATTTAATATTTCAAAATAAATTATTTTATTTTATTTTTTTTTTTTTTTTGTTAAAAACGCCATCTTTGCCACACTGAAGTTTTTTTCGTGTCAAAACCAAAAAGGCCACAACAGCAGTGTGTGCAAATTATATTTTTGTGTAAATTATTTATGCAACAACAACAAAAAATTTTAACATTAAAAAACTTAATTTTATAATACAAATTTGTGGTTGAAAAGTCAGTTGTTATTGCTTTTTTTTAGGTTGGTTCATTTTTTTTCCTTCAGAAGCTGAAGGCATTGCGTTTTAGTGAAATTCTTTTGTTTCGCAAATTAAATTTTTCACCAAAACAACGACTCCAACAAAAAACAGCACGTTGCCTAAATGAAAAACTCATCAACAGCGAAGAGCACAGTATGTGTGTGCCTAAGTTGTTGTGAATCTTGAGGCAACTGTAGAAAAAATAATTTTGTTTGTGTGTGTACGAGTTAAGAAATAAAATAAAATCTGCGTAAAGTATTTTAAGCGTTTGTCATTAATATTTTACCTCGTCAGCATGTATGTGTGTATGATAATAGGTACATACTCTTTTTGTTTTTTTGGGTTGTGTTTTAATTTTTTTCCTTGTTGTTTGTTGGTGTTGCCACAAATATGCACACACTCTTATATTTAAGGAGTACGTACACAAATGCACATATGATGATGACATACTCACGCAACACAATCACAACTCATTTGTATGAAGTGGTACTTTTTTTATGAATTGTGGTATGTGATAACGATGATGAAAAGTGCTAGTCAGCAAAGGTGTGTATATGTGCTGAAATGTTATTACTAGAGTTGTTAAAAACCGAGTTTGATAAAGGTTTAAGTAATCAAAATTATTTATTTATGGTTTATTGAGTACAAATTTTTCTCCTAATATTCAGTAACCACTTTTAAAATTAATAAATTTATAGCAAGTGAAACATGTGGTTTAACCACAATTTATTTTTCCAACTTTTTGTTATTATATAAGTAATTTAATATGTTGCATAAAATAAAATAATCCTGAAAATTTGATGATTCAAGATTTCTAGCTTTTAAATATATTATTCGAAGGTTAAATACATTTTCATTTTATTTTCTTATTAAATAATTTGAAGTCGGAATATATCCTTATTGTATTTTTTAATCTGTTTTTCGATTAAAACTTTTTCCTATACACTATTTTCAAAGAATGTGCGAATATGTTGACGTATTTATGTATGTGTTTCATATTTAAATGCTTTTTCTGCCGTTGTTGTTTTTGTTTGTCATTCATTTTCACACTTCTTTTTGTAATTTTTGTTTTATTTTATTTCAGGTAGGGGGTGATGAGAATAGCGTAGGTTATAAACTTGAACTTTTTACAACTTTTTGAAAACGCTGTGAAAAAAAAAGTAAACGCATACCTTTGCATTTTATTGTTGTTGTCTGGTTGACATCTTTTGATATTTAAAAGCGTAAACATGCTTTGAATGATAAGTATGTACCAACTTTCTAATACAAAACTTTTCAAACAGTGGGTTGGACAAAAGAAAATTTACTTATATAATTTTTATTTCTATGAATGTAAAAAAATTCTTCAAATATTCAAATATTTCCGAAAAATAAAAAAATAAAAAATCGGAAAAATGTGTAACTTTACACATCAATATCTCTAAAAGTTGTTAACGGATTTTAACGGTTAATATATCCTCTTTTAATATAAAAATTCAAATGGATGCTGCGACTGCATTTCTTAATGGTATCTTGAAGGAAGTAATTTATATGAAGCAACAAGAAGGTATGAATGATGGCTCCAGAAAGGTATGTAAACTACATAAATCTATATATGGTCTTAAACAAGCAAGACGAGTATGGAATGAGACTCTAAACAATGTGTTATTATAGTTGGACGTTAAAAGAAGTCAATTTGACCAGTGCTAAATTGAAGGCACTCACGGATCAATTCGTCCTTAACTAATTTTGTTAATTTTCTCATTGTATTTTGATTTGATATTTTTTAAAGAAATAACATATTCAGGGGAGGTCTTGAAAATGAATTTGTTACTTTTATACTTTATGTATTGAAATCAAATATGTTTTGATATTTTTGATTTATGAAAATTGTTTTAATAAAGAAATATCAGCAGAAAGTATGAAACGGACACCCTGTGTTTCTAGTTTGTTTATTAACTGATTTTGCCCATTTTCAATACCAAACAAAACTTATATAAGATAAATATTTGTGTCAAATTTCATCCCCCTACGTTGCTCCGTTCGAGCCCTATCCTGCTTTCAACAGGCAGACAGACAGACGGACGGACAAAGCTAGATCGACCCAGAATCTAACCAGAACCCAGAAAATATATACTTTGTGGGGTCTACACGGAATGACAAAATTAATATACCCCCCCATCTTTTTGATGGTGGGTATAAAAAAGCGAACAGGAAGCTGACGATCACATCAATAACAAATTCCTTGAAATGATGAACTTTTTCATTGTTTTTATATATCCTTTTAGTTCAGTGTATTTAGGATTAAATTTATTGCCTATAGTACGTCGAACATTGACTCTTTTTATCCAATCCCAATAGGTGGAATTTACCATTATCAGATCTTGATACAATTTTCTTTTCAATTTAGTTAAATTTTTTTCCAACCTTATTCTCATTTCTTAAAAATGGACTAGAAATGACTCCTTATAATGAGAGATAAATGAATTGAAAGCTCAAATGAAATATTCCCCGTTAAATGCTCTGCATATTTATACAAAAATATTTTAGCTTCGTGCTATATTTATATTATTTTGTTCGAATTATCTGAGACTGCACAAAAAAAAAAAAAAAAAAAAATATTTCAAATTATTTTTTAATGAAATTATTAATTAACTTCACTAAGGGAAAAAATTCGATTCAAAATCAACAACGGTTGTGGTCACATTGGTAAAAATACAGATATAAAATAAATTAAAGTCAATTTCCAACAATTTCCAGCTCATTTTATCTATTTATAAACGAGAGAGAAACTATAGTCAGCCAAGACCGACCATATGATACACCAATGTGTATGAGCTAAAAATTAGACCTGTGGCCAATTGTAGACCAACACTTTTACTAAATGTGAAATAAATTATACAAATACACAACAATGCATTGATATTAACATTTAAATGATTTTAGGGCGATTACCGGAAGTGGGTTTATATGGGAGCTATGGTAAATCATGGACCGATTCTCATAAATTTTGGCAATGTTGTTTTCGAATATTAACTTGATACTATTTAACGTGCATAAATCCCATACGAATGATTTATGCACGTTAAAGTGATTTTTGGAAGAGGGTATTTATATGGGAGCTATGGTCAATTTTGGACCGATCTTGATGAAATTTGGCAAAAATTGACACTTATATAAAACTATTTCGTACCGAGTTTCATTGAAATATTGCTATATTTAAGGCATTTATGATAGTTAAACCCCTATTCCGGGAGGACATTTGTATGGGGGCTAGGTGAAATAATGGACCGATCATAACAAGTTTCAATAGGCTTCGACCTTGTGTCGAAATAATTATTTGTGCCAAATTTCACGATGTTTACATGGACAGACAGACAGACAGACAGACAGACAGACAGACAGACGGACGGACGGGCGGACGGACATCGTTAAATCGACTCAGAAAGTGATTCTGAGTCGAATGGTATACTTTAAGGTGGGGGTCCGATAATTTATTCTGTGCGTTACAAACATCAGCACAAACGCATAATACCTCAACCACCTATGGTGGTGTAGGGTATAAAAAGAAGTAATTATATAATCAATTGTTCTAGTTATTATTAATAATATTATAATTTTGATGATTGGAGTAAAATCAATTAATATAAGCAATTTCGTAATTGAAGTTCATTTTATATTTGAAATATTTAAATCTAATTTAAAGGATTTCTGTCTTATTTAGTATTTGGGAACAGTTTTTGGATATTTGATAAAAATAATAATGATTTTTTTATTTGTTGTATTAGTGTAAATAGCTTCAATTAGAAAGAGACAGTTGTAAATGTTTTGTACATTTTAATTTCATCCATTCCCCTACAAACATTTGGAAGATATCTTCCTAGAAGATATTTACGCAATATCTTCATTTTATTATATGGAAGAAAATCATCAAAGCAATGTTTTTATAATATTATAGTTTTATCAGTTTAGAGAAAATTAGGAAACAAACCCAAAAAAATAGATAAAATTTTTATTTTTTGTCATTTATAAAATAAAATTTATCATCAAATTATAACTCTTTTTTCAGTAAGGGGATTATCTCCTCCGCAATAAATTGACGATATCTCATTGAAATCATTTAGAAGAAATTAACGCAATACATACTTTTATTTTTAAGTCACATTTTTTCATTTGTCGAAAAATTATTTAGAAATTAAAAAAATATTAGAAATTATATGTCTCTTAGAAAAAAAATATATATATGTATATATATATATATTATGTGAGCGTGCAAATTTTACGGGCCTTATGATGTGATGATATATATGCATGATTTACAAGATGGTAAAGCATTGTAATCATATTATTTTTAGATTTCTTTAGCAATTTGTTATTTATACATTTTTAGCAATAATATTATTATCACATCTTCCAGAAGATTATCTGGCATTATCGTCTTTTTTTCACCTAGATGATTATCTAGCAATATTGCTTATTTTTCATCCAGGCGTATCGATTTCTTATTGCTTAGATGTATTGCCAGTGACGCACAATCTCTCCCGATGGGGGAAACTTCCGCAATACGAATATGAATATTGCTGCAATAAATTTTTTCTTCTAAGCAATACGATTTCGAATCATTTTCGTATTACTTTGCTTGTAGGGTCTACTCAAATAAATTTTCTTTGTTGGTTTGTTTTTAGTACACAGAAAAATTTATGACAAACAAATTTTTTAACAATCCATTATTTGATTTTAAATTAAATTTTATTAAGAGAGTTATTTGTTTTTAATATTTTATTTTATTGATTGTAATTCATTTCAAATATTGTTTGACAACTTCAAACAAAATTAGAAAATAATTTATTTTCAACAAAGAAAAATATGGGAGTGAATAAAACAATATGCTCTTTTTAAAGGATCTAAACGTAAGTAATGTGATACTGTGTAGTTCCAATACACTTGTTTTCAATTTTTATCCTAAATAATTCCAAAAATCTGTCCGCTTCTTAGAGAAAGATGTCAGTAAAATATTCTTCCTAAAAGGTATAGTTTGAAGTTTCCAAAATTTACCCTTTTTTCTGCCTTAACATTAAATTTTTCAAAAATCCTTTCTATTTACAGGCAACATAGGTGCCAATTTAAACGTACCATTAAAGATACCAAAAAAGTCTCACGGAAATCTTATCTACCCTCAGTTTAGTTCAAGATAACATTACATTAGCTTATTTTGTGTATTTTTATAAAGAAAAAAAATTTAACAAATCATTAATAATTTATTTTTTGTTTTCCAATAAAAATATTTGTTTGGATATCTTTTCAAATTCAAATATTTTTTTTTTTAATTCTAAGAATTTAATTGTTTGAAATTTTTACAGATTTTCAAATATTATGTTTTATAAATAGTATAATATTTTAATAAGAAAAAAAAAAAAAAGTAATAAATTTTTTTCAATAAACAATTTGCGAATTAGAGTTTTTGTTTTTACGAATTTCGTGATTTGTCCACTTTCAGTAAATAAAATTATTGACTTTAAGAATTTTATTACTGAATTTGAGATTTAGTTTTTTCTGTGTTATTGAATAAAACAAAATTAATAAATTTTAGAAAATACAAATTAATAAGTACATTATTATTTTTTCTTAATATTCACAGATCCCACTGTCTCTAACATTAAAAAAAATTATCACACACACTGCGTGAATAAGTTACCACAACAATTTCCACACAAGTAGACGAAAACTTTATAAACCACTATTCATACATATAACAACAATATTTAGTATATGCGTGTTAAAACGTGCAAAAGTTTATAACTATGAGAAGATGAACAAAATTTATAAGGGCAATCTGAAAATTAACAAGCAAGAATGGCCGAAAATTAAATTGGGCGGACCATGCTAACTTTTTGTTTCCAAGTTTATATTGACCCTCGAACTATCTGCACAAAATTTTGTTTTCGTAAATATCCCTAGGTTGTCCTGTTCGAGCCCTGTCCTGCTTTCAACAGACAGACAGACGGACGGAAATAGCTAGATCCCCTCAGAATCTAACCAGGACCCATAAAGTATATACTTAATGGAGTCTTTAATCATTATTTTTTTTATATGTTATACACGGAATGATTAAATCTAAAAATGTATTAAAGTGTGTAAGTTTTTCAAATTAACTTCTTAGCCTAACCTCGTATGTTTATTATCAAAAATATATGCGTCTATAATTTTAGCATTAAATTTATGAGCCAAAGATTGTTATTAAGAAAATTACATATAAATTTCCTTCTTTATTTCACGAATAAAACTCTCAATCCTTATTTTTTTTCTCTTTTTATTATAAATGGGCTAATAAATATAATGAATTTGAATATATTTTCATTTTTGTCTTTTATCAACATTAATATTATAAATTACGGGTTGAAACCCGTATTTATGTTTAATGTTTTTAATTTTATGACAATCATTAAAAAGAGTAAAAACATCTGTGTGTATTTTATAATTTTAATTTTATCATTTCAAATATGATGTGAGCAAAATATAAAACCATTTAATAGATTATTACTTAATGATTATGGCATGCAAAAGAAGGTAAGGAAAAGTTAATGAGAGTTTTGAAAACTATAAATTAAAGGATATAAAAATATAAGGGTTTTGTTTATGGTTTTCATATAAATTAAACAGATTTATTTAATTTATTTTTATTTATGTCTTTTGTGTTACTCAAAGTAAAGGTACCTGTAGATTTGTTGCTATGACATGTCAAATGTCAATAAATGGAGGTAATTTATGTAAAGAAAACCCTTTAACAAAAAATAGAAAATAAGATTAAGAACAAATACATTGGTAGTAGTCGGAAACATATACAAGATGGCAACTAAACTGTTGCCATTATAAATTTGTATGACAATATTTCTTTAATGAGTAAATTAACCATAAATACAGATAAAACATCTTTTGCAGATTTGATTTATTTCAGTAGAAATTATATACAAACAAACAGCACACAAAATTGGGATCATTTAAGTGCAAACAGAAATACAATTAAATTTTTGTAATATTTTTCTAATAAATAAAAGTGTAAAAGTTTTTAAAATTATATAATTTTTTAGCACAATAATATTTAAAAAAATATAGATAAGATTTTAAACAACTTGCCTTATTCTTCAATAATATTTTTTCGAATGGGACAATACAATAAAATACGCCTTTATTGTGTTTCTAACGCAAACATACTTTTGATTTGAAATTTATTATTTATTTTGATTTTGTGTTCATCAAGAATGAAATTAGTTTTATTAGTTTTAATTTTCATACCATTCACTCACTCTGATTCTGAATCAACAACATTGGCAACAGATACTGCTACAGAAGCTGAAACAGAAGTTGATGCTGGTGCTGAAGTCACTGATGCTACTGATATCCATGTAACTCCACAAACTGATGAAGAAACTGATAAGGAAACCGATGGTGAAGATAAAGGGGGAGATAGCGATGATTATGCACATTATGATTATGCGATGGGTCCATATCCTGGATATTCAGGAGCAATATCTAACAAATTCAAAAGAAAATATTTTGCAGACTGGTTAATATTTGGTATTGTTTTGCTTGAATTAATGTATACAAGAAATATGATTAAAAAATAAACAAAGAAAATATTTAATAACTTAATATAGTAAATCGGCCTTTGGCCACTTCACTATGCAATTGTCCATCGGGTTGTAGGGCTTTGGACGCTTGGCCCCAGGCTGTTGGCTTTGCCTTTTCCTCAGAACGTTCCTCTTTAGGCCCGTCTTTGGGGGGAGGGTTCCGCTGAAACTCGGCGAATAATGATTTTACCCAATTTAGTAAAACAAGTTCCTCTAGGGTAAATCGTTCGGCGGTGCGCCGTCTTAAAAATGCCCTTCTGGCGGGTGTAATGTGCCTTTGGGACTGGTTTTTGCCCTGTTGGGCGGGAAGCTCAGTTCCGGAAACCGAAGGCTGGTTCGCATTTTCTTGTCTGGCGGGAGTGGTAACGTTTGGTAGCCCTAAGACTTGCTCCCAACTTCTTTAATTACAGTAGGCACTAGGGTTGTTTTCGCCAGAGGTTCGCCGGTCTAGGGCCAGAGCAACTTTTGAGGTGTTTGGGTTGACGCACAGAGGACCGTCACTGCATTTTACATTGCTTCCCCGTTTGGGTTTCATCTTTCTTCCTCCTGCTGTTTGATGTTGGATGCCAGTAGCTCGATTCACATGGGGCATGATTCTTTCTGAATTTCATACCATAGTCCGTGCTATAGTTCGTACTATAGTCTATACTATAATTCGTTCTATAGGCCATACTTTAGTCCTTACTATAGTTTATACTATAGTTTGTACTACATTCTAAGGAGTGCGATCGAAAAAATCTTAACACACGTTTTGCCTCATAACTTTTTTCGGAATCAATATTAAAATTTTTTTGATCTAGTTATCATGAAAAAATACGTCAGTTATCATTTTTATAATAACCATGTTGATTTATCGTGATTTTCATCAAAATGAGTGACGAAAAAGATTTCCGTGCTATAAATTATTAAAAAATTTCAAAAAAATCCAAATAGGTCTTACAAATAATTGACACAGAATTAAATTTCTGCCGTCAAACTATTTCTAATGTTATTAAGCAATATCAGCAGTAATTGGCCATTGACAGGAAACCTGGCTCGGAAAGAAAAAAAAGGTCCACATGATATTGGGTAGGCCAGAAAATTGAAAGACTATTAAAAGGAACTCCAAACACATCTGGTAGAAAAGCAGCCCAATTAGTTCAGGGCTTTGACTATTTGGTGCGAAAATTTAAAGCTAATGCAGAGCTTATAACATATAAAGTCCAAAAAGTTCCAAACAGGAATGCTGCCAAAAATTTAGAAGCCAAGAATGGGACGCGGAAATTAAAACAAATTTCATACAAAAATACTCAAGTTGTATAATTGACGAATAAATGTATGTGCTGGCAGAATTTTCGCAGCTTCTGTGTTAAAACTTTTATATTATTAATGCTCGAGGCAATGTTAAAAATTAGTTTAAGACCTAAAAGCGGAAAAAAATTCCTAAAAAATTCTTGGTATAACAAGTTTTTAGCAGTTGCGGCAAAACAGGAAAGACATTTGATACATTCGGATCTATTAATACCAAAATATACATCAAGGAATATTTGAAAAAAGAATTCTTCCTTTTATAAGAGAGCACAACGTGTCCACACATTTTTAACCCGATTTCGTATCATGTCACTACGGTAAGAAAGCTCTGAAGTGGTACCAAATCAATAACATATTTTTTGTACCAAGAGGGGTCAATTTTCCAAATTGTCCATAGCTTAGACCAGTGGAGAGATATTGAGCTCTTGTGAAAAGGGAATTGAAGAGCACAAAAAAGGTGTCCCAAAATACCGAAGATTTTAAAAGAATATGTGCACACTGTTCTAAAAAAATAACTGAAGCAACTATCAAATCTCTAACGGAAGGGTTACCAAAAATGGTCCACAAGATCATTAGTAGTGGCTAGAACTAAAAAAGTTATATTTTTCTGTGATCTGTAATAAATTATTAATTAAATAAAAAAATAATGAAAACACTAAGATCAACCGTTTATATGATAAGATTTTTTCGAACGCACTCCTTATACTATAGTAAATTTTATAGTCTATACTATAATGCATACTAATGTCTATGCTATAATCTATACTATAATTTATACTATGAAGCATTAGTCTTAACTGTAGTGCATACTATAGACTATAGTAAGTCCGTACTAAAGTCTATATTGTAGCTATATTTTAGTCTATACTATGGTTCGTACTATAGTTCGTTCTATAGTCCGTACATACTACTACTACTACAGTATGTACTACAATGTATGTATACTACAGTTCGTGCAAAAAATATTCTATACTATAGACCGTACTATAGTTTACATTTTAGTCCATAACGTAGTTTATAATACTGTCTCTACTAACTTCTATACCATAGTTCGCACTACGTATAAGTAGTCTTTATATTAATCATCAGTTAAATATTAAGTATAATTTTAATATAATTACTAAACTACTTTTAAGTAATTCCTATGTACTTTTTCATAACTTTTAATTTTGCAAATTGTTATAAGTATTTAAATTATAAACTCTTTTTGTATACTTTTTTGATTGTTCAGCTTTCGAAATTTACTTTCAGTTTACAAATAATTACTTGTTGTTTCCATCATTCTTCAGACTGTTTTTTTAAAATTGAATCATATTATCCTTGAAATAAATTATTTATTTTGAAATTTTATTGCAGTAAAACAAATAAAGCGGAACCATTTTCAAAATGCATTATTTTATTTGTTTATATTTGTTTTATTTAAAGTTTGTTTGTTATTCGCTGTTGAAAAAAGTGATGCCAACATTTTTGAAGGTTAAAAAATTGGGGATTTTTGATAAAATAGTTTTTTTTTTTTGTAAAAAATTCAATTCTTTTTTAATATAGCATACATATATATTAATATAGCATACAAATCTTGTTTAGAAACTTAGCATTACTGCTTTTGATGGAGTAATTCTTTTCTATTTTTGTGGTGGTTTTTATTTTCTAAACTGGGGATTGTTTGGCAATTTCAACGCCCACCCATTCTAATAACAAAATGTTTTGGCAGGAAAGCCAAAAAGTTTACAAAACAATATATATTGTTTGCTTAAACAGTGTTTACACCACTAGCAAAAATATTTAAAAATAGGGACGCATATCAACAAAATAGTTGTGGTACTTATTGCAGCATATATAGTATAGATATACATACACTGATTTTTTTTTCAAACTTAAGAAACTAATAAGACTTTAGATGTCTCAATTCTGGTGTAAACGTTGAGTAAAGAATATTTATTTATAAAAGATACATATACATATGTACAAAATGTTGTTTATTATGGCATCATAAATGTTTTTAGCCTTGAACTATGTTCTCATATTTTATTTGGCCTTTCAAATTCAAACAGAAAAGTTGAACATTTTGATTTTTGTTTATTTTTTTAACATTTTATACAACAAATCGTAACTTAAGTTGTGTATTTAATTGTTCGTGTATTAATTTCAGTAAAATAAACAACAGCACATATAAACACAATTATTATAATTATTTTTTATTTTTTTATAGACAAAGTTAAAATTTTAGTTTTATTTATTTTGCAATAAATTTTAAAATAACTTTTGTAGCTGGTATTATTTGGAACTGTAAACATTTGTGGATTTTCAATAGGAAAACAATTTCCTTAAAAAAAAAAAAATAAAATAAAAGCAAATAAATTACTTTTAATGGACATAATAGCATTTTGATGAATTTATTCTGCGAAATTTTATAATTCAATTAGTATGATGTCAGTGAGCAAATTAGATGAACTTAATGGCGGTATTCATCGATCTAAATAAAACAGTGGGATTAATAGTAGGTAAATGGTAATAAATATTTATTGAAAAAATTATCAGCTTTAATAAACAATTTATTATATTTTGCTAGATATATTCGACTAGACTTTGAAGCAGATACTATACTAGAGACTAACTTATAAATAAGGCTATAGATTAGACTTTAAACAAGACTAGATTATAGACTATGGACTACACTATAGACAACACTATAGATAAGATTACAGACAAAAAAACTATCGGCAAGACTAGAAAACTATCGGCAAGACTACATACAAGACTATAGTCTTGTCAAGACTATAGACTAGACAATACTATAAACGAGACTAAAGACTATACTATAGAAAATACTATAGACTTGACTATAATCTAGACTATAGACAAGACTATAGAAAAAACTATAGACAAGATCATAGACTATACTAAAGACAAGACAATATTCAAGACTATATAGAAAAGAAAAGACTGTAGACTACACTATAACAAGACTATACATTATTGACAGGACTAGAGGCAAGACTAGAGACAAGACTATAGACAATATTATATACAAGATTATAGACTAGAACTGAACTAGAACTGAACTAGAACTGAACTAGAAGTGAACTATAACTGAACTAGAACTGAACTAGAACTGAACTAGAACTGAACTAGAACTGAACTAGAACTGAACTAGAACTGAACTAGAACTGAACTAGAACTGAACTAGAACTGAACTATAACTGAACTATAACTGAACTATAACTGAACTAGAACTGAACTATAACTGAACTATAACTGAACTAGAACTGAACTAGAACTGAACTAGAACTGAACTAGAACTGAACTAGAACTGAACTATAACTGAACTAGAACTGAACTAGAACTGAACTAGAACTGAACTAGAACTGAACTAGAACTGAACTAGAACTGAACTAGAACTGAACTAGAAGTGAACTAGAACTGAACTAGAACTGAACTAGAACTGAACTAGAACTGAACTAGAACTGAACTAGAACTGAACTAGAACTGAACTAGAACTGAACTAGAACTGAACTAGAACTGAACTAGAACTGAACTATAACTGAACTATAACTGAACTATAACTGAACTAGAACTGAACTAGAACTGAACTATAACTGAACTAGAACTGAACTAGAACTGAACTAGAACTGAACTATAACTGAACTATAACTGAACTATAACTGAACTATAACTGAACTATAACTGAACTAGAACTGAACTAGAACTGAACTATAACTGAACTATAACTGAACTATAACTGAACTATAACTGAACTATAACTGAACTAGAACTGAACTAGAACTGAACTAGAACTGAACTAGAACTGAACTAGAACTGAACTAGAACTGAACTAGAACTGAACTAGAACTGAACTAGAACTGAACTATAACTGAACTATAACTGAACTATAACTGAACTATAACTGAACTATAACTGAACTATAACTGAACTAGAACTGAACTAGAACTGAACTAGAACTGAACTAGAACTGAACTAGAACTGAACTAGAACTGAACTAGAACTGAACTAGAACTGAACTAGAACTGAACTAGAACTGAACTAGAACTGAACTATAACTGAACTATAACTGAACTATAACTGAACTATAACTGAACTAGAACTGAACTATAACTGAACTATAACTGAACTAGAACTGAACTATAACTGAACTATAACTGAACTATAACTGAACTAGAACTGAACTAGAACTGAACTATAACTGAACTAGAACTGAACTAGAACTGAACTAGAACTGAACTAGAACTGAACTAGAACTGAACTAGAACTGAACTATAACTGAACTATAACTGAACTATAACTGAACTATAACTGAACTAGAACTGAACTAGAACTGAACTAGAACTGAACTAGAACTGAACTAGAACTGAACTATAACTGAACTATAACTGAACTATAACTGAACTAGAACTGAACTAGAACTGAACTAGAACTGAACTAGAACTGAACTAGAACTGAACTAGAACTGAACTAGAACTGAACTATAACTGAACTATAACTGAACTAGAACTGAACTAGAACTGAACTAGAACTGAACTAGAACTGAACTAGAACTGAACTAGAACTGAACTAGAACTGAACTAGAACTGAACTAGAACTGAACTATAACTGAACTAGAACTGAACTAGAACTGAACTAAAACTGAACTAGAACTGAACTAGAACTGAACTAGAACTGAACTAGAACTGAACTAGAACTGAACTAGAACTGAACTTGAACTGAACTAGAACTGAACTAGAACTGAACTAGAACTGAACTAGAACTGAACTGAAACTGAACTGAAACTGAACTAGAACTAGAACTCAACTAGAACTAAATTAAAACAGAACTAGAACTATAACTTCAACAACAGGGAATTTCTGAAAGAAATCGAACATGCATACAGCACCAAACGTAGAGTGCAAAGACGATATAAGGTCGAACGTTTCTACAGTTTTATAGATTGGCAATAAAAGTATTGATAACTTAATAATGGAACAATTGTTATTTTTTTATAAACTATTAAGTAAGTTATGAAATTAATTTTCCTAGGAGAGAATAACGGGAGTAAATATCCACAGTCTCCAATTTTGGCAAGTGGACTATGGACAAGGCTTTAGAGTCGAATTTTGCTTTAATTTTAGACTAAATTTTACTCTAGACTTTATAGACGATTTTTACTATCTAGACTATGGACTAAACTAAAGCCAAGTTAAGACTATAAACTAGGTTTAAGTCTAGGCTATGTCTTAACTTTCGACTTGATTATATAATAGTCTATTTTCTGGACTAATGTATAAAATAGAATATAGACTTCTCATATAAGTTCTCAATTAATATTTGTATTAATTAATGTTAAATCCTGTTAAAAACAAACTCTTCAATAGAACTTAAATAAAGCAAGTTAAAAACTTTTATAGAATTTAAATTTCCATAAAACGTTATAAATTTTAAACTGTTTTAGTTTAATTTTTGTGCAAAATGAAAAAAAAAAAAAATGAAATCCATTAAATATTGTTTTACAAACAAAAATTACCCAAGTACCACCTGTGGTTTCTGTGGTTAAAATTTAGCAAAAATAATACAAAAACACATATTTACAAACTAGTAGGAAATAAGCAAAATACACACACCAACTCTGCTCTTCTCAATTATTTACTCACACCTTTAACTAAGTACAGATGGTTTAATCCTTATAAAACTTAAACGGACTTGTTTTGGAAGTAAAGTTTCTTAACTTTTGTATTTTAATAGAATTCTTTCTTGTTCTCCCAAAATTGCTTTCAGAGCTTAAGATTTAAAGTATAATGAAAGTTGTAACACTAAAATAAAAAAGCATAAGAAAAACACACAAAAATAATGACAATATGCCGCAATATGTTTTTCAATATTTTTTTTTTTACTTAAATTTTTGTTTTTTGCTGTCCATAAGAAAATCTTTATGAAATCTTTGTAAGACCATTTGAAATGTAATAAATATGATGTGGTATTTTAAGAGATTAAATTCAACTTGATGTTAAAGAAAGTAAAAGTCTTCTTACATATAAAATTTGTGAGAAATATGAAAGAAAAACTAATTTTATGTAACAAAATTACATGTACTTGTATGTAAGTTTTGTTGTAGTCTAAAGACAATTTAATTGTGTAGATGTTGTTATTTTTAGGAAAAATTGTACAATTATTTTTAAGGTTTAACACAGTAAGAATTTTATTTTAAATTTAATAAGAAAATTTTGTAAATTGAAATGTTATGAAATCTTTAATAAATACCTTAATATAATTTATTAAGTTTTTTAGGAATAGATTTATCTTAGTCACTATATTCAGTTACTATAGTCTATCGTATTATCTAGTATATATTATTGCCTATAGTCTAGTATGCAGTTTAATCTACAGTCTAGCTTAGTCTATAGCATAATTTTTAATCTACGCTATAGCAGATATATTATCTAGTTTATCATCTATTCTAAAGAATATTCTCTAATCTATGGTGAAGTATAAAGCCTAGTATCTAATTTAACATAAAGTCAAGTCTATAGTCTTGTCTTGTTGCTAAGTTTGTATGTTGTCCTTTTTTTTTAAATAAAAAAAAAAAATTGTATATGAAGTCTTTTTTCTTTTTGGCCAACTAATCAAACTTGTACATATATATGACACAGTAAATAACAATTTTTCTATATTTTGCAAGGAAATTATCACTTTGGGAAATCATTTCAACCACTTTTGACAGTTTTTTTTTATGGAGTTCTTTTTTTTTTTTTTTTCTTATTTTAACTTATCAAGTAAATTTCTTAACTTAACTACACATTTGGGCAAAAATACTACTTTTATGATGTATGGTTTGTTTTATTATTAAAACACACATGCAAGCTTGACCTATCACACATCTACTAACCCTCGTTTTTTAAAATTTACTCTAATAAAAAATAACTCATAGTATTTTTCTAAAATAATAATTTAAAATCTGGAAACTTTAAAGTCACAAGTGTTCACATTTATTTATATTCTTGAGAACAAAAGATAATTTGTCCTTATTTTAAATAAACATCAATTTGTACTTACTATTACAAACAATACACAAATTGTATTATAATTTATATAAAAATTTAATTAAATTTAGATTTTTTATATGATATAAAAGAATTTTTCACAAATATTTAAATAAATGTAAATTTAATTATTTTGTTTTTAATATTTGATTTTCATTTTTCGGTCATTGCGTTTATGTATGCAATGAACTGTGTGTAAATGTATGTTTATTAATTCCGGAAAATTACACACAACAACAATTACATACATTTTTAGTAAAAAATAAAAGTAAAAAAAAAAATAATAATAATTTTATTTCTTTTAATTGTTTTATTGTTTTGTGCAATCAAATATTTAATTAATTGTTATTTTATTTACATTTAAATTACACAATTGATAAAATATTAAAATTGTATTAGTTGATTTTATCTGCTGGTGTAAATTGAAAGACAAATAATTAAAAATAGATTTAAACATAAAATTTTAAAGCTTAATAAATCTAAAAATTTTATTATGAATAAGAATTATTTCATTTTAGTTCATTTTTGGAAGAAATCTTATCTATAACTAAGTCTATAGATGATTCTATTGTATAATTTATAGTTCAGTTTTAGTTCAATTATAAAATAAAAACACAATTTGCCTAAAAATGTTTGACACATACATGTATATATTAAACTAGAGCTCATACATAATAAAACTGCTAAAACGTACTCAGTTTTTCTCCACGACATCAAATTTTCTCAAAAAAAAACTTCTAAGTTTCGAAAATAACGCAATTTAAAAAAAAAAATATTTCCCAAAATTACATCGACCCAATATGGATGTTAAATGAAAGCTATGAATCCTTGCTATATAATTAATAATTTTTATTTAAATGTTGCAGGACAAAGTCTTAAGAAAAAATCCTTTATATAATGCACAGTGGGGTAGAATCGAAATTTTTTGGAAATAAATCTGTAACTTCTGATTGGCATGTTGGATTTGCATGAAAATTGGTATAGGCATAGCAGAAGAGCATACAATGTTAAGTTTGGAAGGGGGACCGAACAGACCCCTCAGGGGCGGAGCTAAAAGGGCTAAAAATTGGGTACCTCTGATATACAAATTTTTTAATCGCTTGCCAAATTTTTGTTTCTCGTCCAATTGCAAATATTTTTATACATTATTGTAGGCACTGATAAGATGCTTGCATGTGCTATTTATCTCTTATAGTTTTTGAGTTATTTGCACTTGAATTTTTAAGTACCCCAATTTTGCATGTTCTTGGTCCAGTTTTTGTCATATATATCCTATTGTTTCCGACCGATTTCATTTATTTTTTCTTTAGCTAATTAAAAAACAAAATTATCTATTGAATAAAAAAATGTTAAGTCGAAATCTTTACCGAGTCCAAAAATAAACGATTTTGAATTTGAAAATTGCAAAAATGACGACTTTATGTGTTTTTTTTGACCGAAAAAGTATCTACATTCTTTTTTCTCTAAAATAAAATTTTCTTTAACAACATATAATAATTTTATATTTTTTTGAAAGGTATCTTCATATAGAAGACTTTAAAATAAAAAACAAGCCTAATGACTTAAGTGGTCAAGGTACACACCCTCCCGAATTTTACCCACTTCATATGAAAGTTTTGACTTTATTCTGAATTTTCTCAAATCCTCCCAAAGCACGAATCGCCAGGCGGAATGCACTTTAAGAATCTGCAATATGTTGTTAAAAGTTTTCAATAAAAATCTACGGGACTTCGGAAAAATTTGGATTTTATTGCCCAAAATGTGAAAAAATCCATTTTTGGGATTTTCGGAGTTTTTTTAGGAATTTAAAGTTTTTTTCACTTTCTCATTTTATACAATAAAGTCAACATCCACCGAAAATTTCGTTAAGATATCTTTAATAACAAAGATTTTTTTACAGATGAAATATTTATAGTTTTTCAAAAAAAAAAAAAAAAAAAAAAAAAAAAAAAAATTGTTTACAAAAATTTTTCTTTAATTTAAAGAATCAGAAAAAGCATAAGCTGGATTTTTTTCATTTAAATTTCATTTCATAGCTGACATAATTCTTCGTTATGCAGAAAAAGATTGATATCAATATCTTTTACAGAACCGAAACTATGCCACTTTTATAAGTCACGGAAAATTCCAAAAACATTGTACTATTGTGGATGTGAAAAAGCCATAACAACATAAATAATTTGCTCCCGTAGCCAATGTTTGAATTTGTTGTGTTTGTGCAAAAATAAGCAAAAATTTGAATTTTCCGTGACTTAATAAACTTTAAAGTGCCATAGTTTCGGTTCTGTAAAAGATATTGATTTTAATCAAAGTGAAAAAAAACTTTAAGATTTTTTGGAAAGGAATCCCACAATTCCCAAAAAAAAGCCGAAAATCCCAAAAATGGGTTTTTTCACATTTTGGGCTATAAAATCCACATTTTTCCGAAGTCATGTAGATTTTGATTGAAAACTTTTAACAATATATTGCAGATTCTTAAACTGCATTCCGCCTGGCGATTCGTGCTTTGGGAGGATTTGAGAAAATTCAGACTAAAGTCAAAACTTTCATATAAAATGGGTCAAATTCGGGAGGGTGTTTACCTTGACCACTTAAGTCATTGGGCTTGTTTTTTATTTTAAAGTCTTCTCTATGAAGATGCCTTTCATAAAAATATAAAATGGTTATATGTTTTTAAAGAAAATTTTATTTTAGAGAAAAAAGAGTGAAGATACTTTTTCGGCCAAAAAACACAAAAAGTCGTAATGCTTGCAATTTTCAAATTCAGAATCGCTTATTTTTGGACTCGGTAAAGATTTCGACTTAAAAATTTTTTTATTCAATAGATAGTTTTGTTTTTTAATTAGCTAAAGAAAAAATAAATGAAATTGGTTGAAAACAATAGGATATATATGACAAAAACTGTACCAAGAACATGCTAAATTGAGGTACTTAAAAATTCAAATCCAAATAACTCAAAAACTATAGGAGATAAATAGGATAAGCATGTTTTTTTGTTGTAGGTCTTATTAGTGCCTACGATAATGCATAAAAATATTTGAAATTCGACAAGAAAAATTTGGCAAAAATTTCGATTCTGCCTCACTGTGTAATTTTTAAACATTTTTAAACATACATTTTGTACTGCAACATTTAAATAAATGTTTTTATATTGCACAGTGGGGCAGAATCGAAAATTCTTGGAAATAAATCTGTAACTTGTGATTGGATGGTTGGCTTTTGGTATAGCGTTATCAGAGGAGTGTACAATTTTAAGTTTGGAAGGGGGATACAACAAAGCTACGGGAGCTAGGGGGCTGCAACCATCCCGTCTAGAGAAAAACTACGTATGTTGTCTGGATTCGTGCGTATATCGATTTTTTCATGTGTGAAAATTACTCACACAGTTTAAAAGTTTAATTTCTAGATTATTTCTATCTTAGATCCAGTTCAATTCTAGTTCAGTTCTTGTACAGTTCTTGTTCAGTTCTAGTTCAGTTCTAGTTCAGTTCTAGTTCAGTTCTAGTTCAGTTCTAGTTCAATTCTAGTTCAGTTCTAGTTCGGTTCTAGTTCAGTTCTTGTTCAGTTTTTGTTTATTTCGAGTTCAGTTCTAGTTCATTTATAGTATAGTTTTGGTTCATTTATATTATTGGAAATCTTTGCAGTTTTTAAGGTTATACTTTTACTTTGTTTTTTTTTTTGAGACAAATTCATGTCTGTTACGTGACAGATTAAGTAATAAGGTATATTTTTTTTTAGGTATAATAAAGAAATCGTTATTTAAACTTTTTTCATTTCCCTCAAACAAATAACCATGTTTACGAATAAATACATACAACTGCTACTTCCTTTGATGTATTTGTATCCTACACAAAAAAACTCATTGGACGTCGAGCCGTTCGGCTCTTAATCACTTTCCAAGTCGATTTAACGTCTTAGACTTCCGAGAATCGCCTTAAAGTGCATAAAATAACATAAATCAACGCATTATTCTGTATTTGTGTTTTTATTTTACATTTAGTAAAAGTGTTGGTCTATAATTTGCCACAGGTTTAATATAAGGCCCCTTCCCGGATTTGTATGCTCACACACAATGGTGTAGGGTATCGGTCTTAACAGACTATATCTTTTTTTCTCGCTTATTTTGATAGTTGAGGGAGCCTTCAGGGTTTTGTAAATATATAAAATATTTCTCTTATTATAGGATAGTGTAAGCGGATTTCATTTTAGTGGAAAATATTTAATAAAATTTAATAGTTCCATTTAATTTTAGTATTAACATAATTTAATTACTTTAAAAAACTCCAAATATTTCCATGAATTCTTTAAGACTTTAATTTTTTAAGCGGGAAATTTAAGTCATGTTAAATTATTTACTGCAGAAATATTATAAATTATCTAATTTATTTATCTACATATATTCAATTTATCTTTACGTTGTTTTTAATAAGTTAATATATATTTTACCCTAAAACAAAATAATGTGTTAGAAAAAGTTTATTTTCAAATTATGTTGGTATGTACTTGAACGAAAAGTTTAAAATATTTATTCTTTCTTTCTATGCTCTATTTCTTCTATGTCTTTCATGGTTAAACAATAAGTTTAGTTTTGCTTCTGATTGTTTTTCAAGTATTTGAAAGAAATTAGGAAAAAAAAAAATTATAAGATAAAAATCGATATTTAAACAAGTACCAAAAGAAAAACTTTAAAACAAACTTTTCTTTCATATTATAACACATACTCGCACATTTGCTAAAACACTTACTTAAAAACTCTTATATATAAATACCTTCATATAAGTACTAATTTAATGATGATGATTATTATGATGATGAGCACTTAAGTATGAAATTAACTAAAAATCGCTTTTACTACGAATTTCCCTTGATACATATTAAATTATTGATTTTGCTTTTACTTTTCCATAATTAATATTTGCAATTTTCTGCAATATATTTAATGTTATTTTTTAATTTTCCGCTTAACATGAGTATCATCATAAGGTGTCAAAATAAGTTTATGTTGTTTTTTTGCGCCATTGAACAATTTCAAATGAATAACTGTTTACGTACTAAATGTTTCATTTGCGTTACCCTTCACCTCATTTTTACATTTAACTACATCTGTGAACAAATTGTCGACAATGTGTCAAAACACAAGTGACAAACGTAGTTTTAGCAATTTAGAATCTAATATGTTGCAATATATTTTTGCATAACGACAAATGTAAATATGCTGCAAAATTGCTGGAATTATAGTGGAGAAGTAAGAACACTGTGAAAAAAGAAACAGTAGTAGAATTTTAAATAAAAAAAGCTTGCTATTTTAGCTTTTCTATAGAAATCTCTCACCATTTTAAGTTTTTCTATAGAAATCCCTTGCTATCTGAAGCTTTCCTGTAGAAATCGTTAACTCTAGTTAACTGAATATTTCCTATAGAATCTCTTGCTAGCTCAAGTTTTCCTATAAAAATTTATCACTAGGTGCAGCTTTTCTATAGAAATCTATCGGTAGATTAGGCTTTTCTATATAAGTTTATCATTAGCTCAAGGTTTTCTTTAGAAAACTATAGCTAGTTTTTCTGAAGTTTTTCTGTAGAAATCTTTAATTAACCTAAGCTTTTCTAAGAATCTCTTGCTAGTTCAAACTTTTCTACAGAAATCTCTTGAAGCTTTTTTAGAAATCTGTTACTACTCGTAGCTAAAGCCTTTTTATAGAAATCTTTTGGTAGCTCAAGCTTTCCTATATAAATTTTTCGATAGCTTAAGCTTTTCTACACGCAGAGAAAAAACATTACTCAATATTACTTTCTTCGCTAAGATATATTTTCATCGCAAACATATTGTTGAATATATTTTACTTTAAAATCAATTTTGTTGTAGCAATTATACATTTGTTCTCAATTCACAATTAAATTATCGGCACAGCATGTTAACCAATATGTTTAAATTAGAACCACATTATTGTTGTTAAAATTCCATGTGCAAAAAAATTATTTTCATTATGTACCTGAACATATTATTGTATTGTATTGGCAACAATATACATTGTTAGTACTTGACAATAAGTATGATGCTGATTTTTATTCAGTTTATCGTAGTGTGCTTCTTGCATAGAGTTAGTTATCTGACGGCATGTTAAAAATATATTAGAAAATATACTGAATGTATATCGAGGGCTTATATTCAAAATGGGTCTCATATAGATTTACAAAAAATTTTTTTTTCGTCAGACTCTTTAGTTTTTTGTTTTTTATATATGGTGTTAATTTTGGAGCCAAAAGTAAAAATAGAAATTGATAAATAATGAGAATTTTCTTTGCGATTTTAACTTTTCTTAAACATTTTGAATTAGAATCTTAATATATCCCAAAAAATTTTGTTATCTCAATGCAGTCTGAAGAAAAAAGCCATTGAAGTTAGATTTTTACACCCATCAACATTTTATGAAGCTTAATGAGAGCACTATACCCTAGATTTAAAGACAGGAGTTAAAAAATTTTAATAAAGTTCGTAATTATAAGCAAAATATCTTAGTTACCGAAAGCAGTTTCTGAAAAAATTATAATTAAATAAAAATGTAATAAACATCGTCTTTAAAGGTTTTCATTACATTTGTGTTGTTGATATCCAATTTAATACAATTTTAATTAGTTCAACATTTTATCGCAATTTTTTTCTTTTTTTTTGCAAATTTTTTTCGCATGCAATTTTTTTTTCCAAAATTTAATTTATAATTTTAATTTTTAACACATTTTCGCTTTTTTTAGTAAACACATCTTTTATTTGAAACGTTTAAAGATGATCCTGCCAACCACAAAATTTCGCTTTTTTTAACATATTATCAATTTTTTTTTTTCCAAAAATATTATCCTTTACCTCTTAAATTTTCAATAAACAAAACGGGCTATATGAACATTTTAAAACATACGTTAAAAATGAAATTAAAAAAAGATTCGTCTGTGCCGAATCTTTGATAGCCTTCACCATCTTAAAGATAAATAATTAGATTTTCGCCTTAACGTATGCTTTCATTATTTCACATTTATAAATCTAAATTTTTTCAAACTACGAAAAAAAAAACTATCATAGCAAGCTTTGCTTTTAAAAAATAAACAACAACAACAATTCCATATTTATTTATTTTTGTATGTGTGTATATACAAACTGACTGCATATACAAAGAACAATAACAACATTGTTACGACCGATCTGTATAAAAATAAAAATCTATAGCTTAAACAAGGGCTTTAAAAAATCAAAAATGCTTTGCCCGATATCTCAATTATTATGAACCGATTTATTTTACTTTTTAGCAAACAAATTGAGAAAAAAATGTTCGAGCCTTTTTTGCAAAAACGAAGTCCCTAGTATATACAGAGGCTTTACAAACTGGAAAACCGGTATTTTAAGCATATCTCCGCAATGTATGAATCGATCTTGCTGAATTTCAATAGCAAAATTCTCGAAAAAATTTTCGATCGTTTAATATATATATTATATATGCCATTTATCGGTGGGCTTCATAAACGCCATGTCGAAAATATAAACTTTTTTGCTCTCCGACGAAAATTGTGGAAATTACAAATGGAATGACAAACTTATATATACCCTTTACACCTGTGGTAAAGGGTATAATAATTAAGACAAAATGGGCTATCTACCATAACTTCGCGAATAATAGGGTTAAAAGATTTATTTTTCAGTGTGAGGTTTAGTAGACATAAAAAATTATCTGTTCTTCTACGAGTTATTAAAAATATTATTAACTCGTAGAAGAACAGATTGCAAAATATTGAAAAATGAGGGAAATAAATAAATTTTATGTTCTCCTGAACAATTAGTGCTTTACATTAGGCCCGTTTTAAATATAAGCCCTCGATATTTAAAAAGGGAATTATTTAAAATAAATTATTTTAATTAATATTAAACTAGAAATAAATATTTTACATAAGTGTTTCAGACTTTGAAAATATTTTAAACGGATAATAGGCATAGAATACTACACAATGGGTTTTCTTCGGAGAGCAAAAAAAAAAAAAAAAAAAAAAAATGTCACCTTGTACAAGTATTTAAGAAATTTCTCAGATTTCATCATTCACCGGTGATGAATCTATCTATCTTTTTATACAAAAGTGATTTATTTTACTTATTAAATTATACTTAATTGTAATAAAATTAATATTTATGTTTTGGCATAATAATTGTTTCTCGAGTAAGTATTTTTATTGTGAATCAGACATATTATTGCTGTATACATGAATGAAGTACATATACAACAAAAATGTGGTTGCATATCAACAATATTTTTATTGTGATTTAATTATATTATTGCTGTATACATGAATGAAGTACATATACAACAAAAATGTGGTTGCATATCAACAATATTTTTATTGTGATTTAACTATATTATTGCTGTATACATGAATAAAATACATATACAACAAATATATGGTTGCTGATCAACAATATATTTGCTCTGATTCAACCATATTATGGTGCTACATCTAACCATAATATAATTTACAGATAATCATAAAATCCAAGCATAATATGTACTCGATTATGGTTGCTATTCACCACATTTTTTCTTTGCGTGTATAGAAATCTATCGAAAGCTAAAGCTTACCTTCCAAGTTAATGCTTTCGTTGAAAAGATTTGGATTTAACGAGATATGTTTCTTACTTTGCGTTGTTGAATGTATGTCTTTAATAATTTCGCTCAGTGTAAATTTCATAGTAACTAAATAAACTTATCAAAGTCATAACTGCTTGCCACTATGCCGATTCGTGTAAATGGAAAAACTTTTATTGGTAGTTACAAGGAAAACCAAAAAAACCAATACTTTTTTTTTTTACTAATGGCGTACAACAAAACATAAAAATAAACTTTGTTTAACTAAATTTTCAACGAACCATAATTGTCAAGCCACTTTCAAAGTGACTGATATGTTTTGATAGCTCAAATTGGAATTGGTAACTTGTGTTGTGTGTTGCGCTGAGTACAAAAAAGGAAACTAAACGATAACAACTACAATTTTTATATAAAATTTTTAGTTAAATATATATTTCTTTTTATTCTGCACAAAAAAGGATTTGTTTTGTGTACAGACACTTAAACGTTTGACCTTCTTTTGGTGGTATGAATATAAATTGTATTTTAGGATGTGTACTTTTGAATTGTGTATTTTAGTATTGTATATTTTTGATTGTGAAGTATAAAATTGAATTTAAAATCCTTTGAAATTTACTCAAAACAAATTTAAAGTTTTCATATTGAATTTAAAAAAAAATAAAATACCTTTTTATTTTTTATACAGCTAGTGGCAAAAGTTTTCGGTTTTTCGTTATTATTCGCAAGGGTTTTATTGTGTTATACATATTTCAAATATAGTATCTACTATTAAGTTTAGATTCCCAAAAGAAGAATTTTAAATAAAGTTATTTTTTTTATTGTACTGTAAGTGTTATCGTGAATATCCATGTGTTATTATTTAAAATATAAAAAGTTTTTAATAAAAAAATCAACGTTTTTTTTTATACGCAGCCTTCTGAAAGCCAGAGCTATTATGTGCAGATGACTAGTTAATTGATTTATTGAATGCAGGTAAATGCATCATACATTTTGAATAAATGCTTTTATAGATATACATACATATGTCGAGGTCAATTAGTTTAGTTTTTCTCTTAAATATTGTTTATTTTTAAATATTTATAACATAAAAGGGAAGGTAAATTTTTATAGGAATACCTAATAAAAACCAAAATAAAATAATATTGTATTAATTAAAATTGATTATTTGTTGCAACTGTTTAGCTTTAAGTTCATGTTCAATTTCCAAAAATATACATATTTATATATAGAAAAAATAAACTGCAAAATATAAGAATATAATGCCAAAATGTTTTGTGATTTTATCATTGTACTGAAAACTTTATTTTGATTTTTAGAACATCCTAGTGTGTACTGGTATACACTTAAGAAACAAATTTTCCATATGTTGAAATCAATAGAATTTTGATTTCATTTCTACAGTCATAGACTTTTTTTAAATTCGATCTCCAAATAATTTTCACCTTATAATTTGATAAAAGTTTTACAATTTCCTGGAACAATATGTTTTGAAGTCCAAGAAGAAAATATTTTTTAACAATTAATACCTTAAGATTATATTTAAAAATTTTAGGACATATTCTCCGATTCTAAGAGCATTTTTATTCACAAAAAACACTTTTTTAGAGCATATTTTTGGTTTCCCTGCTGTTGATGTTACGATTCATTTTGGACTATGTAAAAGATATTTAATACGAAAGGAGTCGAAAATGGCACTTAATTCAGGGAAATATTTTATTTTTTATTAATTATTATACAAAAAATGTATTTTTAGAATTCCATGACCGGCCGTCTATTCATTGGGTTTAAATAGGTCTAAAATAACGCTTCATGGAAAAGTGATATCAATATTTTAATATTTATATTAGGTTTTTGGGAGTTTTAAAATTTTTTTCTTGAGAGAATTCTGATGTCCGTACTTCTGCCAGGTTGTTTATTAATTTTTAAAAATTTTCTAATTTTTCCTTTATTCAATGGATAATTTTGTTCTTTAACTAATTACAAAAAATATTATAAAATCGATTGAAGATATTAGGTAAAACTTGATCCAGGTCTTGCAAAATTGAGATTGTTGAAATTTCAAATGAATACAAATTGAACTAGAGTGAATGTTATATTCGGCTCGGCCGAATCTATATACCCACCATCAAATTTATAAACTTTTATGTTCTATGGAGGTGGATGGGTAAAGTGGGCAGACCACGCCCATTTTTGTTTCCGAGTTTGTATCGACCCCCAAACTATATATAAAAAATTTCGTTGTCGTACATGGTTTTGTTTAAGAGATATCAGCAGAAAAGTATGAAACGGACACCCTGTGTTATTAGTTTTTACCACATAACTTTTTTATTTATTAACCGATTTTTAATACCAAACCTTACCTTACCAAACCAGAAAATATATACTTTGTGGGGTCTTAGATGATTCCTTCAATGTTACAAACGGAATGACAAAATCATGGTGGGTATAAACGGAATGACCCATTTTTTTTATGGTGGGTATAAAAATGTAGAAGATAAATAGTACATCCAAGCATATTTTTCAAAGTGTTTATCAAGAGCTTTGAAACCGGTTAAGAAGTTAGCATTCGCTAGTGGTTAAAAATTATGTAGTGTAGTTCTTAATTATATTAAATAGTTTATAATTAATTAAATCTCACTTTTGATTAATCAAATTTTGGTTTAAATTTTAAATTTACCTAATGTTAATGCCAGAAGCCTTAACAACTATTTGTAACAAATCCCGTGAGTCAGTTCATGGTTTCCCTTTTCTATTTATTTGTTTTCCTCCTATACTAAAACTGCATGATATATAGATAGTTATAAAAAAAATAGCTATCTACATGGCTCGAATACTGCTTCCGTTTTCCCTACATTTTTACTATCTTCTTGGCTTTCCTACAGCGATACAAAGAGGTAACAATTGAACTAAATAAAGATCCCAATATAACCAATTCTAATCCATTTCGTTTTATTTATTTTCTTTTTGTTTATTGGGTTTCATCTGTTCTATTTCTGAGTAAACAAAATAAAAGTTAATTCTTTTCTTTGTTTATGGGCTCAGATTCTACTGTTTCCAAAATTTCTCTCCAGCATTCCAACTTCAAAATAGTGAAATAAACACCTAATTTTATAATATTAATTTTTATATCTTTGTATATGGACATAAAAAATTTATAAAATATACCACTTGTATTTTAACTTATTTACAAAATAAGTTTCTTTATGTTCACACCATTTTTTTCAATTTCCTTTCCTTCACATTGTCATGTCCTTTTAAGTTGAACTTATACATTGAAGTTTGCAACATTGTTTGTTTCTAAAAAATGTGTCTGTGTTTATAATCAGACATTTTGTGACTATTTCTAATATTTTAAGTAGCAAAAAGTTTTTGTGTGCAATTTGGTTGTGAAATAACAAGAAGACCGTGTGGCCTAATGGATAAGGCGTCGGACTTCGGATCCGACGATTGCAGGTTCGAGTCCTGTCACGGTCGAGGATATGTTTTTTTATTTTTTATTTCTTTATATAATATTATTATTATTATTATTATTTTTTTATATTTTTTTGATAGAAACTGATACCTATTAATATTTCATAAAGTATTTTTTTTTAATTGTAATTTATTAAGTTTGGATTAATTTACTACATATTCATTACTTATTTCCTTAATATTTGAACTTGCCTTTAAATGTGCAACCAGCTGAAATATTGAAAAAAGTCCTTAAAATTCATTATTTCTTCTTAATTTTAATAACATTTTTGTTTTTATTTATTTCGTTTTATTTTCTTAATTTTGAAATTCTTTAGTAGTAAGTTATTCACACAAAAAACAAATAAAATGTATAACCTTTTCCAAACAAAGAAAATGAAAAGAAAATAATTCGTTAAAGATGTTTTTATTTATTTATCCCTTTTTTTGGAAACCTTTGCTGTTTTGCCTTATTGTAGTCTTTCTCCTTTCACTAATTTGATCATTTAAAAAAAACATCAGTTTTGTTTTTGTTAACACAACAAATGAAGAAAAAGAAAACAAAAGTATTCTAGGAAAAATAAAACGAAATGAAAATCCCTTCTGGCAATTAACTCCTTCCAAGAAAATTGTGTGCAATCGTTATATTTTTTTCCTAATGCTGGTGTTTTTAAGAGCTCATAACAATTGACACTTTCAGGGGGTCATGAGGTCTATTATGAAGAAAAAAACATCTGTTATTGCTTTTTTGTGCTTTGGTGTTAAATATTTTTACAGTTTAAAAAGCAAAATGAAACAGTTTTTCTATCATTGTTTAGAAAAGAAATGGTAGAAGAAAAGGAGTTTTCTCTTTTTAGTCAAGTAGTGTGTTTAGCCTATGGGATTTTAGTATATAACTTACTAAGAGGAAGTAAAGCCAATTGTAACAAAATAATTATTGAATACTTTACTCAAATAAAAACTTAATGAGCTTAAAAACAGCATTCCTTATTAAATTTGAAACTATTAATTTTAAGGTTTTGTTCATAGATTATTGACATAGATATAAAGCTTAAAAAAAATCAATTGAAAAATAAAAATTACTAAAAAAGGCACACGTATTACAATTGTTTTTGTTTTCAATGAAATTTTTAACTAACACATTCTTAGAGTTAGGTTTTTTTGACAACTGACTTACATATGTTTTTGACAACGGAACTTCATATCTATGTTATCATCTATGGTTTAGTTGTAGTATCTTTTTATTTATTTCGTTTTGAATCGAAATAAAAAACAAACTTTGATAGTTTAAAAACTTTTCTCGATATTTTCGGAATCTGTTCATTTGGTTATTATCCCCCTCTGTAGTTAACTCATTTGACTTACGGGTAATAGGATTAAAATTAACTTTTATCGTTATTGTTTTTCATTGTCTACTCTTGTTGGCTTTTAAGTTATACTGCTGTTTTGTTAGCAACATTTTCATATAACAAAACTTATGCTAATAATTGTTAAAGATTTTAGTTATAAGTAGTTCTTTTAATTTTGGAATTTTACTTTAACAAAGGGAATTATGTATATACATGAAGGCGAATGAGCTGAGTGAAGATTTATAAATCTATTATATGCATAAATCAATATGAAGAATTTAGAAAAATTTCGAAATTATTTGAAACCTACTATAAGAGTCTTGTATTGCAAAAGTTTGTTTTAAAATTAGATAAAGTGTTGATGGCTTTTTGTAGATCTTACAAAATAACTAAGAAATTTTAATTCATATTTCTGCCATTTAAAAGTAAAGAATGTAAAAAAAATTTGTTAGTTTTGAACTGACAATTAACATCTTTTTATGTAATAAATATGTTCTCTTAATTAATATTACAAATTTCGTAATTGAAGTGCATTTTTACTTTTTTCTGTGCATAATTTTTTCTATATTTTAAATATGTTTTAATATTAAAACCTACCAAACAATGTTAATGAAAATTTACATAAAGATATTTTTTCTTAATTTTGTTTTTTATTGAATATAAAATTTAATAATACTATTTCATTATTTAAAAATTAAAAAAATTTATTAATACACAGAAAAAAGCAAAAATGGTCTTCAATTACGAAATTAATTTTTAATTGATTTTGCTCCAATCATCAAAATGATAATATTAATAACTAGAATAATTGATATTATTATTACTTCTTTTCCTTAAATAGATGCAATGAGCTGAAAAATTTTGAAAATTTACTTAAATTTATTTTATTTCTGTACTTTTATAGACAAATATTTATTTTTTCTTTATATTTTATTAACAGCTATCAATTTATTAAAAAACAAAACTGATAACCAATTAGAAAATTAATTATATTAATAAATCATATAATTAAATTTCAATATAAAGTTAATTAATAATTTTATTAAAAAATTATTTGAAATATTTTTTCTGTGTACATACATATAAAAAAATCTACTATTCAGAAGTTTATTCATCATAATAGGAAATTACAAATTTGAAAAAAAAAAAAAAAAATATTTTTTCCATGCATACCATTATGTTTTCTCCGTTTCTGATGACCCTAAAATTTTATAGTATTATAAATAAAAGCTAGTTGTGCCAATTTTGAACCTGACGTTAAAATTAAGGAGTGAGATCGAAAAAATCTTAACACACATTTTGACTCATAACTTTTTTTGGAATCAATATTCAAATTTTTTTTTGATCTAGTTATCATGAAAAAATACTTCAGTTATTATTTTTAATAACAACCATGTTAATTTGTCCTTATTTTCATCAAAATAAGTGACGAAAAAGATTTACGTCCTAAAAGTTATTAAAAAATTTCAAAAAATCCAAATAGGTCTTAAAAATAATTGGCCACAGAATTAAATGTCGTCCGTAAAACCGTTTCTAATGTTATTAAACAGTATCAGGAGAATTGGACCATTGATGTGAAACCTAGTTCGGTAAGAAAAAAAGACCACATGATATTGGAAAGGCCAGAAAATTGAAGGCATATTGAAAGGAACTCCAAACACATTTGGTAGAAAATCAGCTCAGTTTTCTCAGTGCTTCGACTATTTGGTGCGAAAATTTAAAGCTAATGGGAAAGTTGATAACATATAAAGTTCAAAAAATTCCAAACTGGAATTCTGCAAAAAAAAAAAAAAAAAAAAAAAAAAAATAGGACTCGGAATTTAAAACCAAATTTCATACAAAAATACTCAAGCTATATACGATATCAAAATTTTAATACTTTCATTTGATTTCTATATTAATCTAGACGCGGAAATAGAATATTTTTCGAATTTTGAGATATTTTTGAAAGAATTATAATACCCGTCCATCTGTTCGTCTGTTTGTTAATTTTTTAAAAAAAATCTTAACCAAGATCTTGTAAAATTGAGATTTTGGGAATTTCAAATGTATATAACTAGAAAAATATATTAGATAATTAGTACATGCAAGTATGTTTTCTAAAGGATTTATCAAGGACTTTAAGGTGATATAAAAATCTTGGAAATCGGGTAAGGAACAGAAATTCGCTAGTGGTTGAACCTTTTAAATGACACTAGTACCCTATTTTGAACCCCCATAGTTCCGCTCCTGACGCATATATTGGATCCTGCATCTAAACTAAAAATTCTACTATCTTTTGCTACGCCTATGTAAAATTTCATGCAAATCCAACTAGCCGATTAGAAGTTACAGATTTATTTCGATTCTTCCCCAATGTTTAATGTTTGATAACGCATAGAAAATGTCTGTACTTAAGCTGTTTTTTTATGAAATCTGCTGGAGTTTTTTTGAAAAAAAAAAAAAATTTTCTCAAATAGGGCTACATATGTGCACGATTTTTTTTCATAATATCAAAGTGGACAATATAGACTACTTTTCAAAAAATTTTCAGAACAAATATCCTGTAACATTTTAAGTTGCATTCCATAAAATTTAAAAATTAGTGTATTTTAGGACAATTTTCAAAAAAATATTAGGACAAAATATAATTTACAAATACTTGAAGAAAAGTACACTTAAATATCTGAAATTGATGGTTTCATTTTAAATTTTTACCTTAAAATTCATATTTTTCCGAAGTCCCGTAGATTTTGATTGAAAATTTTTAACAACATATTACAGATTCTTAAGCTGCATTCCGTTTGCCGATTCGTGCTTTGGGATTTGAGAAAATATATACTCAATTCAAAACTTTCACATAAAATGGGTCGAATTCGGGAGGGTATGTACCTTGACCACGTGAGTTATTTGGCTTGTTTTTTATTTCAGAGTCTTCTCTGTGAAGATACCTTTCAGAAAAGTATAAAATTATTATATGTGTTTTAAGAAAATTTTATTTTAGAGAAAAAGAGTGAAGATACTTTTTCGGCAAAAAAACATAAAAAGTCTTCATTTTTGCAATTTTCAAATTAAAATTTTTTTATTTTTGAACTCGGTAAAGACATCGACTTCAGATTTTTTTCATTCAATAGATAATTTTGTTCTTTATTTAGCTGAAGAAAAAAGAAGTAAAATCGGTCGATAATACTAAGATATATATGAAAAAAACTGGGATCAAGAACATGCAAAATTGAGGTACTTAAAAATTCAAATGCAAATAACTCAAAAACTGTAAGAGATAAATAGGATATGCAAACATGTTTTTTATAGGTCTTATTAGTGCCTACAATAATATATAAATATTATTATTATTTGAAATTGGACGAGAAAAAAATTTGGCAAGCGATTAAAAAATGTGTATGTCAGAGGTTCTCTAGTTTGAGTCTCTTTTGCTCCGCTCCTGAGGGGTCTGGTCGGTCCTTCTTCCAAACTTAACATTACACACTCCTCTGCTATGCCAATATTTGAAATTGGACGAGAAACAAAAATTTGGCGAGCGATAAAATTTTTTTTAAATTGAAGTAGAACTTTTTTTCTTATTTGAAACAATATTAAATATAAATATTTAATATTTCACAATATTTAACAAAAAATTAAATTAAATATTAATTGCAAGCATAACTAAAACTATAATTAAATTCCTTTAAGTACTTAACCAATATACCAAGTAAATACGTAAATATTTATACAACAACATTTTTCAAACGATGTGTATAAATGCTTTTTTACGGTTAATTGCTTGTTGAACCCAATTTTCTACACAAAGAGTTAGTATTTCTATTTTATGCACTAGATATTTATTTCAGTTGTTGTTGATGTTGTATTAGTTGTTTAGGTCAAAACTAAACTGTGAAAGAAATTAAGTTTAAATAAAGTAAAAATTTAATCAAACACAACAAAAAGGCTTAACACTTTTCATGCTGTTAGTTGTGGGCAGAATATAACCCTTTTTTTTTTAAAAAAGGCATGTTTGCACAAGAACATATATACATACCTACTTATAACACTTATATTTAATACTTATATTTATATAAAAAACAGTTTTATACGCACATATACTGTGGTAAAAGTATGTCTACGTTTAAATGGATTTATATTTGTATATGAAAAAAAAAAACTTTGTATATGTTTAAAAAAATCTGTGTTTGTGTAAGTTTATGCCTACGTGTAGTTGTTTATGTAAGTGTTTATATTTCACACTTTTGTAATACAATACAATGGAACAACTACAACAACATCATAATAACAAAAATCCACTTGTTAAATCCACTTGTCATTCTTGTTATTTACCACTTGTATACAATTTTATACTCGTACAAGTAACTCGTACAATTTATACAATTCCATTTGTGTCTCGTATTTTTTTTTTATGTTGATCGTATGCGAGAAAACAACTTAAATTATTAAGTAACTGCGCAAATTCATATAAAAGCTATTGTTAATGTCAGGTCGCTGTTTTTTCTGATGCCTTTCCTTCCTTTGTGTATGTTTTATGGACTAGACCATACAGAGTTATAAAGTGGGAATTATGTATTAAGTGCAAGTATTTGCGAATCACTTTAGGAAAGAAATGAGTTGATTATTTAAAGTCTTTAAATGGAAACATTTAAAATTATTATATTTTTTGGGGGTATTACGTTTGTTAATGGATTTATAGCATAGTTCAAAGTCAATTCTTTTAGACTTTACTAAAATTAGAAAATCAATTAAATAAAGTCATCAAAATGGAGCTTTGGTTTAAATAAGATTTATATAAAATTTGTTTCTTTGGAGAATCGTAGAATATTTGAATAGGAAATTTTATTTATAATACAAAACAAATGCAATAATTGAAGTACTACCTATTGTAGTGTACATCAAAAATAATCACACACTTATTCACCCATTCGAGAACATGTTGTTTTAACATGACCATGACAAACTTTACACATCTTAAATGTCATTTTATTTAAGTGCAATTGAAAATGTGTTGTAGGTTCTTTTTTATACATTTTTTATTATCTTTATTATCCTTACATATGCATATGTACATATATTATATACATATAATACGTATATACAATATTTGACTACAAGTGTTTTGTTCATTTCATTTAAGTTGTAAAAATAATATGCAGAAAAAAATAAAAACCAAGTGAAAGCAGAAAAAATAAAATTGTTTTTTTTTTTTTATTTTACTGTCTGCATATCGAATTTATTGTCATTTATGACTTTAACAATTTCCGTTTGTAATAAATTGTAATAATATGTTAAGTTTATTGTTATATATAAAAATGTTATTTATATTGTACGTATGAATTAAAAGCAGAAAATTTAAACTGGGCGTATGAATTATTTATGTTAAATGCTAATAAATATAACTCATACGTCAATGATTAAAATAACAATATGGTAAGTGGTAGAGTGTTGATTAAAAATTTATTAAACTAATTTATTAAAAAAAGATAAATTATTGAAAAAAAGCTTTTGTGTGTTTAATATTAAAAAATTTTGATATATGGATCGTTATCAAAAATTTCTAACTTGGCTTAAACTGACTTAAATTCTTAATAAGTTTTATCGTAATGATAATTTAAACAAATTGGTTACAGATCTTAACTCACAAGACTTGAAACTAATAGAGTGCAAAATTTTGCCATCATAAATTTCTTTTTATAATCATGATTATTGTTCAAATTTCAACAACATAGAAGAACGGCTAAAAATTACTTAAGTTTTTCCCCTTCTTCTACAATTTTTGTCCCCGCGTTTTTACTTTTTGATTTCATTCATAAATAAACTAATTGGACTTTGCAGATAAATTCTGCACCATCTTTGTTGTTTTGCAGACTTTCAACAGTAAAATACAGGCTAGTCGAATTTTGATAACAAAATTTTTTAGTTTTTAAAATTTTTCAGTTCTTTTGGGCGGGGTCTGTGCGCCCCTCAACCGAATACAAAATTTGAGATAGGGATTGATACCTGTTGTTATTGTGCGTATTTTGCGCTGCATCACGTTGATGTGCACGAAATAGTGAACGTAGTAGATAGTCTCAAAGTTTGGAAAACAAGTGTGAACATTTTTCAAAAAATCAGTTTTCCGCGATGCACATTCACAGTTTTATATGCAATGACATGGATTACTGCGTGAACTTAATTTTTTGTTATTTTGCGTAAAAAAATTGGAAGAGCATTAAAAATAAATTTAATACAAAAATTTTATAAACTTTTTGAAAATTATGCACAGATTGCACTTTTTGTTTTTGTATTTTTATATAGAAAATTGCAATTTAAACCAATATTAGATATATAGATATAAGAGCGACGATAAATATAATTGATCGGGATCATAAATTTAAGTGAAATGTCGTTGATACTTGAAAACGGGACACTTTCGTCAAAACACATTAGGCACATCGTGCGGACAACATGAAATTAACTATAATTGGCATAATTAGGTGTTTGTTGTGCTTAATAAAAATTCGGAGGCGCATCAAGTGTGGCTATAAGCAGGGTTATCAGATATTTTTAAGCCTCTGTAGCCAAATTGTTAATAAGAAATCGCCAAATTCAATTTTTGTTTTTATTATTATTATTATTATTTTTTTTTGAAGAGAAACTAAAACATTAACTAAAACTTTTAGTGCTTCAAATTACATATAATTTTAAAATGTAAATTCAGCTCCTACAAAGTCAATGACAATTGTTATAGCTAATAATAAATGAATAAAAAATATAATTACAAATTTAGGGTAATTTAACACTTTTAGAAGAATGATTCTAACATTATATAATGAACATTTGTCCTATTAAACTTATAAATTGTTTCAAAGAATTAATTTATTCATGAACGTTTTCTTCTCATTGTGACCTATAAAATCGTAATATACATATTTGAAAGATGATTAAAAACAAATTATCAAATATTTATTGAAGTTATTTATAAATTAAGGATCTTTATTTTGTTAGTCAGGGTTCGAAATACGTACGTATGTTGAATTTCAAGTTTGAATTTAAACTTAGTATTCATTTGAAAAAAAATTCTCAATCTAAATAATTCTTAATCGAAACGTAAATTAATACTTAATGAAAAATATTAATGGTATTTTCTCTATTTAATATCAAATGCTATTGTTAAATCAAGCAACATTTAAGAAAATAGTGAAAACAGTTTTTACTCTATATGAATGTCTTTAAATACTCTGCAGCTTTAATTAGTAACTTCGAATCATTTTATAAGTACGAAGAAATAAATAAATGTTATATAAGTTTTATCTCTTCAAAGAAATACTATTAATTTTATGTTCAAACTAAAGGTCTTCGCGACCACCAAACAATCATTGTAAGAAAACGTAATAATTTTACACCACGAATGTCTATTTAATAAAATTTAAAAAAATAGCCAAATAAATCGCCACCTTGTTAAAAATCGCTAAAAAATTCGCCATGTCGCCAAACGAAAAATCGCCACATCTGACAGCCCTGGCCATAAGTGAGTGAAAATTCACAAGAGGAACTTTGTGGTACCTTTTTGTTCTTCTAATGGTGCTTTTTGAATTTACAATAATAATTAACCTAGAAACACAAAATTAATGATATGTGGTCCTAAGTGAATGAGAATCCATTAGAAGGGACTTTGTGGTACCTTTTTGTTCTTCTAATAGTATTTCTTGAATGTTCTGTAATATTCATTTTATAAACATAAAATTGAATATGTATGGTCCGAAGTGAATCAAAATCATTAAAAGGGATTTTGTGGTAATTTTTCCTTATTCTAATATACTTTTTCGTTATTCTATTATTTATTTTTCGTTATTCTAATGTAAGAAACTTGAAATTAAAGAGATATTGTTATTTATGGATGAGAATTCTCAAACTCTATTAGCCACATTCTTTTATTCTAAAAAATAATAGAAATACTTTGGTAGTTTTTTAACTTTCAAACGTTAAAGATGTTAGAAATTGGTACACTTTATTGGCACCCTATACGCAAAGAAAAAATATGGTTCTAAAGATCATAAACTAAGAGCAACATACTATATGATTCCAGGTTACAATAAGTATATTTATACGCTATCATTATTATGATTCCAATTTATAATTTATTAGTAAGGTTCATAACCTCATTAATAACTTTTAGTATGTTTTATAACCTTTTCTTAAGTATTGCTTTCAATTTCATCACGTTTTTATCATTTAATAATTCCATGTTATCATGTATATAAACTAATTTCATCATATTTATAATCCCATTTTTCCATATATATGTATAATTCCATGTTTTCATATTTATATTCATTTGTACCACGATATGTGGTACATTCATCATACTGAATAAAAATAAGACTTGTCAATTTATATTTGTTCATATCTAAACTAAATGAGAATTAATATACTAACAAACTACTGGACTGATACACAAAAATATTTGAATACACATTAAAAGCAAGTAAAAATATTAGCTTAATGGTTGTAGAATTAACTAAATAGAATTGACTAAATGATTGGATTTATCATAAATATAATTTCATATAAAAATAATTAAATACATATTATAATTCAGTCAACCATATTAAAATTTTGATTGTTGGTAATCATTAAATGATCAAGCAGAATCATAAACGTTGCTATAATGAACATGGTATTATTCAAATCCATGAAAAACGGCTATAAAAACATTGAATAGTTGTAGTGATCATGCTGTAACCATGTTTTTTTTCTGCGTGTATGAAGTTCCTAAATCAAAAGCATAGAAATAAATTTAAAATATTATATTTTTTTATCAGAAATATATAATTTTTGGTATTATTTTAAGTAAAATATTTAAAAATTTTATTATTGTTAATGCCGATACAACACCATTATTAAAAATGTTCCCACGGTAGTTAAAAATTTTAGTTTAAATTTTTTTTTTATAGTATGGTTTTCATACAAAATTTCCGCTAGCAAATTAGCGAGTTTACAGCTCGTTACTAATAAATATCTTAGAATTGAGGACTTTAATAATTATTATATATAAAAAAAAAAAAAAAAATATTAATTGTGTTATTATTTTAAAAATAATAGGAGTTTTAATGTAACGAAAACCTATTCTGTTGACTGGCGGTGTACTTAAAACGTGAATTGCAGTAAAGCAGTCTGGAATATTGATTTAAATTACCATATAATAACTACTGCAGAAACAGCTTTAACAAATTCGATCGTCTGGACAGAAATATAAATAAAATTTGACTAAGATAAATATCAGAATTTACTGATCACATCATAGAAGGTAATAAATCAATATTCTCAGCAAATCTCGTTATTGCTTTTTTATCTTTTTTAACCTGCAAACAAATTTACTACGATTTTAAAATCTTTTTGTGCAGTTCTTTGTTTATTTTTACACAGAGAAAACAGATTCTTTGTGGCAACCGAATTTTTTGCCAATCGAATTTTGTCGGTTCCAAGTACTATTCGATTGCTGAATTTACTGTACGTACAACTGAATCATAAAAACAATTCGATGATGGGAACAGAAAATATCAGTTGGAACGATTTTAGTTTTTTATGTATGTTAGTAAAAAATTTTTAGTTTTCTTTTCAGATTTATTTATAATATTAACAGCACAAATACAATTATAAAAAATACGAATTAAGAATAAATTTTTAGACTAGGAACAATTTGATTGAGATTAATCTGTGGACATGTAAAATGTCTTTGTTCTGGAAGACATGCACTGGTCCTGTCGAGAAGAAAATTTATTTTATGTAATGGGTGCAGCCAGTGCTATTGGTAAATTATACTTACAATTGTTTCATACTGTTATCCATTCACAGAAAAAAATATCAAAAGTTATGAAGTAATTAAAAAGTATTGTTGACTCACTTCCAAAAATGTTAACAATATCTTTTATTACTTTGATTGTACGTTGTCATATTTACAAATTTATGAGTTGATTCTCAACTATTTCAGTTGTTAAAATTTTAATTAAAATTTCGTGTTGAAAAAACAAAAAATGTGTCAAAAAATTAAAAATTACAAAATATTTTTATAATATTGTTTTAAAATTTTTGTACATTTTTGGAGGGGGAATAAATTAGCTATAGCAGATGATGCAGTGGTATATTAATAGTTAAAAAATTAAGCCTATCTTCATGAAATGTAAGTATTAAAATGTGAAGTTACTGCAAAATTTGTACATACATATAATTTGTTATTTAATTTTTAACAGTTCGCCTATAAACAGAAACGAGAACAAATTTGTGCAACTGGGTTGAACCTTTGGGATCTGTTGTAGAACTTAGGAATGATTTATTGCAAATATTCCGGAACATCGTGTGAAAAATAAATCATTAGACACAAAGAAAACGAACCACCTCATATCTGGAATTTATTTTTAATCTTGTAACACATATTTTGTAATCTAACACTTATTTTAATTTTGTAATTTTTGCAAAATAAATGATTATGAAAAAATTGATAAATATTGACAACATAATTCTTTAATAGGACTAACCCGTTGTTGAAATATAATTTTTACTTGCTAACAACAATTTTATTTAATATTACAAATTCGTTGTTGAAAAAATTGTTGACTGTTGACAATTTTAAATAACAAAAGTTGTTTTTAAATTTACAAAAACGGTTGTTGGTACCTTTTTAATTAAGAAAATAATTGTATTAACGAATTTGGTAATTAATAAAACAATTGGATTGTCGTAATTTTTTTCTGTGTATATAGTATATAAGGTTGTCCAACATAATCTTAAAATTACTCCAAAGACGTCTGGTTTCTTTATAAAAATTATTTGCCCATATAATGAGAATGAAAGTTTGAAGACTTCGTTAAGGAAAACTAAATAACACCAAACTTATTAAAATGATTTTAATATTAAATAGAACACAATATTGAAAAGACACGCATGCATACCTTTATATTTTGGAACAATATTAATATTTAAAATTAATTGTTGATATTTGCCTTAAAACAATTTAAATTATTTTTGTATTTCTAATTTATTTAATTATTCTTGATTGTCAATTTTGTTTGAATATTTTTTCAGCATTTATTTTTTATTAGAATTATTCGGTTGCAATCACCAATATTTGAAAGTAACACATAAGTTGCTGAATTTAATTCGTTTGTAATTTTCAAATAAGTTATATTAAGTTTAGTAACGACAAAATCCAACTGAAGCAAAAGATATTCAATTCTAATAACCTAAATTCAATCCCAATAATGCTTTTACAATGCTAAACAAAGAAAAACTTCTACAGTTTTAATTTTTTAATAATTATAATACAATTTCGATTCATTTTATTAAAATTTAATAAAAAATATCGAATTCCAACAAAACTTTTTTCTGTGTGTAAATATTTGCGGTTTAATGTGACATTTATATTAATATTACACATTATTTCTAATTATATTTTATATTTTCCGTTAACAAATGTATAAGTGATTGCATTCATATCCATAGAAAAGTTAATAAACATCAATATAAAAATAATAGGTATTATCCATCTAAAATATTCATTATTTATTTAAACCTTAGTTTCAAAATAAATATCATTTTGTGTATTTAATATAATTTTTACCAAAATATGCTTAACATTAGCATGTTATACAGCTGAATTATTAAAATTTTGTGGCTTGGTTTGCTTTATTTATTTCATATTCTATTTTCATTTTTTTTTCATTGTTTAAATAAAATTTGGTTTTCAAAAAAATGTTCATAACACACCACAATAATCTGTTTAATAATTTTGTATAAAACAGAAACACATGCACACACGTTTGTAAATGCTATTATAATAAATTGTATCTAAATGTTACTATTATCTGATGTTGCTGCAACAATTTGTCTTGAAAATGAGATATTTCCAGATACATGTGTGTGTGTTTTGAATACATAATTATATGAATAAATGTAATATTTACTTATATCTTAATACATACAATTTATGTAGGAATTTATTTTATATATAAAGTTAAATAAGCAACAAACTGTTTATATGTTCATAAAATAATAATCGGTAATAAAGCTAAGTGTATTTATATAATACTCGTATACTAAACATTTGGGAAAAGATTGTTGTAAGTCAAGAATAGAAATAATTGTTTAAAAAACACTGGTCGGAAAAAAATGTTTCCTTAAAGAAATGTAGGTTGACTAGATGGAATTTAACATGCTAAACAAAAATTGCATTCAATCAGATACAGATTTTTTAATAGCATTGACCTCTTAATAAATAAAACTCCAATAGACGACTAAAATTATCTTCAAATTTAAAAATACACAGAAGAAAATATTTCAAATAATTTTTTAATAAAATTATTAATTAACTTTATATTGAAATTTAATTATATGATTTATTAATATAATTAATTTTTTAATTGGTTTTCAGTTTTGTTTTTTAATAAATTGATAGCTGTTAATAAAATATAAAGAAAAAATAAATATTTGTCTATAAAAGTATAGAAATAAAATAAATTTAAGTAAATTTTCAAAATTTTTCAGCTCATCTATTTAAGGAAAAGAAGTAATAATAATATCAAATATTCTAGTTATTAATATTATCATTTTGATGATTGGAGCAAAATCAATTAAAAATTAATTAATATTACAAATTTCGTAATTAAAGTCCATTTTTGCTTTTTTCTGTGTACTTTTTCCATAACAAGCTAAAAAAATAAACAATTTTTTTTAAAACCCATTTCGTGAAAAAAATCTTTTGTTAAATGTATGAGACCCATGACTTTAAATTACTGCTACAGAACTGAAGTCTAGTTTTTATTATAAGAACAAGAAACTTTATATTTTGACTTATAACAGTTTTTCTGAAAACCAGCAATTTATAGATTTTTGTATGTTTATAATATTTTGGTGCTTAGTTTAATAATCTTTGTAGCATTTTTATGGCTGCAATATTATACTGTACTGTTATACATATGTGTGTATGTAATATTATATACACACGTAGTTCTAATATCGTATGTGATTTTGGTTAGTGGTTTAATGTGTAGTAAAATATTTCGACCATATGCAGACATAATTTGTAATTTATGTGTTTAATATTGATATTTGCATTGTAGCCATTTTCTAGGTCATTTAAACACATAATATGTATAGAATGCTGATTGAAAATAGTAGCCATTTAAGACTGATTAATATATCAGCAATCAAATCTATATCTTTTATTGTAAATAGAAAGTTAATAAGATAATTTTCCAAAAGATTGGTTAAGTAGCAAAGTTAATGAGAAACAAGCGCGAATGTTATATTCGGCTGGGCCGAATCTAAATACCCACCATCAACTTTTTCGAATTTTACGTTATATGGGAGTTGGGCAGTAAAGTGGGCGGACCACGCCCATTTTTTGTTTCCGAGTTTACATTGGTCCTTCAACTATTTCAACATAATTTCGTTGAAGTTTCACCTTATATGGGAGGTGGGCGGACCACGTCCATTTTTAGTTTCTAAGTTTATATTGATCCTCAAACTATTTATACAAAATTTCGTTATCGTACATGCTTTTGTTTAAGAAACATCAGCAGAAAAGTATGAAATGGACACCCTGTGTTTCTAGTTTTTAGCCCATAACTTTTAGATTTATTAACCGATTTTGTCCATTTTTAATCCCAAATAAACCTTATATAAGATAAATATTTTTGCAAAATTTCGTTCCCCTACGTTGTCCCGTTCGAGCCCTATCCTGCTTTCAACAGATGGACAGACGGACGGACGTAGCTAGATCGACTCAGAATATAACCAGGACCCAGAAAATATATACTTTGTGAGGTCTTAAATGATTCCTTCTACATATTACACACGGAATGACAAAATCAATATACCACCCATCTTTTTGATGGTGGGTATAAAAATATTGTTGAGGGAGAATTAAATTCTGATTTTTTAATAAAATATTTTTAGTAAAATTAGGTTGCAAGCCCATCCTATCCTTTTACTTACTAGACTATATGAGGAGCCGCATTTAAAACTGTTGGGAAATTGAAAATTATTTTTTATAGCCTGTTTCTCTATGTCGAACGAAAATCTAAGCGAACGAAAGCAAGTCGAACGAATTCGAATCAATTTGGGTTTCTGTATTTCCTACGCTTTCGTTCGCATGGAGTTACGTCTTTTCGTATTGTTTTATTTTTCTTTCAGAGTAACTTTTTTCGTAAAAATACTACTATATTGTTTAAACGTAGATACAACCAAGTAAATAAACAAACAAAATTATAATAATTAAAAAAAAAAAAATAAAAAACAAAATTTTTTTTGATTTTTTTAGAAATTGTTTTTATACACAAAATCGCCATTTATGGATACAAAATATATAGAAACGAATAATACATATGATTAAGGAACATTTGCAATATCCTGGTGAGTATTTTTCCTATTTTTCTTTAAAAAATTCAACCAGTTGAAAGCAAAATAGCAAGTGACTGATTTTGACATTTTTGTTCTTATCGTTCGAAATACAGAAACTCAATTTTATATGAAAACACTTACGTTTTCTTTCAACTTGTCGTTCGACTCATTGTTCGCATAGAAGTGAGTTAGTGAAACCCAAATCAGTTTTCGTTCGCTTAGAAGGCGAAAGAAAGCATTCGTTCGACATAGAGAAACAGGCTATACAATTCTAAATTTGTATTTCATTTAATAGAAAAAAATATTGATTTTAAAACGAAGTGTATAAAATTTGTTTACTTCGAAAGTTCAAAGGTCAAAATCTATAATATAATCATCAAAGCTGAATATCTCGAAAAATTGTATTTTAAAATAAATAATTTAACTCTGTTTTATAATCAAGTAAAAAATTCAAGATGGAGACTCTTTTGGTTTAGGAGCTATGAAGCAAAATATCATAAAAAGCAATTTTTTTGTATGTAAAAATTTTAAATATATATACAATTTTTTTTTTGATCTGCGGCTCCTCATATATACTTATATTTTCCCAATATCATTTAAAAATATACTAAGTTAACTGGTCTGTTTGTGTTTTAAGAAATAATGTTTTGTTTATAAGTTTTGTATAAATATTTGTTATACTTTTCATGTAACGCCTGGTTGCTTTTTCAAATAGTAATAAAAGGTGATAATTTTAAACTAAAAGCACTTTAAATCCAAAAACCTAAAAACTCTTCCAAAGAATCTTTATATCTGCTTGGCTTTAAAAAAATAAAGGGTTTAAAAATTCATACCAACATATTTTAACAAAAAAAAAAAAAAAGTCAGTTTATTTAACTTAAGCCATTAATAAATGTCAATAAAAATTAAGTGTAGGTAAGTTTAAACGAGACTTTGTTTATAAAAAATCATTGATTTTATAAAATAAAATAGCTTAGGATTGATTTAAAAAAAAATCTCTCAGCAAATAAATAAACAGACAAATGAACAAATAAATAGAAAAAAAAACTGTCAAACACATCGTTTATATGGCTTAACATCAGAAGCAGCTATTTTAAGCAAAAAACAAATGTTAAGATGCAATGCTATAGCCAATATTGACAAAATAAATAAATGAGCATTTAATAAACTTTAATCAGCTTTAATATTTATATAAATAAAGTTTGTGGAAAAAAAAAATTAGAAAATAATAAAAATAATAAATACCTACTTATTTATTGAATTTAATACATAATAAAACAACAGGTGGCGTATGATTAATATGTTTTCAAGCACATGTGCTTTCTATGAATTATACGCCTATGGTGTGTTTTTATTTTTAGGGTATTTTTTCAAAAAGCTTATTAAATATTTATCAATATATTGTTCTTAGTAACAATTTAACACTTAAAGGAAATCTATAAAATAAATAAATTGCTTTAAAAATATAGACGTGAATATATAAATATCGTATACTTACAAATACATAAGTAAATAAAATTATTACGTATGTATATACATTTGTACATATGTGTATGTATATTAGGTTTAGCCGTTTATACATATAAAATCATGAAAAGAGATTTCATGTTTTGTACGGGCAAATTTGTTATATTACCATTTTAGATATAAGTTAAAGCAACAAAATATAAATTTTTATCCTGGAATAATGCATGAGTGTTTGTGAGGATTTTCTTTAAAAAGTTAAACAAAAATATATGTAGAATTTTTATAGAAAGCAAATTTGTATTTCATATATACTTTTTAACACATGGTTGCTGATAAACATCTATTCAACAACTAATATAATATTTGTTTTTGTTATTCATTTCACATATTTTAAACATCCTGCCACAAAAGTTTTTGAAATACATTATTCAATGAAAAAGGTCGGAATGTTAAGGAATTTTTGGTTTTAAATTTGAAATCATAGGGATTTAGATTATTTTTACAGTTTATTTAAAATCAATTAACTGGTTATAAATTCGAAATTTTTATTAGTTGAAGAAAAAAGGTTGTGTAGGATAAGAGGGATATAAAATTGAGACATGCACATTGAATTTAATTCAAAAATTATTTAATTGAAATTTTGTTTTAATAACCTACAAATGAGTTTTTTTTTTCGACTATGATATATATGGGAAATTCTTAAAACTCGTTTACTTATGGAATTCAACAAAGTTTTGAAAATTGTTTAATGGCACATCAACGCTATTTAGTACCAGTATTCCTTGGCTCTAGTGGGTGTGCCTCGACGATTAATGTTAAATTAAAAACATCGCGTTTCTAACTCATGAAAACCATTGTTGAATTTTTTTAGTGAAATCGTATTTTTTGCGTAAGTAAAACATATCACAAGAACTTATTTCATATTAAAATTGACTGATAACGGCAAAATCCGCTATAACAAAATATGCAAAATTTCAGATTTTTTTTTTTTTTTTAAATACTATACACTTTTAGCAAATTGATATTTTAAAATGCCACTATGATTTTAAAATGTAATCTGGAAACGTTGGGAGTGTGCCTCGCGAAAAAGCCCTCTTGGAACCATTCACTTTTTTCCTCTCTAAGTTTGGGTACCTTCTACAGCATTTCTGTTGTGAGCACATTAACGAGATATACGTCAAATGATGCATAATTTCAAGAGCTATTAGGCTCCATTTTGAATTTTGCAATACCCGAAACGGCGTAGAATACCTATTGAAAAAAAAGTAAAATCCAAAACCGCAAAATTTTAAAATTTTTTAAAATTTGGTTTCATGACTTTTGCACAACACAATTTGACTCTGGTTAACGGCACGCTAATTAAATCTATTCTGGTCTTTTTCTACAAGTGTTTAAAGCCTACATTAGAAGATTTGAACACTTATACTAAAATCCGCGATTACAGAAATCAAAAGAAAGAAAACAACTTATTAGTTTCACTTTTTTTTTCATTTTTTGACTTTGAGTGCTTGCCGGCACCACATGAATCCGTTTCAAGTCTTGATCTTTTGTTCTGCTACACCACCAAGAGTTGTTAACATAATTGCATAGAATAAAGTAAAAATTGACTTCAATTACGAAATTGCTTATATTAATTAATTTTGCTCCAATCATCAATATAGGTACATAATGAGCTGAAAATTTTTGGAAATTGACTTAAATTTATTTTATTTCTGTATTTTTATGGACAAGTTTTTGAATTTTTCTTTATATTTTGTTAACAGATTTCAATTTATTTAAAAACTTTAATTATATTAATAAATAATATAATTAAATTCCAATATAAAGTTAGTTTATAATTTTATTAATAACGCTGGTCAACAAAAAATCCTCCACCAAAGACGAATGGTTGAACTTGATGCATTTTGATGTGCTAAACACAAATCTGCTTCCAGTTTTTTTTTTCATCAGGTCTGGAAATGGGCGTGTCTAATATTTCACCCATAGTTAGGCCATTACCCTAGTATATTTCCTCATAACTCAAGAACGGTGTGTACGATAGACATAAGTGATACACCAAAAGATGCTTACTAAAATCTACTTCAAATCATCCAAACTTAATTTTTTTATGTGCTCAATAGTTTCGAAATGATTTTGAAATAAATGTAAAAAAAAAAAAAAAAAAATTCATGCAAAATTTTAAATTTTTTAGTTACTAAAATTTCTTTTAATAAATGAAAACATGAAAAATGTTTAAGTTTATCTTCATTATCATAAAGCTGGTAATGCTGCGAATCAAATAAGGCATATATCTTTAAAATTGATGCATAAATCTTGACTTTGTTCACAGTTAAGTAAAAATGCCCATGTTACATACAATTAAGTAAAAATACAGTGGTGGGCAAAAAAAAAAATAAAAAAAATTTCTTGAAACAAAAATAGATAAACGAAGTGGATTTTGACGAGTTGAACAAGAATCTGCATTCACTTTTTTTCTATCACGTACTGATTTTTTTATGGGCATAACTAATATTATCACCTTATTCAGTGGTCACACTATAAAATTCGAGAATGGTTTGTCAAATTTAGACTATAACTCAATAACCGTATACTCGATTTTGATAAATGATACACCAGAAGATGTATACGAAAAGAAAATTGTCTTCAAGGTATGTCAAAAATATTTTTTATTCGCTCAAGAATTTCAGAGTTATGGATAAAAATTTTCACCATTTACAAAAATAATAATAATTTTTTCGCTATTAATTACCGAATAACTAAGGAAATATTAACTGAACAAAAAATTATGTAAATTCGGCTCAAAGACAATTTAAGTCGCTATATATTGGAGTTTAATTTATCTTAATAGGACAAACCGTTCTCTATTTATACAAGTGTGACTGCCTAAAGGCGGGGTCATAGTAGTCATGTACATAAAAAAAATCAATACGTGATAGAAAAAAAGTAAAAGCTGATTCTTATTTAAAACATTAAATTCCATCTAATTCACCTATTTTTTTTATTTTTATTTAAGACAAAAAAATTGTTTTGCCCACTAGTGTATCTCTACTTAACTGTAGGTATGCATGGGTATCCTAACAACTGTGAATGCAATCATGATTTGTGCATCAAATTTTGTGGTACTTGGCTTTGTTTACTCGTAATTTTGCCAGCCAGTTTATATATTAATTTTGACTTAAAGCCAGTTATATTCTACATATTTCGTTGTATTACTTATATAAATCGTGCTTACCGTTTTCGAGTTATAGTGAAATATATTCGAGTAATTGGCTTATTTAGGGCGCAATATTAGACACGCCCATAAAAAAATCTCGACCTATTGCGAGAAAACTGAAGTTCGATTTGAGTTTCGCATGCGGAATTCCATCTAGTCCACATATTTTTTTTTTTTTTTTGAAGGAGCACGAAAAAACATTTTTTTGTCGACCAGTGTAATTAGTAGGTATACATGGATATTTGTATGCACATAAATCTAGGTATGTGCATACATTTTGATGATATTTGGCTTATTAAACAGAAACTCTTTAAAAGAGCTTTTGCAAAAAAAATTAAATTCTTCTTGAAAAAACTTTTTTTGACACTAATTCTAAACAACTCCGATAATATTGAATATAAAAAGATGATATTTATGTAAAAATAAATGCATATTATTTTCAATTTGTAGGGTATATTTTGAATTCCCTAAGTGCATTTTTAGGCGCATATTAAAAACAAATATATATTCGTACGAACTGTAGACCCGCAACTTCGTTAGCGGAAATTTTTTATAAAAACCATACTATATAATAAATTTAAACTAAGATTTTTTACTCCCTTGGGAACATTTTTAAAAATGGTGTTATGTCATTCATAAATAACAATTTCACTTTAATTTCAGGTTTCTAATCTTAGAATAACGAACAATAAATATCAGAATTACGAAAAAGTATAATAGAATAAAGAAAAAGGATCACAAAAACCATTTTAAGGTTTCTGATTCACTTAAGACCTTACATCTAAAATTTTATGTTTCTAAGGACAAAAATTTCAGAACATTCAAAAAGTACTATTAGAAGAACGAAAAAAGATACCACAAAGTCCCTTCTTATGGATTCTCATTCATTTAGGACTACATATATTTAATTTCGTGTTTCTAGATTCATAATTATATAAAATTTAAAAAGTACCTTTAGAAGAACAAAATAAGTACCACAAAGTCCACTCTTATGGATTCTCATTCACTTAGCACCACATGTTTTTAATTTCATGTTTCCAGGTTCACAATTATAGAAAATTAAAAAACTACCATAGGAAGAACAAAAAAGTACCACAAAGTCCCTTCATATGGATTCACATTCACTTAGGACCACATATTCTTAATTTCATGTTTCTAGGTTCATATTTACAGAAAATTCAAAAAGTACCTTTAGAAGAACAAAAAAGTACCACAAAAACCTCTCTTGTTCATTTAAGACCACATATCTTTAATTTCATGTTTCTGTGTTAAATATTATAGAAAATTCAAAAAGTACCATTAGAAGAGCAAAAAAGTACCATAAAGTCCCCTCTAATGAATTCTCATCGTTTAGGACCAAATATCTTTAATTTTATGTTTCTATGTTAAATATTATAGAAAATTCAAAAAGTACCATTAAAATAACAAAAAAAAGTACCACAACGTCCCCTCTTGTGGATTCTCATTAAATAAGGACCACATATCCCTAATTTCATGTTTCTATGTTCATAATTATAGAAAATTCAAAAAGTACCATAAGAAGAACGAAGAAGTACCAAAAAGTCCCCCTTGTGAATTCTTTCCAACATCGGACCATGCGTATTTAATTTCATGTTTCTATGTTAAATATTATAGAAAATGCAAAAAAGTACCAATTGAAGAAGAAAAAAGTACCACGAAGTTTATCCTCTTTAATTCTTACCTACATCTCTCATCACTCTTGTGAATTCTTATCTACATTTTCTTAATTTCATGTTTCTATGTTTAATGTAATTGAGAATTCATTATTAAGTTTGAATAAAATGTAATTTCCCGCATTTACCCCTTTTTTGGTACTTTTTTTCACCCGTCGAAAATTGTAGTGGTATTCCATATTAAAATACTCATATGAAGATTTCACTAAATATAAAAAAATGTTTTATAAAAAAAGTACCAAAAATAGGTACGATTTTTACCCCTTAAACGTTTGAATTTCTAAAAAGTATGAAATTTATGTTTCTCATTTTTTGATAAGTTATGAATATGACATAAATTGTATCTGTATGTTGATTGGTTTCAAAGATACATATGGTGCCAAAAAAGTACCAAAATACAGTTTCTACCCGTTTTCTCCCTAAAACGGCCGATTTTCAAAAAAGTACCAGACACCTATGCAATTATTTTTTAAACGAATAACGATAACTATTAAACTTTTTTTGTATTATTATTAGTTTGCGAGTTATAAGGTTACCGATTTTTCCCGTTTTTACCCCCTAAACATTCGAATTTCCAAAAATCCCGTCTTAGTGGATCTATATAGTGGAAGACCTACCTACTTTCCAAATTTCGTCTCTCTAGCTTCAGCCGTTTGTGCTGTGGGATGATGAATCAGTCAGTCAGTAACGTTACTCTTTTATATATATAGATTAATCTGCATCTACTCATATTAATCTGCCTCTAGTGATATTAAAGTGCTTCTCTTAACTGGAGTCTAATTTAAGAAACTACATTCAATTTTATTTTTTTAGGATTTTTAAAGATCTGAAAAAATTGTAAGTGATCACAGTTTAACGACCTTTTTTCAATTGTTTATCTGTTATCCCATTCGTATGAATCCTATCAAATATAATTAAGTTGGTAAAATTAATTAGTATTACAAATTCATTTAATTATCTACTTAGTATATTTCTCATTTGCTGGCTTATTTTCTATGTGCCTATTAAATATTAGTTAGGTATGTATTTTTTGTTTTTCATTTAAATATAAAAATTAAATATAACTTATAACCACAGTAGGTCAAAGTTTTTGGCTCAATTTAACATTTAACAATTGGGATTATTAAAATTTTACCATCCAACAAAATGTAATCCTAAAAGTATAATTAAAATAAAACCATAAATTATAAAAACAATTGTTATAAAATATAGTTAAGCATATATTAGTTTAAATTTCTATTTGCAAAACATAAAATACATAAAATTCTTTTATAAAACAATAAAACATATGCACTGTTGTTACATGTATTTTAAATTTGGCTTCTGTCCAAACTTACCGCTCGTTTATAAATGAAATTGTTTTACAAACGATTCTCTCTTTAACTCTTGGCTTAAATTGTGTTAAATAATATTTCTTTTATATTTTTTCTCTACTTTTATTTAGTTCACTATATTTTGCATAAAACAAACTATAAAATCCTTTTGCAAAAATTCGTATAAAACTAAAATCATTACAAATGCATATTTATTATGGTAATATATTTTCTGTTTTGAAAATATACTTTTATTATTCATAATTATTAGTTTTTATGATTTTAAATGCATGCATTTAAAGAAGTTTATTGAACAAAACATAATATGAGTTTGTAGTTATAATGGCCGCGCTATAAAAAAATTGCTACTATGGTTTCTTCTTTATGAGTTTTATTAGGAATATAACATTTTCTGTGCATGGAAAAAATATCTCATTCAAAATACTAGATATTTGGTTGTACGAGTAGAAATATGACTTTTGCGGCCATTTTTGTTAATAAATGATTTTTTGGTCATTTTACGTTAGCGAGTATTTTATTTTACCATTGGCCAAAAACACTAGCCCATATTCGTTTATTGCTAGCTGGTGTATAAAGTAAAATATTTTTATTTGTTTGGTTGCCTATGGCAACGTAATAAAAAAAGTTACAGTGTTTTATTGATATTGACAAAAAAATATGGGTGTAAAGGTGTTGATTCATATCAAAGATTCATTTAGTAGACTTGTATTTTTTTAATTTATTTTTGTTTTCAATGTAGTTTTTAAATATGCAGCTATGGATTCCTGTACTGTGATTCTTGTCTATAATGACTTTTTACAAAAGAAAATTTCGCTGATATTAACACTTTATAAAATTTTTATATTGATTTGTTTTTTATTAAATACAGAAGAAAGAGTTTCACTTTGATGTTTGAAATTGTGAACAAACGAACAAGTCGATTGTATATTGTTACATCCTAGTCCTTCAGAAGAGTGTTTATTTCTTATAAATAAATTTGGGTTCCTTTTTTTTTTGCAATAAGATTTTCTTTGGCAGAATAGTTATGTTCATCCGTCTATACATTGGGGTGAAAAAGGCCAAAAATAGCGTTTACTCTATGTAAAGGAGATAAGTATTTTAATGATCACGTTTGATTTCCTTTTATTTATTAATAAGGAAAAAAATGCAGTTTTATAATTCCATTTTTTTTTTTACAAAATGGTAAGTATTATATGGTAATGTCTTTTCGGCCGTCTATACATTTGAGTTAAATGGGGCAAAAATGGCGCTTAATTCTGGGAAAGGTGATATCAATATTTTAATATTTAAATTTGTTTTTTATATTGATAGAAAAGTACACAGAAGAAACTAAATTCCAAATTCAATAATAAAATTCGGCCAATAATTTTTTACTGAAAAAGGACCTATAACAAAATTCGTAAAAATAAAAACTCTAATTCGAACTATTGACTCAAAAATTTCCACAAACAGTCAATAACCGTACAACGAACTTAGTTTTACCAATTTTTAAAAAATCCCTTAACTCCAAAAATTCCTGTTAGAAATCCAAGAAAAAGAATAATATAAGTCGCATTTAGTTAACCTCCATCAACATCTTACCTCTGAATGTCCGTAAAAAAATTTACAGAAATAATTTTTATACATATATAAGTATAGATTTTCTTTATATTTATTTGTTGTCAAAATTTTTTAAAATGTCTTTAATTTTCATTTGGTTTTCAAAATATTTACAAACCAAAATATAAATTAATAAAATCAAATAATTATTAAATAAAATTTAAATGTTCTCCAAAAAATATTTTTTTTAAAATTTAGATATTATGTTTTCGGTACGTTTTTACTGAACTTGTCAAAATACAGAAAATTGTTTTTGTTTTTTATATTGAGTAAAAAAATATTTACAACCAATAAAATAAAATTTTAAAACAAAACAATATTTTTTATAAAATTTAACTTAAATCCAAAACATTATTTGTTAAGAAAAATTTTAGCCATAATTTTTTTCTGTGTGTCTGTAATGTGACCATAAAATATTTTTATATTGCACAGCTGATTTTGGGCAAACAAAATTATTAAATAGCAAACCAACCATAATGGAAAATGTTTTCCCATTTTTTGGGAAAATAATTATTTGATCTTACAAAATGTTTGTAAGTAAAAGTTATATCGATTCAATGAGGCAACAAAGTAAAATTACTATAGCAAAATGAAAAGTCTGTCCTTTCAAGACGGTGCATGAAAATGTAATTCAGTAAAATTTTTGCATATTTTATATTCTATAGATGTTGAAATAAATAGTGAGAAATAAATAGTCGATGGTTGAACTTGCAAAGAAAATGAGCGACTGAAAGAACGCTGGTAATAATGGGGTCGTTATAGGTGCTGCTCGTACACAGTCTATGACATATAGAAGATGATGATATAAGTATCTTTAATATTATATTTTTTGGTCTTAGAATAGAATAGATACTAAAAACCCTTTGCACAACATCCTTCCTCTTTTCGCCTTTGAATCCACCTTAGAACCCATTGTCTTTTTCTTTTCTTCTTATTTTTTTGTCATTAACGAAACAATTTTCATTCATTTTGTTTATTATATTTTTAGTAAAAGTTTGATGAAATAATTTTTGAAGACAAAAAATTTTTCAAATGAGAAAACATGTTTTCCTCTTTGCCTATTTGAAGTGAGAAAATAAATGTGCCTAATGTGACCAAAAAAATAAACTACATATTATTTATGAAAAATTTTATGTATGTTCGGGCAAACAAACTCGCATCAAACATTTGCCTAACATTTACCTTAAGAATGTTTTTGAAAGAATTTATCTCGAGATTCAAGGTGATATAAAAATAAAAAAAAAAATATCATTTGAAGAGTGTTTTTGGTAAGACATAAAAAGACACATCAGTGAATTACATGAAGTTTAAGAAAAAAATAATAAAATCTGTACATATTTAGTTTTTTACTCTATTTTCTATAGGAAGGTTTAAACAGATATATGATCGCGATTGTGTTGACTAATATAAAACTTACCCAACTTTCTCTAATTTGTATTTTTATATCTTTATGTAGGTTAAATATGTGCATTTATTTTCGACATTGGACCTTAAATGTAATTTTTACAATTTATTTAAATTTCTGATTTTTAACTATCAAAACATAAACGGTCACTTTTTTTCCATTAATCAAATACATCAAAGGAATTTTGTAAAATCAAATCTATCCATACTTTGTGAGTTAAAAATGTTTTTTATGAAATGTTAAGAAATCAATATGATCGCGATTATCTTCGGCTTCAGCAATCTCATCGTACCATCTTTAATTTATAATTTGGACAAAATGATGTGGATTACACATTTGTGGTAATTTTTTAAATATTGCTGAAAATAAAATTTTGGCAATTTTTTATAACTTTTTATCTTAAACAATTGTTATACCCACCATCAAAAAGATGGGGGGGGGGGGTATATTGATTTTGTCATTCCGTATATATAAAGTATATATTTTCTTTATTTAAGATGTATTTTTTGGCAATAAACAGACCCAAACTTACGAGAAATTTAGTAAAACTGTTTTTATTACACTTTTAATGGCTACAGTTGTATAAAATCTTCATTTTGAACTTCCTGTGATTCCTCTGGTAGTGTAATATAGTGTGATTTTTGCATAATTTCAAGTGGTTTATTTTAATATAAAATTAAATATTTTTCGTTTAGGCAAATATTGGCAAAATATTTTTCTTTTTTACACAAGCTAACATTTTGTAGTTAATTGCTATATAAAAATGTTTACCCAATTGTACCCAATAACTCTTTAAAACTCTACACATATCTCGAAAATATCCCATTTTTAGGGTAATTTTTACAAAATTATTAAAAATATTTATTCAACATTAATCCGAATAAATTTTATTTTAGAATATAGTCCACTGTCTGAGCTTAATCCATCTGTTTAAAAAAAGAATTATCGTTTTACAAAAACTAACAAAAATCACACTTGGAATTTTGAAAATTGAATTTTTTCTTACTATAAAATTGAGATTGAGAAAGTGTATCAAAAAAGTAAACAATATAGAACAATAAATTTCACAGATTATGATAATTCAGTTCATTTTCGATTACCCGATATAAAAATTTATTGTAATATCTACACTTTATTTTTTGAATTAATCCTCGTTTTGAGTACTGTTCAACCCAACGTGCGTCGTTTGCTAAAAGTCATTTACGCGAACAGATTTGAGTTTTATTAAATCCAGATGATATTATTACAAAATAGCGTTGATATGGTTATTTTGTCATTCCGTGTGTAACATGTCGAAAAAATCATTTAAGACATAATAAAGTATATATTTTCTGAGTCGTGGTTAGATTCTGAGTCGATCTAGATATGTTCGTCCATCTGTCCGTTTGTCTGTTGAAAACAGGATAGGGCTCAAACGGGACAACAACGAGATTTAGCTCAAAAATTTATCTTATACAAGGTTTGTTTGGTATTGAGAATGGGCAAAATCAGTCAATAAACAAAAAAGTTATGGGCTAAATACTAGAAACAGAGGGTGTCCGCTTTAGCTTCCTTTCATACTTTTCTGCTAATATTTCTTAAACAAAAGCATGTACGACAACGAAATTTTGTACATATAGCTCGAGTGTCGATATAAACTTAAAAACCAAACATGGGCATGGCCTGCTCTCTTTACCGCCTACTTCCCATATAAGGTGAAACGTCAACGAAATGTTGTACAAATAGTTCAAGGACCAAATGTAAACTCGGAAACCTAAAATGGGTGTGGTACGCCCACTTTACCGCCCACCTCCCATATAATGTAAAATTTTGAAAAAGTTGATGGTGGGTATATAGATTCGGCCAAGCCGAATATAACATTCTAGCTTGTTTTTTTATATTTTCATATTTTTATTTTCAACTAAAATGTTTTTTATGATAATCGGAACTCTTATGACTGTCTACATATCAGATCTTAATGATGAAAACAAAAATTAATATATTTTTATTTCTGAATATAAAATTTATCCACATTTTATGTTTTATGACTATTTTTCGGTCACAATTTTTCTGTGAATAGGCATGTTTTTTTTTTTTTTTAAAATTCGCCGAAAGTTGATGGAAATTTAAGTTTTTACTCTTTTTTTATAAAGAAAAAAAATGTTTAAATTTGACAGCTCCGTACTAGAAAACTTTATAACCTATCTTGGTGGTAATTTTGTTTATTTTTATTCGGTATCCAACTTTATTACGAAACTTTAAATTTCAAAATATTTTTTACATATTCAGCGTTTTAATATTATTAATAAATATATTAATATTATTTTTTTTTCTATGGGACACTTTAATACGCACATATATGTACAGATATTATCAATCAAAAACTTTTTTAGTATTTTATATAAAAATTAAATTTGTAATAAAATTTTAACAAACCACACATATTAAAATAAAAACTTGCATAAAATTCTAATTAAAAAGTTTTAAAATCTTAAATTTAAGTTAATAGTATAAAACAACAACAAACCTTTGGTCATTTTAATTTGAATTTAATTTTATTAGAGGCAACATCCCGTAAAACACGTTCTATAATTAGTATTTTCTTTAAGACCTAATATTTAGTGCAGAATTGCTTAAACAACAACAGATTTATTATTAAAAATAAAAAGTGAACTTTTCTAATATGAATAGAACCACATGACAAGAAAATATATTTAATTTAGTTTTGTGGTATAATTTCTCTCACAAAGAAAACCAAATAGAGTTAATTAAAAATTTAATTTCGAAGAATATTAAAAGATATCGTTTTGTATCTTCCTAAACAACAGAAAAGGTTGTAAAAATAATTGCTTTACAATTCTTATCTAAAAGATTACAAAAGGTTTATTTTCTCTCTTTATGAACAACAACAACTGTTTTATGCTGTGCAGCAAACAGCAACAACAACGAGAAAACAATTTTCTATAATCATTAAGAAACAACAGAATAATTTTTGTTATTTTAAAATTTTGCCATTTCAAGTGTAAAATTATATTTTCTAATAAAGGAAAGAAAAGGTAGCAAAAAAAGAAAATAAGATAAATAGAAAATAATTTAAAATAAGAAGTTTACTTTGATGTAGCAATAACACACAAGTAATGTAATTATAAACTTTTTAGAGAAATTTGTCTTCTAAGGAATTTAAACTTTACTACCTGCAGTTTAAAAGCACACAAACTTTAAAACGGTTAAATATTGTTCACAGTAAAACTTTAATATTAAAATACAAGTTTAAGTTCATATCATTAAAGTGCGGGTGTAACGGGTTTAAAGAAAATAAAAAGTATTTTTAACTGACATGTAATCCATCTCCATTTGAAGCTTATAAAATGTTGTGCTAAAATAGTCACGAAAAACTATTGCCACAATAGCAACAACAAGAACCAGATAAAAGAATAAACACACAAAACGATAGACAGACACGCATACTTAAATCAACTCTATCACTAAAAGTACAAAATACTTCTCTTATATGTTTATATTATTTTAGGCGTGTATGTTTGTTTTTGTAATACAAAAGTTTAATAACCCATAACACTAACACTTACATGCACTCACACTCACTTATATTCACATTCACTCACCCAACACGTACAACTAAATACACACGATTAATATTGTTATATGGTGCTGTTCATGAGAAATAATTGTTGTTGTTTCCCAGCAAAAAAACGATGAAGAGCTTCCAAAAAAAAAAAAAAAAAACAATTTCACCACTTCAAAAGTAGAACAAAGTGTATATTTTAAACTTTTTTGGAAGTTCTTAATAATTACTTCCAAATAAGTTAAAATAAATGAATTTTTAGCGGGAAAAAAGGTTAATAAGTAATTTGTAAGAAAAATTAAATTTTACAATTTTTAAAGCATTTTTATTATATTTTAATAAGACTAAAACAGAATTTTTAATAAAAAAATTATATAAACATAGTTTTAAGGAAGTACTTCAAAAGAAATGAACAAGAAATATAAATGAAGAACATCCATCCAATTACAATCATGTGTTAAAAAAAAGAACTTCTGCAGCTCTTTTTCACCACTAAGTACATCCTTCCAATGGCAACACAATGTTAAATTCATGACTTTTTCAGCTCTTTTTCAGTTCATTTTTTGCTGGGATATGTATAATTTTTCTTTATTTTATACACACACACATATATACATGAACTTATACACGCATGTATGCGCATCAAATCTAAACTGAATCCTTAACAAAATAAGGAATAAATGTAGCATCATCGTATACAGCTCACTAAAACTGTTGTATATGTTTTAAGTACACACACACACACTCTTTCAATGAATTTGTAAATAAATAGGAGATTGGATTTATGACCATGTCAACAACTAGCAAAATGTATTAGTAAAAGTATAGATACTCTTTTTCAAGAGTAGAATGTGTGTTAAATTTAAGGTTGAATTTTATAAGAATTTCAATGAATTAATATAAAAGTTCAATATTATAAGTTCTGTAACCTCGAAACTAAGCAGACTTAGTTAAACATTGTTTTAAAATGGGTGAAAATTAAGTTCTTTTCGAAGGAACTTATATTTACTAAATTGATAATTGAAAATTTTTAAAGTTTTTATATATCAGTTGACAGAAAATGTTGGTAATTTTAATTTGCAAACATATCGACATTGAAAGATTAGTAGTGGTTAATTTTTATATTTTGGAAAACAATTATGACGTTTACACGCACCTCTTACTTACAATTTATAATATTGTGATGTGAAAACTTTGACGTATAAACGATGAGCTAATATTTTATTTGCAAGTTAGTAATTTGAAAAACTAAAATTTGGATTTTAAGCATATTTTTGAGAAATAATGTTAATCTTTGGACCTAAATAAAGTTAAAAGAAGAAGAGATATTCCAATGAAATAGTGGCACAATATAGGCAAACTTGTTTTTAAATCTAAGAATTAAAAAACTCCAACTTTTTCTTACCAAAGTAATTTTTTTTTCTGTACACATTTAGGAAGACAAGGCTTAATTAAAAGTTAATAAATACATTTTAAACTGATTTAAATGTGCATCCTATACAGTGATGCCAGATAAAATTTAAGAAAAATCCCTATGTTTAGTTGAAACATTCCTTTTTTTTTAGAAAAAATGTTACCATTTTCCCCACCTCCTTAAAATCGATATTTCTTAACAAAAGCTACAAACTTTTAGTAGTGTTTTTAATTCAATAAAAAATATTCAAAAATATAATGACAAGTAGTTTAGAAGATACAGATTTATTACCAAAAAATTTGCGATTGGCCCCACTGTGTACGCATTACATTGTGTTATTTATGTACTTTTTAGGATGATCCCCTGCTATGTTTTATATGAGAGCTGTGCTCATTTATGGACCGATCTTCGCAAAATTTGATTCTATAGTTTCTACTACATTAAACAGATTTACATCAAATATTTACTTGACTTCATTTGTATCGAATGTATGCCTTTAAAAGAGATTAGACTACACAAGGAGTGTGTGGACGCAGTGGATTCCAAATCCCGACTTCGCTAAACCAAACTTTTCTGAATAGAATGACTTTCTAATGTATATTGTAGAAATAAAAAATAAACAAAATCGAAAAATCATCCAAAACAAAAAACAAAAAAACGAAAAATCACCGCAAAATATTATGTGACTTTTTATATGAAATATGACCCAAATTTGTATAGCAATTTTTTGAGTGAAAGAAAGATTTTGATTTGCGTAATTTTTCCAGTAGTCTTACATTCTTTAGCGATAATTTTGAATATTACTCACATCATCACAAATTAAATAATTAAGATCTAAAATTCGTTGATTGTGGTAATCATTCTGGTACACATGTTTTTTGAAACAACTTTATGATGGATTATAATTAATAGAAAGGAACTTTTCAATATATTACTTATAAAGAAAAAAATATTGTAAATATATTATCTAACTGCCTGTTTCTCTATGTCGAACGAAAAATTCGTTTCGAATAAATGTGTAGAAAACAACAATTAAATTCTAAATTTTGTTTTTGCTTTCTATACATTTATTCGAAACGAATTTTTCGTTCGACATTGTTTCATTATAAAAGTAAAAAATATTTTGAACTTATTTCAATTATCTACCAAAGTAAGAGCCTATTTACATTGGGGATTATCGCAGGGTATTTTTATGATATTTTGTTTTCAAGTTGCTTCGAAATCCCTTCCATATTTACACATATAAATTTGTATTGTGAAATTTTTGAAAATATGTTTGACAAAAAACAACAAATCAGAAAAATTAAAAAGAAAATTGAAAAAATTTCATGAAATTTTTAGCTTTACGACGACGTGCAACTTTTCTTACCCCGCTTGCTTCTCTACACCTCTTGCCTACAAACGTAAAAGTTGCAGCGATTTTTCCCAGGGAAAATCCCCAATGTAAATGAGCTCTAAGTAGCTTTTTTTACGAAACATTTTTTTTTTTTCTAAAAATCTCAAAATGACGAGTTATTTGACACTTATTTGGAAGAGAACTAGAAATATTTTTTGTTCCCAATGAACCTAATCCGCATAAAAAAAAATCAACTAAGTATCAGCTATTTTAGCCATATAAGTAAATTTACATGTAGTAACTTCAAATTGAAACAAATGCTTAGAAAAATATTGATAGACAAATTTATTGTTTTTTTTATTTATATAATAGGTTGTATGAAGGTCTAATATAAAAAGTATTTTTGTATAAAAATCACTTAAATATTTTTTTCCGTTTTAAGATCATACATATTTTTATTACATTTAATGCATATAAAATGCTTTTTTAGAATAAATTTTTTTTATGGATATAATAGCAAATACTTACAAAAAAAATTCGTTTCGAAAAGCAACTATTACTTTTTTTAGCTTCCCATCATATGTAAATTAAAAATGTTAAAGTTTGATAAATGAGGAATCATCGATAAAAGAAAAGAATGTTGCAAAAATTATAACTTCGTTTTGTAGATAATTGGCAATGAATGCCCCCCGCCTATTCGTCATTGAGGCACATCTTTTTCTTTTATAAGTGATTTTTTTACTTATGATATAAAAAATCTAAAAAATTCAGCATGACCGAATCTAAGGAGTGCGTTCGAAAAAATATTAACATACAGTACCGAGCATAAAAAATGCAACGCTATGTGATATTATCTTTGTTCGCATATTTTTTGCTTATAGCGAGACCCGATGTAACAGTACTATTGTGGTTTTATTATTAATGGACATAGGCACCCGTTGTATATAATTTTGTTAAATATTTTTGTACGTAAGGAAAATTATTAAACGCTTAGTAAAAGCAGTTCTAAATTTGAGCGAGCAAAAAAATGCAACTCTAAACAATTCAACAATGATTTTTCAAATTTTGATAAAAATGTTTATTGGAAAAGGATGGAAACTATAGTAATGTTAAATAAAATGATTTTCTATTCTTGTATATAGAATAAAACACAAGAAATCTACAGATAATGTAACTATTAGTAATAAATTCCAATTTCTTTTAAATTTTTATATTTTTCTAAACCTTTTGGGAAATTTTTCAATAAAGATTGATATTTTTGGAATTATTATTTATATTTTTATTTACTTTAAATTTCATAAAAATTTTCTATAAAAAAGCGATCAAATATTCATGATAGTTTGGCTTAACTTGATAATTTATAATTGAGTAAATGTTTTCGACGGAAGTATCGTAACCAGTTTCGATAGTTATTGTGATGGAATCAACAGCTAAATATATTATTTTCGCAATGATACGACATTATTGAATGCCCGGCATCGCAATAATATTCAAATATCCCTTGATTTTGGTTCTGGAACAAATTCTAACACAGGGAAAACCAGTTAAGAAATATACCTATTTCGACACACTTCCTTTGTTAAATAATTAAAATTTCATCCTTCGTAATTATGGACTGTTACACTTTTTTTACTATTGGAAATTAATACTTAAGTAAGTATGTCTACCTAGGCAGTCTAAAAACGAAATGATGATTTTAGAGTCAAATTAATTCAAGTTGTCGTAATAGGCTCTCATTTCCATTATACAATACTCGTAAAAATAATAAAGGACCTGCCTCTAAAAGTGAAGGTGGTAGTTTGATTTAAGTAAATATTACGTGTTTTGTTAGAAGGGTTTACAGTTACCATATTTACATCATTAAATCAACGATTGGTAGCACTAGTAGCTTTAAATGACATGTGTTCATTCGGATAATATCAAATATCTACTGTTACATGACTTGTATAAATTTTAAAGAGATGATCCTTTCAATATTGTTTCTTTAAAATAATTTTTAAGAATCTTCATATTAGAACTACATATTAATATTATTTCAGTGCCATTATCAGAATGCTGTTCAAAAATATTCCTAATTTCTAAAAAGGAATGTAGAAAGAAGTTTTTTTAATATTATTAATATCCTTTGTAGTTAAAATTACCTTAAATTTATGTGTATTGGTGGTAATACTACCAAATTATAGTATTCACCATATTTTAATAATTATTTTTAAAAAAATTTAAAAAATTTCGTTGATTTTTTACGGGTTGCATTTTTTTTGCTCCCCAAAATTTACAACTTTTTTTTCTTTTAATGTAATAATTATTCGTATGCGTAACAATTTGGAATAAAATGACATATAAAAGTTAGCTATGATAGCAAAGAATAAAATCAGAATAGAATTGGCTAATTTAATAACTTTATAGCCCTGATCAATACGATCAGAAATCATATATCCTAGCGTTGCATTTTTTATGCTTGGTACTGTATATAAAATTCAAAAATTTGGAAACGGTTGATCTAAGAGTTTCCATTCTTTCTTTATTTAATTGATATTATACTACAGATCACATAAAAATATAACTTTTATAGTTATAACCACTACTTATGAACTCGTGGACCTTTTTTGATAACCCTTCCATTAAAGATTTGATAGTTGTCATTTTTTTGGAAGAGTTTGCACATCTTCATTTAAAATTTTCGATATTGTGGGACACCTTCTTTGTGCTCTTCAATTCTCTTTTCACAAGAGCCCAATATCTTTTCCCTGGATCTCCTGACAATTTGCAGAATTGACCACTCTTGGTACAAGAACTATGTTATTGTTTTGGTACCACTTTAGAGCTTTCATACCGTAGTGACATGATGCCAAATCGAGCCAAAAATGTATGGATACATTGTGCTCTCTTATGAAAGGAAGAAGTCTTTTTTGCATTCTTTGACGTATATTCCGATATTTAAAGAGAAGACTGTAACAAATGACTTTCTTCTTTTGCCGCAACTGCATAAATCTTGCAAATCTAGGAATTATTTAGGATATTTTGTAAGCTATTTGGTCCTAAACTTATCTTCAACATTTCCTGGAGCATTAGCAATATACAAATTTTGACCCGCAAAAAAAACATGAGTATTTTTTTATGAAATTTGATTTTAATTTCCGTGCCCTATTCTTGGCTTCTATATTTTTTGCAGCATTCCAGTCTGGAACTTTTTGGACTTTATATGTTTTCAACTACGCAGTAGCTTTAATTATACCCTACACCACCATAGGTGGGGAGGGTATTATGCGTTTGTGCTGATGTTTGTAACACCCAAAAATATTGGTCTAAGACCCACCTTAATTTACACCAATCGGCTTAGAATCACTTTCTGAGTCGATTTAACGATGTCCGTCCGTCCGTCCGTCCGTCTGTCCGTCTGACCGTCTGTCCGTCCATGTAAACCTTGTAATCAAACTACAGGTCGCAATTTTGAATAAAAATTAATGAAATTTGGTACACATGTTTATTTTAGTCCAGGGACGAAGCCTATTGAAATTGGTTATGATCGGTCCATTATTTCACCTAGCCCCCATACAAATGTCCTCCCGGAAAAGGGTTTAACGATCATAAATCCCTTAAATATAGAAATATTTTAATGAAATTTGGAATATATAAGTTTTATATAAGTCTAAATAAGTGTGCTGATTTTTAAAAAGATCGGTTCATAATTAACCATAGCTCCCATATAAACCAGTTTTCAGAAAATTACTTTAACGGGCATAAATCCCATTAAAATGTTAGTATCAAGTTAATATTCGACACAAATAAGTTTTATATGAACATTAATGATTGTGCCAAATTTTACAAAGATCGGTCTATAATTTACCATAGCTCCCATATAAGGCCCTCTTTCGGGAATCACCCAAAAGTGAATAAATTCATACAAATGTCAGCATCAACGTAATATTCTGTATTAGTATGTTTTATTTTACACTTATGAGTATCGGTCCACATCTGACTCCAAGTCAAGACCCCTCCCCGAATTATAATGTGCACAATGGTGTAGGGTATCATATGGTCGGGCTTGACCGACTATATCTTTCTCTCGTTTTTCGCATAAAATAATCTGAGCACTGAGCTTAAAGGGCTGCTTTCTACCAAATGCATTTGGAGTTATTTTCAATATGCTTTAAAGTTTCTTAGCCTTCCCAATATCATGTGATCCTTTTTTCTTCACGAACCATGTTTCCTCTCAATGGTCAAATTCTCCTGATACTGTTGAATAACCGTGGAAACAGTTTGACAGCAGACATTTAATTCTTCCGCCAATTATTGGTAGAACCAATTTGGATTTTTTTGAATTTTTTTCACTATTTATAGAATATCTCTTTCGTGACTCTTTTTCATCAAACTCACAACAAACAATAATAACGGACATATTTTTCAAAGATAACTTGATCAAAACTAATTTTAAATATTGCTTTGGAAAGAAATTATAATAAAAATTTCATCTTATATGGGATGTCGGTTGTAAACTAGGCGGGTTTCGCCTATTTTTTGTTTCCGAGTTTACTTAAATCCTTTAACTATTTCATTGACGTACCTGCTTTTTAATAAGTGATATCGACGGAAAGGAGTGAACTGTAGTTTCGGCGTACAGTCTGTGCTGGTATTATTTTTCCTATAGTTTTTTTCTTTATGAATCGATTTTGCCTGTTTCCAAATAAACCTTATACAAGAAAAATATTTGGGCCAAATTTCGTTCCCGTAGGTCATACGTCAAATAAACAGAAGAATGGACAGATGGAAAGACAGAAGAACAGGCAGATGGATAGACAGACAGAATGTATGGGGTCTTAGAGAAATATTTCGATATGTAACAAATGGAAAAACAAACTCAATATACCCTCCATATTTTGTGGTGGGTATTAAGAAAAGATTTAAGTTATTCAATAAATTTTTCACTTTTCTTTATCAATGCGAGTCAAATTTGAATACTTTGAAATTGAAATACCAATAACAAATTTATCTGAAAACCAAAAAAACATTAATTATTGCAACCATTAACTTACAGTGTACATACAAAAAATTTATACCAAATTATAAACATCTACGAAAATTTTGATTTCAGTTTGACCTTAAGTACCATTTTCTAAGTACCCCTTTTCATTAATATTTCATTTAAAAACACTTTCATATGTATTTGCTTAACTAATTGGGTCTTAATTAAAATCATGTCAATGCCACAGTCAAAAATTTATCACACTCTCTACTACTACAAATACAAATTTATTAAATATTCCTTTCTTTGACAACAATCTGAGAATAAAAACTAATACAGAACATTAACATTTTGTATTGTTTGTCGTTGAATTAAGATTTACAATAAATTAAGGATAAAAACAAATAAATAATGGAAAAAGGACACATTACCAATACATTACTACACTTTGCATGTTGCTTTATATTGCTTTCTCTTTCTTAATATTTTGTAAAGCAACTACTCTATATTCAACTGTCTGCTTAATAAGCTCCTCTTCTATATATGGACTAAAAATTTCATCAGCATGATTATGATTTGGGGAGTGAGAGCTGGTATTGTATAGAGCTTATTATATAGCTTTTAGGGGATTTTGTTTTTATGGCCTAAACCAAATTTTCTTTCATTCTTTTGCTAAATAAGACAAAAACAAATAGCAGACAAAATGACATTTAATATTGCATATGATTTTTCTTTTATATTAAGGGCAAAATCAAGTCTTTGGATTATTTTTCTAAAGATGTAGTTACGTGTGTTATGTATTAACTTGATTGATGTTATGGTAATTTGTAGACCAATGTATTAGGGTCATAATGATGTAGACAGAAGGATAGACAAATACAAAGCAAAAAAAAAAAAAAAAAAAAAATAAAAAACTTTATCTATTACTTGTGTGCTGTATAAAGGCAAAAAGTAAATGGCTAAATTAAAGATAAAAGTTTTGTTTGTTTTTTTGTTTTCATAAAGGTATTAAAGTTGGCAAAAAAAAAATGGGTTTAAAGTTTTGATATTTGATATTTGTTTATTTTGCAATGATACTCTTAGTTTTTAATGACATTTAGTTTTTATTAAATTAAAAATGTTTTTCTTTTTTTTTATTTGATATGCAATACTTAGTTAATAAGTTTAAAGTGAAAAATTGTAAACAAAGATTTTTTTTTTTTTTTTTTAATTTTTAATGATATTTTTAATAAAAATATCATACACGTGTCTGCAAAATCTGCTAGTTTATCTAACTGGTTATTTGTTTCATTTTAAACAAGTTTTTATTAGGGTCAGTCACACTAAGCTTGGATTCAGTCAATTAACGACGTTAAAGAGGCAGCTAAAAATACTGTTATATTTTTTCTTTATTTATTTCTTCCATAATTTTTAAAACACTTTATTAATTTGTATGTGAAAAAATATACTTTTTATTGCCATACATTTTATTAATGGATTTATTTTACAAAGAAACATATTTAACATATGATTTATGTACATTCAGTGTTGTGCAGAACATTATTGAATTATTTTTTAAAGTATTAAATTTAGAACAGAACTAATTTCATAACAATGTTAACACATTTGGGTACTAACAATCATTTGTATCTTAGAAGATGTGAATTGGTTGCTTTTCGCAAAAACGAGAAAAATATAGTATGATCTCTATATGAAAGTGTACATATCAAAAGCAACAAAACTTCCAATTGTAAAAATTGACACATAAAGCATGTAAACGAAAAATGTTTTACATTTTCAATTGCATATATTTAAGCTACAGTATATAGTATCGGAAAAAGCTATAAGGTGTCTGATTATGTAAAGTCTTGAGAATATATTTACCTTTTGAGTTTCGAGATATCAGTCAACGAAATATCTTAAAAATTGCAAAATTTCAGAAAAAAATTTTGGAAAAATTTTGTTTAAAAAATGTGTAAACGAAAAATTTTTTACATTTTAAAACGTAAATATTTCAGTCCCTGTAAGCAATATGATATAGATCGGATACTTTTCTGAATCTGCGAATTTCGAAGATTTTAAATATGTAATACTTTTTTATTAAATCCAAACTGTTAATTATAATCTTAAAAATTGGAAAATAACACAAAATTAATTTTGAGAAAATTTTTTTTAAACAATGCATCAACCGGCTCCATGAAATAACTCCCCAAATCAATAATGAAATAAGTCCCCAAAATTAAGGAATTATTTCATATGAAACAATTCCCCATGAAATAAAGCCCCAAACGAAATGAAATAAAACCCTAAACTAAAATGAAATAACACCCCATTTTTGTGGATTAATTTCATAATGAAATAAGCACCCAATTTTAAAAATAAAATAAGTACTCTATTAAAAATCCTTCATCTTGAAATATTAAACCCCGTATTCTGAACTTTATGATTAATGACAAAGCCATAACAAATAACAATTTTTGAAATTTTTTCGCGTAAATTGTTTTTGTAATTATTTGATTTCTGTTGTCAGAATACGGGAAATTAAGTAACAATTCATTCAAAATAAACCATATATACTTTTTCTTGACATGAAGCTTTCAAATGTGTATAATGCAAAAACTAGCAATTGTTACTCTCATTTGTTATTATAAATTAATTTTGGTTTTTGATTTTAAATGCAGCAACACGAGTTTCGTTATTTTGATTTAGATGAATTTTTAAGTCAAGTTATTAGCTGAGAACAACTTAAGCAGGAAGGAATAAATCTAGTTGGAAAAACATATAGAGATTTTGAAGCTAGTTTTCATATTCTAATGATAGATTATCTGGTTCTGAGAACTACAGATTATTTGTATTTGTTAATTTATTTTATAAATCACGCGATTTTTTTATATTTAACAAACATTTTTGCTTGCGGCGCTTATTTTGCACATTTTTAATAATTTATAGTTTAAATAATCTAATAAGTATATTTTCTAATCCAAGTATTAACGATATATAACTAAAAATAAAATGCCAAGTTCTTAAGATATGTTCAGACTAGTCAAATATTTGACCAAATATAAGCTAAATAATATATTTTCTCACATCACCATTCTAATCGGAAAATACGTATTATTAATCATACCCGACATTTAACCAAAACTCTTTGACGCTGTATTCTATTACAAAACATTTGCAAAATCATACTTCGCTAAATAATTTTTTTGTAAAACTAGTTGATCAAAAATATTACAAATGTAAGGTCATATTTTATATTAGAACTGCAAATGTTGTAAATAATAAAATAACTGAAGAAGTAGACGCTAACTTTTAGTAAATAAACATAAGTGCCTTAAATATAATGTAATGAAATAAGTCCCCAAAAATAAAATTTGGGGACTTTATTCATTTTGAGAATTTGAGGATTTATTTCATATGAAATAACTCCCCAAATAAAAAATGAAATAATGCCCTAAATAATGAAATAACACCTTTAATACCGTTGTTGTTGCTTTCTGTACAAAATTTGGGGACTTGTTTCATTTTATTTTTGGGGACTTATTTCATGGGGAGTTATTTCATGGAGCCGCATCAATCAACTTCAAGTCAAAAAAATCCTAGTTTAACAATGATAATTTCGGTAAATGATACATCAAAGAAAAGACAATGTCATAATCTATTAATTAAAATCTGGAATATGGGTGTCATAAAAAATTAATAAGGATCAAAACCAGTTAAAAAATTTTACATCCAGAGTTGACATGGTATCAAAAAAACGTGTAAAATGTAAGAAAATTGTGGACATTTATTATAGGTTTTATAAAATTTATCCAACATTTTTTCTTCTGAATTTTTACAATTTTTATATTTATTTAGCGACTGATAATTTTAAACAAAAGTAATAAGCATATTTGTACATTTGAAAATGTAAATTTTTTTTTTGGTTTACATGCTTTAATTTTTAAATTTATTGCGACTTTTGAAAGTAAATAGTAGTTCTATAATAAAAATATTTAAATACAGCATTATTTTTACATATTTTTGTTATTTTTTCTTTTACTTATAGTCGTTTTAATAGAACTTATGATTTGAGATAATATAGGCCGATGCAATAAATTTTAACTTTGTTTGGAATAAGAAAAATTTAAAGTAATTTAGTTTTATAATAAAAATTATATAATACTATTTAATTAATACCAATTTATTTTGGAAGCACAAATTAAAAAATTATGACTTTTCAGTACATGTAAAAGGACTTCCTCTAAAAACTTCGTTCAGTTATTATTAAAAATAAATATGTAACTCGTTATACAAACGGATTTGTCTACATAGATAGGTTATACAGTCTCTAAGGTTTAATATATAAGTTATATATTAAACCTTAGAGACTGTTAATATAACCTTCTCAAAGTCCATAGAGAGCATTTAAAAAAGTTACAGGCCATGCAATATAGCACTGCTCACAGAAAAGCTTATTCAATAAAGGTACATTATTTTAATTTAAATTTCTTTTAAGAAACAATTTATAATTTCATATAAATACGTTGCATTCTTCCTGAAATCAACAAAAATAATCATATTAAATAAGAAAAGTATTTTACTTAATTTAAAATAATTGTTATATGTATTCACTATGACTGTACCACGCAACGTCGTGCAATCCGCTATACTGTCAAGGTGTACATCTTAAACCGCACTGTTCCAAAAAATTATTTTGGGCGCGGAAAAGATGTAATACTGACTGTACTTGAATTCTAGCGAAAAAACTATGTCCTTTTCTTAGAAAACACAAAACATGTCATGTGACTAGTTTATAAGTAATAGGGACTGGTTCTAGTTGTAACACTTTTATGAGCGGCACTTGACACTTTAAAATGACGTTTACCAAAGTTATTGTCATATAAAAATATATTTTTTAAATAATTTCAAAGCTATAGAGTTGCCTCAGTTTTCAAAAATAAAAAAATGAAATTAATGTTGCATGCTTGTATATCTTGTTTTAAACATGTTTTATTCAAATCGGTGACCAATTGCCTAAATTTTATTAAATTGAAAAAAAGTAACTCATATGTGTTAAAAGAGAAAGTTAAAACCCTTACGTATTTGATAATTTTTTCCGTTTGACGATTTTTTCCACTTGGTCGTTTTTTTTTCTTTTCTTTTTAGAATATTTTATTTTTATGCGTTTTTATTTTGTTTTGGCGATTTTTTTAGTTTAAGCATTTTTTTTATTTAGGCAATTTTTTCGTTTTGAAAAAACCGTCAATTTTCAATTTTGGCGATTTTTTCCGTTTTGAATTTGTTTTTTTCGTTTTGTAAATTTTTTTCATTTTGGAGATTTAAAAAAAGAGTGATACACTTTTTCGGCCAACAAAGAACAAAAAAATTTTTGCTATTTTCAAATTCAAAATCGTTTATTTTTTAAAGGTATCGACTTCATATTTTATTTGTTCAGTAGATAATTTTGTTCTTTACTGGAACCCAGCAAAAAACAATGAAGTTCTCCCAAAAAAAGAACATTTTCACATCTTCAAAACTGGAACAAAGTGCATATTTTAAACATTTTTGGAAGTTCTTAATAATTACTTCCAAAAAAGTGAAAATAAATGAATTTTTTTTGCGGGAAAAAATGGTAATAATTTCTAAAAAAATTTTAATTTTATAAATTTTAAAGCATTTTTATTATTATTTAATAGGACAAAAACAGAACTTTTATTAAAAAAATTGTATAAACATAGTTTTAAGGGAAGTAATTTAAAAGGAATGAAAAAGAAGTATAAAATAATAACATCCTACCAATGACAACCATGGGTTAAAAAAAAACTTCTGCAGCTCTTTTTCACCACTAAGTACTTCCTTCCAATGACAACACGATGTTAAAATCATGGCTTTTTCAGTTCTTTTTTTGTTGGGAATATATATGAAAAAATGTGGACCAACAACTTGAAAAGTTTAAGTAGTTAAAATTTCAAACACAAATAACTCAAAAACTGTAATAGATAAATAGCGCAAGTAAGAATTTTATAGGACTTATCGAGTGCTTTAACAAGATGTAAAACTATTTAACCCTCTATAACATATAGTATACTGCAGACAACATACCGGTCATCTCTTATTAATAGCCACAGTAACCGTTGCTGTAACCTATCAAACTATGTAAACTATTGTTTACATTCTGGTCTTTATATCAATTCCCAAAAGTATAAGCTAGGTGTCTCTTTTTCTTTGAAATTTTGCAATCTTATTTGTGTGTTGGAAAATTTCAAAAAGTGCACATGTGATAAAAGTAAATAATTAATAAAAAATAATTTTGTGACATCTGTTTTTTTGTTTTAAAATTATCGGCAAGGTAAGTGTCGAAAGATCAGTTACTACTCCAGTTCTTTTAAAATTTGATAGTTATTTTTGTAGTACATGCAATTTTATATTTGTGTCTTGTGGGCTACATTATGCGAAAAGGGATCTATTTTTTATACTTATTAAGAAACTTTATAGGAGTATTATTTTGTTTTAGAATGGCTTGTTGACATAAGCTAAGTGACGATGATATCGCCTGCATACTCCAAGCAGGTGAAGAAAGTGAAGATGGTATTAATTTCGATGACGACAGCTTGGCTGATCCTGTCTTTGCTCCTGATTTCGAAGAGCTTATTGAAGAGTGTTTGGAAGACGAAATTGATCTCTCGATGACGAACAACAACGATCTTATTTCTATTCTTGATGAAGAACCAACACCAACACCAATGCAAATCTTTTGAATTCAACAGGACCAACCGAAAAAGCTTCTTTCAACGTTGTAAGGCGACTATCGCGTATGATTAACCGACGACAGACTTATAAGCTCTACTTTAATAGCTTTTTCACGTAGTTGCAACTTTTGGAATATCTACAGATAAGTGCGCATTTGTTATCACTATTTAGATCTTGCGATGTCAAACTCTTGATTGCTCTAAAACGGGTAGGCAAATACAAAAATTCACAGGTAAAGTGCATCATATCTTTGACAAATTTTCGTTTGGAAGGTAGCGAAACTTTATGTAAAATAGAGATAAAACCCACCTTAAAAATACTTCGCTTTTTTTTGAAGATGAAATCGAAGCATAGAGGACCTCCGCAAGCAGTTCGACTGGATCAAGTCGGTCATTGGCCTCAATGGGCGGATAAAAAAAATGCATATATAACAAATGAGCTGGGTTCACCTATATAATGTGCGAGAAATGCGGTGTAGCTATATGCTACAAGAAAACAAAAAACTGCTTCAAGAATTTTCCCTTGTTTTAAATGATTTTCGATAATTAATCAATTTTTTATAATTAAAAAATTCCTAAAAATATTCCTAAGAATTTTTATAGCTTTATGACGTTTTTTTGTCATTGTTACATATTGTTGCCTATAAGCTACAATCTCTTTTTTTGAAATTGTGTCTTTTTATTAAAAAAATTGTAAATTTTATTAAAATACGTGTTTTATTATTTATTATCATCTATTTAAATTTATAGAAAATGCGAAATTTTAAGTTCTTATAGAGGGTTAAAATCGGACAAGAACCAAAAATTTGGCAAGCATTTAAACATTTTCTATGTCAAAAATACTATATTTTGAGCTCCGCATCTAAACGATATGTGGGTTCCCCCATCCAAACTTAAAATTGTATTGTACTCTTCTATGCCTACATATGCAAATCCAACCATCCGATTAGAAGTTACATATTTATTCCCAAAAATGTTCGATTCTAAACAAAAAAACTTTGTTAATTATTGTGTTTTTTTTTCAAAGATTTGATGTTTTGTATTTAAAATTTATTTATCTCTTATTGAGTTTAAATTTGCTTTTATGTATAAAACATTTTTAGCTTTTCTAAAATTTGGAAAGCTTTTATAATAACTTAATTAAAATAATGTATTTTAACTACACATTGAGAATAATAGCTCGTAGAAAAATTTTATAAATTAAAAATCTAAAAGCAAGTTGTACCTTATCATATACTTATGATAAAATTTTAGATACTTATGAAAGTATCTAAAATTCTTTCTATTTTTTATATTTGTTATACTAAAAACTGTATTTTCTTTAACAGAAATTAAACACATATGTATGTATGTTCTGGGGTAAAAATGATATTTAAAATTAATTGTAAAAAATACACACAACTCTTCATATATATACATTCCTCTACAAGTATTCCACTTCATTCTCATTTATTATTTATAAGTCTTTTTTTCCACATCATATAATTTCAAGGAAATACTTACAAATAATCTCAATTTATTTTTCATTATATTTATTTGTTATTGTTGAAATTGTTTTTGGTATAAAAGTATTTACAAAAAAATATTTTATATTGAAAATTTGTGTATGACGAGATGTTCTTGAAAAAAAAAAAAAAAAATATTCATGTTTCTCATTAATATTTCAAATTGTCTTCAATTTACATTGAGGAGGGATTTCCTTTTTTTTCTACACTCTTTAGATAAATTTCATTTAAACAAAAATATTTCCTTTTAATAAATCCTGATTGTTTTTATGTAAATTTTATATTTCATTTTCCTCTTAGCGATTTCTTTTGGCCTCGTGGTAAGATAAAAAAAAATAATAATAAAAAATAATGTTCGACAAATATATGAAACATAATTTGTAAAAATTCATTATGGATAATAAGGGTTTTTTGGTTTTTCTACTTTATTTTTGTATTGGCAGTTATTGAAGAATACTTATGACTGTTTGAGGTTAAGATTATTATGCTATTATAAATCAAAATATTAAAATAGTTAAGAATATTTGAATTTGAATACAAATTATTTGTGAGTAATTACAGTAAAATATGGAAGAATTTTTGCAAAAAGAATGAGAAAAAATAAATAGTCGGTCAAGCCCGACCATATGATACCCTAAATCATTGTGTACATTTTAATTCAAGGAGGGGTATTTTCTTAGACTTAGGGCCAATTGTGGACCGATACTCATATCAAGTGTGAAATAAAACATATGAATACGTCGATATTACGTCGATACTACCACTTATATGAAATTATTCACTTTTAGGTTATTCCCGAAAGGGGGCCTTATATAGGAGCTATAGTAAGTTATGGACCGATTCTCGTAAAATTTGGCACTATCATTAATGTTTACATAAAACTTATTTGTGTCTAATATTAACTTGATACTAACATTTTTATTGGATTTATGCCCGTTAAAGTGATTTTCTGAAAACGGGTTTATATGGGAGCTATGGTCAATTATGGACCGATCTTCCTGAAATTCGGCACACTTATTTAAACTTATATGAAACATATATGTGCCAAAAATATTGCTATATTTAAGGGATTTACGATCGTTAAACCCTTTTCCGGGAGGACATTTGTATGGGGGCTAGGTGAAATAATGGATCGATCATAACCATTTTCAATAGACTTTGTTCCTGGACTATAAGAAATCTGTGTGTGAAATTTTTTTAATTTTTGTTCAAAATTACGACCAGTAGTTTGGTTACAACGTTTACATGGACGGATAGGGGGTCAGACGGACATCGTTAAATCAACTCAGAAAGTGATTATAAGCCGATTGGTATAAATTAAGGTGAGTTTTAGACCAATATTTTTGGGTGTTACAAACATCAGCACAAACGCATAATATCCTCCCCACCTATGGTGGTGTAGGGTATACACATTTTTAAATAAAGATATAAAGAAAGTGTAATATAAGTGATCCGGCTAGAAGGACCAAAATGTAATAATTATTATTTAAAATAAAAAACAATTTTTACTTAAGAGTGGTTGTAGGACACTCAATGAATGCTGGTTAAGCACTAATTTTATTAATATTTTTAAAACTTTAAGAACTAATAATGAATATCTTAAAACTCACTAGATTCAATAATTCTCACTCTTCAATAAATTTTATCACACACATGTTGTTTGTACACATGTGTGAAAACCCAATGCACACATGCGTACTTAGGAAACATAAATGAATATTAAATTTTATAGCAGCTTAGATTATTTTTAAATATTAAAAAGGCATGTTCAAGTAATTTGAACACACAGACTTGTGATTTTGTCGCTATGATTGTAGAATGAAAACTTTATCCATTGGAAATAAACTGTCACTTTCAATGCAAATTTCGGAAATCACAACTTCTCAAGTTAAAAAACTTAATGATACTACAAATACGTTTTAAAGACCTTTTAAAAGAGATATTTTTTAATATTAGGCTGATACTATCCGAAATTCGGTTTTTAAGGTGCTTGCAACACATGTCTGCAACTTGTTTGTGATATGGTATTCGAATTTTATCAAAAGCTTTTTGTAATATTACATTTTGTTGTTTTTACTCATTCAAAAGCTTAAAAAAGCTTAAATAAAAAACATTTTTATTTGGAATATATATATTTGACTGGAAAATTTATTTTTAAATTTCCGGCAAAATAAATCAGCTAACACAAAAATTAGATATGAGTGTTTTGTTTGTTAAAATAATCGATAAACAGACGACGTCGTCTCAAGTCTGTTAGAGAATACGAAATACTTAAGTGTCGAAGTGATGTTGATGTCATCACTAAGTGATGTTGGCTCAAAAACGACATTGACGTCGATGACGACAACTGGAAAGGGGTGAATTTTTTTGTAATAAAATTTGTTTTCTTTACTTTTAGTATTTTAGTTAAAAACATAATCCAACAAAAAACATTTTTTTAATTTGTGGTTGTGAGGAAGATCGCTATTTCCCGTTTACGAATCGTTCAGTGTGAGCATTAATGCACTGAATGGGAAAAAAAAAGTAAATTAAAAATTGATCAGTAGATTAAATTTTCTGATAAAAACTATATTCCGGAAGATTCAAAAAAATTAGCGTTCTTTCTACTCTGTTTGTAAGTACTTATTAATCTATTTCAAATCAATATCGTCCATTCCATGAAAGAACGCCCAAAAATATACCAAGTGTCCTCCGATTTTTATAAAATTTTATACGTGTAAGGTCTATGGGTGTCTTTAAATATTTGCGTTTTCAGATTCGCTAAATTCAGAATATTCGCGATTTTATTTAGCTTTTTCACTTTCGAAAAAATCTAAAAAATCTCGAAAGTGTACAACTTTAAATACAAATAATTCTGGGAAAGCTTTACGAAAATTTATTATTTAAACGGCGTTTGAATTGTAATTATATCAGCTTAAATATGAGTATTTTACAAATAAAAAATACTTTTTAAAAATGCATTTTTCATTAAATATGCTATTAAATTTTTTTGATTTTTTTTTTTCGTATTTGGAAAGCATAGAATCTTTACATTAAAATATAAATCTCAAATTTTTGGGACGCTCACATGTACTGTGCATAATTTCCCCTTTTCTTCAACTAGTTTCAATTTTTTCATATAAAAATTATATTTTTCTGGTATTATGAGTATCTTTACGTATTTTGTTAAAAAAATTTATTGTGTTATTTTTTTTAAAAAATCCTGAAAAATAGTAAAACTTTATGTATCAGACTATTTATTGTTTTAAGGTATAATAAATAAAGCATTTTTAAATACACTTTTAGAATAATTAAAATTTAATAAATTCGCAACTAACAAAAATGCATCCAAAAACTGCATTTATATTTTTAAAATATTATGGATAGAAGAGGTGATTTTCGAAATGCTGACTAAATTACACAAAAAATATACAATGGCCTTTTAAATACTTTTTAAATTACAGAAATCCATCAATAACTTCAAGAGATATGAATATTTATATTCGCATACTTTTTATATTTTGTTAACTTTTATACAAATTTTACAGAAAATTCCAAAAACAAGAAAAAATTTTAAACATATTTTTATAAAAATTTGATTATGCATATAAGATTTTCGCGTCCCAAAAATTTGACACTTTTATCTTAATGTAAAGATTCCAAACTTTTCATTTATGTTAAAAAAATTAACAAATTTTAATAGCATATTTAAAGAAAAATGCATTTGAAAAATGCAATTGCATTAAAATGCATTTTTAAAAAATCTTTCTTATTTTTAAAATGTTCGTCGTAAAGCCGCCGTATGCGAAATTTTAAGGCCGTTTAAATCATTAAAATTCACAAAGTCTTTCCAGAGATATTGCTATTCAAATTTACATACTTTTGAAATTTGTTTGGTTTTTGAGAAAATTAAAAAGCGAAATTAAATCGCGAGTTTTTGCAATTTCACAAAACTGAAAACTGAAATTGATAAAAGGCTTAATGGAGTTTATGTATACAAATGTTTATCGAAATTGAAAGCAATCAAGTAAAAAAATATACATTTTCGGGCGTTCTTTCCTGGAATGGTCGATATACATTTTAACACGAGTAACAATTTAAAGAACTTTCTTCACCAAAAATTTAATTTAAAATGTAAACTTCCAAACACCTGTTAGTTAGACACAATCGAATTAGTGTTAACCAATAATAAAAAAATCGAGAATACTTTTCATCTTTTTATTTAAAAATCACAAAAACCCTTATTTCACTCACCGTTCTTTTATGCTAAATAAAAATTCCTTTTGTTTTTTGTTTTGCTGGTATGGTGGTCATTTTATTTTTTATTTATTTATTTTTTTTTTAATATGTATTCCTTATCTTTTAATTTTTTTTTTACGATTTTATAAATGTTCATTTCATTTTTTTAATTTAATACTAGATTATTACAATAAAGAAATATAATTATCACATCTCATATACATAAGTTCATATTATAGTTTTTTATTTTATATATATATAAATATTTTTTTGATTTACTTTTTTAATTTTGGTTTAATAAAAATTTGTCTAATTATATTTACTAATACTTATAGTACAGGGATAATGGATTTTTTGTTGTTTATAAATATATAAGAAACAAAAACAAAATTAAAAAAAAAGTATTTAAAAAAACGATAAATATTAAGGATATGGTTTAATGGATTTGTGCATTATTTAGTAATTATTACTATTAATCTAAGACATTTATAAAAGTGAATATCAATTTGGAGGTGTTTTAAATGAATTTAATTAAGAGCGGTGTTTTTATTATGAAAAAATATTATATATTTAAAGGAATGAATTTAAAAAATTATGGATTATAATATATAGAATTATAAAACGACAATTGAGAATGGCTGTAGTCGATCATAATATAGTTACAAAAATAAACTTTAAGAATTTTAATTAAAAATTTAACTATTTTTATTCCTAACGCGCTTTTAATGATGAAAGAACTTAGGTAATTTTCAAAATCTCCGGATTATATACGGAAGCTCATATAAGTTTTTATAGAAAAAAATAGTAATACATACAAGTCCTTAAGGACACACATACATACTTTAAAGAAAATGAAATTGAAAAAAGATTCGGCTGTGCCGAATCTTTGATACCCTTCACCATATTACCATCTTATCGACATCATATTACCATATTACCGACAATTAATAAAATTTTCGCCTTAACGTATGCTTGCATATTTTCTAAATCTAAATTTTTTTCAAACTACGAAAATTTGAATATGAAAAAAAAAAATAATCATAACAGGCTTTGCTTTTAAAAAAGAAACAACAACAATTCCATATATATTTATTTTTGTATGTACAAACTGACTGAATACACAAAGAACAACAACACTGTTATTCATTATATTACTGCTGTTGCTAACTAAACTACTTGTCTATACAAAAACAAAAAACGTCACTAATAGTCATTACAATGCTTAATATACATGTTTGTGTATGTATTTATGTAGTATATTCTTAACAAATATATTTTAATTTTAAAAAATAAACAACAACAATTCCATATCTATTTATTTTTGTACAGACTGCATATACAAAGAACAACAACACTGTTATTCATCATATTACTGCTGTTGATAACTAAACTACTTGTCTATACAAAAAACAAAAAACGTCACTAATAGTCATTACAATGCTTAATATACATGTTTGTTGGTGTATTTATATTCTTAACAGATTTGTTTTTGGGCCATAACTCTGTTGATTATGAACGAATTTGGTTTATTAAAAAAACCGAAATTTTATAAAAATATTTATGACTGATCTATATAAAAATAAAAATCTATAGCTTGAACAAGGGCTTCAAAAATAAAAAATTCGTTTTCCCCGATATCTCAGTTATTACTGAACCGATTTATTTAATTTTTTCAGAACAAAAATTCAGAAAATAATTTTCGAGCCCTCTTTAAAAATTCGAAGTCCCTGGTATATGCAGAGGCTTCAGAAACTAAAAAACCGGTTCTAAAAACCGGTTTTTAAAGCATATCTCCACCATTTATAAACCGATCTTCCTGATTCAAAAAACTGAAATTTTATAAAAATATTTGTGACCGATCTGTATAAAAATAAAAATCTATAGCTTAAACCAAGGCTTCAAAAAATAAAAAATGCGTTTTGTCCGATATCTCAGTTATTACTGAACCGATTTATTTCAATTTTTCAGAACAAAAATTCAGAAAAAAATGTCCGAGAATTCTTTGTAAAAACGAAGTCTGTAGTGTATACAGAGGCTTCAGAAACTGGAAAACCGGTTCAAAAAACCGGTTTTTTGAACATATCTCCGCATTGTATGAACCTATCTTGCTGAATTCCAATAGCAAAATTCTCGAAAGCATTTCCGATCGTTTGACATACATATTATATATGTCAGTTATCGGTGGGCTTCATAAACGCCATTTCAACCGACACACAGACGGACGGACGGACGGACGGACGGACGGAGGGACGGACGGACGGACGGACGGACATGGTCCAATCGTCATCGCTTCTTACAAGGATTCCGAAAATATAAACTTTTTTGCTCTCCGACGAAAATTGTGGAAATTACAAACGGAATGACAAACTTATATATACCCTTTACACCTGTGGTGAAGGGTATAAAGATATTAATATCATTCTATGATGATTTTAAAAATACATTTCCCCGTTACTCCTTTGGTTTACTATGTGCCTGAAACTGTGTCATGTTTTCAAAATAATTGTACACTAGTGCTAGAAAAGCTTTGTCCGAACTTCAGGAAATAAATTTAATAATGATATATATCAAAGTAAATGAAGTATCAAGAGCAAATTATAGTCTGAAATTTAAGTTTTACTGGTAGTAAGGCAAGAATGTCAAATGAAAATTAACTTAATTTTAAGACTATTTTGGCGATCTGCATATCATTAATATAAACTTGGCCCTCAAACTTATTGAAAAACCTCTTCACATAGGTTGTGAGTAACGAATTTTTTATATAAGGCGCATTAATATGAGTAAGTTATGAGCATTAAATTGACGACTTTAAGAAACCTTTTAAGTATGTGCTTTTTGGTGACAAAATCTCGGGCTTCTAAGTGACTCACTTTAATCTTAATTGATGCTCAATGGAGTTTATTCGAATGAATCAGAAGCAGTTGTAGTCTTGAAAGGCAACATTCTTTGTAAAATTGCTGAGACAGAGCCACAATTATGTTAAAATGTCGTCGAAAATTTCACCAAAATAATCAACATTTGCAATCGTGCAGTTGGAAGACATTTGCAAGATATTATTAAACGTTAGTAATTTTCGTATCTCTACTATATCGAGGGCCTATATTCAAAATCCTCTAACTCTGAATTTCATGAAACTGCGTTTTTGATGCTATTATATTCGCTATAGTAACCCTCATGTATGATATATGTATTCCTCTATTTTACGAAATAAACACTTTATTTTTATTTTTAAGTGCAAAATCCTCTATCACTCTGAACAATTATTTTATATTTTGACAATTTAAATATAAAATATATCATTTCAGACTAATTTATGCATGCTGAACATGAATCTAGCCAAATAATCAGTTGAATAGTTTTTAAGATGTACTATAACAAATGCAGACGTCTTGAAGTCTGCGCTGCTTTTTGCACTCCATTTGTGTAATTTTATAACAGAATTATTCCTACAAAATATTGAGACTTTCACAGTAAAGTTCTTTAAATATGCGACAACTAAGATTTACCTTTTATAAATATTGATAAGGAAATTATTCCCACATAATTTTAAAACTTTTTCTCTAATAGTTCTTCATTTGTATGGAAGCTACCATTACCAATTTTCATCTCAATTGTGGAAGTGGATGAGAAATTTATAACCACAAATTTTTAAAACTTTCGTTGTAATAGTTCTTTAGATAAGCGTCAACTATTATTTTGTTTGTGCACGCAGAGAAAAAACATTTCGTAATATGGTTGCTCCAACAATATTATTTTCATTGCAATAATATAGCAAACATCATTATTGAATGATGTTTGCTATATTATTCATTTTGAAAACAATTTTTTTGTAGCAATTATACATTTGTTCTCAATTCATAGTTATATTGTTGGCACAACATGTTAAGCAATATGTTTAAAATAGAACCATATTATTGTTGTTAAAATTCTATGTGCAAAAAAAAAAAATATCTTCAATACCTGAATATGTTATTGTGTTTGTAATTTTGAATTGACAACAAAATGTTTGTTTTGTATTGGCAACAATATACATAATTAGTACTTGACAATAAGTATGTATACTTTCTGATTTTTATTCAATTTAGTGTGCTTCTCGCATAGAGCTAGTTAGGTGTCGCCGTGTTAAAAATATATAAGAAAATATACTGAATGTATATTTAAAAAAGTGAAACTAGAAATAAATATTTTAAGTGTTTCAGATTGTGAAAATATTTTATATGGATAATATGCAAAGAAAACTACACAATAGGTTCGGAGTGCTCAAAAAAGGTGTCACCTTGTACAAGTATTCAAAAAATTTCTAAGGTTTCATCATTTACCGGTGATGAATATATTTACCTTTTTATACCAAAGTGTTTTATTTTACATAACTAAATTATAATTAATTTTAATAAAAACTAACATACGATAAATTAATTGGCTTTTGTTTATTTATTTTTAGGTATAATAATTATTTCTCAACATTTTATTTTTATTGTGATTTAATCATATTATTGCTGTATACATGAATAAAGTACATATGGAACTAAAATATGTTTGCAGATCAACAATATTTGTATTATGATTCAAACATTTTATTGCTGTATACATGAATCAAGTACATATACAAAAAATATGATTGCAGACTAACTATAATTTTACTGTGATTCAACTATATTATGGTGCTACATCTAACCATAATATAATAATATGACAGTGATCAATTATGGCTGATATTCACCATATTTTTTCTTTACGTGTGATTTGATTCCAAAATAAAGAATTATGTTGCTTTTCAAATTAGTAACTAGTTTTAAATCAAATTTGGAATGGTAATTAATTGTATTTTTTGAATATGGGCCTCCGATATGTATATGTATAGAGATGATAAATTAATATTCAAAATGTGTGTTCAATCTCTTCAAACTCGAACTTGAAGGACCCTGTAGATTAATTTCTCAAGATATGAGTTTTATTATTTATTATTTTTTTTTATAACCATTATATCCTTAACAAAATCCCATGGGCAAAATTTCAACAATAAACTTCATTTTGATGTCGTAGTAATTCCTATATAGAAGAGAATTTTTTTAAAACAAGTATCTAAAATTGGCTGTGGATTATAAAATTTGTATTAAAAACTTTATTATAAAACAAAAGTATTCAAAAATTCATTCCTTTAAATATCTGCTCTTATTTAATTGTTTTTCTTTGATAAGTTAAGAGAAAACGTTTTTATGATGTTACTTTTAAAATTTATTTTGTAATGTCTTGTAAAATTTTTTCTATAAAGCTTTATTTTATGTCTTAATCAAAATTTGCTACTAGAAAACTGGCAACAGAGTTTTGCTATGAAAAAGAAAAATTCTAATAAAATAAATTTATTTCACTTAAAATTAAGTAAAAATTTTACTTAAAAAGCTTTAAATTTATTTATTTTTTTTTTTTTTTCATTTAAAGCTGTTATAAATTAAACTGTTAAAAATCGCACTTAAAAGAGATTTGTTTGGTATATAATAAGGAAATAAAAAGTATCTAGAAATAAAAAAAAAACATTAGCAGTTGTTGTATATTTTTAAGTCAATAGGTTTAAAAACGAATATGTTTTAAGAGTAAATTTAATGAGTTTTTTTTGGAATTTTAGGTTTTTAAACATTTATGAGTGGGAAGTGAATAAGTGAGAGTGGCGTATAAAATGTTTTGGTAAGTAGAAGACTTTAAAAATAGTTTAAAAACTGTTTGTTATCTTAAATACATTTAATGAAATAAAATAACAATTTTCACAATAATTCTTCTCTAATTACAGATGCAAAGGTGTTTTTAAAAAGAAAAATTACACAGGAAAACACTGATTCTGCAGAACGGGATTTCTCAGATTATTCGAATACACGATATTAATAAGTAATAGGACTCTAATCCATTTTTTTGAAATGACTCTAGTTCTCGCGATAAATCGAGATTTGTAAAATTAAGGTGGTTACACTATATATTAAAGTATATCTCGAAAACTACTTGTCTAACTTTATTTAAAAAAAATAGCAAAGAATTCTAATTAAAGTTATCTTCAAGCCATTTTTACATTACTTTTTAATACGGTCAATAGTTATGGAGATATTAAGACCATTTTGGGGAAAAATTTTTTCAAACAATCATCATTTTCAAAATTCGAAAGTGTCGAAAATTCCAAATTTTATTATTTAATCATAATGATAAATTTGTTGCAAATAAAATAAGACTTATTTCATTAAAATCAATGCATAAGTTTTGAATTTATTCTCAACATTAACAAGTTACATAGAAAAATTATTAAAATAAAAAAATAAGTTTGTGATCTAATTTATAAATGAGTATTTTGAATAATTTGTGAATAAAATCTAAAGTTATGCATTGATTTTAATGAAATACAGCGGGTGTCATAAATAAGTAAACAAACTTATCATTTCTGTTTCGCTTTAAAAAGCGGCAAATGTAACAGTACATTTTTAAAAATTTGCATGTTTTTTATGAAGTCAATTTGTTTTTTTTTACATTGATGACAAATTTTTCAAATATTATTCCATTTTAAGTTTCTTTCTAGAGAAAGTTGAAAAGAAGTCGTTTACGGACGAGTCATAAATAAGTAAACAAGCAACTTTTGGCTTAATTTCTTTAATTTTTTGTTAAAAATATGTGAAGTTTATGATTGCAAAATGATTTTAGCACAACAGAGATAATTATTTGTTACATTATGGGAGAAATAAAAATCGCTTTTTTGATTATAATAGAAAATTTGATAAAATCAGAAAATTTTAATGTAACCATAATTTCAACCAAAAGGATGGCAAATAGCGCACAATTAAGTGTAGGAAAACTAAGAGTAACTGTCATACAATACGCAAAAGGTAAAACATATAGAAATATACAAAAAATCTTTAATAAAACGGCCACTTTATTCTCAAGGTGGTTAAATGCTTCAAACACAATGTACGCGTTGACTGCAATTACTCTCGTAAACGCTTAAGAATCACTACAAAAAGGAATAGCTTTAAAATTTTATGCTTTCGCTCCAAAATTTGTATCAAAACTTATTCCGGAAGTCCAAAAACTATGGTCTGAATTTACAACTTACAGAAAAATATATGAAGACGGAAAATATGGTCTAGCTCTAAGGAAAATTTTATACATAAGTATAATAAATCTCCAAAATTTTATGACGTTTTATGCAGATTATGTCCAAAAATATGAAAAATCTAGAAAATAAGTCTCTGCATTGAATAACATATGATTCGCATGAAATATAATGTAGGCTATATGTACGTATAGCTCTAAAATGTTTAAACTTTAACTTTTAAGTATAGAAAACCAATACTTAAGTCCGGCGGAAAGGGCTTAACGGTTTGGAAATGCATTTGTATTTATAGAAGAGGAAAAACAGTGGTACACAAACGTAAAATAAATTCGCAAATTTACCTTAATCTGTTTAAAGGTATAATAGTTTCAATAATTTATTGTTTAATTTTTGTGAATTTTATCATACAGTAGGAAAATTTACCTATAAATTAGTCTAAATTTGTTTCAAAATATATAGCTGATGAAATAATTAACATTTCAGAGTGACCTCCTCAAAGTCTAAATGTATCATCAATAGAAATTGCATGAAATTTAATAAGAAAAATAGAGTCCCCATAATTTGACGAATCTGATGGATTATTACTAAGACCTCTTAATTTTGTCCAGAGATATACAGAATATGCGTAGTCACTATACCAACACGTTTGGCACTAATGTATCAAAATATATATATCACCATGGCTATCAGAAGCCATGTTTACTTATTTTTTTAGACTTCTTTAAAAACAGTCACATTCACTAAGAAGTAAGAAGATGAATTGAAATTTTTGCTGCTTATTTTACTAACAAGACATTATATATTTATAATTATACGTTACTTTTGATATCTTCAATCTACAACTTAAAAAAGAAGCAATTGAGTTCAAGATACTACTTTGTTAACTTATTTATGACACCCGCTGTATGTCTTGTTTTATTTGCAACAAATTTATCTTTATGATTTAGTTATCCAAATTTGAATTTTTGACACTGGAATTTTTATGATTTTTTGAAAAATTTTAATTTTGAAAATTTTGTATATTTTATTTTTTTTTTTTTTTACAAACTAGGCTTAATATTTGTATAACTGTTGGCCATATTTAAATGTAATGTAAGAACGACTTAAAGGAAATTTTAATTAGAATTTTTTAATATTTTTTTGAACAAAATCAGTGGTCGTTTTTGAGATATGCTTCAATATATAGTGCAACGTCCTTAATTTTACAAATCGCGATTTATCGCAAGAACTAGAAACAATTCAAAAAAAGTGCAATAGAGGCTTAGTACTTATGAATATCGTGTATTCGATTTGACTGAAAAACCCCGTGGCACAGAAATTTTGTTTCATTTTGTAACTCTGTGCTATCACAGGTTTTTGAAATAATGTAAATAATTACTAAATGATTGCTGTATTTTTTATGTGGCTATAAAGATAATTCAATATAGAATCAATTAGAAGAGGTTTTAAAAATATTATCATTTAATAAATATTTATTTTTCTCTACCCTGCGAAAAATACTTGCCACACATTATTGTATCTCTCTAATGTCTATACATTTTATTGCTTTCAATTATTGACTTATTATTGACTAATAATCCCATTCAATTTTCCATGCCTCTTATTTCTCTACACCCGTCTATCCAATTATATCTTTTGTAATGTGATTACATTGATGAATATTAATGCCCCCAACTCAGTCAATATTGGTTAAGATTTTTTTTCTTGTTTGGCTGTTGGCTTAATAAATAAGTGTTAAAGAGACCCTTCCAAAAAACACTTTTTTTTTTTTGTGAAAGCTTTAATTATAAAAGTTGTTCTTTGTTCTATCTTTAGTAATTTTTTTGTGTGTGTTCATTTTCTTAATTTTAATGAGTATTTAACCCCTTTTGGCATTGAAATTTTAAATATCTAATTAGTAGCATTAAAGTGAATAGAATGTTTTGCATAAATGAATATTTTGTGTAAATGTAAAGAAGTGTTTAAATATTTTGCTAAAATAATAAACAATTTGCAAAAAAAGAAAAAAAAAAAAAAAAAAAAAAAAAGATTGTCATCATCATCAACACCATCAGCATTATCAGCAAATATTCTCAATTAAATACTTGCACGTACAATACATTCACTCCTTCTATTCATTTAAAATCTGTTGCCAATTTTCCCAGAATGAAATCTCATTTTGTTTAATGACTGTTTTTCGTAAAAGTAGCTTAAATTCTAGTGTATCTTTATTAAGAAAAAAAGAAAACAAATTAAAACTAAACCAAAATGAAAACAAAAATGTTACCAACACAAAAATATTTATACTAAACAAAAAGCACAGAAAGTGAAAATTAAAAAATAAAAATAAAACTAAGAATATAAAAACTCATTTCTATTAATTATAACAATTTTGTCATTATAATATAAACTACACTAATGCGCTTCTCTCGTTCTCTCCGTTATTTTTGCACTTAAATAAAAACAAAACACTTAAACTTTTACCTCCATATTATTACAAACCTCTGGCATCTGATTTCTTTTTCCATATAACTCCTCTCAGCATCCTCATTTTCGTCGTCATTTATGATGTTGTTGTTGTAGTTGCTGTTGATGCTTAAGTTTTTGCTTAAACATTTTTAGTAAATGCATTCACCCAATAAATCGCATTCACCTCTTTCGAGTGGTTTTAGCCACAATGGATTGTAGTTGGGGCATAATTTACGATGTATGGGTATTTTGATTTGTACGGGTGTAATGGGTGCACCCTCCCATTGATAGCCCTCAAAGCGAAAACCATCCGATTTGTTACACTGCATACTAAGTGGTTCCTGTATATACATTGTATATAATTGGTCGACTCGTGGTTGTGTCCACTTGATGCTGCGATAATTTTTCGAACGTGCACCATTTAAGCGTATTCCATGTTGATGCTCCTTCCTGTACACAAAATTACACAAATACAAACGATACAAAATGGAAAAGAGAAGTGAAAGAGAAATAGTAAAGAAATTAAGTTGAGTTGTAAAAAATTATATTTTCTTTATGATTGTGGTAGTAATGGTGTTGGTATATTTGTCTATTTTGAGTTTGTAAATCTGTCTAAGTGTTTTTATGTCTCTATATTGGTTTGAATGTATATGTTTTGTATGCTGTTACGAATACAAGTAAACTTGATTAGAATTGTTTAACAAAATCTTTGTGTCTACAAAAAAACATTAGATGAAATATTAGATAAGAAAGCAACAACAAGAACTTTATTAAGTTGTTTGCATGACTTGCTCTTAAAGCAACTGAAAGTTAAAATTGTATTTAATTTTGCATTTTTTTTGTTCTTTTGTTTTCTTTCTTGCTTCTTGTCAGCAAAATTAATTTTTCTGGCTTTGAAATATTTATTTAAAATTCAATTGTTTGTATATAATTGAAATTATCTTTAAATGTTTGCCAATTTGTTGTAAATACATCCATACATATTATTAAAAATTTTGTTTTTGGGGGGAAAAGTTTTTGTAACGCTTATAATTTGTTCAAAAATATTTTTGTTTTAATTTAATAATTTATACTTAACATTATTAACCAGAGATGAAGATATTCGTTTTTATATCATCTCATTAATAAAAAAAAAAACAAAAAAAATTGCATGTCTATGTAATACTTATTCTTAATTATGTTCAAAGTATTTTGTTAAAATTATTATAAATGTGCATAATAAAAATTTTATAAAATCCATTAAACAATATGTTAAGAAAATACATAAACATAAATGAAGCTTAGTTAAATTTAAAATTGTTAAAGATAAAAGTACTTTACATTACTTTTATATTGAAGGCATTTTTTTTATTTATTTAAAAAACGATACCATTCAGTGTCAATCATGAATTTGCTCTTTACGTGTTGAAATTCAACACTTCGTGTTCAAATCATTAACGAAAGTTGATACTATTTGGCTTCTCTTGGTCACTTCAGTATCGAATTATAAAATTTTCTGATTTGTATATTTAAAACGAACGGTATTTTTTTTTTTTTTGAAATAATTCTGTAACTTTTGAACCGTTTTAGATAAGAGGGCGGATCAATAAGTCTGTGACTTTTTGAATGAGACACAGTGTTAATAAAAATAATCTCCTTTTAACTCAATACACTTAGTCCAATGTTTCTCCAGTTTTTGTATCCCTTCCAAAAAATAGGATTTTTCGAGGTCCTTAAAATGGGCATTTGTTTGGTCAATAATTTCATCGTCGGAGCTTAATCTCTTACCACCGAGCAATTTCTTTAGGTTTGGAAATAGGAAGTAGTCACTAGGGGCTAAATCCGGAGAATATTTCGGATGAGGTACCAATTCGTAGCCTAATTCATAGAGTTTTGCCATTGAGACTGCACACGTGTGCACCCGTGCATTATATTGGCCGACAAATGGATTTCACCCGGAGAAACCTATTGTTTAGACTGCTGCTTGGCCTCCGGAGTACAGAAATGAATCCATTTTTCATCCAAAACGCCGCAAAAGCTCATTCGGGTTGCGGTTAAACAACTCCAAACAATCCTTTGAAATTGTCACACGTTTACGTTTATAGTCAATTGGAGCAAACGCGGCATCCATCTTGCAGATAACTTTCTTAAACCCAGCTGATCATTTAAAATCGAAACCACACTGCCATATGAAATGCCTATGGCATCAACAGTCTCACGCACTTTTACTCTTCGGTCGGCCAACACCATATCGTAGATTTTTTCGACATTTTCGGGTGTACTGACCTCAAATGGCCGTCCAGAACGTTTAGCGTCATTTGTACTTGTGCGACCACAACGAAAGTTAGTAAATCACTTTTTTTCCATTGAAATCGATGGCGCAGAGTCCCCATAGTATTTATCGAGCATTTCCTTGGTTTGATTGACGGTTTTTTTTCGCAAAAAATAATGTTTAATGAGCACTCGAAATTCACTTTTTTCCATTTTCAGAAAAATACACGAGGTTGTATGTTTTGGGGATTTTTCAAAAAAATTACATACCCGATATGGCCAAGTTTGGAGTGACCCGTTCTCCTCCAAATCATCTCGAAAACACCTCGCCTCTGTCCATGTGAAATTTTATTGAGATATCTCCAACGGTTCAAAAGTTGCAGAATTATTAAAAAAAGCGTTTTGGAACCACCTTTTACCGTTCGTTGTTGTCAATATAACCACAACCGTTGTGTATTTTAAATCTAATTTTTTCCTTTAGTTTATAAAGTTCCTTAAAACTTATAAAGTACCATAAATTTATTTCGTCTAGATGATACTATATTAAGACTTCCAATTTCTTCAACAAAAACATGTACGACAACGAAATTTTGTACGTATAGTTCAGGGATCGATATAAACTCGGAAACCAAAAATGGGCGTGGTCCGCCCACTTTACCGCCCACCTCCCATATAAGGTGAAAATCGACAAAATTGTGTTCAAATAGTTCAAGGACCAATGTAAACTCGGAAACAAAAAATGGGCGTGGTCCGCCCACTTAACTGCCCACTTTACCGCCCCTCCCATATAACGTAAAATTTTAAAAAGTTGTTGGTGGGTATATAGATTCGGCCGGACCGAATATAACATTCGCGCTTGTTTTTTATTGCTTAAGATTTTCTTTTTGTAGAAAAATATTGATTTAGATTGAGAGAAAATTGAAAATTTTTTTTTAAATTTTTGTAATCTTTACTATATCTGAGAAAAGGATCAAGAAATACGTAAAATTATTACGGTTTATGTGCTAGCTGTGTCATCGGGCCGTACTTCTTTGAAAATGAGGTAGGCCAAGGATATGGACCAAGTGGCACCACCATATTTAAAACAAAAAGTGTACGGTCAGTAAGCCAAGTACAAGTCAAGAGCTAAATTATGAAAAAATCTTCATGCCTACATGAACCTCTTATAGTTTTTGGGTTATTTGAAATCTTAATTACCCTGTTTCTCGTTCTTGGTCCAGTTCTTTTTTTTTAATCGATATCTTTACCGAGTCTATAAATAAACGATTTTAAAAATTAAATATAGGTCGAAAAATTGTCTACACTCTTTTTTTATCTAAAACGTAATTTTCTATCTTCAGAAAGATGATATTAGAAAATGAAAAATAGATAAAAATAGAAAACAAGCCAAATAACTCAAGCGGTCTAAGTATACACTAGGGCGGATCGAAAAAAGTTGTGCCAGTCATCCTCTAGAATGAAAGAATAGTTTATGAGGTTTCCAAAAATGCAAAAAATATTTTTTTACTACGCCCATAAACACCGCGCTTTTTGTTTATATAGCATTGCCATTTTCAGTCAGATTATAGAATGTGATATATCTTTGTTAATGGTTTAACAACTGCTTAAAATTTCTCTTTGGTAATTTATTTATCTGACATCAAATTCGAGATGTCACTTCTGGTATTTCGGATACACTGTAAAGTTTTTGTTTCACGACTTTTGCACAACACAATTTTACATTGGTTAATGACCCACTAATTAAATCCATGTTGGTCTTTTTCTAAAAATGTCGTTTATAGCCTATATAGAAAGAATTGGAAACTTATGCTAAAATCCGCGATTATGCAATCAAAGGGAAGAAAAAAAATTTGTTAATTTCAAACACTTTTTTTGGATTTTTTTTAACTTTGTGTACTTGCCGGTACCACATGCAACCGTTTCAGCTCTTGTATTTTTTTTTTTTTTTGTGTTACTCTATTAATTGCATCAAAAGTTATTTTAAAAATGAAAATAAAAAAGAAAAAAAAAATATATATATCGTCACCGAAAATGCAAAACAACGTAACATCAAAATTTTCAAATTTGTGTTTTAGATGAAATATAGTTTATTATTCCAAAATACGTGTGATCACAAATTTTCAGATTTGCAGCTCAAAAAATTACGATTATATTAACGAAAGCAATAATTTTCTTAAGACAAAATAACGTAACATCACATTTGTTAAAAAAATAATTTTTTTTTTTTCTTTTTTTTTACGAATTTACAAATATAATGGCTATTAAAATTTTGGAGTAAAAGTTATTAGAAATCGTTTTAATTATAATTTTTCTAAAATTTGTATTGATGTTACGTTGTTTTGGCTTCCGAAAATTGAAATCTTGAAAAACGTAAACCACAAAACTTAAAAAACATTTAATAAAAATATTCATCATCAATATATTAGGCAGTAGTTAAGGATTTAATAACCCAAAAATCATGTTTGTAGAACAATTCGTTTAGATTTTAGAAAGTTTTTGCATTTTTGGTGACGATATATATATTGAGATCGGTTTTAATAAGGTAAAAGTAAAAAGAGAAATGCCCATATGTTCTAAAATCTCAAAGCATGAATCTGCAAACGGAATACAATTTTAGAATCTATTATATGTTATTTAGATTTTGCAATCGTGATTTCTGGGACATCAAAAAAATTTTGACTTTATTCAATAGAAAATTTTGTTCTTTAATTAGTCAAAGAAGAAACTAATAAAGTCAATCGGAAAGCCTCGAATAAATATGCAAAAAACTGGACCAAAAACTTGTAAAATAGAAGTAGTTAAAATTCCTTAAACGATAAATAGCATAAGTAAATATTTGAAATCGGATAAGAAATAAAAAATTGCTAAACACTTAAAAATTGTCTATGTCAAAATTAAGCCCCTATAGGAGTGATACGAAGTGAAAACCATTAAATATATGACAAGAAACTTTAAGAAAGTATTGTCTTAAGTTAATTTTCAGTTATCTTGATAACGATAATTTACTGTTATTGGTATTTTGACGATGGTACTTTAGCGGTAACGGCATTTGTAGTTATTTCAGTAAAGGTATTTTAAAGGTATTATTTCAGAAATTTCGTAGATATCGGATCACATGCCTGAAATAGATTTTAACCAATGCAGTTTAAGACATCCAGAATCTTTTAAATCTTTCTATCTTAAAAATTCAATTCCAAGAGATATGTATGTATATCTATATTACGTAATAAGTGCAGAGTTTTTATTTTAATAGATTTCATCCTTTCTTAAAGTACCCTTTCAGATTATGTTAAATACTTTGTGAAATTTTCTAACAAACTCTTAAACAAATAAAAACAAAAGTTTTTCAAGACAAAATTGTGTTTTCAGGCAGACATTTTACATTTTAAGGAAAAAAAAAAAGTATTACTCTACCATCATGAATTAATTTACATGAAAAACTTTTTTTCTTTTACACAAAATTGTCATTTTAGTTAAATCAACGTTTCTTCCAACTCATTTGTGACACAAATACAGTTTTTTTCTTGTTCTTTTGTAAAGTGAAAGTATGACAGAAATAACAACTAAAGCAAAATAAAAAAAAATGAAGAAAGTAAAATAAAAAGATGAAAATCAAAACTTACTTTTTCATGTAAATGAAGTAATTTTCCAAAGTATCTTCTGATATAGAACTCTTGCAAACTTCCAATTTTGTAGCTGGATAATAGTGTATATAATTAACACACATCTCATCACTAATGGAAAAGCCACCAAGTGTAACATTATCGTAACCAATGGTATTATAATAGCAAGTTGTTACCAAAGCATCTCCCTGGAAAAGAAATGTAGAAAAAAAGAAATGAGTAAAAATAAAAATATGGTTAGAAAATAAATTTAAATAAAATTAAAAAAAGAAGTAATTGTTGACATTCTGCAAAGCAGCTAAAATAAACCAAAAACGAAAATGAAAGTGAAATGTGCAGAAAAAGCATAAGAATAAATAAATTTAGCTCCCTACTTGTTTTTAAAGTTTCTAATAACCTTGACACATTTTGTAATGTCATTAACTTAAGTATGTATGGATATACATGCACACACACATATGTATACTTAAATGTAAATTATTGCAATAGTGTTTGTTATACATGGATTTATATGGATGTTTTAATACTAGTGGCATGTGTATGTATTTAAGTGTAATAAAAAAATAAATCTTTGTAAGTGTAAACTCATATTTTTACATCTTTTTTCTATTGACTGGGGAATAACACATGCATGCTTGCACTTACATATACACACTATCTTATAGCGATACGGAATTGTGCTTACTCACAACAACACATTATGTATGTATGTTTGCATGTATTATGCATATAAGATATGCTTATATGCATTTTTTCTTGCTTTTACTTTTTGTTAATATCATAAAAAAATAAATCAGTAAAATGTTTGAAAAAAACATTTGCTACAGAAATGTATTACACCATTTGCAGAAGATTATAAGGAAATATAAATTACTTAACAATATGGGTAATATTAGATAATATTCATTTATCTTCATGGAAAGGAATTATATGATTCTCAAGACAATTCGTTTTTTACACGACAGTTAAAATAATTTTTTTTTTTTAAAAACTATAGAGTAAATGTGAACATAGTCTGCGATTACAAAAATTTATTTCCAAGAATTGATGTTTGAAAAAAAAAAAACTAACTTGCAGTTCAGTGTTGTCAGATTAGGGGATTTATCCCCAAATTGGGTATTTATTTTTAGAAATGGGGGTGAAAAATTTGGCTTGGGGATCAGGGGATTTGTTGGGGATATTTTTAAATGCTTAGGAATTTTTTTTAAAGATTCTTGGGGAATTTTATTTAAAATAAAATAAAAAAAAACTTTTTAACTTAAATAACAATAGAAAAAAACATAGTTTTCATCTGGATATAAAGTTTTTGGTAAGATAAATTGAATTTAATTCAACAAAAGTCCAACAAATTATTGAAAATTCCAAAACAAAACGAGAGAAGAAGATATAGTCAGGCTTGACCGACTATACCCTACACCATTTCGATCCACATAATTTTTTTTTTACTTATATACAACTTACTTGTGTTAAATATTAACATAATACTAACATTTGTATGGGATTTATGCACGTTAGTGATTTTCGGGAGAGGTGTTTATATGGGAGCTATGTTCAGTTATGGTTCATGAAATTTGGAAGACGGATTTTTGTTGATATAAAACTTATTTGTATTAAATTTCATTAAAATATTCCTATTTTTAAGTCATCTATAAGTGTTAAAACTCTATTCCGGGAGGACATTTGTATGGGGGCTAGGTGAAATAATGGGCCGATCATAACCAAAATCAATAGGCTTCGTCGACCAGACGGACGGACGGACATCGTTAAATCGACTCAGAAAGTGATTCTAAGTCGAACGGTATACTTTAAGGTCCGATGATTTTTTCTCTGCGTTACAATTTCTGCACAAACACATAATACCCCAACCACCTTTGGTGGTGTAGGGTATAATTATTGGCTATGAAGTTAATTTGTGAGTAATTGATGTTCCATTATTTTTATCGTAATAGTAAATATGAGTTAAATTAATTTTATATTCAGCCTTCAACAATTAGTTTTTTAAAACTTAAAGAAAGTGTATCAAACATAATTGAAGCAATGGAATTTGACTTATCATATTTTCATACATTTGAAGAAGAAATAAAAACGAATTTTCGGTCATTGAATTAACTACCCAGCAAAAAAAGAACTGAAAAAGTCATGATTTTAACATTGTGTTGTCATTGGAAAGAAGTACTTAGTGGTGAAAAAGAGCTGCAGAAGTTCTTTTTTTAACCCATGGTTGTCATTGGTAGGATGTTATTCTTTTATACTTCTTGTTCATTGCTTTTGAAGCACTTCTCTTAAAACTATATTTATACAATTTTTTAATAAAAATTATGTTTTTGCCCTATTAAATAATAATAAAAATGCCTTAAAATTTGTAAAATTTAAATTTTGTTAGAAATTATTACCATTTTTTTCCGCTAAAAATTCATTTATTTTCACTTTTTTGGAAGTAATTATAAAGAACTACCAAAAAACTTTAAAACATGGACTTTGTTCCACTTTTGAAGTTGTGAAAATATAAATTTTTTTTTAATTTTAAAAACTAAGAGAAGAGTATCTCAGGAAGAAGTTTCAAACCTCTTTTGGACTTTAATACATATAGATACATCTCTTGTGATAATAAGATAATATTTTCTATAATTGAATTGTATGGGGGAAAGTTTTCAATATTTTCGCAATGTTCATTTCTTTGGCTTCGTAAGTTTGTCATGTTTGCTGAGTGAAGATTTTTAGTTTATCCAATGAATAATAACATAGGTCAACACTAAAAAAGTATCTGGATAATTATGCTGAAGATATTGAAGGTATAGTCATTATAATCACCAGGAACATTTCAGTTTTTTGCCATCACGTCACATTTTTAACCCATTGAGAACAAAAGAAAATATGGTTCCATGATGAGTTTTTATACCCTACACCACCATAGGTGGTTGGGGTATTATGCGTTTGTGCTGATGTTTGTAACGCACAGAAATAAGTATCGGACCCCCACCTTAAAGTATACCGTTCGACTCAGAATCACTTTCTGAGTTGATTTAACGATGTCCGTCCGTCCGCCTGACTGGCTGGCTGTCTGTCCATGTAAACCTTGTGAACAAAGTACAGGTCGCAATTTTAAAGATATCTTGATGAAATTTGACACGAATAATTATTTTGACACAAGGACGAAGCCTATTGAAATTGGTTATGATTGGTTCATTATTTCACTTAGCCCCCATACAAATGTCCTCTCGGAATAGAGGTTTAACGATCATAAATAGCTTGTATAAGTGTCAATCTTTATGCAAAATTTCATTAAGATCGGTTCATAATTAACCATTTCTCTCATATAAATCCTCTCTTCCGAAAATCACTTTAACGTGCATGAATCCCATACGAATGATAGTATTAAGTTAATATTCGACACAAATAAGTTTTATATAAGTAGAAATAACATTGCCAAAATTTATGAGAATTGGTCCATAATTTACCATAACTCCCATATAAACCCACTTCCGGGAATCGGCATAAAATCATATAGATGTTAGTATCTTTGCATTGTTCTGCATTTGTACAATTTATTTTACATTTAGTAAAAGTGTTGATCTATAATTGGCCACAGGTCTAATTTTAAGCTCATATACAATGGTGTAGGGTATCATATGGTCGGTCTTGACCGACTATAGTTTCTCTCTCGTTAGGTTATACAATTTTCCAACGAATAGCTAGAGCTGAATAGTCACTCATGTTTTATAGCCAAGACGGAAAATAGCTGTTATTTTTTAATTTAAAAAAAAGCAGTAGCAACCAAATGTCGGAAAACTGGTTCAAATACATTATTGTGATCTGTATGGAGTCTACTTTCATAAAGCGATATGCTTTTTAAAATTTTGATTTTTATTTTTTTGAGCAGAAATAAAAGTTATTTTTAGATTTTTCTTCTTTTGAGCAAAAATAACTTATTTTTGCTTTTTATTTTTTCGAGCAAAAATAACAGTTATTTTGTGATTTTTATTTTTTCGAGCAGTTTTTTTTTTTGAGAAGTTTCATTTTCTGAAACTTCAAATTTGATTAATTTTTAGTTTATAATGGTGTACGTTCTAGTGTTTTTAATAAATAATTTTTATTGTGATTTTTTTTTTTAATTTTAAATTTTTTTTCGCGTTTATTTCATTTTGGAGTTAATTTTTTTCGCTTTTCGTCTTTGTATTTTATTTTTGTCATATTTTTTTATTTTTGGTGTTTTTATTATTTTTTTATTTTGGTGATTTTGTTTTGTGGTAAAAGTAGAGAAATAACTTTTATTTCTGCTCAAAAAAATAAAAGTCAAAAAATAACTGTTATTTTTGTTCGAAAAAATAAAAATTAAAAATAAAAGATATTTTTGCTCAAAATAATCAAAATCAAAAAAAACCTGTTATTATTTGATTTTTATAATAAAAGTCATAGCGCTTACGGTCCCAGCTTTAAAGTTGTAAATTCTCTATTAATCCTCACAAAACCATCGAAAAATTAGGGTAAGGAGTGGGTGTAGAGGAAAAATTTGTATTTTGTATAACAAACAAAAGACCGCAGATCTCAAAAATTTTAAACTTTTTAAAATCGCTTTGACGGAAAATGTGCAGCCATTAAAAATATGAAAATTTTAACTCCTTAAACTAAATATAGTGCAGTTTCAATGTGTTGCACAAATTTTGCCGAAGTGTAAAGTATTTATGCAAGTATTTGGTATCGTTGGAAAGGTTATTACTTAAAAAATAATAATATATAAATAATAAAGTATTGGAGCAAAATTCTTTCATTAAATTGATCAAAAAACGAAAAATTTTTGTATTTACTGCTATTAAAAAAAAAAAAAAAAATTATTATTTGAACTTAAATAAAATCTGGAATTTTAGTACAATATAAAAAAATTTATCATTAAAAGAAGAAAATAAATAGATTCCCATTTTCTTACTCCTAAACACCCAAAATTCCAGTTCGGGGAAAACTTGCTTCAAAAATTTACTTTTTCCTGTAAAATGGTCACCCTGTCGTTATAAGAGGCGTGGCTTGTTAAATATTTTTTGTGTGTTTAGCTAACATATGTAGGTGAGTTTTCAAGGTATTTTTTTTTTTAATTTCAGCTTTGACATTTTTGAGCTACACAAAAAACTAAAAAAACAAAAATTAAAATTAATGAAATTCTGATAAAGCTAGCGGGGAGACTGTTACCCCACCTACCCTAGGATTTTTTTGCATACATTTATGTTAAGTGTTCTTTTAGAAATATGAAAAAAAATTATGGTCCAGAAAAAAATAATGGATTTTAAAGTGAAACAAATTTACCACCTTTCTGAAAAAAAATCACAATTTTTTTTAAATTTTCTGCTTCAAAATAATATAACTTTTTATCTAAACCACATCCAGAGAATATTTTAAAAAATTTTAGGACTTAAATTGAGCCCGCCAAGTTGAACAAAAAACTAAAAAAAAGCATGTCCAAAAATGGGTCAAAATTTTACTTTGGTCCAAATATCTCTTAAAGTAAGAGAGATAATCCACACATGTAAGCATATTTTTTGTGCAGCAAAATTTGCTTTCAATCAAATCATAAATTAAATTTTGGCGATTTTTTTTTAAATTTTCATACCCGAGATGACCAACTTTGGAGGTCCACCCCCCGTCCCCCAGACGCGCTAAGAACTTGTCCTCCTCCAAATCAATTGGCAAATACCTCAGAATTGTCCATGTTTTTATTTAATTCAAATACATACAGCAGTTCTAAAGTTTCAGAATTATTTCCAAACAATTTTGTTTTGGGACCACTGTGCGTTGATATAATCTCTCAGTAACAGCGTTTTAGTGTAAAAGCTCCCATTGTTCTTCGCTTATTTTGTCTATTTTGTCAGTGCTTTTAGCAATTTTAAAGACTTTTTGGTGCTATGGAGGGCATGCTAGAGACATAACATATTCTACACTTTTGTTGCATTATTACTTCTCTATAAAATAGGGATCCATAATTTGCTCTATCTACGCATTTTTTGTCTATTCGATTTTAAGAATTTTACTATTTTTGAAATCTTCGGTCTTGTATTAGTATCCTATACATCCACTCCTTATCCCTCATTTTTAATGATTTTAGGAGGGTTAATTGAGAAATTCTCGATTTTTACAACTTTAAAGAGTTCTAGGGGCTATGTGTTATAAACTTGACTAGTACTATATTTTTATAGCCATGTGAGACTAATTTCCTCTACCTATTACCTGGAAAATTGTATAACCTAAAAACTCCTCAAGAAAGCAAATTTTCTTTGTTCCTCAATGGGTTAAAAATGTGACGTGATGGAAAATGTTCATTTGACTTTCTACATTATATCAAGCCTAAGGAATAATATTTTTGAGATATAAAACTTTTTTTGAGATTTTGTTGACCTGTGTAATTCAAAAAGAGAATCAATTTCAAGAAAAAAAAGAAAATCATTTTTTTTTAATTAGACCCAATAGATCTAGAGACTTGTGCTTTCCAATTCGAAGTAAATCCGCCGTAGAAATTAGTATAAAGTTAAATTTGCAAAGAATTCTTCTTAAAAATGGTGTAGTTATTGAATATTCATAAAAAAATTTTCTTGTAAAGAAAATACGTGCAAAAAAGAAAACTACTTAAGGTGACAATAAGAATATAAAAAAAGAAAAAATTCACATGATAAAATTTATACGTACAATGTATGTAAGAAAAATAAAAGAAAACTTACCGGTAATACACGTGGTTTATAGTGCAAATTTCTCATCTCCTGAAAATGATGCGAATAATAATCATCACGGTTCAATTCACGTAATTCTTCGGTGCCACGAAAATGTCGCGTCAATATCCGTACACCACGTAAATGGGTGTGTAATTGTGAACCAAAAACTACAATGCCAGAGGGAGGTAATGCCTAGAAATTTTTTAATGCAAAAAAAGATAAAATTGTGACGATTTCAATAATAGAATTTATAACAAGTTAAATTGAACACGAAAGCTTTAACAGGCGTTAGTTTGTTGTGTAAAATGAAAATAAGAAAGTAAGCAAAAGAAAATGATTGCTTTTGACACACGTTTTGCTTAAGAAAGGTGGAAGGAATTTAAAATTGTATATATTTTAAATAACAGATGTAAAGGACAAAGCAATTTATTTTGTTGATACGTTAAGGTATTATTAACAATTTAAAATTCCTGTTGCTGTAAATATGAGAAATTTAAATAAATGTGTTTTATTTTTATTTGTCCTGTCATTAAAGACAAACCTAAATAAAGCAAAGTCGTTACTCACCAATTCTGTACACTCTGCTATACAATAGCCACTTAGTGGAAATGCCACCTGTCCAGGGGGTATGGCCATTTTGTCTGTATATTCAAGTCCTAATTCCATGACACCAGCATCAAATTGTCTCAACTGTGAGACCATTTTAATGCGCAAACCTGAACTATCGACATGACCTATTTGATAAAAATAAAAGAAATCAACAAATAAATTTATTTTTTTACAAACTCCAAAAAAGTGAAAAAAAAACGAAAGTAAAAATAATGATGATTATTTGTTTTCATTTCTTCGAACATTTTTAATATGGATATATTATGTTCCAAAAGGGTTGAAAGCACAATTTATTTCACTATTTTGGTATATGTATGTGTGTTTTTGTGTAAATTTGTTTCCTCTAGTTGGCACTAAGTGGCAAGTAATATTAAGTTCTCTGCTAAAATTGGGTAAGGGGAAATTATTGAAGTGCATAAATTTTTGAATTTATGTTTAAATTACAGGTTTCAGTTATAATTTGCTGGGCATTTTAATATTATTACACTTTATATTCCTGATTGACTTCCAGTACATACTAAAATAAAACTAATGCATCTACATTATATCTTATACTTTCAAAATTTTATTTAAAAAAATTAAATCCTAACTTAAATTTTATAACGAAATTAATTGTTCATCAAACCAACAAAAGCTATATGTAACCCTGCCATTTTTCTAGTGTTTTATTTTTCTCTTTTACATGCTCAAACTAAATTGGCTTTCAACTCTCATGTCCCTGTCCATTTTATTTATATATTCATACACTAATATATGTATATATCTTTAACATAGATACCACCATCTACATACATACACATAAACTTCATGTAACACGTTAACATAAATCACCTTTGACAGTTTTATATATGTATACAGCTATAATAATACGGTAATACCCACCTTTTTCTAGTTCAGGATTATTAAAATGCACCTCTAAACGTATGTAGGGATTGTAAGATTTACCACCAATAGGCAAACCAGTTTCAGGTGGATACGTAAATGTACTGGCACCCATCGCCCACAAGGCAATGACTTTTGAGCAGACTTTTGCTTCGGCCGGCAATTGTTCACAGTCACCATTGTACAGGGGTATTTCAACATTCCAATCGGTTTCACAGTGAAATACCTCCATGTGATGTACGACACCAGGTGATGTTATAATGGGCTCAAATTGTACAATATGATGTTTTTGCTGTAGAAAATCATCAAGTTTTTGTACATGACACCAATAAGTGGTTTCTTTCACTGGCACCGGCACTTCATCAAGTGTAATTTCGATGTGTTTAAGGTCACTGAAAGATGATGGCAAAGGATGTAAAGGAATGAGGATATTAAATTGGGAAAAATTAGATAAAAAACGTCATATAAAATATAAAATTAAAATTAAGAGCAAACTTAAAACGACAAATGCGATAAAATGTAAAAATATTTTATGTTTGGCAAATTATATATTACTAGGGATATTCACTTGGTGGTAATTAGTATTAAAAATAATTTGAAATTATTAAAATAAAAAGTAATTCAATGTGCTAGTACGAGAACTTTGTAAAGAGCTAAAATAGAGTTGAACTAGAATTGAATAAGAAGCGAACTAGAATTGAATAAGAAGCGAACTAGAATTTATTTATGAACTAGATTTGAACTAGAACTGAATTAGAACTGAATTAGAACTGAACTAGAACTAGAACTGAACTAGAACTGAACTAGAACTGAACTAGAACTGAACTAGAACTGAACTAGAACTGAACTAGAACTGAACTAGAACTGAACTAGAACTGAACTAGAACTGAACTAGAACTGAACTAGAACTGAACTAGAACTGAACTAGAACTGAACTAGAACTGAACTAGAACTGAACTAGAACTGAACTAGAACTGAACTAGAACTGAACTAGAACTGAACTAGAACTGAACTAGAACTGAACTAGAACTGAACTAGAACTGAACTAGAACTGAACTAGAACTGAACTAGAACTGAACTAGAACTGAACTAGAACTGAACTAGAACTGAACTAGAACTGAACTAGAACTGAATTAGAACTAAACTAGAACTGAACTAGAACTAAACTAGAACTGAAGTAGAACTGAATTAGAACAAAATTTTATTATAATCTTAATTAAGTTTAAGTTATATTCCATTAAGTGAATACCCTTATTACTATTAAACAACATATTACTCACGTTTCTGGGATAAGTATTTTATCAGCTCTTAGTAACTGCATCATTTTAATGCCTGACTCATGGGATGAAACATTTGGAAAGGGAAATTGATAATCTGTTAGTTCCAATTCAACTTCGCCTCTGGCCCACATAATGTACATGGTGCCTTCCTAAGAAAGAAAAAAAAAGACCAAGAAATACACATAAAAAATGTAAGCCCACAACATATATTAATTATAAATATTTTAACATTTTTTTAACTCACAGCTACACACACACAACAACTACTTACATTCATACGAAAGTCCGATGGATCACATGTATCAAATTTTCTCTTAAAAGCCAACGTATATTCGTCCATTTTAAATAACACACAGTCCTGCTGATAATCCTTGTGTACAAATTTACCATCCGGACTTGTGTAGGTGTCCGTAACAACATTAAAGAAACCATTTTGATTTTCGAAAAAACAAATATCAGCATCACCAATACCACCACGTTTCGAGAAGCCCAAATAGAACCAACGATGTTGTTCATTAAAGGCGTTTTGCAGGTGAAACAGAACTTCTTGCTTATACCAATCAACCATCCAGCTGAGTTTAATTTCTTTGTTGTCCAAATAAATTTCATGGAGTTTTGTGTCGGAGAGTCCTGTAACGAAAAAAAAGCAAAACCATGGTTAAGATAAAATAAATTATTAAAACCCTAACAGATGAGTTTTTTTAGTAAAAAAATAATACATAAAGCAAAGCACAACACAATATAAAATACCAATTAAGCCCTTTTTTTCAACATTCCCTTGCTTTCTTCGGGTATTTGTTTTATTTGGTTAAATTGTAATTTATCTAATATTTCCTGTTCTGTTCTCTTTTCTTTACAAAAAGTTTTATATTTCAAAAGGTATTACTTTAACAAAACAGAAAAAAAGGCTTGTATTGGATTTGTTTTTGAAAAGTTATTGCTGGTGTTGTTGTCATTGTTTTTTTTTTTGTTAATTAATTTGAAATTATATTCAATGTTTAAATCCTGCTGTGTTGTATGTAGCATTTTTGAAATTGTGGCTGCGTAAGCTTGTGTCCTTAGAATTATAAATGTTAATTTTATTTTCATAATCAAAAAATATTAATGGCTTAACAATGGCAATTATGAGAATTAAATAACAATCTTTTAAAGTCCCATTTAAGTACAATATTTAACAATAAATTAAAAATACCAAAATGTCATTAGAGAGAAGGGTTTTGCTTTTTTTTTATTTTTTTTTTTATTTTTTGGTAGAACAAGTAAAATGTTAAAAAACTGTTAAGTAAACGGCACGTGAATACAAATTGACTTTCAAAAGTTTCTCGCTTTAAATAACGACAACTTAAATGAAGACAAAATTCTATTTATTTAAATTGGGTCATTGACTATTAATGCTGAACAGTTTTAGAGTGTTGTGTTTAATGAGTATTACATTAGGAATTTCAATACTAATGCTTATGTTATTTCTTGTACTGTCAATGACATTTACAACAATTCTTGTTATATATATAATATAGACATTAATGATTTATTTAAATTATAAATAAATTACTAAATTTTTCGAATAGAATTTAATAGAAAATCAATATATTTAATAAATAATAAAATTACTTTTAATTAATTTCTCAATGGTCTATTCATTTAATTGATAATGAAATATTTTGTAATTAAGATTTATTGAGTATTAGTATCGAGTATTTGTGCGCTTTTTTTGGGTACTCAAAAAAGTATTGACTAGTATCGAGTATTCAAAGGTAGTAGAATTTGCCAGCACTAGTACATAACGTATATTATTAAATATTGGAATATTTAAATATTCAAAGAAAAAGGTCCTCTTTTCGAAAATTTTCAAAACAGTTTTTCTATAAGTTTAAACATTGGTCGGCAAAACAATCCTCCCTTAAATAAGATCACTTTTTCAAAAGAAATTGCTTTATAATGTCACGATTTTTTATTTAAGTATTTATTTTCACCTCTTCTTTCTGAGATCATTTCCGGAGACCTTTTTGAGTAATTATGAATTATATACACTATTTAAAAGTTTTTATTTTATTGCAGTAAAAATATAACATTTACATAAATATAATATTAAATTTTTTGGGCACAAAATCTAAAGTCTGTATTGGACTTTTTGCCAAAAAATCGATATTGTGGCCCAGAGTGTAGTGCTACGAATAAAGTAAGGCATGTATCATCAAAATTGATGTTATACAATTAAGTGGAGACTCACTAGAGGACAGTATAAAAAATTAATCCTTAGAATTATGCAGACGAAAATCGTCTTCAAGCCAAATCAACATTATTTTTTCTTCGCTGAATATTTTCAGAGGTAAAGTGCAAAATTTTCCCGATTTTCTTTTTATTAATTTATCAATGTTTTGGGTGGATAAAAAGAATAATGTTAAGATGATTCAAAGATAATTTGAATCAGTACATATTAATTTATCTAAATTGGACAAGTTATACAAGTGTGATTACCTGAATGACTCCATACTAGTGTATTCAAAAAGCCGACAATTTCAGAAAACCGGTTTTCGAGTTATTCGAAAAATTGGCTTTTCAAAAAAAAAAAAAAAAAAAAAACCGGTTTCGAATACGATTTTATGTAAAAAAAATCGGTTAACCGGTTTTTATTAAATAATTAAAAATTTATAGGAAAATTTTATTATTTTTTATTTTTTCATAACATTTGTTATTAAAATAAAAAAAAACATTATTCTTATATAAAAAATCAATATGATTTAAATTTTTAAATCAATATTTTTTTGTAAATAAGAATTAGTATTAATTTCAATTCATTTTCTATTTAAAAAAATATTTACTAAACTGGAAATCAAAAATACACGTTCAATGTGGAGGTTGGACAAATTGTCAAAAGGCAATAATATAACTTTTTCAATTTTTCTGTTCTTTTGTTGCATTTGTCTAGGTATAAAATCGGAATCATTCTGATTGCAATTGATAGATAGCTCTTAATATGTGTAATAAACCCACCAAAGGATTTTTCGCTGGTAGGCAAAATTTTTGTTTTATGACCACTTAATGGTTGAAAAGTTTTCCAAAGATTATATAGTGCATCCATTTCATGATTTGTAAAGGAACTTATACCAAACTCTAACAAAGCATTATTAACACATTTGTTGATTCTCAAAAACTGTCCATTTTTGACAAAGAGATCCATCTGTGTTTTACGTCGCAAACTAATGGTAGTTCCCTACCTTCTTGCTTTTGTGTAACATTTTGCATTAAATAATTTACACTATGAAAATATAATAAATGAAAACCACTTGATGTTTTAAAGAAAAATCTAAAAAGACCTTCCATTAAAAAACCGGTTAACCGACAGAAAAAAACAGGCATGTCGAATAATTCGAAAGTAGAAATTATTCGAAACCGGTCGGTTTTTTTAAATTCAAAAACCGGTTAACAGATTTCCGGTTTCGGTTTTTGAAAACACTACTCCATTCCCTCTAACTTAGTATAAGCTAATTTAATTATTCATTGTACAGGCAATTCTTTTGACGTTTATATTTACGAGTTGTGCAATATGAATCAATTATTTTATTGTTTGTTCATGTAAAAATTTGGTCATTTAGACTCAAGTTTACTGTTTGCTCTAAGTAGACTACCATCAAAATCAGATAACTACATAATGTACTCATCATTTTTATTTGTTTTAAAAAAACTACATTTATTTGCATCCGCCCCCTATCAATAATATTGAATTAAGTACGTTAAAAGTTACTTTAACTCTTAAGTGAACACCAGGTCCTTGCCAGGAATTTTGAGATTTTATGGTCAAAATATAATAGGCATGTGACGAAAAAACTCATTTCCCATTAGAAGTAATATCTATACTGACAGAGACAGGAGCGGATCCACGATGAGGGAAAAAAAAGGAAATTTCTCTACCCAAAATGAAAACGCTTAATGAAAAATCTGTACTAAATCATACAATTTAAGGAAATAGTTAAGAAAATCATTCTCTTTTCCTCCCCAAAAAGATTAATCTGGATCCGCGCTTGGGCTGAGAGTGGGACCATATTCTAGCAGAAAAATAAGGAGAAAACGACCTTATGCGCCATGCAATGCGCTTCAAAGTTTAGGGGAGAACTATCGTTGCTGATTACTTTTTTCCAACTTTTGGTTTATGTAAGCGACTAATGGTTATTGGTTTTGGTTTTGCCACCCTCAGAAGCAACAAGCGATGATTTCCACTAAATATTAAAAAAAAAAATAATATATATATATATATATATATATATATATATATATATATATATATATATATATATATATATATATATATATATATATATATATATATATATATATATATATATATATATATATATATATATATATATATATATATATATATATATATATATATATATATATATATATATATATATATATATATATATATATATATATATATATATAAATATATATATATACAAAACTGGATGTATTGTCTAGTGAATTTTGTTTCCATGACAATATTGCAATATGCTTTTATGTTTCAAAGAAAAGTAAGGCCGTTTTAATGTTATCAACAGTTTACTATAATAGATCTGTTGCTGGTATTAAGAAAAAACCAGGGGAAATCATGCGCAGAAGTAGATGTATATACAACCAAACGAAGAACAAATCGATGGACTTACAACATGATTGACGCAATGGCTTTAGTTGCACACATAATATATGATGAAATGTGAAAAAGAAAATATGAAAAAAAAAGTTACAACAAATTTCGTAAGTAGATTGGGAATACAAGTTTTTTTTAAATAAAACCATTATTTAGAATACATACAAATTGTTCATCTATTACAGATATTTTGAGTCAAGAAAGCGGCTCTGAGGTATTGAAAAACAAATCAAAGTGCGCTATTTGTAAAGATATATGCAAATTCTGCAAATTTTGTAAAAATCTTGTTTGCCTTTAGCATTTCAAATGTTATTGTAGATTAGAGTGTCCCGTGGAAAGCTTTTTTTCGAGATTTCGATGTAGAAGAAGCCTTCAAACGTAATTTTATGCTGGTTATGGAAAAAATATTTTAAGAAATTTTTCCTTTGGGATTTTGTTTGGCAGAACACTTTTCAAGGCATTTTAATGAAAGGTTTATTGGAAAAATTTGGAAAATCATATATTATCAGCAGTTCTTACTACAAAATTATAAAATTCATATCCATTTTTTAAGATAAATATCGACATTTTTTTTTTGCATGATGTACAAAAATTACGGCTTATGGACCAAAATGTTTGCGAAAATTTTTTAAAATATTTTTTTTATTATTGGCTATAAGTAACGAATTTTTTGATACCCTTTTTAAGACAAAACTCAATAATATTTTTTGGACGAAATGTTTTAGACCCGTGACTTTCAATCGCTGGTAGGGAACTGAAGATCAATTTTAATTTTTTTAATATTTTTCCCATATTAAGTTAATTTTTATACATCGTTCGAAGGGTCTTCCTACAAAATTTTTGTCTACGGGACATTCTATTTTAGATGCTTCAAATGTAATCAAGACTGTATATGATTTTATAAATATGCCCTCCATTTTAAAGATTCGACTGAATTTTTATACCCACCATCAAAAAGATGGGGTGTATAATATATATTTTGTCATTCCGTGTGTAATATCTTGAAGGAAAAATTTAAGATCCCACAAAGTATATATTTTCTGGGTCCTGGTTATATTGTGAGTCGATCTAGCTATGTCTGTCCGTCTGTCCGTCTGAAAGCAGGATAGGGCTCGAATGGAACAACGTAGGGGGACAAATTTAGCACAAATATTTATCTTATACAAAGATTGTTTGGTATTGGAAATGGGCAAAATCGGTATATATATATATAAAAGTTATGGACTAAAAACTAGAAACACAGGGTGTCCGTTTCATACTTTTCTGCTGACATCTCTTAAACAAAAGCATGTACGACAACGAAATTTTGTATAAATAGTTTGAGGTTCGATATAAACTTGGAAACCAAATATGGGCATGGTCCGCCCACTTTACCGCCCACCTCCTATATAAGGTGAAACTTCAACGAAATTGTGTTGAAATATTTCAAGGAACAATGTAAACTCGGAAACAAAAAATGCGCGTGGTCCGCCCACTTTACCTCCCACCTCCCATATAACGTAAAATTTGAAAAAGTTGATGGTGGGTATATATATTCGGCTGAGCCGAATATAACATTCACGCATTTTTATTTTTGTTTTTATTGATTACTTTTTTTTTAACTGTAATATTTTTTTGGAGTTAATATTAAAAATATATATTTTTAACTTGCATGCAGTAGCAATTAAAGTCCATACAAAATACAAGAAGTCCCAGCCAGGTCCAGGGGTTCGCTTATGTAATATCATATTAGTGTTTGCTTAAGGGTTTAACAAATTGAATATAAAATTTTCTTAGAAATTGTTTCACTTTTTATCACTGTACATCAAGATTATTCAGGTATCTTTTTCATTCTATATACTACTAATGTTTTACAGACAAATAATAAATCTTAAATATTTAATTATTAAGTTGAAAACTTTGTTTCGTAAAAATAATGTCAATACCATTGTACTGATATTTAAATCTTTCATTCTATTAAAGAAAATAATTAAACAAAAAAATAATCTTTGACTACTATAAAAAATTAAAAAATTTCCCACTGTGTGCTGGTTTTTTTATTATTTTAAATATCGGAGTAAATATGAATCTAATTTTGTTCAAAAAAATTAAATGTAGGAATTTTTAAAGTAGTATATTTCATAGCGTAACATAATCAGCCCTTCAGTGCTACGTTATACTTATTTCGACCATTTATTTATTCTTTTTTATATATTTCGCCCTAAACTCTTGACAATCTGTTTTTTCATTTTTACATAATTTATGATTGATTATATGCAGCATTTTATTAACAGCCAATAAAATAAAATAACAAATTTTCTTCAAAACTCAATTTAAATATCGCTGATGAATCAGTTTTCTGCTTTCAAATCACTCAGTGTAAAAAAAGTCACTTAAAAATCAGTGATTACTTTCTTTTATTGCCTCAAAACCTGCCACATGAGGTCATAAATGTTTATTTATGTGTATGTAGTATCCACTTCCAGAATTTACACATAAATAAAGTATCATACAACCATTATAAATAACAAATTATTGTTAAAAAAAATATTGACATATTGTCATTTATTTTGGGAATGATACTGATATTGAAGGAGAAATAAATATAACCTACATGCATATAACATTTTTAATAAATATTAAATATATTTGTAATTTTATAAACATTTAATAAAATTTTATGAAAAATAAAAAAAAAGACAGTGATTTATAACCCAGAGAAATATCGTATTAAATATTAAATAGTCAAAGCTACATTTTTTATACCCTACACCACCAAAGGTGGTTGGGGTATTATGTGTTTGTGCAGAAGTTGTAACGCAGAGAAAAAATCTTCGGACCCCCTCCTTAAAGTATACCGTTCGACTCAGAATCACTTTCTGAGTCGATTTAACGATGTCCTTCCGTCCGTCCGTCTTGCCGGCTGGCTGGCTGTCCATGTAAAGCTTGTGCGCAAAGTACAGGTCGCAATTTTGAAGATAATTTGATGAAATTTGGTACATATGCTTTTTTCAGCACAAGGATTTGAATTTGGTTATGATCGGCCCATTATTTCACCTAGCCCCCATACAAATGTCCTCCCGGAATAGAGTTTTAACACTTATAGATGCCTTAAAAACAGGAATATTTTAATGAAATTTATTACATATAAGTTTTGTATCAGCAAAAATCCGCCTGTCAAATTTTATGAAGATCGGTCCATAACTGACCATAGCTCCCATATAAACTCATCTCCCGAAAATCACTTACGTGCATAAATCCCATACAAATGTTAGTATTATGTTAATATTTAACACAAGTAAGTTGTATATAAGTAAAAACTAAATTATGTGGATGGTAATGGTATAGGGTATCATATAGTCGGGCTTGACCGACTATATCTTCTTCTCTCGTTTTTACCATAAAGTTGTTTTAAAATAACAAATTTTTATAAACCTTTTAAAGGAATGATTGTCAATAGTGTAAAATTAGTGTTCGTATGAGTGATTATGAATATGTATATGTATGTTTAAATGTAAAATTGCTTTGTTTGGCTGCCAACAATGTGTAACAAAATTACATTTTTAATAACCCAAAAAAAAAAAAAAAAAAAAAGTACTCACAACAAAAAATATTCACATACATGTAAACATGTTCACACATACACATAACAAACTTATTGACTTCAACACTGATACTAACATACTGTGTACAAATACAGACATACTTGTATCTACTTGTTAAATTGTAATAAATTTCCTGTTTATAGCCTTAAACAACAAAAAACACACAAGTGCATGTATATGCTAACGTATTATTGTACGAGTTTCTCTATATACAAATACATTTGAACATATTTTTGTTGATGTTATTTGGCTAAATAGTTAAATGTGTATTGGGAAGTATCAACATTATTTAATTTTTAGGGGGTTTTTACAACTTTATTGTTTTTTCCACTTTTTTTGTTCCAAATAAATGAAACAACAACCTAGTTATATGAATGCCATGTAAACAACATTTTGTAGCAATATCTGAGTAAAAAAAAAAGAAATATAAGCAAAGTTTTGTGATGAGTTTCATTAAAAACTTTTGTTTTTCAGCTTGTAAAATTTAGTATAATTAATCACATTGTATAAAATCACAAGTATAGAATAAGAAAAGTATACATAAGTATCGTCGGTGCGCTTACGAAGAGTTCTATGTGTAATTTTTTAACATTTTTTTATTATCTCATCTTGTATCATTTATAGCCATACGTTGTACTTGGTCGATTATACAGCTGTGTGCAATATTATAGTTGCGCCATTTTTTAAATTTTTACATTCAATAAAATTAAGATTTTTTTGTTCATTTAAAAAAAGATTGTTCATGGAATTTGTTATACTTTCCCAAATTTTATACAAAATAAGTAAATCTTAAAATTGAACAACTTAATTCAGATAAAATACTTAAAGTGATTGAACACACTAGAAATTTGCTGTGCAAAATAATAGTAGCATCTATGAAAAATACTTGTAAAAATAAAACTTCCTGATTAAGTTTTTAATTATTTAGCATATTTTGTTTATACACATTAATATTTTGATAAATAGCCCTTATTGGCTTTGACAGCGGCGAAATGGCTGGCTCTGAGTCCTCTTCACATCAAGCTGACTACACTGGCGTCCATAATTCCTACACATTTTCCGGGTTCATTTTAAAAACAGCATCTTTGACATCTCCCCAAAGATTTTCAATGGGAATCAGATATGGTGACTGAGCAGCTTACCAAAGAACATCTGTTTTATTTTCAGAAAATCATTTTTTTTTTTTTTTGTAAATTAGCTCGTTTTCCTGCTAAAGCACTTGTTTGAGTGACAATTCTCTTCTGAATAAGATAACGTGATTATTCTTAATATTTTCATACACATTGGGGCATTCATGTTATCTTTTATTCAAAATATGGACCCTGAACCATAATACGAAACGCATATCCAAACGTTGATTTTCCCACCATCGCACATTGTGGAAAAATGGGTAGAAAATAGCGCTTAATTCAGAGAAAGACGATATCAATATTTTAATGATCACGTTTTATTTTTTTATTGATTATTAGTTAAACAGATTCAGTTTTAGAATTCTAAGATTTTTTTTTTTTTTTTTTTTAGCAGAACGGTAATGTCTGTCCGTCTATACATTAGCGTTAAGTGGGTTGAAAATTATGCATTATTTAAAGAAGGGTGGTATCAACATTTTAATAATCACGTTTAAATTTTCTATTTATTAGTAAGTAAAAAATGTATTTTTAGAATTACGAGATGTTTTTTGGCTGAATAGTAATGACTGTCCTTCCGTCTATACATTTGGGTTAAATGTGAAAAAATTACGCTTAATTCAAGAAAAGGTGATAATCAAATTTTGATGATCACTTTCTATTTTTTCTATTTATTAGTTAGTAAACATATGGACTCTTAGAATTCTAAAATATTTTTTGGCAGAATGGCAATGTCCGTCCGTCTGTCTATACATTTGGAAAATTTCACTTAATTCAGGGAAAAGTGATATCAAAATTTTAACACTTTCATTTGGTTTTCATATTAATCAAAAAGTCGAAAAAAAAAAATATTTTTCGAATTTTAAGATTTTTTTGAAAGAATTCTAATGTCTGTCCATCTGTTCTGACTGTTTGTTAATTTTTGCAAACTTTCTAATTTAAAATCATTTAACTTTTGACTCAATATAGATAATGACTAAAACTTTTCTTTGTTCGATAGATAATATTGCTTTTAATCAACTACATAAAAAATAATAAAATCGGTAGAGAATATTTGGCTATATATGGAAAAATCTTAACCAAGATCTTGTAAAATTGAGATTTTTGAAATTTCAAATGTATATAACTCGAAAAAGATATAAGATAAGTAGTACATGCAATCATGTTTTCTAGGGTAATATAATAATCTTGGAAATCGGGTAAGGAACAAAAATTCGCTAGTGTTTAAACATTTCCCTTGACACTAGTACTTTATTTTGAACCCCTATAGTTGCGCTCCTGATGCATATATTGGATCCCACTTCTAAACTCAAAATGCCATTGTCCTCTGCTACGCTTGTGTGAAATTTCATGCAAATCCAACCAGCCGATTAGAAGCTACAGATTTATTTCGATTCTTGCCCACTGTTTAATGTTTGATAAAGCAAAGAAAATGTCTGCACATAATATGTATTAAAGTGGACAATATGTACTATTTTTCAGAAAATTTTCAGAACAAACATCCTGTAACATTTTAAGTTGCATTTGAAAATTAGTGTATTTTAGGATAATTTTCAAAAAAATAAAAATAATATTAGGACAAAATATAATATAAATGCTTGAAGAAAAGTACACTTAAATATCTGAAGTTGATGGTTTCATTTTAAATTTTTACCTTAAAAGACTTTTTATTTAAAATAAATACACTGAAATCTGATGAAAATTGAATTTTTTACTATTTTTCAAAAATGTTAAAAAATTCTTAACTTTGACAGCTCCTTATAAGAAAACAACACAACCTAGCTTAAAGACTTTAATTGATGTTGATACATAATTTTGTCTATTTTTATTCGGTACCCAACTTTATTACAAAACTTTAAATTTTAAAATTCAGTTAAGCGCCACTTTTGACACATTTTACGCCAAACGTGCATCTTGCTTTATGGACTTCAGAACAAATTTTGGGTCATATTATTTATTATTTGGTCCCCTCAAATTTATTCTTGTCCCATGCATTCCATATGCACCAAAAAGAATTATTTTGATCTCATCTGATCAGAGCCAGTCTGATGGATGTATCGCGAAACCAAGGCGAATGCCTGTTTCACCTTCTGAAAGTATTTATACCATTAAATTACGGATACTAGTAATACAGTGTTTGCCTCCATTTATTTTAAAATTTTTTTAAACAAAAATTTCACTGTAAATACAGTACACGACTATAAAAAGTTCTTAAAAGCCGAATGGATTAAAGAAAATGGATTAAAGACATCAATACTATTTTTCGAAAAAACACGCAGCTTAAGTAAAATAGCGGTAATTCCGAAGATGCATAGAAAAAGACAAATATTCTTTTTATAATTATTGTTCATGTTTAGGACCTTCATATAAACAAATAGTTTTTAAATTCCTTGTCTAGGAATAATGCAGTGACAAAAATTCCAAAGTAATAATAATGTAATAATGCTACTATTATTTTACACACAGCAAAATAATAGTTGCAACTTTTTAGAATTTCACCTTATATTGCCTCAGAATTTTTTTGTTTATTAACCGATATTATCCATAATATACCAAACAAACCGTATATAAAATAAAATTTTGAGACAAATTTCATCTCCTGATTGTCCATTAAGCCCTCTTCTACTTTTGACAGATGGACGAACATAGTTAGATTGACTCACAATCTTAGCAAGACCAAGACTATACTTTATGCAGCCTTAAATGATTTTTTCGACATGGTATACACTGAATGACAAAAAAAAAAAAAAAAAAAAAAATTAAAAGTTTCTTATATAAAATAAATATGTAATTCTTTTTTTAATTTCTTTTACCATTCGCTAACGTCAAGAAATAACGATTGTTTTCAAAACATAATTTTCATTATTTTAACGAAAAATACAAAACATAAAAATAGGTTGCAAATTTAAAAAATAGGAGGGTTTTTTTCTGTTCTCCTGAAAAGTAGTAAAAAACATATAGGACTTTTCATCAGCGCAACGACTGTATGTTTCTTTTTATGAGTTTATATGTCAGTATTTAATGTGGAAGATGAAATTAAAACATAAAAATATTTGTCACTTGTCGGCATAATGTGATTTACTTATCAAGGCCACAAGAAAAACAGACTGAAATAAAAAAAAAAAAAATAATAAAATAAAGGAAAAATAAAAAGAAAGGAAAATTAAAATTAAATTAGGAAACTGTTGTAAATTAAGTTCATTTAAACATACCCATAAATTTTTTGAAATTTTATTTTAAAGATGAAATTTTTTTACACAATGTTTATTCACAACATTTTTCGTCAACGCTAATGCGTGGTCGTGACTGAAGTCCAAAGTGAAAGAAAAAATTTAACACTTTTAAATAATTTTTATTTTTTTTTTTATTTTCACATGACACATATTAGAGTCGGAAAATATTACCTAACATTATAATGGAAATAAAAATATTTTACTATTTATGATGGCAAAGTTTGTTAGGAATAAGTGTAAAAAATTTTGCATAAAAATGCAGTCGTCAAAATTGACAATTTATCAAAATAATATAATTACGATTATTATTTTTTATTTTAATTTTCAGAATTTTCGAAGACAAAAAAGTATTATAAATATCCAGAATTATCCATAGCATTTACATAAACCTTAAAGATCAGAATATCCATTTTAAACCATTTTGAAATGTTTGATTGATCACTGAATTTTTTTTTAAATCTGTAGCTCAAAATTTTGAAAATAATTGGATGAAATTTGGTATTAATTGTTTTTTTGACACGAGAAAATTATTACTAAAATTTTCTATGATCAGTCCATATTTTCACCTAGCTCCCATACAAAGATATTCCCGGAATAGAAGTTATATGGTTATATATGACATATACAGTCAGATTTTGATGAAAGGAATTGGTACGCAGTGTCAATATAAAGTACTTCCCGAAATTCACACCATTACTTATTTCCTCGCATAGGTGCCACGAGTACACGATTGCCACTAAACTACTATGTACTCTGGATAAAACCTAAAAGATTGCCTAATGAAACATCTCCCAAATCATCAAGATTCTTAACAACTTCTACAGAAATCAGTTCGGGAAAAGCCTGTGTATTCTGTCCTGCATCCTATTATACAGTGTCCCGTGATAATACCTGTTGGAAGTAAGATCATCCTTCTACTCAGAGCCAGAAGGGTCCTATTTCTTTGTCTATCAATTAAAGGACAAAGTGTTCTAGATTCCTGTAAGTGGTTATCGTGGACCACCTAGTTCAACAAGAGGAATACATTTCGATTTCACCACATACAAATTCAGTGCCTTGATTACTGCCTGACTATCAACAAAGAAGTCGACAGTAAGAGCATCTGAAACGAATTCTCTGATTCGTCTAGCAGCTGCAGTTATATCATATATCTCTGCCTATACAAGTATTCGGTAATCTTAGAAATATTGAAAGTCCCAGGTCTTCAGAGAAAACTCCTGAACCGGTTCCCGTATCTGTTTTTGACCCGTCACTGAAAACTGAGATTGCTCCTTCTTGGAAAACAGAATTTAGTGCCCAACTTTTCCTGTCAGTGTTGCTAATCCTAAAAGATTTATCAAAATCCATCCAATACAATTATGCTTTAGTTCGCCTGACTCTTTGAACCTTAAAGCGAACTTGGCTGAGACATATTTGATATAGACATCAAGTGGAGCTAAACATTACGCTTCCACGAGAGCTTTGAATCCAAAATCATGCCAAGTTATTTGCCATCTTTGGAAAGGACCAGAGAAATACCGACCGGTCTTGGTAGTCTAAAGGCTGGAATTTTATATTTCCTGGTAAAATTTGTAGCTTTGAGAATTTTGTAGGTTTTTTTTAGATTTTTGAGTTTAAGTTTTTATGATATGAGAGACATTTTTAATATATAATATCTGTAGTAAATTACATTGAAATCGGAGATATCAAATCTAAAAATTACTGTATTTTGTGTCCTTTAATATGGAATCAGTTATTACTCTTTCATAAATATTCTACTGTAAAATCTTTAATTTTTAGCAATTTTAGTTTGTGACCTTAAAAGTACTTTATGTTAGCACAAAAAAAGTACTGTAACCCTTAACAAAGAGCAAAAATAAAAACACTTAATACACAATTTGTAACATTTTGCAATTGTAGTTTGTAAACCAACTTTTAACCTTTGCTTGACTAATATTTTCATTTGCAGATTTTACTTTTTTTTTTTTTTTTTCATATTTTACAGCCTCGTCTACCATTATTTATATATAAAATAAAAAAAGATAAAAAATTTTGAAATTCATGGCGTACGTAGCATCATCACTATAAAATGAATATCAAAATATTTTATTTTATAACAAAATTTATGAGAGTTTTATTAAAATGTAATTTAAACACAGATACACTTCCATAACAACAACAACAGTAGCAAAATAATAACGAGAAGAAAAACATTATTTGTATATGTGTCAAAAAAATATTTTTATATGTGTACATATGTATGTATAAGTGTAATAGTATTTGTGTTAACCTATAAAAACTTTTCAACACGTATGCAGACTCACTCACTCCTGTTATTGTGGTAAAAGATAGATCCTTGTTTTTATATATATTTTTTCGTGAGTTCGGTTTTGTTGCTGTTAAGTTTGGTTGAATGTTTGGGTGTTGAGTAGTTGCTATTGTTGTTGGTTAAAGAAAGTGTGAGCTGAATTTTATTCATTGCATTAAAATTATTACAACAATAAAAGCCATTTACGAATAAAATATAAAATATGAATATAACGACGACACTAACCATATTTTTTTTTTCTTTTCCTCTGTATATTTATTGTTATATTTTTTTGCTACATACATATTTTTTATTTATTTCATTCACTGATGGGTAATTTGCTTTTTATGAATGTTTACAAATAAACATAGAACAACAATATTTTAATTTGTAACCATTTAAGGACTGGTTAGGGATTATTGCTTAAATGACAAGGGCGTGAGTGGTGGCAAAACAAAAAGTAAAAATATAAAGAGGTAGTGGAATATGAGAATTTTCAATGAATTTTGGTGTTAAGGACAATGGCGAAAATTACACGTTTATTGAGTAATTATTTTTATGAAATTATAAAGATTGTTAGTTTTAAATTTTAATATTAAATATGGAAATGTCCATGTTTCTTAATTTTTTATATACATATGTACAGAACGCCGGAAGCAGAGGTCCAAATCGATCGGCTACAACCCGGATTTGTCCGCCGCCGACCACTTATTACGAACAGGAGCCGCCGCCGAATCTTTCGGCTTATTTCGGCTAATATTTCTACTTGACCAAATCAGCTTAGACGTTATTTTGGTTTTTATAATAAATATTTTTTCAATTATTATAATGGTACTTAAATATTCGAAAAAAAATAAGCAATTTTTGAAAAAATGTTATATAATATTTATGCATATTATATCAACCCAATATGTGTATCAAATGAAACCCGAGAATACCCACAATATAACAAACGTTTTTATTTAAATGTCGCTGTACATGAAGTTAAGAAAATGTTTCTTTGAAAATTAAACTCTTCAATATTATATTTATTATTTAATTATAGTCCTTATACTAAGGATTTTTTTCTTAACATTTTGTGTTGTAATATTTAAAAAATCTGTTTGTTATATTATAGGGATTCTTAGCTTTCATTTGATATCCATATTGGGTTGATATAATTTTGATACATACTTTATATTTTATTTTAAAGTTGTGTAATTTACGTAACTTTTAAGTCCTTTTGAGAGAAAATTTGACGTCCTGGAGAAAAACTCAATATGTGGTTTTATTATGTAAGTGCTCTAGTATGACGTGTGTGATAATTTACACGGTGCTAGCAAATGAAATAATTAGTAATTTATCAGCCCACATACATTGTTGATGACACACTGAAAATTAACTGCACTTGGCTAAAATGCACTCATCGCATAGCCCGGACTTATCAACCGAAGATCCGCTGAAAATCACTTCGACAAGTTTTTCGGCCATAAACAACAGAAGTTCTACAGCGATAAAATTATGACAAATAGTCATAGATATTAAGAGCGAATATATACTTAATTAAAATTGATTTTCAATTAAAAATTAAAAATTTTCAAAAATTAAAAAAAAAAAAAACAGCGTATAAACAAATAATATTAAATTTTAGTATTTCAGAAACTACAAATTTATTACTATTTTTATGATTACTCCTACTATGCTTACACCTAAACTTTATTTCCATTTTATGTTAACAAACAAATTGACTTTTTGCTTTATATTCTACTTCAACAAATATAAATTCCAGAGTAAAAATAACAACCTAACGACAACAATACAAATGATTATCTAAGCTTGTTTTAACGTGACTTAATTTTGATTTAATTTAATTGTTTATAATGTCTACATGAACATGAAATTTAATATGTTTATAAACTCAAAGCTATATAAACCTTTTAGAAATTTCAAATTTACCTTTAGGGTAAGAAGAATACAAAAGAACCAAAGTATTTTTTCGTTAAATTTCAAAAAAGATATATGTTATACAACCACATCGCTTTAAGGAAGTAACTCTTAACAAAAATAAGAAAATAAATAAAAAAAATAAAAAATTGTATTATAAACATCTTCTGATTCATACTAATTTTCTACTAACAAACACCTATTGTTATAAAATATTCTGAACAAACCAAGCAGAAGAGGAAAGGAATGGAACACATACGAGTACAGAGAAAAAAAAAAATATCTAACAAATATGCTTTTTAACAAATATGTTGTTTGGTAAATATTTGTGTTGTTTATGCTTAAAAACACACACGCACACAGGCACAATTTAATAGAATAACTGTAAACCAGAAATACCAACGAAAAGAGGAAACGGAAATAAAAGAACCCAATATATAAGATACTTAACACTTGAGTGCTTAACAAATATTTTCAAAATAACACAATATGTTCAAGACCAATTTGTATTGTCCCTCCCTTACCATGAAAACTCACACAAACAGTCAATTTACTTACTCATACATACATGTCTATAAAATAAATAATAAATGAAAAATTAGAGAATGAGTTATAGGAGAGAAAATGGAAGGGAGTTAGATAAAGAGTAAAACAGCATATGAATAGAAACCACTTTAATTTAACTAAAAGAAAATATTTATTGTGTTTTTTATTTATTTTCATTTTGTTTTGTTCTTTAGCATATGTGTTTAAAGAAGCATGTGACACAGTGGATCAAAAATACTTTTTCACTGTGCAATAAGTTGTGAAAAAACTGTACAATGCCAACTCTTCTTAACTAAGTCTATGTATGAAACAATAATATCTTTTCAACGAAGAGAATAACACGTTCCCGGAGAGGGATCTCTATTAAAGCCCCACTGCTAGCTCCAAAATAAATTTTCGGGTATTCTTTTTAACACTCCGAAAAACTTGACAGCAATTCATATCTAGTGGTCAGCGTTGCGAGAATGATGATTTTATCATATTTTTGATGATTTTAAAAAGGAAATATGATTTGATGATTTTTTTTCTGCAAAATATGATTTCACAGAAAAAAGTCACCAATTAACAAATATGTTAGAAAATAATTTATTCAATTAAAAACTTGTTTAAATTTGCACCTCTCACCAAAATGATTATATCAATTATTAAAAACTGTAAAAAATACAAAACAGAAAAAATTTCTAATTAATAAATTAAATAAATCAATCAAGTAGTTGATTGGATGAATTAAAAATGTATATAGGATATAAAAGTATAGTTAAATTTTATTTTTATTTAATTTTTGCTTCAATACATTTATTAAATTTCGATGCAAAATGAAACAACTATGTTAATTGAAAAAAAGAACGTAATAACTTTTTCTGTGTTTGATTTCAATTGAATTTGAATTTTAATGTCAACCATTCATTTTATATGATTGACGACTTAATTCCTTCAATCGATTAATTCCTTCAACCACATAGGTAATGAATTGAAGATGGTTTGTTATTCTATGGTCTGTTTAATTTGTCTTCCTTCAGTATACAAATAAGTACATTATATAGTTCTTCACCAGGTTTAAGATATAATGAAAAGATTGCCTGAGTAGTAAAAAAGCTTTCGTGAGTTCTGAAACACAACTGAACTCTGATCGGCTAATTGACAATGGGCAATGGAAAATGGTTCACAACAAGTAAATAAATACAAGAGCATGTTTAAGTTTTCCAAATTTGGATGATTATAATTTGTAGTCTAAAAGACAGAGTCAGACATAACTTGTAGCTTTTAAATTACAATTGTATTTTTTAAACCTTTAAGACTTTTTATCCAGCGCTAATTTATGAAAAGTATGTTGTTATTGGTTTTGAACACAACGCATTGGTATATTTTTAAATTATTTTTGGACAAAGTTAACTCTGTGATGTCATATTAGGAGCTCCCCAAAATATTATCGAAAGCAGCACACATTTACTATAGAAATTAAGGAAAATGTGCACATTTCGCTGAACGGGGGTCAATTTTCAGTTATTTTTTAAAGGATTGTGTAAATTATTTCTGCAAGTATTTGATATCATTGGAAAGGTTATTATTTGAAAAATAATAATATATAAATAATAAAGTATTCGAACTGAATTTTTTCATTAAATTTATCAACAAATTGAAAATGCTTCTATTTAGTGTTATTAAAAAAAAAAAAAAAAATTAATAATAATAAAAAAAAAAAAAATGAAAAAAATTTGAACTTAAATAAAATCTACATTAATTAAGCTATCATTATGAAATTTTAGTACAATATAAAAAAATTTGTCCTAAATAGATAAATAAATTCCCATTTTCTTGCTCCGAAATACTTTTTTCAGTAAAATGGTTAACTTGTCGTTATAAAGGGCGTGGCTTATTAAATATTTTTTGTATGTTTAGCGAATAGATGAGGGTATGTAATCAATGTATATTTTTTTTAATTACAGCTTTGACATTTTTGAGCTCCACAAAAACTAAAAAAAATAAAAATTAAAAGTAACGAAATTCTGATAGGGCTGGCGGAGAGATTATTACCCCAACTGCCCTCGGATTTATTTGACATGAATTTATGTTAAGCATTCTTTTAGAAACATGAAAAAAAAAAATTATGGTCCACAGGAAAATAATGGATTTTAAAGTGAAGAAATGTTACCACCTTTTTGAAAAAAATCACAAAAAATCACATTTTTTTAAAATTTACTATTTCAAAATAATAAACTTTTTATCATAACCTTTTTGAAAAAAATCACATTTTTTTTAAAAATTTACTATTTCAAAATAATATAACTTTTTATTTAAACCACATAGTTATATGATTCTTGCACGAAAACTATTTAGAATTTTGTACAGAATCCAGAGAATATTTTAGAAATTTTAGGACTCAAATTTAGATATCCCCCACATGTAAGCGTATTTTTTGTAGAGAATTATAAGGTCTATCCATGTGCAAATAAATAAAATCTTAAATGAAATATTGGCGATTTTTTTTAAAATGTTCATACCCGAGGTGACCAACTTTGGAGGTCCACATATATCCAATTGGAATACACCTCAAGATTGTCCATGCGAAATTTCATTCAAAAACATCCAACAGTTCTAAATTACAGAAATGTTTCCAAAAAAATTCGTTTTGGGAACACTGTGAGGCCTTGAATGAGTTGTAATGATATTGTAGAAGTCGTTAAGTTACAAGTTCGAATGTAATTTGTCAAGTTGAAAACAATTTGTAGTTATCTAATGTCTATATTAGAAAAATTTTCACCAAAAAAAACTTCAAAAACAGTGCCAATGTATACAAGGAAACCTCAGTCAAACAGAAAATATTTTTGGTTGTTGCAGCTGCTAAACTGCATATATATATATAAAAAAGAAAAAATAATGAATTCGATATATTGTTGGTTTTGTATAACTGTTGCTATCTTGATAAAATATTGTCTAATATAGACACTACGTTTGGGAGAGTATTTTATTTTTTTTTTTTTTTTGATAGTGATAAACCCGAAGCATATTTTAATATTTTACTAAATACAACGTCTTCTGCTTAATTGCACCTTGAAAGTAAAATATTCACAGAACTATTCAACATAATCACTGAATTTTAAATAATCTTAAAATTAAATATATATGAGATATACGAATCATTTTACAAAAGGGGACTTGTTTTATATTTAAACAACTATTTTTAGGGCAAACTAATTACGATATTTTATGCATTGACTACTGTTCTATCGATACTTATTTGAAAACTTTCAAAACACATTCGTTTATACGATTTATTATTATTTTTTTTTTTTAACAATTGATAAAATCCAACACCACATTTCTTAATATTTGTTCATGGCCTAAACGGAGATGCTAATACTATTTTCGCAAAAAGCTATGTCCCTATTGTACCGAAATATTTATATACCTATGTACTTACTATATATATATTTCATATAAAAATTAAAAAATGTTTGGCGGAAGCCTATTGTCAAGATTCTTTTTGGAAATCAAGCTCATTTTTCAAGTATGTCAAGTTATATCACAATTCGGATCTGGCAACCCTATTCATAGTGCTATTGGTATTTCAGAAATTATTAGACGAATATATCGAATTTTATAATGTTATTTTAAAAGTCAAGCAACCCAGTAAAAAAAGAACATCCAAAGATGACAATAAGATCCTGAATTTGTGATCCAGAGGTAGTGTAAATTTGGATCATTTCCAATGAATTTAACATAGGAGGAGGATGTTCTCTTTTTTTGACGCCTATTCACTTAGTAGGAAGTCATGTTACCGATGTCATGAAAAATGTATTTTTATGGTGTTGTTTTAAATCAGCGCAAGGATTGTAATTTAAATTGCTTCTATGAAGTTATTTCCTTCGAATAGAAACAAATGTAAAGTAATTTTTATTGAAAATAGACATAATTTTTTTTTTTTTTTTAATGGTCAACAAGGTAAATAATTACGATAACAGAAATCATTCATCAATGTTTTGCAACAGTGAGCTTCATTTGAATCGCTTTTTAATAACATTTGCAGATGCTGTTTAAATAACTTTTTAAGAAGAAGAAAACATATACTATTTGATACTTTAGAAGTAATGAAAATGTACTTCCTCATAAATGTTCCATTTACTTTTGCTGGGAAATAGCGTAAACAATTTAATTGTATTAACCAGTGTAATTTCAGAATGGAATCACGAGAATAGAGTAGAGTTTAAAAAGATCAGAAGCTAGTGCGCAGAGTAATATATAATGCGAATTGGATTCTTTTTTATACTACATCCTTCATCCTTTTTCACATATCCCATTCTTTTAAGAACAAACACAGTGCACTATATGAATAGTAAGTAGTAGTATTGGTTTAATGAGAATTATTATAAATACTATCTTGGCTAGTGCTTTTTAACTGACTGTAAATCTCAGAAATTTGTATTCATTTTGTAGGAAAAAAATAATAACTTTGTAGAACTTGTTTGATTTGTGTATAGAAACTTTGAAAAGCTGTGCCTTAGAAATGCAAAAGTCTCTCAGTTATATTGAGTCTTACATTATAAAAGATTCACTTTTCTTGTTACAGCCTCAAATCATTTTTTGGAGAAAAAAAATTTTGATTGATATTCTGTATCATAATCTTCAAGAGCATTCATCTAAACTTTAAATCTTGGAAATATTAATTAAACCTTAACATAGGTGGTCTTAAATCCACCCTGATGTAACTTTCTGAGTAGATTCAACTTTATCCGTCCATGTAATACTTATATTTAAGTTATTGGTCGTAATTTTGAATATAATTTAATGAAATTTAGTACACAAATCTTTCATGGTCTAAGGATGAAATCTTTATTTCTCCTATTCCCATACAAATATCTTCTAAGGATAGGAGTTTAACATTCATAAATGCCTCAAATTTATTTGAATGAAATGTAAGATATGTAAATTTCATTTGTACAGGTATAAATCTTTGTGTTAAATTTCATGGAGATCGGCTCGTAATTGACCAAAACTTCCTCATAAAGATCTCATCAGAAAATTATTATATTGGGCATAATTCTGGGTCACTTTGAGCATAGAACTGCTTAACATAATGAGAGAGTTGTAAAAATCAAGCTCGACTTTGAAGATTTTAAAAGAACTAAGATGAAGAAAAATTGTGCAAACTCACCTAAGATATTTCTATTTATCGCCTTGGCTGTTCTTGGTTTTTCTCAAATATATTTTCTTAAATACATTCTAAGATTCTAAAAACATTCCAAAATAATGTGTTGATTTTTTTTAGATCTTCCTCAACAGATTTATTACAAAAAATTTTGCGATCTGCCCCACCGTGCAATGTATACACAAGTTAAATTTAAAAAATTAAATGAGCTTTAAAAGATTTTGCTACTTTTTGCACATACATATGCATGTACAAAAATAAAAAATTATAATAAAAATATTATAATAAAAATATTAATAAAAAAAAATATCTTACTTATATAAAATTTTGAGAACACAGATGATCTTCACCATTACAATAACAATTTGCCAACTTTGATTAATATGTCACATAAATTTTAACATAATTGTTTCAAAATATTCATATGAAAATATTTCACTTTTTAAGAATAGAATATTTTCTCACATTAACAAATACCATAAAGTAAAAGAATTTTTAAAATATTTTTCTTTGCTGTCTTAAATAAAATCTTATTAAATTAATAAAGATTTACAAAAAGTAATATAAGTGCAAAAAGGTTTTCAATTAGATTATTTATACTTTTGCTTGTGTTTGCAAACAGCATTACAGTAAGAGAGACTGTCATATTTATTTATATATTTTCAAATGCTATGATATATATGTAAGTAATGGTAAAAGTATATAAATTTAATTCGAAAAAAATATGAAAATAAATACATAAAATGATTTTGAGCTAGATAAAAATATAGACTTTGATAATTCCAGAATTCCATTTACTTATATTTGCAGTAACTTTGTTTTTAAATGTAGATAAATTTTTTAATATGCTTAAAATGTATTTCAATTATTATATCTATTTAACTACAATTTTTCTCCTCCAAAATTATTTTATTCACTGTGCAAATATTACATGACCAATTAATTCATTAATAAATTAATTTCAAAATTAAATCAACGTAATATTAATCACTTGAAGTTAAGCCCAAATTTTCGCCAATTTTATCTTACAAAATCATTATTTAATATTCAGCCAAAGAAAAAAATGTGTATGTAATTCTAAACTATATTTTTTCCTTTATAAGCAAAAACAGCTTAAATTAATTATGATAATATTATGTTAATTATAATATTTTGTTAAACATAAACAAAATCCTAATAGGATTTTAATCTTTATTAAACGACACAAAATTATAACAAAAACTAATTTTAGGTCCTTGTAATAAAATCAAGGTTGTCACAGCACGTGTATATGTCTAGACTTAAAGTCTGTTTAGTATTAAATGTGAGTGTGTGTTAAAATATCTATATTACGCCATAGACTGTGATTGCCTTTATAAGTTTTTATTCATAAGCTGTTAATACTACATAGACTCACTCACATATGAGTGTGTAGATAAATATGTAAATAAATTTATTTAAATTTCAGATGGGCTATAATGGGATAGAAAGGCAATAATGGAAAACTAACAGCTGTCACAACGAATAAACAAGAGTGAAAAAAAAAATGCTGGAAACAAAATAAAGCAAAACAATTTTAGGGGATTTTGTTCTTTTTGTACAGTGATGGAGAAAATTCTTGGAGTTAATTTTGAGTTTTTATATAGCTAACATTAAATCACAACAAATCATCCATATAAGGACTGCGCACGAAAAAATCCGTACATGCTCTTGGACTTATAACTTTTGATGTGGTGAAAAATTAATTCTGTTAACTGGTTTATATTTGTCATTATGCTTACTAGCCACGTGTTAAGTTTCATAGTTATTGCGAAACTAGTTTTTCTTAAAATGAAATTGAACAAAATACATCTAAACGCATAATTTAAATTTTTCATGAAATCTTACATCGGTCATATAAAACAATTGCTACACGCAGAGAAAAAACATGGTTACAGCATGATCACCACAACTATTCAATGATTATATAGCCGTTTTTCATTGATTTAAAAATTCTCATTTAGTTTATATATGAACAAATATAAATTCACAAGTTTTGTTTTTATTCAGTATGATGATTGTACCACATATCGTGGTACAAATGAATATAAATATGAAAATATGGGATCATATATATGATAAAATGGTATTATATATATGATGAAATTTGTTCATATATATGACAAAATGGAATTATATATATGATAACATGGTAATATATGTATGATAAAATGGAATTATACTTATGATGGAATTAGTTCATATATATGATAGAATGGAATAATATATATGATAAAATGGAATTATATATATGACGAAATTATTTTATATATGGTAAAATGGAAGTATATATATGATGAAATTAGTTTATATATATGATAACATGGAATTATTAAATGATAAAAACATGACAAAATTGAAAGCAATACTTAAGAAAAGTTATTAATAAGTTTATGAACCTTACTAATAAATTGTAAATTGGAATCATAATAATGATTACGTACAAATATACTTATTGTAACCTGGAATCATATATTACAATCATAGTATGTTGCTCTTAGTTTATGGTCACAGGAACCATATTTTTTCTTTGCGTGTAGGAACGCAGTTATGTCAAAAAACACAGTTTCTTGGGTCATAATATTATACAAAGAAGTCATGGTCACTGAATGGCAACCTGCAAGTGGAGGAGAAAAAGTATCTTCAGACTTTAGAGGAATGACTGTAGGAATTTGCGTAAATATTAATACAGACAAAATAGAAAGTATTTTGAAAGAGAATCCCTTCATCTCGGGAAGAAAAGTTTCACAAAAAGTTATTTGCTTTGAATACTTATCAGAAAAGTGGAAAGCAGATCGAGTCTGAAGACGTATAAAGTACAAAAAAGTCCTAATAGAAACTCAAGCAAGAATTTGAAGGTAAAAAAATAACGTGAAAGTACTTCAGACGAATTTCTTCCACAATCATGATTAGTGTATAATAGACGTTAGAGTGTCCCGTAGACAAAAATTCTGTAGGGAACTGAAAACCAATTTTCTGTAGGGAACGAAAAACGCTATTCTCGGGACACTCTAATAGACGTACAGGCTGACTTTTTTTTTTTACTTCCTGGCCAGGAATTCTATGTTCCTAGAGGGAATATGGCAGAAAAATATTGTGTATCATAAAAATCAAAAATGGTTCCATTAATGCATAAATATACATGAATTAGTGCCTTTGGAAAATACTTTTCCCTTTTCTAAGAAAATACAGTGTGACTGCTTTTTTATGGCCTGTTTTCGCTTTTACTCATTACAGCAACAAAACAATGGAGTGGTAATAAAGAAATTGTCAGAGGCTAACCATCAAACTGTCCGGAACTCTGTGCAATTGAAAGATATTGGCTTGAAATGAAATAGAGTTTAAAAATAAATGGACTTATTCCATCAAAAATGTGAATGATGCATTATAAAACAGGATATTTCCTTAAAACCAACAGGAAATAATTTATTCTTTTATGTTTAGAACTTGAACATAACAGTCATTAACAAAAATATTATTTACAAAAGAAATCGCCCATTGGTTTAGTTTCTATAAGCAGATTTCTATGAACAGATTTTTTCTTACGCAGTCCTTACTTTGAGGAAAAACACACTAAAATATTTCAAGTTTATGGCTTCGTTTTAAAATTTTGCTTTTTTTTTTTTAAAAATAATAAAATTACATCTAAAATTGATGTAATTTGATTTTTTTGTTCAATATTTACAAATTTGGCAGCTTTGTATAAAAAATCTTATTGCTACTGAAACACAATTTTATCCATTTTTATCCATTAAAGCGGAATTTGTCAGAGGCGAAGAAGATACTTTTACAAATATTTACGTTAAATATATGAAAGTTTGTGATGATGCTATCCCACGTTTGGTTTCCTGACATCAACGATATATACATTTAACTGTAGGGAATCACTTCGTCTTTAAAATTCTATGTTCTAAATTTAAATTCACTGATTAGCACAAATTTTCTATAAAAAAAAAAAAAAAAAAAAAAAAAAATCGTAAATTTTTGATATCATTTTTATACTTATTATACAGAAAATGAAGTCTTATCTTTCGACTGGTTAATGGTTTAAGTCAAAAAGTAGTAAATTGTCAGTGTAAAACTAAAATGAATTCAAAAATCGTCGAAGGTTTCAATTTTGTTTTTTTTTTACATTTTTTTAGTTTAAAATGCTTGTATTTCCGTGAGATTTTACGCGAATGATTTAAAATTTAGGATTTCTTATTTGTTTTATAAGATCTAAAAAAAGTCATCAAAACTTTTCCTAATATTAAAACAAAATTCAGCTTTTATTAGAATGCTTTTTAATTATTACCCAACAAAAACTTGGTAATGGCGAAATTACGGATGTAGTTACTTTGTAATGATAATAACATACTGTCTGCATTACATAGAAGTTGTTTAGTAACTAATTATTTATAACCCGAGTGTAAGTAATTATTTATGATAAGATTTTTGAAAACATTAATTTTTATAATGCAGTTACCAATTCATATATTTAAAGAAGGGGAATACATAAATTAAAAAGGGAAATTTGCTTATGAATTAATTTGTAGTCTAAAATAGTTTTATTTTATCACATTTATTTTAATTATGTACTTGTAACTAGTTCCTACTGTTATTACTAATCATGACTTTAGTACTGCTTTAAAATCAACCCAGCAAAAACTTCGCTTACCAAATAACGTCATTTTTAAGCGAAGTCGGTATGAAAAACTGCTTCCATTTTTGGTGCTATAACTGATGAATTTTGTTCGAGATGTCCAAAATTAAATAAGTTTTTTTTTTGGGTTCCAAAAGAGCTGTTTTGGATGCTGTTTTTTTTTACGCATAAAAAAAAAAAAAAAAACATTTGGCTCGGTTGAGATTTAAACCCACGCATCAACATACTGGTTGTGTTTGTTAGTCTGCAGTCTTACTCGCTAAAAAGTAGTTTTTATATAGGGAAATAAATAAACACAATTTGTAAAAAAATGCGTTTACCTTGAGTGGGAGTTGAACTCTCTTTAATTTTAAAAACACATTTTTTTAGTTAGGCGCTCTAGACAACTGATCCACTTAAAAATCAAATTACTTTCATATTTACTAACAACCATTTATTGAAGTAGTCTTAAGTAATGCTGCGAGTGGCGAATAAGGCTACAATGTAATGCATACAGGAAGCTGTTGATTTTAAAAACAGAAGCTAAGTTTTTGCTGGGAATGCGCTATGTAACAGCTTGGAAGTAATTAGTTATTGTAATGACATCTAAGTAATGTATAGGGTAAGTAGTTGCCTCTAATGTCATCACAGTGTTAAAATAATGAGTTATTTAGCTAATGTGTAAGTAGTGAAGAGCCATTATATTAGCTTCTTAACTCATTACATGGCAACCAAAGTTTTTGCATTATTAAAAATATATGTATGTTAATCTGGACTATTTTAAAACCATGATTTAAACTATTATATTATTATTCTTATTCACTGTACCCATATATTCTAATTAAAAAAAACTAAAATTTGTTTTATGGTAATGATATTAAATCATATGCTTTTCAACATACTCGTGCAGAATGCTGCTTAAATATATATAAAACAAATACATTTTTTTCATTCTTATTAAATAAAAGTTAATTTTAAGGGTTTTACGAAAAAAATCCTACATACTTACTCACACCCCTTCCTTAAGACACATAAATAAACACAATCATTTCTTTTAAACATACCCATATACATTTGTCGTATATCAATGACTATTAGATTGAAGAATACTCAACGAAATCATGTTATTTTCTATATATTCTTCAACAATCAAAATGTTTCCGTTTTTATTTACAAGATGTTGTGTTACAAAAAAATCACAAAATAGATGACGAAAAACACATACAAACTGAAAATACAGAGGAAAACTATTACAACAACAAAACACCATAAATTGAGGAAATAACCAAAAGTATAAACAACATTCGGTAAAGGAATGCTAAACGAAAAAAAAAAAAACAAAACAAAAACTATTTCAGCTCTTAAACAATGTTTCGAAATTCTAACAACGTAAATAATTTTAACCCAATTTACTAAATGATGTTTAGTATTTTTATGATGTACTTACTTCTAAACTTAAGTTTTCTTACGAATAGAACTTCATTCATACTCGTAAGATGAAATTTTGTGTACACATTGTAAAATCATGATGAATATAGATGGATGGATGGATGGATGGATGAATTGACTGACTGGCTAGGAAATAAATAGACTAAGAGACTGAATGATATGAATGGAATTTAAGACAGAGAGTCTTAAATGTTATTGGTAATATAGTATGATAGCTTTCTCTGAAATTTGTTGGATATATTTGTATTTTTAAAGTTTAAGAACATAGTTTTTTTAATGGATGGGTTTTTTGGTTTTTGTTACTTTTTCTGCTGGTATCGTTATTTTTCTTTTTTGGCTTTCATCCGACAATCACATATAAAATATCATGGTATTTACAATTTGTCTAAACATTTCAACATATTTTATCTCTGTGGCAGAGAATAATCTTTAGGAAAAAAATAACAAATATTTTTCTTGGGTTTGTGATTGTTTTGCCTTTGCTTCTGCAGTTAGTATTCCAAAGGAGCATAATAATGACAAAACGTGACGTGTTTTTTAAAAAATTTTCTATGCTTTAGTTAAAATTTCTTTTGTTTAGTTTTCATAAGTTTTCTTTATTTTTATTTTAAAATCCTTTTACATTTTAATAATGTCATAGTATTAAAATTAATATTATTACTAAGTTTTTATTCATCCTTTTTTGTTTTTTTTTTTTGGCAACAAATCAAAAAATCAAGAAACAAGAGGAATTTCTATTATGTTTTCTTGGTCAAAATAAAGTTTTTAATTTAGTTTCATGTTTTGTGGTTTTTAAATCCTTAAGGGTTGTTCTCCTTTTTGTTTTTGGTTTAAACTATTTTCTTCCTTAAATGTATTTCTTTAAGTAATTTTGTCAAAAACTATAGTTACAAGTCCCTTAGGTAAGTAGGCTGACTGACTGGGTTGTTGTTACATTTGTTAAGAAATACAAATGAAAAATTATTTTTATATATGGTTGAGAGAAATTTAATTTTCTAATTTTATTTAATTTTGTTTGTTTTTATGAAAATGTTTGGGGAATAAGAAATTAAGATGTTGAGAACTGGATACATGGTTACATGTTTCTTTCTTCTTTTATTATTTTAAACCAGAGAAGTATGGGTATGTTGTATAATACTTTTGAGGAAATCCACATTTTTGGGTAAATAAATCTTTAATAATTATTTCTTTTGAAAATAACACATTATTTTTTCATAAATATATCACAAATATCTTTGTTTAAATAAAACACAGTAAAGAAGTATTTTTTTTTTTGCTGGAATAAAAAAAACAAAAACCGAAATTTTTACTAAAAATCCATAATTTCAGAAACACTAATTTCATTTTTCAATACGAATTTTTACTAAAAAAATACATATTTCACTAAAACTTAAATTATGATGAAAAATAAAATTTTTCTCTAAAAATTGTTTACTAATATTTTTTTTTTGTTAAAATAAGATATATATTTTTTACAAAATAAGTAGAAAAGACGGAAATATTAGAGCTATGGTCAATTATGGAATGATCATTACGAAATTTGATACACATATTTAAAATAACATTAAACTTCTCTGTATTGAATTTCATTAAATTATTTGTTATGTTAAAGGTATTTATTAGCTTTAAAACCTATTCCGGAAGGAAATTTGTATCGTGGCTAGGTGAAATAATAAACCGATCATAACCAATTTTGTCCTTTTGGTAAAATTTTGCGACCTGTACTTTGTTCAGTATGTTTGTATGGAGAGACAACCAGTTAGACGGACGGACTGACATCGTTAAATCGACTTAGGAAGTGATAAGGTGGGGTCCGATGACTTTTTCTGTGCTTTAAAAAACACCAATACAAACGCATAATACCCCAACCACCTACACTGAAAAAAGTAATTTTAATGAATGAAGAACATCAAATGAAATTCATACATTTTTTTCCAAGAATTTATTAACTTAATGTACGAATTCATTGCCTCAATGCAAATATTCATTAAAATTCAATGAAAAAATTAATGCTATTAAGAACATTACATTGAAACCATTCATTAAATTTATTTCTTAATACAATAAGTAAATCATGTTTCTTTCTTCTTTTATTATTTTAAACCAGAGAAGTATTGGTATGTTGTATAATACTTTTGAGGAAATCCACATTTTTGGGTAAATAAATCTGTAATAATTATTTCTTTTGAAAATAACACATTATCTTTTCATAAATATATCACAAATATCTTTGTTTAAATAAAACACAGTAAAGAAGTATTTTTTTTTTGCTGGAATAAAAAAAAAAAAAAACGAAATTTTTACTAAAAATCCATAATTTCAGAAACACTAATTTCATTTTTCAATACGAATTTTTACTAAAAAAATACATATTTCACTAAAACTTAAATTATGATGAAAAATAAAATTTTTCTCTAAAAATTGTTTACTAATATCTTTTTTTTGTTATAATAAGATATATATTTTTTACAAAATAAGTAGAAAAGATGGAAATATTAGAGCTATGGTCAATTATGGAACGATCATTACGAAATTTGATACACATATTTAAAATAACATTAAACTTCTCTGTATTGAATTTCATTAAATTATTTGTTATGTTAAAGGTATTTATTAGCTTTAAAACCTATTCCGGAAGGAAATTTGTATCGTGGCTAGGTGAAATAATAAACCGATCATAACCAATTTTGTCCTTTTGGTAAAATTTTGCGACCTGTACTTTGTTCAGTATGTTTGTATGGAGAGACAACCAGTTAGACGGACGGACTGACATCGCTAAATCGACTTAGGAAGTGATAAGGTGGGGTCCGATGACTTTTTCTGTGCTTTAAAAAACACCAATACAAACGCATAATACCCCAACCACCTACACTGAAAAAAGTAATTTTAATGAATGAAGAACATCAAATGAAATTCATACATTTTTTTCCAAGAATTTATTAACTTAATGTACGAATTCATTGCCTCAATGCAAATATTCATTAAAATTCAATGAAAAAATTAACGCTATTAAGAACATTACATTGAAACCATTCATTAAATTTATTTCTTAATACAATAAGTAAATCAGTTATTTGATTTAATGTATTAGTTCATTGAATTAATTTATTCAATGTACTAATACATTGATTTAATTAAGAAGAAGCATTACATAATGGACATTAGCATTGAATCAATGAAATATTTCATTAAATTATATTAAAATAAATGCGTTCTAATGGGAAATAAAGTAAAACGAAAACAAATACAACTCAGTTTTCTTTTATCTCTTAACAAGAAATGACGCGTTTTAAATAAAAGACAAAAAATAAAAAAAATATGTGTTGTGAAAATAATTAAAAAGTAAATAAGTTATAAATCGAATTATTAAAATACATAAATACAATTTTCGCAAAGAAGAAGTCGAGCAGCATAATTGAATATACCAAATTAAATTAATTACCAAAAAAAAAAAAAAAAAAAAAAGGATTTGGAGACTAGCCTTCCTAACACGTAAGTTTAATAATCTTAATGATTTTTAACAGTTTTTTAAATATTACATTTCATTTATATTTATGTAGATAAAACCACTAAGACACAGAAGAATGTGTTATTAGCCTCAAATACTAGGGTTTCAAAAAATATTGTGATTTCAAAACCAAAAGGATTCTATTCGTAAGTATACATAATTATATGAAATATTTTAATTGAATTCTTAATAAAAATATATTACAGACTGATCAAGATTTGGATGCTACATTTGGGAATTTCTATAGACAAAAAAATTTAAAGGTAACTAGTTCAAATATTTTAAGCAATTGAACGAATTTTAATAATTTTATTTATAAACTTTTTTTGTTCCGGATAATGCTGTTGTTATATTAATGTGGCGTCTAAATGGATATTCCATACCATCATTGATTAATATAGAGGACAACAGGAATTACTATATTATTATAAATGACAAAGCAAACACGATCACATCTGTAACATGCATTTTGTTTACTTAAATTTTTTAGTGAAATGTAATATTTTTTATATTTATATTTAATTTTTGCTTATATTAACTCAATATCATATAATTTAATAATTTAATTTAAAATAAAATAAAAACCAAAAATACAGAACAAGCCTATTATTATAATACATTTTCAATGTGTAGTTTCATTGGGACAAAATATGAGTTCATTGAAATCAATGTACTGATCACTGGAATTATTTATTTCATTTAATGAACGTGTTTATTGATTCAATGTAAGAATAAATGTAATCAATGAACTTGTACATTGAATTTTAATATTAATGTATGGTAATACATTGTTTCAATGAACCTGTACATAGGGTCAAAATTAGTGCACAAATTCATTGTAACAATGAACTTTTGAATTGTATTTATGTACCTTTTTGTTTCAGTGTATAGTGGTTTAGGGTATAAATAGCACAATGGGCAAACTGCTTCAAAATCTAAAAGACTCCTTTAAATTTGTTTATTTGGAAAAAAAAAAGTTTTATATAAAATGTTATTAATAAAAAAAAAATTATTATTAGTTACATTTTAAAAAAGGGGCCAACAAAAAAATGGGAAAAATGGCGACTGAAATCGCCCAACGGTAAAGCTGACTGTTGGTCTCTATTATGTAAAACAGATCTAAAGTAACACAAACGATCCAGTTCTACCGCTATTAATTTCTGAATAATAATTTTGTATAAAGTTACATATTATGGAATAAGAAAAAGTTACAAAATTTAAAAAAAAAGTATGAAAAACTGTTGCACTGTTTAAAAAAAGAATATTAACAAGCGCGAATATTATATTTGGCTCGGCCGAATCTAAATATATACCCCCCATCAAATTTCCCAAATTTTACGTTATATGAGAGGTGCGCTGTAAAGTGGGCGGACCATGCTCATTTTTGGTTTCCAAGTTTATATCGACCCTCAAACTATAAAGAAATTTCGTTGTCGTACATGATTTTATTTAAGAGATATCAGCAGAAAAGTATTAAACGGATACCCTGTGTTTCTAGTTTTTAGCCCATAACTTTTTACCCATTTTAAATTCCAAACAAACCTTATATAAGATAAATATATTTGCCAAAATTCGTCCCCCTACGTTGTCCCGTTCGAGCCCTATCCTGCTTTCAACAGACGGACAGACGGACGGACATAGCTAGATGGACTCAGAATCTAACCAGCACCCAGAAAATATATACTTTGTGGGGTCTTAGATGATTCCTTCGACATGTTATACACGGAATGACAAAATCAATATACCCCTCATCTTTTTGATGGTGGGTATATAAATAGTAAATAATCCTGTCCCAGAACCATTAGTTTTGCAATTTTTAGTAGAGATATTAGACTTTAATTTAATATTTATAAAAAATTTTATATTGTAGAGTTAGAAATTTGTCAAAAACGCATTGTAAAACTGCAATTACATTATAAGTGAATTTTGAAATATAAAGATTACCTTTAAATAAATGCAATAATAATACAAGAGGTTTAAATTGGCTCTCGTTCAAATTCGTTAAAATTAATATAAACAAACGTTTAAGGTTTGCTTATATTAATCATTTTTAAAAAAGTGATCATCTTTTTTAAATCTCTCTAAAAATAACTAATTTCAAAAATGATTTTAAATATTAAACTCACATTAGTTAAAAACAAATTTTAATTCCATAAATAATAAATCATTGTTTTATAGACAAGTCTTTTATTATATTTAAAAAAATTTAAACCATCTCATATTTATTTAATTGTAATCTTAAATATCTCTTTATAAACACGTAATAAAAGTAAATAATTAAAATTGTTTGTTTATGTAGGAGCATTTCCAGACACTGAATAAATTCACATTGATGATTTGAAAAAAATAGAACAAAAAATAAGAAGGAAGAAATAACTAAAAAAAAATTACTAGAAATCATAGAAGTGAAAACTCTATTACTGGCACGCATGTGGAATTAATAAATTGCTTACGACCCCAAAAACAATTGAGCGATTTGTATGTTTAATTAAAATGAATTTTTGCAGCTTAAATGATTCAAATTAATTAGAATTGATGATGAAGCAGTTGTAGCAGCACCAACAACAACAACAACAATTACAACTACCGCAATGTTAGTTGGCGTAAATTTGTAAAATAAAACGTTTTTTTCTTTTGTTCTTTGCTTTTTTTGTTTAACGATTGATTAAAACTTAAATCAAAAGTTCACTGAATTGTTTGAAAATAACACGAGATGAAAATAAAATAAATTTCAAATGAAAAAAAAAAAACTTTTAAAATCAATATCTAATGGATAAAATAAATATAAAATTTAAAACTTTAATCTCCCATGGCAAATAAATGAAAGTTTTATAAAACAATAGAGCATATATAACGTTTCGTTAATGGGGTGAAACTCAATTTATTTGGAGTCAATAGCAGAAGTTTTTGTAAAATATATTTTTAGTTGAGAGAAAATTTTTTTAAATTATTAAATAAAAATAAAGACAAGCTGAATAAAACTGTTTGAAAAAGAAATGTAATATTAACACTCGAAGCAACTACAAATAGAATTGAATTGTAAAAAATTTGGGGATCGTAAAATTTGGTGCTCATTTAATATTCTTAATTTCCTATTAGTTTTATTTTATCAAACATACAATTATTTTTGTACATTATACACTACACCACCATAAGCGGTTAGGGTATAATGGGTTTGTGCTGATTTTTGTAACGCATAAAAAAAGTTATCCAATGCCCTCCTTAAAGTATACCAATCGACTCAGAATCACTTTTTAAATCTATCTAACGATGTCCGTCCGTCTGTCTGGACGGCTGGCTGTCCATGTAAACCTTATGCACAAAGTACAGGTCGAAATTTTGAAGATAATTCAATGAAATTTGGCACATGGGACTTTTATGATACAGGGATGAAGTCTATTGAAATTGGTTGTGATCGGTCCCCCATACAAATGTCCTCCCGGAATAGAGTTTCAACACTCAAAAATGCCTTAATAATAATATTTTAATGAAATTCGGTGCAAAGAAGTTTTGTACAAGTGTCAATCTTTGTACCAAATTTTATGAAGATCGGTCCATGATTAGCCATAACTCCCATATAAACCCCTTTTCCGAAAATCACTTTGACGTGCATAAATCCCATACTAATGTCAGTATCAAATTAATATTCGACACAAATATAAGTAGAAACAAAATTGCCAATCTGTATTTGAATATTTTATTTTACATTTAGTAAAAGTGTTGGTCTACAATTGGTCACAGGTCAAATATAAGTCCCCTTTCCGAATTTTTATGGTCATAGACAATGGGTATCATATGGTCGGACTTGACCGACTATACCTTTTTTTTTCTCGTTGTAGGAAGTAAAAAATATAACAATAACTTATAATTAATAGTTTCTATGATCATAATGCAAACACCCATTAGTGTACTTATAAGACATTAAGAATATAATTATAAAAATTAAATTTTAATTATACATTTTAATTATTTATAATGTATGCATTTTATCATAAGAATGTAATAAAGAACAAAAGATGTTCTTTATAAAAACACATTTTTTTTATATTTATATCTTGATAATATAAAACACACATAAATATCAAAATTACAAAAGTATGTCTTCAGTTTATGTTTATGACCGTAACCAACATTTTAAGTTGAGTGGGTGGAGGAAGATGCATTTCACATGTAAATTTAATTACATTCTCTTAATTTTTTATTTTACCAACAACATTATTCATATGCAACATTCAGATAAACCTTCTAACATTCATAATCTTCTTTTTCTTCTTCTTCTATTTCTTCTTTTCTCTTTCTTTCTCATTTAAATTTATTATGATGCATTTAACAAGCACAATAGATGTTAGTGTTTTATGTGTGAAAATATTTAGCTGCATTATTCCTGTTTGGAAATTTGAATACAGGAACTACACTTATACACTCGTATATAATTAAAAACATAGACAGACAGACAGACAGACCGAGATAAATGCAAGCACATAGACAGATGTACACATACATACATATTTAGTCATTGTTTAATTTAAAGGAACAAACAAATAGAAAGTTCATTGTATGTGACATCAAAATTAAACGCTTGAGAGCAAAGAAATTACAAGGTTATTAGAGAGAAACACTATCAGGCTAACAATGGAAGCAATAGAAAAAGAAGGACATTATATTGTAATACTGAAAAAGGGAAGTATGACTTAGGCTGGATTAATTTAGTAAATAATTAATAGAATTTTTAGGCACATCATAAATCCGTCTTAAAAATTTCAAATTAATCTTAAAACTTTGTTAGACGAATAGTTCTAAGAAGATATTTTTAAAATAAAATTGAGATTTAAATATATTTCCCATTGAAAGTCAAAAAATATGAAAAGTTAAACTATTTCTGCCAACTCCCATAGGAATAGTTATAATATTGTTACCTTCAGAAAATTAATAAAATGCATCTAAATAATGATTCCAATTTCATGTCTACAAGTTTATAAGTTAATTACACTGGTCAACAAAAAAATCCTTCCCCACAGACGAATAGTTGGACTTGATGTATTTTGATGTGCTAAAGACGAATCTGCTTTCAGCTTTTTTTTCATCAGGTCTGGACTTTTTTTTTATGGGTGTGTCTAATATTTCGCCCATAGTAAGGCCATTACTTTAGTATGTTTCCTCATAACTCAAGAACAGTGTGTACGATTGATCAAAGTGATACTAAAAATATCTTCAAATTCCCCGAACTTAATTTTTTTATGTCCTCGATAGTTTCGGAGTTATTTTGAAATAAGTGCCCAAAAAAAATCATTTTCATGCTAAATGTTAGGTTTTTTTCTTACTAAAATTTATTTTAATAAATGAAAACATCACAAATGTTATAGATTATCATCTTTATTTTAAAGCTGGTAATGCTGCGAATAAAATAAAGCATGTATCTTCATAATTGATGCATAAATCTAAATTTTATTCACAGTTAAGTAAAAATATCTATGCTACATACAATTAAGTAGAAATACAGTGGTGGCCAAAAAAAATTTTTTTTATTCTTTTCTTGAAACAAAAATAGGTGGACTAGGTGGATTTTGACGAGTTAAACAAGAATCTGCATTCACTTTTTTTCTATCGGGTACTGATTTTTTTTTTGTGTGCCTGACTAATATCGTCACCTTATTCAGCGATCACACTATACAATTCGAGAATAGTTTGTCAAACTTAGACTATAACTCAAGAACCCGTTACACGATTTTGGTAAGTGACATATTAAAAGATGCCCACGAAAATTGTCTTCAGAATTTTCCATTCGCTCAAGAATTTCAGATTTATGGATCAAAATTTTCACCACTTTTCAAAAAAATAAATTTTAAAATTTTCGGTACTAATTACCGAATAACTAGGGAAATATTAACTGAACAAAAAATTATATAAATTCAGCTCAAAGGCAATTTAGGTCGCTATATATTAAAGTTCAAATTATCTTAATTGGACAAACTGTTCCCGAGTTATACAAGTTTGACTGCCTAAAGGCAGGGTCATAGTAGTCATGCCCATAAAAAAAATCAATGCGTATATAGAAAAAAAGTAAAAGCTGATTCTTATTTACCACTTTAAATTGCATCTAATCCACCTATTTTTTTATTTAAGACGAAATTTTTTTTTTTTTTTTACCCACTAGTGTATTTCCACTTAGCTATAGGTATGCATGGGTATCCAAACTTAACTCTGAATCCAATCAAGATTTGTGCATCAATTTTTATAATACGTGGATTTATTTACTCGTGCTTTGAGATAAAGGTGATAAACTTAAATATTTTTGATATTTTCACTTTAAGAAAAAAAGTTTTATTAAAAAAAAGAAATCTTGAAATTTGCATGAAAAATTTTTTTCCGACACTTTTTTCTAAATATCTTCTAAACTATTGAGCGGATAAAAATTTGATATTAGATTGATTTAAAGCTAATTTTGTTTCGCATATCGTGGTATATCATTTATATAAATCGTACATACCGTTCTCGAGTAATAGTGAAATATACTCGAGTAATTTTTTTTATTCTTTTCTTGAAACAAAAATAGGTGGACTAGGTGGATTTTGACGAGTTAAACAAGAATCTGCATTCACTTTTTTTCTATCGGGTACTGATTTTTTTTTTTTGTGTGCCTGACTAATATCGTCACCTTATTCAGCGATCACACTATAAAATTCGAGAATAGTTTGTCAAACTTAGACTATAACTCAAGAACCCGTTACACGATTTTGATAAGTGATATATCAAAAGATGCATACGAAAATTGTCTTCAAAATTTTCCATTCGCTCAAGAATTTCAGATTTATGGATCAAAATTTTCACCACTTTTCAAAAAAATAAATTTTAAAATTTTCGGTACTAATTACCGAATAACTAGGGAAATATTAACTGAACAAAAAATTATATAAATTCAGCTCAAAGGCAATTTAGGTCGCTATATATTAAAGTTCAAATTATCTTAATTGGACAAATTGTTCTCGAGTTATACAAGTTTGACTGCCTAAAGGCGGGGTCATAGTAGTCATGCCCATAAAAAAAATCAATGCGTATATAGAAAAAAAGTAAAAGCTGATTCTTATTTACCACTTTAAATTCCATCTAATCCACCTATTTTTTTCTTTAAGACGAATTTTTTTTTTTTTTTACCCAATAGTGTATTTCCACTTAGCTATAGGTATGCATGGGTATCCAAACTTAACTCTGAATCCAATCAAGATTTGTGCATCAATTTTTATAATACGTGGATTTATTTACTCGTGCTTTGAGATAAAGGTGATAAACTTAAATATTTTTGATATTTTCACTTTAAGAAAAAAAGTTTTATTAAAAAAAAGAAATCTTGAATTTTGCATGAAAAATTTTTTTCCGACACTTTTTTCTAAATATCTTCTAAACTATTGAGCGGATAAAAATTTGATATTAGACTGATTTAAAGCTAATTTTGTTTCGCATATCGTGGTATATCATTTATATAAATCGTACATACCGTTCTCGAGTAATAGTGAAATATACTCGAGTAATCGGCATATTTAGGGTACAATAGTAGACACGCCCATAAAAAAAAATCCCGACCTGATGGAAAAAAACTGAAAGCAGATTCGAGCTGAGCATGCGGAATTCCATCCATTCTACATAGTTTTTTTTAAAGGAGCTCGAAAAAAATTTTTTTTGTCGACCAGTGTTATTACAAACAAATTCAAAAAGTATCACAAAGCACTCGCTTGTAGATTTTTACCCACATATAGTCATCATTTTTTAATTTCGTGTTAAAAAAAAAAAAAAAAAAAAACAGTCGTGAAGTAGCTCTGGTTTGGGGAACAACTTTCGGCTCGTTGTAATTATTTTTTAAATACATCCAGGCAGATTTCTTGTTATTTGGCCTTCGAGAATTTTGCGGCTCACTTTCGCATTGGTATTAATGTAATACCTTACATAACTGTTTTCTCAGTTAGCATCGTATATATTAATCCACAAGCGTTCGTTTTATATTAGTGCTTTTAACTCAAATTGAGGTTATGATCTTCCTGGTGGAAGACCATACAAAAGTCTTTTTCGGAAAATAAGAAAACCATACAAAACTAATTTTTATTAGAGAAATATAGCAAACAGTTCCACTTGTTAATTCTCATACACATAGGACCATAAATTTATAATCCCACGATTCTAGGTTAATTAAAGTACCATTTGGAGAACAAAAAAAGTTCCACAAAGTTCCTTTATATAGGATTTCATTCACTCAGATATGCTTATGTTTATTTTCTACGTTCGTTATTATAGAAAATTTAAAAACTTAATTAGAAAAAACAAAATGTACCACTTAGGAACATATATCTTTAATTTCATGTTTCTACGTTCGATATTATGGAAAATAACGAAAAGTATCATTAGAAGAACGAAAATACCACAAAGTCCCCTCTAATAGATTCTTATTCACTGAGGACTGTCAATGTTTAATTTCGTGCTTCAATGTTTAATATTATAGAAAATTCGAAAAGTACCAAGTTACATTTTCAATATGATAAAATTTGCATGTGACAGATAATGATTAAAAATTTAAATATCTGCCTTCAGTTACTTAAGAAAAATGATATTTTAGTACACGAGTTCCAAGTAACGTCTCATTTTATGACTAAATTAACCATTCAGTGCTTTAAATCTCAAAAATGTGTTTGAATGAAATGCAATTTTCTGCTTTTACCTAATTTGGTACTTTTTCCCCCATGGATATAGTTAAAATTGCATTCCAATGAATTTTAAAATTGTAGTGTGATACCATAATAAAATATTCATATGAATATGTCAATAAATAGAGAAAAATATTTTAGTGCAAAAAGTTACAAAATCAGATACAATATTTACCCCTTAATTTTTCGATAAGATATGGATGTGATGTACATTTTATTTTTTTGTTTGCTGGGTCAAAAGATACATGGTGTGTCGGAAAAAAGTACCAAAATACAGTTTTTACCCGTTTTCTCCCAAAAAAAAAAAGCCGAATTTTTAAAAAGTACTAGGCATCTATCCGATAAACATTCGAATTTCCTAAAGTCCCGTCTTAGTGAATTTATTTGATAGGAGACCAATCTACAGTCCATATTTCATTTTTCTACCGTGTGGGCTGTTATGCCAGTTGCAGAGTATACAAATTATGGGTGATAGTTCATCAATGAGTATAACTTTAATAACAAATTTTGAGTCATCATATATTGCCTCAATGATTCCAATGCAAAATGAAAGTATATCATCAGATTAGTAAAATCTCCAAAGAATTTTGCAAAGTTAGTTCGAATTTCGATTTTATGGACTTTTAAACTTCAGATATTTAATATTATTTTTACCACCGTTATCAAAATGTTTATGAAATTTGAAATTTACATATTACCAGGAAAAGAAATTTGCTCTTGAAAAAAGTAGCCGTTGCATGCAGTCAGAAATTCCTTCAAGGATATACATTAAGGCGACTCATTCAGAAAAGTGATATGTTTCTCTAAATATCTCTATTCTACTGCTGACCGTTCCGTGAGCTGAACCTTTTTAAAAAAGTATTTTTTTTCATTTTTATTTTTTTTTAATTTTCTTCTAAAACAATGCAGGGTGGGGCGGAATCGAAATTTTTTAGGCGTAGCTGAGAAGTGTACAATTTTAAGATTGGAAGGGGGCCCCACAAACACTTCAGAAGCGAAGCTATTAGGGCTCTAAATGGGTACCTCTGACGTAGAAAAGTATAAAATAATTATTATTCTTAATTAAAATTTGGCTTTAGAAAAAAAAGTGTAGACACTTTTTCGACCAAAAAAACACAAAACCCATATTTTTTGCAATTTTCAATATAATAATTTTTTATTTTTGAACTCAGAAGAGATAACGTCTTGTAGTGATTTTTTTTTTTTTTTGTATTCCATATATAATTTTATTTTTTTGCTAAGTAAAATTTAAAAAATCGGATACGAACATTGGACTACATATTGAAAAAATCTAGACCAAGATTTTGCAAAATTGAGATTGTTGAAATTTCAAATGCAAAGAACTTGAAAACTATAGGAGTTTTCAGTTCTTGCACTTTGCAATATGGTAGCATATGGTGTTCGGAAACCGCGTCTATTTATATAAAACATATCCAATGGTAACCCCTATTTAAACGTAATCCTAAAAATTTCTTATTTTTTACAGTTTTCATAATTTTGTTTGATATTTTTTTTTATGAAAATTTTAATTTTAAAATTTCTACTTGATTTAAAATAAAATAGTAAATAGTTGGCATTTGATTAATTTGATTTTTTTATCCGAAAAATTATAAATTCAAGAGGTCTTAAAATCGAAATGCGAACTAACTTTAAAAAACCCATTGAGCACTTTGCTAGACTATTTGAATGCTTTCGTGTTGCGTTGGAATTATTGTGGCAATTTTTTCTTGTTGCACTACGTAATTGGGCTTCTTTCCCTTATTATTTTTGTAAACTAAAAGTTTATGTACACATCATATGACTTGTATAATTGTATAAATGAGTTTTGAATACAAGAAAACAAGCTAGATTCATGATGCATATAAAATACTAATACATGATGCATATGAATCCTTAATATTATTCTTTTAGTAGCAAATTTTATGCCAACTCAACATAAATGAACTTCGAAATGAGTAAAGGCATACAAACAACCCAGCAAAAAAAATAAAAATAACAAAAATTAAATAAAATGTTTTCGATATATACTAGCAAACATCGTTACAAAAATCGTGCTTATTAATTTATTAATAAAAAAATTTATTAATATGGAAAAAGGATACAAATTTTCAATACATTATTTATATATTTCGATGGTTTTCTTATAGAAAATTTAGTAGTTTTGGATTTTGTCTTTTATTTTCTTAAAAGTCAATTTGTCGTTTGTGAACATATATATGTACGTTGTTTATTTTTACTACAGATTATGGAAAATTATTATTATTTTTTTGCTGGGATATTATATTTAAACCACACTTACAAACGCATCAATGGTCATAAATACTGCAAAAGCAGTATAAAATTCTGATTTTTTTCTATTTGCCAAAGATTCATTCTAATTTTATGCAAATGTTCAACTATTTAGAATTTTAGTTTTGTAAAAATATTTTAGAAATTATACAAACACATACCAATAAAGCAGAAGCCAAAGTTCTAAATTAAAAATTACGAAAAAAGTTTTTAGTTTTATTTTTTTTTTTTCAAATTACTTTGTATAAATGTTTTTTTTTTTTTTTGGCAAAAAAAATCATTTTGTATTGTCAGAAACTTTAGCATTTGAAGTTTTACATTTATAATGATAATAATGTTTGTTGTTTCTTGTTGCATAATCATTAATTTTCATTTGTATGGATGTATATTTTAATGTTTGTCATTTTTGTGTGTGTATGTATGTTTGAGTTTGTGTTTGTTTTAATACAACATAATTATATTAAATGCACTCTAATGCACAACTACAAACTGTATGAGAGAGGACAACACAAAATATTATGAATTATTCTTTTACAAAAGAAAACTTTATCATTATTTTAGTAAGTACTCATTAGTAAAGGGGAGAGTTATTTAAAGGAATGGAAACATCATTCAAATAAAGTAAAACATTTTAAAAGGATAAATTAAAAGGTTTATTATTGAAAGGATACCTAGCTTACCCTAACTAAATTTCGTCTATTATAGGTGATATGTCACCGATCTTTTATGTTTGTGTGGATTTGAGTTTTAAATAAATTCAAAGTTATTTTTGAACAAAATCCCTTTACAACTCTGCTCTTATCGCCCAGTAACAAAATAAAAAAAAGAAAGAAAAAAAAAAAAAAAAAAAAAGGCAGGGCAACAAAAGACTGATGATTATTTTTGTACAATTGCAAAGTGAATATAAAAATACACGAGTTAAATTTCACTTCAAACATTTTTTCGTTTATTTTTTTTTATCTCTTTTCCAGCTAATGGCAGACAATCTGATGTTAAATTTTATATATATTTTTTTATTTTTATTGTTTTTACAGTTGTCGAAGAGATTTTTATACTTGTTCCCTTAAACAGCAGCAGTAGTAGCAGTAATGAAGAAAGAAAATGCAAAGGAATATTCTGAAAAAGCATGATACTTTTAAAAATGCTTGCACTGCTGTACTGTGGGGCTGTATACAAAAAAAAAAAAAAAAAAAAAAAAAAAAAATAAAAAATAATAATAATAATAATATAAGTTTTAAATACATATGTTTCTGCTTAAATTGCTTGACCAATCGAGAAGTAATAGATACAAAATATATAGAAGAGGATTTACGGGATGAGCATTTTTGAAACATTTTTAAATTAATTTATAATTAATTTCTTAAAATGAAGATTCAAAAAACATTTATGATATAAGTAGAATTTTTGTTATAGGAAGACTCCTTAAACGATGTATATTGGTGAGCAGTTTCGAATTTTTTCGGGAAATAGAAATTTCAAAATAATCGTAGTTTTCAGCTTGTTTTAAAAAGAAAAATATTTTTAAATTTTTCTCATAGGATTTTCTTTCGCTGGAGGACTTTTCAGAGCATTTTTTTGAACATTGTTGTGGAAAATAATTTATTATGAGCCATACTTATTACACTATTTTTCCTATAAAAGTATCAAACCTTTTTTCTCATGATGTGCTAAAATGACGGTTTATGAACTAAAATTTTTGCGTAAAACTATTTTTTTTATATTTTTTCATAACATGCTTAAAACTACGAGTTTTTTTGATACCCATTGCGAAACAAAATTTTTAAATCTTTTTTGGACAAAATAATCTACACCCGTGACTTTCAATCGCTGGTAGAGAACTGTAGATCAATTTAAAGAAAAATTTTGACTACGAGACAATCTTTTTAAGTATATTAAATTGTTTAGTCGTAATGACAACTAAATTTTGAATTGATTATGAAAAAGTGCTAATGTAAAACACATACCTAAAATAAACTTTCATTGTTCCATCTACACCATAGGTGCTGATGTTTGTAATACCCAAAAATATTGAGTGTTACATATAAATTTATACCAGGTTGACCGATTTAGACAATTGAGACACCAAAAGATGAAAACGAAAATTATTTTTAAGTCATTTTGACATTATTTTTTTATCTGCCCAACAGTCTGGAAGGTATTCAGAAATTAGTGTTGGAAAAAAAAACAGTTTTTCAAGAAATATTTAAGAATTTTTATACCCACTATCAAAAAGTAATGATTGGGCTTGTCATTCCATGTGTAGCATATCAAACTAATAAAAAATATATATTTGCTGGGTCCTCGTGAAAATCTATGATGATTAAGTTATGTCCATCTATCGGTCTGTCTGTCCATCTGTTTGTGTATTGAAAACATGATAGGGCTCGAGGCGAATATCCTAGGAGAGCGAAATTTTGACTAATAATTTGCCTTATAAGTATAAGGTTTCATGGCATTTAAAATGAGCAAGATAAACAAAAAAACTTATGGACCAAATACTAGAAAAACAGAGTGTCCGTCGAAACTGCTTTACTTCAAAGACAAACGTAAACTCAGAAACGAAAAAAATCGTGATCCGCCCACCTTTTTTCGTTTATCTTTTGAACCGTTTAAAATATTTCAATGAAATTTCAAATAGTTATTACTGAGGTATTTTCAAAATATTTTTAAAGATTAGAAGTTTCTAACTGGTATATGGGCAGGAGGAGAACCTCCGAAAATGGTAAACTCTTTTAATCATTTCTTATATAATATCCGAGGTGACCCATTTCGGAGGTCCTCCCACTTGCCCCAAGACCACCTAGAAACTTGTGCTCCTCCAAAATAGTTGGAAACTACCTCAGTAATAACTATGTGAAATTTCATTGAAATATATTTAACGGTTCAAAATTTACACAAAATTATTTAAAAAAACACGTTGAAACTGCTATGCACTTATGTATATAGAATGCTCCAGCACACATTTACTATGGAAATTAAGGAAAATGTGCACATTTCGCTGAAGGGAGGTCAAGTTTCAGTAAGTATTTAAACGATTGTGTAAAGGATTTATGCAAGTGTTTGGTTTCATTGGAAAGGATATTACTTGAAAAATAATAATATGTAAATAATAAAGTATTTGAACTAAATTTTTTCATTAAATTGATCAAAAAACGAACAAAAAGCTACATTAATTAAGCTATCATTATAAGATTTTAGTATAATATAAAAAATTTGTCCTTAAAAGGAAAAAACAAGTGGATTCCGATTTTCTTACTCCAAAATACCCAAAATTCCAGTTCGGGAAAGCTTCTTTCAAAAATAGATTTTTTTCATTGAAATGGTCACCCTGTCATTATAAGGGGCCTCCGTCAGAAAATACTTTTTGGGTATATACTTTTCATATAGAACAAAAAAATTAAAATAATTTCGATCCCGGCTTTGCGATTTAAGAACATAGCAAAAAAGAAAAAGCTAAATACCAAAATTTACTAAATTTGGATAAGGATCGAGGGCAGACCTTTGTCACTAACTCCTCCGGATTTACTTTACACGCATTTACATTAAGATTTCTTTTGAAAACATTTAAAAAAATGATAAAGCTCAGAACAAAAAACTAGTTTTATCACTGAAAAAATATTGCCACCTTTTTGGAAAAAAAAAACACTAAAAATGTAAATTTTTTTTAAAGTTCCAAATTTAGATTAATATAACTTTTTAACGGCTTCATATAATTATATGATTCTTGCAGTAATATTATTTAGAATTTTATAGGAAATCTGGCAAATATTTTGGAAAAATTCTAGGAGAAAAATTAAGCCCGCCAAGTTTAAAAAACTAGAAAAAGGCGAGGCTTAAAATGAGGTAAAAATCTCTTAAACTAAAAGAGATAACCTACAAATGTAAGCATACTTTTTGTAGAGACTTACAAGGACTATCTATATATAAAATTTCTTTTCTGTCATATCATAAATGAATTTTTGACAATTTTTTAAAAAAATTACATACCCAAGATGGGCAACTTTGGAGGGCCACCCACTTCCCCATGACCCGCTAGGGGTCTGTACTCCTCTAAATTAACGAAAACACCTCAGCTCTGACCATGTGAAATTTTATTGAGATACCTCTAACGGTTCTTTAGTTACTGAATTATTTCCAAAAAAAAGCGTTTTGGAACCACTGTACAAGGTTATGTATAAAGGCAACAACGATAATAACAGCATTTTTTTTTTCGTTGGATATAAGACTGAATCGTCAAACAAAAGAAAAAAAAAAATATATATAAATCCCTCTTTTGAAAATTACTTTATAAGTTTTATTGAAGTAGAAATCACAGTGATTATCAATGTTTTATGAGTTTCAGTCCATAATTTATAATAGGTCACATATAAACCTCTTTCGGTGATCACCCTAAGCGCATAAATGCATTTAAATGTTAGTATTAACGTAATATTCTGTATTTGTTCATTTTATTTTACACTTAGTAAAAGTATCTATCCACATTTGGCCACATGTCTAATATATGACTCTCTCCGAATTTTAATTCACAATTCTTTCTCGTTTTTTGATTGCATTAGAAGTTAAGAAGAAACATATTTATTATACTCTTTTTGGCAATTGGTACCACTGTGTGCACAGTACTTCTACTGTGTTAATGAATTAATAATAACATCCTTCTCTCTATAAATGTTTGGTTCATAAGTAAGCTTATTCATTTGTGTTTGAGTATTTCGTTTATAAAGTAAAGGAAAATTTATTAAATATTTAAAAATACTAAAACAAACTGTCATTGTCAGTGCTAAGCGATATATAGATGGTCAAAATATTAAGTAATGTAAGTTAACCCAGAACACGTACCATTCGTAAAGGATAAAAAAAATATTGGCTTCAAACAAGGATATGCAATATTAAGGATTAAGAAAAGGAAATTCTTTTATTTTAATAACATAAATTTACTGCTTCTGATCTAGTAGCAAACGTGTATTTTCTCAGCGTGCTGTATCTAATCATACAGTCTTAAAATTATATTTTGCTATGACTTCGAGCTTATCAATGTCATGGCTTTTCAAATAAATTATTTGAAATCATTCTATTTTTGTATTAATATTTTGTTTAGCTATCAATCACAATGTTTCAACACGTGTCTGATCAATTTGCACGCTACTTTAATTAAATAATTTTCTACTACGTCTTTTGTTCCATAAAAAAAATATGTCGTTTTTATTTTACGCATTTAATTAAATTATTAAACGTTCTGTCAGTTCAATGACATAAAATCATTTGTATGTATTTACTTTTCAACTTGCTTTTTCTGTTTTTACGATTTAATAATTTTTCATTTCATACAAAATAATACAAAAGTAAATACTCTAACAAAAAGTAAAATGAAATACAAATTAATTGTTTGAACTGACCTTCCAACCAAGCGACCCTCAATCCCAACATAGAAATGAACAGCGAAAGCAAAATGCCAACTAAGTATGTAAAATGCGAGTGTACCAAAGACCGCCTTCTGAATTATTAAAACATTCCATAAGTAAGTTATTTGAGTTTTATTTGAATTTGAAATTGAAAATGAACTATGCTGGCATCCTACAACATGACATTGCGTGGCATGCACCATCATCACAAATTTGTAAATAATGAAAATTCTATTCCAAATACAATAAACAATGTGGATTTTTTTTGCTTTTCGTTTCTTCCTTATAATTTTACGACCTAATAAAAATATTTGAACTTTTTATTTGTTCCCTTTTTTCAAGCTGGTAAATTTCTTTCCAAGTTTTTTTCTTTTTCCTTTTTTTCTTTCACATTATGATAAACATGATTTTCAATGATTACGTTGCGGATTTCTTTTTAATGGTTTTTGGAAAGTTCAACAACAACAATAACAGCAAGTATAGTAGTAAAATTTGAAAGAAAAAAAAAATAAATATGTTCGTATCCGTACTATTGAGGTTTTTACGCACGTACTCGTGTTCGTTTTCATTTATTGTTTTTTTTTTTTTTTTCCATTGTTTATATATTGGGCACCCTACTTGCCCTATAAACATGGCCCTCTGAATTTCTTGGAATTCAACAGATTGATTTTGTTGTTTTAAGGATAAAAATATTAATGATAATCATTTAATATTTCTTTGTAGCTTTTATATTTTATGGGAATTTTAGCTAATTGATTTACTATTAATTCCAATAAATTGGTTTTTATATTGAAGGATATAACAAATTTATTTGTATATGAAAAAAGTGTAGAAGTTAAAAAAACTAAAAAAAAAATACAGTTAGAAAATTAAAGCCATGAAATATCCTACACCATGGTTCTTTGGAATATTAGATGGTTAATTGCAAACTTCATGTAATTATTTTAACAGTTAACAATTTCAAAACTAAAGCTATGTTCACATTTATCAAATATTTTACCAAATTTGCGTGACCACTAGTTTAAAAAAAAAATATTTGGCGTTGTTTGATCTTGCAAATTTTTTTGTTAGAGAAAACAGTGTCAAACAATATTTGGTAAAATGTTAGCTATGATTTATGATAAGTAAAAAATATTTTCCCATTAAAATGGAGAAGTTAAAAAATATTTTATATAGTGGTTTCGTCATTTTGCTCAAATATTTGACTAGTCTGAACATACCTTAAGACAAGTTAAAATGTTTGCATCACATGGCTCGCGAAATATTGCGATTTAAAGTGTAAAAATATGTACAAAGTTGCATTCACAGGTATTTTTGAATCAAAGTAAATATGGTACAGGATTTATTTAGGTTTTATGGCATATAGCATGATTTTTTCGTTAACATTAAAACGGTTCATATTTCATGATGTTTATTTCGCGGAGAAATTTCTAAAAATGGTACTAGAAATATAAGTACAAAAAATTTACTTTAATTTGGGTTGTTTCAATTAAATATAGCTAAATAAAATAAGCGCGAATGTTATATTCGGCTCGGCCGAATCTATATATGTATTCACCATCAAATTTTTAAAATTTTACGTTATATGGGAGGTGGGCGGTGAAGTGGGCAGACCACGTCGATTTTTGGTTTCCAAATTTATATCGACCCTCGAACTATCTGTACAAAATTTCGTTATCATACATGCTTTAGTTAAAGAGATATCAGCAGAAAAGTATGGAATGAAGCTACAACGGACACCCTGTGTTTCTACTATTTTGCCCATAACTTTTTTGTTTATTAACCGATTTTGCTCATTTTCATTACCAAACAAACCAAATAAGAAAAATATTTGAACAAAATTTCGTCTCCCTAGGTTATCCCATTCGAGCCCTATCCTGCTTCCAACAGACGGACGGACATAGCTAGACCGACTCAGAATCTAACCAGGACCCAGAAAATATATCGTCCATTCCATGAAAGAGTTGTGGAGTGTTTTTCTATTTTTATAATATTTTGTTCAAAAAAAAAGGTCTATGGATGTGCATATAGATTTCTGTTTTCAGATTCGCGAAATTAAAAAAATTCGCGATTTTTTTTCGCTTTTTTCGAAAAAACCTAAAAAATCTCGAAAGTATACAACTTTAAATAACAATATTTCTGGGAAGGCTTTAAGGAAATCAATGATTTAAACGGCGTTTGAATTGTAATTATATCAGCTTAAACATAAATATTTTACATATGAAAAATATTTTTTAATAATACATTTTAATGCAATTGCATTTTTTAAATGCATTTTTCTTTAAATATGCTATTAAATTTTTTTAATTTTTTAACATATTTGGAAAGCATAAAATCTTTACATTAAAATAAAAATCTCAAATTTTTGGGACGCACACATATACTATGCACAATTTCGCTTTTTCTTCAACTAATTTAAATTTTTTCATATACAAATTTTATTTTTCTGGTATTATGAGTAGCTTTACATATTTTGTTAAAAATATATATTGTTGCTTTTTAAAAATTCGTTCAAAATAGTAAACCTTTATATACCAGACTAATTATTATTTCAAGTTATAATAAACAAAGCATTTCTAAATACACTTTTAGAAAAATTAAAATTTAATAAATTCGCAATTAACAAAAATGAATCTATAAATTGCATTTATATTTTGAAAATATTTTGGAACGAAGAGATTTTGGAAATGCTTACAAAAGTATACCAAAAAAATATAAAGGCCTTTTAAATACTTTTTAAATTACAGAAATCCATCAATAACTTCAAGATATATGAATATTTAAAATTGCATACTTTTTATATTTTGTTAACTTTTATACAAATTTTAAAGGAAATTCCAAAAAAAAAAATATTTTTATATGAGAAATTGCGAACATATTTTTATAAAAATTTAATTATTTATATACGATTTTCGTGTCTCAAAAATTTGACACTTATATTTTAATGTAAAGATTATAAACTTTTAAATTATCTTAAAAAATTAAAAAATGTTAATAGCCCCATCTTTTTGATTTTGGGTATAAAAATCACCAATAGGGATATCATGTTACATAAACTACAATTTATAACAGCTTTTAATAATGAACAAATACCTTTTTTTTAAATAAAATAAAATTACCTTAAAAATGATGTTTAAAATGAGTTTTTATTCTAAAATTAATAGTTCATACTTCGCGACTTATAGTTAACTACTTTATCTTGTACCTAAATGAAATAATCGCAATCTAATTTTCTTTCAAGCAAGATATAAAACTAACAAATCGTTTAAAAAACTTAAAAGTTATTATGAATTCCCCAGACTATTAACGTGTTTTAGACTCCTTACTTCTGTATGGATTGTATAAACAAGTTTATAGACAACACTTCAAGAAATAAAAAAAAAAAAATTATGTCAATACCTTGTATGACTAAACCGTACCTTTTTTCGGATTTCGGAAAAAAAATTTTTTTTTTTCGGTTTTTTAGTTATAAAGTATTTTGTTTTAGAACCAATATTAAGAATAAATATAATTATTACAGAAGTTTCGACACATAAGCTGCGAAAATTCTACCAGCACATACGTTTCTTCGTCAATTATACAACTTGAGTATTTTGGTATGAAATTTGGTTTTAATTTCCGTGTCCTATTCTTGGTTTCTAAATTTTTGTCAGCATTCTTGTTTGGAACTTTTTGGACTTTATATGTTATCAACTCAGCATCAACTATAATTTTTCGCACTAAATAGTCAAAGCACTGAGCTAAACGGGCTGCTTTTCTACCAAATGTGTTTGGAGTTTCTTGCTATATTCTTCCAATTTTCTGGCATTTCCAATATCATGTGGACCTTTTTTTCTTTCCGAACCGGGTTTCCTATCAATAGTCAGATACTCCTGATATTGTTTAATAACATTAGAAACGGCAGAAATTTAATTCTCTGGCCAATTATTTGTAGGACCTATTTGGATTTTTTTTTGAAATTTTTTAATAATTTGTAGCATGTACATCTTTTTCGTGACTCATTTTGATAAAATCACGACAAATCAACTTGGTTATTATTAAAAATAATAACTGATGTATTTTTCCGTGATATCTAGATCAAAAAAAAAAAAAAAAGATTTAATATTGATTCCGAAAAAAGTTATGAGGCAAAACGTGTGTTAAGATTTTTTCGATCGCACTCTTTATAATCTCGATTTTTGACCGAATTCATATTCGGATATGCTTAAATAGATGATTCTGTAAAAATTAAATTAGTAAAAGTAAATACAAATTATTTTCTTCTTTGTTAACATATTACAGTTTAATACAATTATAAGAATCTAAAGAAGGCTAGAAAACAAGTTAGAAGCTAAAATGAAAGTTTTGAGACTAAAAGCAAAATAAAAAGGATATATTCTGCATTTTAAAGGCTAAATTGGCAATGCTGTTCATTATAACAATTAATTTCGAGAACTAAAGTGAGTTCAAAAAAAGTGATTTATATACTCAAACCCAATAATGACATCGTATATCTAATTTGGCTGAGAAATACTTTGCACATTAAAAAGTCATTTCTTTTACCGCCCTGTTTTATAAATTATAATTTGTCTCAAAGATTTGTATATTATTTTAAATTCATATTCATATAAATGAACAAAATATCATGTCGATTTAATAACACAATAATATGTCTTACTAATTACCGTCTCACATGACACCTTTACTCTTCTAAATGCATAATTTTAAAACTTAACAAATTGGCTTCACAAAAGTCAGGTTAATTGGAGTAATTATTTTATTAGCAGTCAATATTTATAACGACATTTCAAGTCGTTATCTACTTAAAGATCTAATAAATTTATTACTCAGTTAATTTTGTTTATTTAGCTGCCGTTTTGTTTTGTTATTATTACATTTTTTTAATGCTCTCTCTCTCAGTGGTTTTGTTTAATTTGCCGTGTTTCATTTAAAAGCTAAATGTCACGAAACGAATTAATGTGTGGGAAATTCTGTGCTAAAAAAATATAAAAAAAAATATCTCAAGTTAAAAGTAAATTTTACAGCTAACTAAACCATCATAGCTCCTGCTGCTAACACTAAAGTGGAAAGAAAAAAAGAAAAACCAACAACGTTTTTATTGTTAAAATTAAGGTCGTTTATGTGTTTTAACTCGTACAATAATAAAACACATTTACAAACAAATACTTTTGTAGAAATATAAATGTTAATAAAGTAAATGGTCGTTGTAGTAATAAAGTAGAATTAGAACAACTTTAATATAAAAAAAAACCAACTGGAAACCAACTCACATTTTAAAATTCTTCAATTTTTATAACTTCATTTATGAGTTGATGATGAAAAAATAAATAAATAAAAAGAGAGCAAGGATAACAAGATGTGCAACGGCGTGTAACTAAAAACAATGGAATCTCAATCTAAGAAAGATATTTTTCATGAAATGGAATCTAACAAGTAAGAAAAACATTTTTTATTACCCGACCAGCCAACCATCCGTAACTCACGACATCTATATTCTATACTGGAAGACACACTTTGCTTGTTCTTTTATTATTAAAATATCTTTAGTCTTTATTTTACACCACCAAAGAAAAAAAAAAAATCATGAATGTATTACAAAAAAAAGTTCATATATTTATTGTTGTTGTTGAGCCATAGGATAAAAAACAGAAACTTTAGCTTATTCCCATCTCTCGCTCTGCAATGAAAACAATTTCCATTGAATGTTGCAGTATAAATGAACATGTTTTTGTTTAGTTGAATGTTGTATGTTTGTATGTGCAGGAAAAGTGTAAGTGTATTTGATAACAAAGTAAGTCCTGGTTCACACACAGCAATTTTTCTTGCCGCAATTCTGAGTTTACAGAAGAGATAGAGGAAGGGATGAGTAAACTTTTACATTCTCTTTGCTTCTCTCGCCTACGAAGTCAGAATTGCGGCAAGAAAAATTGCTGTGTGTGAACCAGGACTAAAAGAGAAGTTTTAATATGTTCTATTATCCTGTTGTTGTTCTTTTTTTTATTTATGTTTTCAAACTTCACATTTGCCTTTAAACAATGAAAAGCATTGTTAGAGCAGCCTATATTCCGGTAATAATTCTAGGCAAGAAAAATTGTTATTTATATCGAGAAAAATGAAAAGTATAGAACACAGGGAAAATATCTAACTGACAATGATTTATATGCGAATATATAAGATACACTCAAACCACTACTTTTATTCAATTGCCACAGTGTGAAAGTTGTTAAGGTGCACAAAAATAACAATTTTGAAATGGAACGATATTAAAAGCGAAACTAAAATTTAACAATGGCGCTTCGTTTTAAATCTATCTGCTGAATTAAAAATTTGAATTTTCTTGCTGCTTAAAAAATCTTGAACTTTATATTGATATTACAAAGAGTTTTTCTTAAATATTTTAAGCTTTAATACTACGATATTGAATTAGAATTATTGAAAAGTCTAAATTACTCTAAAGTATATAGTAGAGTAAAGTATTAGAGTACTAAATTACTCTAAAAGCTGACGTGGTGTAGAGTACAATTATATAAGGCTATTGAAGACGATTAAAAAGAAGCAAAAATTAATCTATTTATTAACTTATTCATAGGTTAAGGACAGTAAGAAAACTAATAGAGAACTTAACTATATACTTAAATTAACTATATAAACTCACATTCTCAGGAGATGCATTCTTAGTTATTGAATTGATAAGTATTTGATAAAATTGGTAAAAAAACTTATTTGCATAAATTTATGTACATTTAAGTGTCTCGTAGATAACAATTTAGTACACAGAGAAAAGAGATTCTTTGAGGCAACCGAATTTTTGGCCAATCGAATTCAGGTAGTTCCACCTATTATCTCTCAAATCGTTTGTAGTAGTCGAATATTATTTTTACATTTACCAAATATTTATTTCCAAATATTGAAATAATTAGTAAAACTTATTAAACCCAAATTTTGAAGAACTTACTTCTTTTAAATATGTAAATTTTATTTCTTTTTACATTTACGCTTTTATGTTTTATTGGATTTTAATATTTTTCAAAGTCAACAAAAAGTCAAGGCGAATTCGCTTTAAATTATATAAGGTATTGCCAGTTAGGAAAGCCGAATTTGCTTTTTTAAATTATAACCGAATTTTATAAATTAATACAATCAATTATTAGTTAATGTTAATGGATTATTGGTAAGACCAATATTCAATATTGTCACTGCAATTCCTGCTGTTTACGCTACCGAATTTCTTAAATATATTTTAACCAGATTCAATATAGTCATATAAACAAATTTTACAATTGTAGAAACCATTATTCCAAATTAAAAACGTTTTTGCGGCTCTGAACAATGTACATTTGTTGAATATATAAATTTTTAATAGTAACAAGTTAATTTTAGTTTATTCTACAAAATTTTCGTAACTATAACCGTTTTCCAACCAATCCTTTTTCTGTGTGTAGGATAACCCCTCAAACGATGCGTAATAAGTAGCTTAATATGGAAAAAATATTTAAACAATTTTTAAAACTTTTCCTCATTTCCATATCAGCGATTGAAAGTCACGGGTCTAGAACAATTCGTAAAAAAAAAGTATTGGGTTTCAAAAAATTCGTAATTGAGCCAGTTATTTCTTGCAAAATAGATACAAAATTGTAAAAATTTTCATTGCAGTAAATATTGCCGATAACAGATAATTTTCAAAAAATTTGTTCTCAAAAATGCCCTAAAATATCTTCTAGTGGGACAAAATGTTAAAAATGTAAAAATATTTTTCCCATAACAACCTTAAAATTTCAAATTTTTTGAAACCTATTTCGCTAAAAAACTCGAAACTTTTTTTTGCCAAAATGTACCAGAATTTAAATTTTCAATCGCTGGTAGGGAACTGAAGATGAAGAATTTAAAAAGCCCTTTCTCGGGACAGTCTAATGTACGCCTATGCGTATACGTCACAAAGAATTAAATTCAGTTAAGTGTATCCACAAATGTGTTGGAGATTTTATTTTGCAAATATTTTGATATCCACTTAATCTCATTTAATTGAAAATCCAAAATGAACTATCACTTTGAGTAGAGAGCATAGCCTTTTATAGAAAAAGGCTGTTTCGAAAATTATGAAATTTTACCTATTCACTTTGGTTTTTAAAATTTTTAAATACTTTGAATAAAAAGTAATAATGTGTTATCATTAAATCCTTGAGTTTTTGTGATCATATTCAATATAATAGCATCCTTCACAAAATACACTTCATATTCATGTAGCATCGATCATTTGGAAATTATTTTTCTTACATTTGTCCTCAATGATTGTAACCACTTGTAATTTGCTGAATATTGCTTATTTTTTCTACGTAAGTCATAAATAATGTAGAATACAAATTTTATAAGGCTAGAGTAAAAAAATTCTATTGCACATGAAGTCTTAATTCAAAAAATTCTATATTCGTTCATCTGTAAATGTTTTCTTAATTATTTTGCATAATTTTAACATACTATATTACCTTAAAAATTTCCATGTTTTCAGTGCGCCACATTGCGTAATGTAGTTAAATCACATGACCCCTAATTGACCTTTTATGCGTTTTCGCAACTCCAATTTTTGGGAGCTTGGTGTTTCTATCTCCCTAAATTATTTGTCAACATGTGAATAGTTTCATATTTTTTGATATCTTGGCTATTGTTTGAAAGGTTATTCAAGATATTTTGTGAAATTTTTCGAATGAATTTTTAAAATTTAAAAAAGGACTATTTTATAGACCTTTTTTTGATCCGCTCTACCGGGGGTACAAATTCGTCGGAATTTTTTTTTTCCCCTCAATTTATTTAGTTAACATTCCAAGCTAAATGTACATATATAAAACATTATCATTAATTTTAAACTAAATTAGTTACGGTATAGGTAAAGTTACTGATGCGAAAACGCAACAGCGGTTGGAAATGGGTTAACAAAGAACTTATATTTCTTACGAGCAAAAAAAAAATATCGTAAATATCGTATAAATCAAAAAGTCAAAAAGTTAAAAAAGTCGGAGTCAAAAAAGTGAAAAGTCGACTCCTTCAAAATTGAAAAAAGTTGAGAAGTGAAGTGTTTATTTCTACTTTGTCATCCTAGTGTTAAAATACTGGGTTAAATGTAAATTTTTGCTGGGTATTTACTGAAATATTTGTTATACTGTATTTATATACCTGCCTGCACATACTACTGGTGTTGGTTGTAAAGTTTATGTTGTTATTTTAAATAATAAGAAATTTTAAAATAAGTTATAAAAAGTGCAAATAACAACGGTAAACAATTCTTCGAAAAAAAATGTAAGTATAAAAAAGAAGATAAAAATAAATTATTTGTTGTGAAAGTTAATATTTTATGCTCTTTTCACTGCTATTTTCCTTAAAAACATGTTAAAACTAAAGACACCAAAAAGGAAGATGGCAACATAAATGAAAGGATTGTAAATATTGGAAAAATATACATAAGCAAATTTATGTTATGAAATTAAATTTTAAAAGTAGCAACTAAAAGATGACATTGCGTATAAGCATTGCTGCAAATATAAATAATACTCATACGTATTTAAACACTTACATACTATACATTTACAAACATTTAAATTGAAAAGTTTAAAAGGAAGACAAATGCTTTTATCACAGTTATGTGATACAAATTTTCCAGGAATTAAGCAAACACTAAGGAATTTATAAGCAATTTGGGAAAATGTTTAAGTAAAACAAACTTCAATGAAATTGACAATTTTGTAAATAAATTTATAAGAAATTCATAAAACTGTTTTGTTTTTTTAAGGATTTTTTATTATTATTTTATTTTTTTGAGAATTATGTTAAGAAAACAAAAAATGATTTTAAAATGTTTTATTTAAACTTTGTAAATGTATAGTTAAATAACTTAGTAGCGTATCATAATGCAGCAAATATTGATTTATATTATGATTTTAACAAATATTTATTTTAAAAATATTTGTAAAGTTTCCCCTTACACTTGTTATTTAAATCAAGTAATCATATTTGACACTATTGCGTCTTATTATAAAATTTAAACCCTACTTTCCTCACTCAATAGTTATGCCTTCTATTATCTTTGTTATAACCAGGTCTGATTAACGTTTAACATCAATTTATTTGCCAGAAACCATAGTAAAAGGAAAAAATAAAAGGCAAAAGTTTACTCTTGAGAAAAGTTAATGGTGAGAAAGAAAAAATTCATTTTTTTTCCTTATTACAAATATATAATCGACAACTTGTCCAAAGATGAAAGTGTTGACTAAGAATAGTTTTATGGGCAAAACTATTGAAAATTTATTATTGATTATGTAAATAAAAAAGTGTATAAGTCAAGAAAAATGACATGTCAGATAATAAATTGTATTATTCTATAGAGATTTTGCAATTCATTCTGTTGGGCTAAAGGAGATTTTTTTTTTTTAAAGAATTTTATTAAGAATAAAGAGATTATTGCGGTTACTAAATACTTATATTAGTTAAAATCAATGATGCTTTTCTGGTTTACTTTATATTTAATTTTTGAGATTTGAAAAAGCTTAATAATCGGCAGGATCGAAATACGGGACTTATTGCTTTAGACATTTTTAAACCACAGATTCTGAATTCCTTAAAATATCTATTATGAGGACTGATGTAAACCAAAAACCAAATTTCATAGCTAAAATAGAAGATAAAATAAAAGGTAGACCAATTGGTAGTGAGCTAGTCTGGAGTTTGTGAATTCGATCCCCACCAGAGGCTCTGATCCCCAGCAAAAAAACGATCAAGAGCTTCCAAAAAAGATCATTTTCACCACTTCAAAAGTAGAACAAAGTGCATATTTTAAACTTTTTTGGAAGTTCTTAATAATTACTTCCAAAAAAGTGAAAATAAATGAAATTTTAGCTGGAAAAAACGTTAATAATTTCTAAGAAAATTAAAATTTTATAAATTTTAATGCATTTTTATTATCTTTTAATAAGGCTAAAACTGAATTTTTGTAAAAAAATTTCATAAACATAGTTTTAAAGGAAGTACTTCAAAAGAAATGAATAAGAAGCATAAAAGAAGAACATCCTATCAATGACAACCATGGGTTAAAAAAAGAACTTCTGCAGCTCCTTTGCACCAGTAAGTACTTCCATCCAATGCCAACACAATGTTAAATTCATGACTTTTTCAGCTCTTTTTCAGTTTCTTTTTTGCTGGGTCTATTTTTACAACAAGTGGTATATGACCTTTGTGACTCCATGTTTTTCTACTCAATTGATTTAATCTTATACAAGAGAATTTCATTTTATTCAATTTAAAAGTATACATGTGACAATAGTTCCTACAGATAGACGGTCTAACAGACTCAATTAAAATGACTAAAGATTTAACAAGGACCAACGCAATTTTTTCTTGATATAACATATGGAAGTTATAACTTAAGCAACAAAAACTTTCATTGTTTTATTTATTGCAACGTTAATAATAAATAAAAATAAATTACATTCAAAAATCACGCCAACTTGAAATAAATAAAAAAAACTAAACCAATTTTCATAAACACTACAAAAACAAATCCTAAGTAATGCAAATATTTTTATTTAATTGTTTTTGTCTTACGTAATTAAAATTTACAAAATTTTCCAACATTAAAAAATATAAAACCTTGAAATGTCACCAACACAAAAAGCCAGGCTAAAAACCCACAAAAAATAAAACCATTTTTTGATTAGTAGCCAGAAATTAATACCAAATTGGCTTAAGAATTTAGTAAATTGCAAAATAGGCAAAAAAAAAAAATATTCCACAACAGAACATTTACAAGCACACATATACATAAATTACATTTATCCTCATTCGGTACACTGACAAAAACAATTTGACATTTATTTAAATATTGCTTAATTCCAAAAAAAAAAAAGAAGAATCGAAAGAAGAAACATGTCTTAGGATTAAATAGAATAGAACAAGAAAAAATCCTACATAAAACTTCTTTATTTTATTCTTATATGCGAATATTTTACAAAAACAAGTTAAATAAAATTAATACATTTAGTTAAGAGGATTTTCATTCCTCTTTCCCCTTAATAAATAAATGGGAGTCAGTATTTAAGGTTAAATATCATTAGTTGGTTTTTATTTACATATATATTTGTTTCAGCATCGTATGAGTATGTGTATGTTTGGGAATACAAAACCATCTGTTAAATAAAAAAGGTACTTAAAATATACCACACTTTATACTCACGTAATTCATATATACTATATTAAGATACCAAATTTCTGACAAAAATATATTTATATTTCATTTTTACTTTTTTCGTATTTCATTTAAGCACCACGTGAGTGTAATTAAGTTATGGATACAAAGTTGTTACAACATTTTACTATTCAAAACTTGCAGTAGAGAAATACATAGAGATTACCACAAAAAAAAAAAAAAAAAAAAAAAAAAACACAGTGATGAGCCAAAATATAGAGCAAATATTCCCTGGAAATTGATATTCTTTTATGATGCAAATTTCTCGAAAAGTAATTAATTAAAATTTTTAAATGAAGTTTTTTATAAAGAAAAGTTTTATATAAAAAATAACCATTATTTTGTATAAATGGAACATTTAACAAAAATAAACAAAATAAAAAAAATATATTTTCCATACGAACGAACTTTTTTTTAAATTTTCTATAAATAGAGAATTTACAAAAATTTCCTATAGATAAAAAATTCATCAAAATAACAATTTTATCGAACATTTTCCATAAACAATTTATTTATCGAGAATTTTATACAAATAAAAGATTTATCACAAATTTTCTAAAAATAAAAGGCTCAGTTATTCTAATGAAGAATCGAATTAAACACTATTTAATGTGTGATCTTTGTGAAGATTATCTTCAAACAACAACAATCTGTGTTGAAGATTGTTATAGTGATTTCATCGATATATTCACCCCCAGGTTTTCGATTTCAGAAAATCAATATAAATACTTCATTAAATCATTAGGACTCTCTTTACGGGTAGCTGGCGATTATAATGGTAAGAATATAGTCTGTGGATCACGACTAATAACTTCGAAAGGTCGTGTTTTGTTTGATAATATTTATAAAATGGGTTTGAGTGTTATTTCACGAGGAGAACCTAGTTACTGGCCATCTGATACAAATAAGATATCCGATGTGATCGACTTTGGAGTTATGAAAAACATTGCTATGGATCAAATATGAGTTAGTCCTCGGATCATTCACTCGCTTTTGCTATGCTATTGAGCCCCAGTGAAAATTTATCCCCGTCTGGTAACTTGGCAATATCAGGCACAAGGATAAATTTGTTGATATATAGGAAATACTTTAGTACTCACTGCTGGGAAAACATATCACCTCCAGACAAAACAGATATAATAAAATATATTCTGTGAATGTCGAACAGTTCTTGACTGAGAAAAGAAGCTCTCGAAGAAGGTGGCAACTGTACAGATCCCCTCAACTAAAATCTAAGCTTAAAGAATGCAAAAATCGCCTTAATAAGCTCTTGAAATATCGAAAGACTGAGTCTTTTAATATATATATCTAGAAAACCTGGATGCAACACCGCAAACTTGTTGCTCTCTATGGCGAACTACTAAAAAACTTAAGAGACCAGTCATATGTAAACCCACTTTACGTAATACTAATAGAGGATGGACAAGAAATGATACCGAAAAACGTAATCTGCTTGTAATTCATTTAAAAAATGTATTTACAACGAATGTATCAAATGACGTAATTCAGTTGCCACCTGAGCCACCGAGAGATCGACAAGGATATTGTTGATTTAAACTCTAAACAAACACCAGGTGCACTTTTGGAGCTACCCCGGAAAGCACTAAAAATAATACTTTATGCTTTTAACGCTATATTACGCCTTTAATATTAACCACTAGAATGGAAGGTATTACTATGATACCTAATCCTGGAAAATATCACACAAAAGTAGAAACGTATACACCTATAAGTCTTTTATCAAATACACTGCCTGTCAACAGAATAGGTTCAAGATTATTCTGACTTAAAAGGCGGATTATTTTTAATATAATTAAGATAACTATATTTTTTTTCATCTTATTTTCTAAAGTCATGAAATCAAAGATATTTAAAAGAAAGAAATAATTAATAAAAAACTAAAAACGATTTTTAACGGATTTTCTTTCAAAAAATGTATTTTTTAAGGTAATTTTTTTGGGTCATCTGAATAGGTTCATTAAAAATAAAATCAATTTGCGTTAAATATTTCTTGAACTTGCCCATAATTGTGTGTTTCCCTAATATTTTCAACAGTTTTCTATAAAAATATTTAAAAATTGGTCGCGTAAAAAAATTGTTCGACAAAGAAAAAATAAAAATTATTGCCTATGGATAATTCAGACTTAACCTATGAAATATGGCGAAGAAAAATTGAGCGAAGTCAAAATATTGTGAACATCTTTTAAGAAATCAGCCTCAAAATGGAAAAAGTATAAAAAGGGGTAATTATAAAGCTAAAACAAAAGCTGACAGAAGATCCATTATTCGAGATGCCTCCAATTCTATTGATAATACACCAAAAATTTATCAAAAATCAGGTATTAAAGCAAGTACTTTACCGTAAAGCATGATATTCATAATTTAGTGCATCTAAGAAGACTAAAAATTATAAAGAACCCACCTCTAAACACCATTCGTGAAGAGAAATTACTCCCGTTTACCCGTGAACCCATGTTCTAAAAAAGGAATGAAAAATATTTTTCAATAGGGTGAAAAAAATCAATCTGTACAGCTCCAATGGCTTTAGATATTATTAATTTCGTTATTTGAGAGAAGAAAAATGCTAATTATGTATCCCATAAAATTTCAAAGAAAGTGTGATGGCGTAGGTTGCAACATCATATTATGAGACATGTAAATTTAGATTTTCTTCGCATAGAATTTCAGAAAAACCTTACTTAAGCTTTCTGGAAAAAATATTTTTAAATTTTACACACTATATTAATTCATTTCATGCACATTTCAGTTCGTCAATGACCCTATTCACACCACAGGAGCGGTAAAGCAATGAATTCGAAGTCAAAATAATACCACTTCGGAGGGGCTAGCATACTCTCTCGGCCTTCATATAATAGCAAATATATGGAAATTACTGTTATGTAATGCTATGAGTCGGGCTGACAACACTAGGAAAAAATATTATTATCTGAAGAGATTGGAAAAAGTTGGAGCAAACCTTCTTAAACATTTTTATAAGCCCCTTCCAAATTGATTTTTTTAGGTAAAATTTAACAAAAAAAGGCTATTTTCATTAATAATATTTTCTTCATAATATACAAAGAAAAAAGTCACCAATTAACAAATATATATGAAAATAATTAATTCAATTATAAACTTGTTTAAATTTGCACCTCTCACCAAAATGATTATATCAATTACTAAAAACTATAAAAAATACAAAACAGAAAAAAAAAATCCCAATTAATAAATTAATTAAATCAATCAAATAGTTGATTGGATCAATTAAAAATGTATATAGGATATAAAAGTATAGTTAAATTTTATTTTTATTTCATTTTTGCTTGAATAAATTTATAAAATTTCGATGCAAAATGAAATAACTATGTTAATTGAAAAAAATACCGTAATAATTTTTTCTGTGTAATAAAACCAAAAAGTACCAAATTAATCCAAATATCTTGTTGTTTTATTGAATAAATAATGTTGAACCTATTCTGATGACCCAAAAAATTTACCTTGTTGGAAAAAAATAATTAAAAATCGTACTTATTAGTTCTTACTTAAATTTATTTTGCTTGCAAATATCTTAGAATTGAGTACTTTAAAACTTATTATGAAAAAATATATTCATTTCATTATTATTTTAAAAATAACAAGGGTTTTAATGTAACGAAAATTTTGAACCTATTCTGTTGACCGGCAGTGTATGTCAAAATTCTTTGAGAAACTCTTAATGACCCCTCTATTGAATCGAAATCAATGTATACGCAAACATCAATTCGGATTTAGAGGAAAACCCAGCACTATCGAACAAACACACATACTTGTAAATGTTATAAACACAACGTTTGAAGAAAAGTAATATTGCTTTGCTCTCTTTATCGATGTTTCGCAAGCTTTTGACAAAGCAAAATTTACTCACTAATACACATAAATTATTGGAAAGCTATTTAAATGAACGAAAATCTATTGTTAAAGAAGGAGACTTCTTTAGTAATCCACAGACCATTGAAGCAGGAGTACTCCAAGGAAGTATACTGGGTCCTATGTTGTACACCTAATATGCCAACTAATAATCAAACCCATATATCAACATTTGCTGATGAAACAGCTATTTTAAGGACACATGATAGCCCCTAAGATGTATCTCCGCTCTTGCAAGATTACATATTAGACATAGAAAGATGGTTACGTAAATTGAAAATAAAGGTAAATGAGCAGAAATGCATTCACATAACATTTACATTGCATAGAGAAACATGCCACCCTATCTTTATTAACAACTAAATTATTCGCCAGCAATCAGAGGTCAAATACCTCGGTATTCATCTTGATCGACGACTTACATGAAAATCCCATATTGATGAAAAGTTGACACAAATAAAAGCACTTCAAATAAATTGACTTATTGGCAGAAACTTAACACTTACTCTAGATTGTAAACTACTCTTATATAACTCAATTTTGAAGCCATTATGGACTTATTGTATTCAGTTATGGGGAGTCAAATATAGAGAAAATTCAGAGACGTCCAAGCAATATTTTGCGGATAATAACTGCGGCATCATGGTATGTAAAAAACTCAAATATATAAAAGGATCTAAACGTCCCCTTGGTGAAGGATGTAACAAAAGAACACACAGAGAAATATTTTAGGAGGCTAGAAATTCACACTAATCCTCTAGCTCGAAACATCATACTAAGAATGGACAAACTCGTTTGATCAAACTTGAGTAGCTGAAATACACGAATTAAAATAGATTCTTGTCTGACGGTGGTTAGACAAAATTAGATTTTAATATATAGATTTAAGATTTCAATATTTATTGTTAGTTCATGTGCAATTACTAAAGATTCAATAAATAAAGTGTGTAATAAAAAAAAAATCTAAAAGGAAAAATTTATCGAAAATTTTCTAAAAGAAAAAATTTATCAAAAACTTTTCAAAAGAAAAAATTTATCCAAAATTGTCTAAAAGAAAACTTTTTACAGAATTAAAAATTTGGGAAATATTTGCGATAATTTTTTTTTTTTTTTTTTAATATTTCCTATAAAAAGAAAATTTAGCGAGTTTTCTACAAAAGAAAATTTAGAAAAAATTTTCTGTAATAAGAAAATTTAGATAATATTTTCTAAACCAAAAAAGTTTTACCAAAATTTTCTGCAATGAGAATGTATCAAAAATTGTCTATACAAAGAAATTTTAGTGAAAATTTTCTCTAAAGAAAATGTTTAGCGAACAATTTCTATATTAAACTTTTTCTTTTTACAGAAAAAATAATCTTTCGATAAAAACAAATTTTGACAAAAAAAAAAAAAAAAAAAAAAATGACAAAATTTTCTACAAATAAAAATATTGCGAAATTTTTCGATAAAAAAGAAAAATAAAATTTTGCAAAAACTTTTTTACAAATAGAAAATTTAGAAAACAAATTCTCTATAAACAAAAATTTATATAAAAAAATCATAAATAATTACTAATGAATGAGAAATTAATTGGAAATCATTTTTAAATTAAAAAGAAGTGGTTAACAAATTTGTTTATCAATAAATTTTCTTTCTAATTAATGTGCCATTTTTCTGTCCTCCATTATCTAATCCCTCTAATCTAAATGATTTTAGCAGTACAAATGGTAGCTCAAATTGAAGTAGTAGATGTAGTGTTAACATTATTTTTTTTCGTATGTCATTTTTTCCCATTTTATTCCTTAATTACTGTTACATTCAACATACGAATGAGCACTCATTTATAAGTATATATATCTGTTTTTGTAAGTATTTTATTTATACTCTTCACAAAATGCTACGTACAACAGAAAAAAATAACGAAAAAATATAGAAGAGAACACACAAAAAATAAAATAATAAAGATGAGAATTTCTTTCATGTCAACCAAACTCAACGTTCCTTCATGTTATTAATGGCAAGGTTTTTTCTTTTCATTTTCTTTTGCTCGTATTTTATTTTTCTATAATTTTGCCCCAGCAATAATAACAACAAATATTGTATTTATTTGCTAATGTTTGTGACAACTATGATTATGTATTTACTTTAAGTCCTTTAATAGAGACAAACTCTTACCCTAACCATTTATTAATAAATATATTTATCATTAAATGTGTAAAATAAAACAGACAATTGTAAGTGCAAAATTGTGTTAAATATGTAGTAAAGTAAGAAATAAAAAATATAAAATACTTATTTTCACCCTTAATACGTACATACAAACATATGTATGTAGTGATTTCCTTAATTAAGTTATAAATGTCTTGGTCATTGTCCATAATGTTCTGTTACACAGTTTTAGTATTTAATTTATGTTACAATTATGAATTATTACTACTTTTAGTTATATTAAGCAACAATATTATCAATTATATTTTTAATGAATAATTTTTTTGTTGTTTATTAATAATAAAAATCAATTAATTTGTAAATGATTAATGTTGGTTATATAAGGACAAATAAGCTATTATGTATAAAAGATTGTTTTTTGTTAATTTTGAAAATATATTATTTATTACATAAAAGTTAATAGAAGTATTATATTAGATTTGGCTATTTTTCCTAAAGGTAAAGGTCTTTGACTTTTATTTAATATTTTCTAATAGAATACTTTTTTCTTGATTGTAGGTTTTACTTCGTTTCAATCTTTAATTTTGAACACTAAAAATAAGTAAAAAGTTATTGGTTGTCGGTTCGTATGGTTAATATTAAATAAAAACTTATTTTAGTTATTCCTGTTCACTCTTGTTTTCTTTGTGAGAATAATAGTTATCTAAAGGCCATGAAATTAAAATATTTTTTATTTTGAAAAGCATATTATTTGCAAAGTTCCTTTAGGAATTTATATAGTTAAAATACAAAAAATATTTTGCAGTTGCTGACTTCTCCTTTATAAACCAATTCTTCTGATGGGCATAACAGATATGCAAAGAAATACTACTTTAAACAACAAGTGAAATATGATGATGTTGACTTTGAGAATTTGTTGTCAGTTCTTTTTTTTTTTTTTTTTTTTTCTTGGAATTATTTACAATAATATGATCCCCTTAATAAGGCGATCACATTAGTAGGTACTAATCGATCATAAATTGTCCGTTTTAGAAAAATTAGTTATATTAATATCACTTGTATATTCTTTCAACATTTTCGAAGTTTTTATCGGTAAATATTTTCAGTTTTCAGTATTTTAACCCATTTTGGACCACTACCCTATTTTGTTGAGATAACTTTACGAAATTTGGCATAAAGTTTGTTCTTATGATTGTGATAACAAATTCAGAAGATTTTAATGCTTAGATAATTTTGGTTCTGAATTACAGGGCCTGGAAAATTTCAGAAATTGTACCATTCTTGGACTCGGAAAATTTTTCTGAATAATATTTTGAAAATTTGTTAGGTTATATTTATAGTTACTTACACTAAGCTTTTAGAGGACATAGTATTTACGAAAAATTGATTTTTGTTTTATTATCTTCAAGCAAACATACACAGAGATAACAGATTCGTTATGGCAACCGAATTTTTAGCCAAACCAATCTGTTCGGTTTCAATTTACACAATTTAATTGTAATTACTGTATGAATATGATACACGCAACAGTTTTAAAAAATAATACAGTAAAAAGGTTTCAAATTATAAAATACTGATGATGTTGAAAAATATCCTATATTATGTGTATAATAGTTCCGAACTTTAAGGACACATGTGGACAATATGTGATTCATTATTACACAAAAAACGCTACCAGTGAAATTTTTCAAAGCTTTTGAATATTACCTATAAAGAACATTCCATATACACAGAAAAAAGTTTGAACATAAATATAAAAATTTAGATTCATTGATTTTAGTTCATAATATTATAATTTCTTAAATATTAAAACTTTTCTATATAAATCAAAAGTTAAGAAGACTTAAACAAATTACTAAAATTTTATTTAATATTTTAATTTTTAAGAAATGTTTGAAATTTTCTTTGGAACATTTTTAGCTTTTGTGCAAATTTCTAAATATTATTTTTTTAACAACTTTTTCTTTATTGCTAATATTTTCTATTTTAACTATTTTTATAAGTAAGAAATAACTAAAATTAGTAAAAAATCAGTGTAAAGTTTTCGAAATTTATAATGGAAGGTAATATGTTTTGAAATTAAAAATTGCGATATTTTCTACAAAAATTTCTGATGGTTGGCCAACGTTCAACATATATCATTGTGTTAGTATCCTTTATAGCATTTTGGAACCAGTGCAAGGTCTCCTGTATCCTTTTTCTTAAAACTGTTATAAATCTTCCAAACTGGTCTTACGTTTACTTTGCCCATAAGTAACTTTTAGTATCATAAACATTCCCACCAAGTTTCGTTGAAATGGGTTTAATAATTCGAAAGTTATTGGGTTATTGGAGCGGATACTTACAATAATTCTTATTAATAATAACCAGGGAAACCACAATATGCAATTGCATGTTTTTTCCTGGACGTTGAGTGAAGCCATCGATTAAATATTTATCCATTTCAGAATAAATAAATCATTTTGGCATCGATTTGTTTGTGCATATTTTACTCATATTTTTGCATTTGGCGATTTTTATTGCATATTTATAGAATATTTTGTTATTTTTATGTCATATTTAACCCTTTTAGAGCATATTTTGATATTTTAAGGATAATTTTTTTATACATCATTAAATGTTTTTCAAATTTGATTTTATAAAAAAATGAGAAAAAAAAAAAAAAAAAAAAAAAAATTTAACATTATGATTGAAGTTTATGTTCTAAAAACAATATTTTTTTTTATGAAAGCATATCGAGTCCTAACCGCAAAAATGTCGTAAATGCAGAAAACAAAACATTATACATTGTTATATGTATGAAAAAATGTCACTTGCTATAAAATTCCTTTCGCTATAAATCTGAAATGACACTTGATACGTCGATGAAAATAAGGAATCAAATTTCGACGAGGTTAATAAATTTCAGTCTTGACTTATTTTATAACGTTGAGATATTAATAAAACCCTTTGTTTAAATGAAATAGGACTAATTTTGTTTAAGAATTATACAAAATCTCTGTTTTTTAAGGGCATATTTTCGGGTTTTTAGAGCATATTTTTCGTTTTTTATTGCATATTTAATGCGCATAAAACCCATTTTTTTAGAGCATATTTTGGTTTCTCTGATAATAACATATCAATGTTAAAAAAATATGAATATGAATATGATATTTTTTGCTTCACAAAGTTTGCCTTTTTTAGAAAATTAGTAACGTATGCGAAAAATTAAAAATGCTAAATTTTTTTCAAAAATTAACTTAAATATTATATTATTATTTCATAAGTTATTATTCTTTTTTATATGACCAAATTTTGGATCCCTTTGGCAAACTTTTACCGTAGTGCAGAAGGACTTCTTTTTATCATGAGTTTAAAAACTCGATGTTGGAAATTTTTGAACCGTTTATTCGGTTATTATATCTTCCAAAACTTATAAATCAAATTTAACTTAAAATTATTTCGAGGTTTTTAGTTTTTAGACTATGTTTTGATTTAGAAATCATCTAAGTGTTATATCTGAATATTTTATTAGTTTCTTTTTGTAAAATCTGTCTCTTCTGCATTACACAGCTTAATATATTAATAAAAAAAAGCAGCCAAAATTTTTCTATCAGTAGATTTATATCTATCGAAAATATATATATATATATATATATATATATATATATATATATATATATATATATATATATATATATATATATATATATATATATATATATATATATATATATATATATATATATATATATATATATATATATATATATATATATATATAATTTCTCATTTTCATCTGAGTTGAAATATAAATTATTTTATGTGGGGTAGATATAAAAATAATTAAATTTTTTTTTTTTTTTAATATTTTGAAGAAACCGTGAACTCTTATTTTCATGAAAAAATAAATGATAAAATTTCTTTATCGTAAGAACAGAGTTTATTAACAAATTAAATTCATAGTTTGTGATAACTACACAGAAAAAAGTAAAAATGGACTTCAATTACGAAATTGATAATATTAATTATTTTTTGTTTGATTCTGCTCCAATCATCAAAGTGATAAGTGAACTGTGAACTGTAATTGCCACTTTTTCTTAAATAGATATAATGAGCTGAACAAATTTTTAATTTTTTCTATATATTTTATAAACAGTTTTTAATTTATTGTTGATTGTTTGTGATAACTACACAGAAAAAAGTAAAAATGGACTTCAATTACGAAATTGATAATATTAATTATTTTTTGTTTGATTTTGCTCCAATCATCAAAGTGATAATATTCATTACTGGAATTGCCACTTTTTCTTAAATAGATGTAATGAGCTGAACAAATTTTTAATTTTTCTATATATTTTATAAACAGTTTTTAATTTATTAAAAAAAGTTTTAAACCAATTAGAAAATTAATTATGTTAGTAAATAATATAACCAAATTACAATGTAAAGTTAGTTAATAATTTTAAATATTTTTTATTTTTTTGTATACTGTTTTTAGAGAGCGTCAAAAGTTTTGTTGCAATTTTATTCCGCAACCATTATGTAATGAATGTAAATTAAAAAAAAGTTAGCTTCGTTTTTAAAATTTGCATAGAATGCTTCGATTTTCTTAAATAAATAACCTAACCAAAAATCACATTCTCTCCAATTTAATAAAAAAAAAACTGGCCGCTGTGTTTCCTCGATTATCATTTATTTATTAAGTTATAAAAACAATCTTCAAAAATTTTTGTAAAATATAACCTTTTTTAACTAAACATTTTTTTTTTTTTTTAAATTTGCTTTAAATAAAAATAGCGTTTTTTTTTCGAACCAAAAACTGGCACACAGTAGTTCCAAAACGCTTCTTTTTGGAAATAATTCTGTAACTATGGAACCGTTAGAGATATCTCAATAAAATTTCACATGGTTAATGCTGACATGTTTTTGAGTTGATTTGGTGGAGTAAAGGTTCCTAGCGGGTCAGGGGGGAAGTGGGTAGTCCTCCAAAGTTGACCATCTCGGGGATATAATAATTTCCATTATTGAGATATCTGGGAACAAAAACGGTTCAATAGTTACTGAATTGTTCCCAAAAAAAAAAAAAAAAAAGCGTTTTGAACCACTGTGTGGTTATCGTTTAATATCGTTTTTAGCTTTGATTTTATTTAATTGTAATACGCTCCACAATTATATTAGTGGAGTTTTTAAGGAATTATATATAATATAAAATTCTGCCATTTTTTTTTTTTTTTTATTTATTTTCTTGACTTTGATTAAATTTAAAATGTCTAGTTTATATTTTGGATAATTTTAATTTATATAATTTAACAAAATCCCAGTAAAATTATAAAACTTCAAACTCTTCAAAAAATTAGAAAAACCCTAAAGCCAAAAATTTTTTCCATCAGTTTAGATTTACTCTCTTGTAAACATATACAGGCAAAACACGTATGTATAAGTAATAAAAATACCCACCATTCAATTTAAATAAAGTATACGCAACCTCATACTCTACTCAACCACAACGCGATAAAAACCGCAAAATAAATAAATTGCACGCAGAATGAATTTTCAGTTAATTTTTTTGTTTATATATTTGTATTTTTACACCAACAAATTGTAACTCATTAAAATCAAACCAATATGAAGCACAAGTACACAAGGCGTTCGTTCAACTTTTTATTAAACGATACAAGGCATTGCACTCGTTCTGCTTTTATACAAAATATACTTAAAAGTGTAGAAAAATTTATTTTAATGTTAAGAAATTTATCAAAGTAAGCAATAGTCTTAAAATAAGCTCAAGACGTGTTAGAAATTCGAAAGAAGAATAAAAAATGAATGATGGACTCTATTTTGGTATTTAGCGCAATGTAAACGATTTTCTTATTTAAGTGCAAAACATTTGAAATGTTAAAATTAATAGTGAGAAATAAATTTAAGTAGAATACCAATATTAAAGTGCAAGAAGTGATAGAATGTTATTTGGTTAATAAAGTAAAGTAATTTTAGCTGGAATATTATACATTTATTTTTTGTTTGAAATTTTCTTTATCACTCTATACGTAAACATAAAATATGATATAATACAACATTATAAATTGAAAATACTTAAACTAATATTTATTATAATAAATAAATATGAAAATGGGATTAAAATTTTACAGTAATTTTAACGAAAATAAAAAGAAATAAACGAAAACATAAAAAAAGAACTTTGAACAAGACAGGCAAATGAGATTTTAAACTTACGATTGGCCATTACGGTAAGTGGCAATAAGGTCAACGCTGCCACTAAATAGACTACAACAAGCCAGGAAGAATTCATGATTGGGCTGGTATATGAAATGGTTTTTGTCTTACAGCTACTGATAAAAACCTTCTTAGTCGTTGGACGTTTGCTGATGTTGTTGTTGTTGTTGCTGCTGCTGATGCTGTTTTGTTTTGAAGGAAGATGTTGTCGATGTTGGCAGCAAGGCTGTGGCCATGTTGATTGTGTTGTATTTCCGCTAGATGTGATTAATTTTTCCGCTAACAATGCCATTATAATATACACAAGCTAAAGTAACGTACAACAAATACAATTACAACAACATTGGCTTGTTATAAGACTACCAGTCGCTTATACTAACACACAGGCGTACACTTTCCTTTAAATATTCTTTCAAACTCAAATACAAAAGACAGCTACTGTTACCAAAACAAGGCTAAATTAATGTCTTGTTTGGCTTATAAAAGTCTTGTCTTTTTCAAACAATTTTATTTTTTCTTTTTAATTTTAACAAAATTTGTTTGTTATTGTTTGCTGTCGTTATCTAAACTGATGTTATTTAAATTTTATGTTAAATAGAGGGCTTTATATTATAATTTTTTGTTTGTGCTGCTGCTGTCTTTGTAATTTCTTAACAAGATAAATTTACTTGAAATTATTTTTTAATTATACCTCCACGAAACTACCGTTACTTTCTAATTAAATAATTTATTTGTTTTCCTTTTTTTATTTTTTGCAAAATATTTAATTTCTATTATCAGTTTTAAGCAGCTGTATTTTATTTATTTTTAAATAAATAATAAAAAATTGTCGTTTAATTATTTTTTAAGATTTATGCCCACATTATGGCAGTCAAACAAAATTATCTGAAAAAACTTATGGCGATTATTTATTTAACAAAATTTATTTGCTGGCAATTTATTGCTTTAATAAAAAAATATGAAAAAACACATATTGTTTTTTTTTTTTTATTTTTATTTTTCCTTAATATTAAATTGCTAATGACTTTATTTTTTGCTTTCTGTTTGTGTTTATTTTAGTTTTATTGTTTGTTTTTATGTTGTTTTCTTTGTTTTGCTATAGTTATTTTCTATTTCGTTTATTTTATTTTTTATATTTTTGACACAATTTCAAATGTTTTTAGTACATTTTAACGCTCGTGTTACTGAGTGGAAGGTAACCTCGTTAGCAAATGTTGTGGAATATAGAAGAGACCTTGAAAGTATATTAATTTTTTAACTTATAAAGGAATTTTTTTTTAAAGAATTGTAAAACTCCCTTTTTTGTTACATTTTTTCAATTTTTTTTTATCTTTAAAAAATATATAAACTAAATTCAAATAAATGTGATATAAGGTGACATATAATGTTCTATTTAAGTAGGAAATAGCTCAGCTTCTCTTTGAATTTTCTAATTATTAAATTCATCAGAAATTCATCAGAAATTTAAAAACTATTTACAAATTCTTCAAAATTAAAACGAGGTTTGCATTTACTAAAAAATTTTAAATGGGTAGCAAAGAGGATTTATAAAAATGGTAGTAAGAATTTAATCAAACTGTAGATTTGCTTCTCATCCGATTTCTCTCTAGGATATTTTTAAAGCCTTCGTTAATTCCTATTAAAAGTAACGTTAACTGGTCTAAAAGAAATAATTGTTACTAATACAATGCAGCTTTGAACCCATTATTTAAAATAAAATTTATTATTATAGTTTTCTGCCAATATTGAATTTAAACTAAAGGTATGTTCAGACTAGTGATATATTTGACCAAAGTGACGAAACCACTATATAAAATATTTTCCAACTTCTCCATTTTAGTTGGAAGATATTTTACTTGTCATTAATCCTAGCTGTCATTTTACCGAATCTTTTTTGACGCTGTTTTCTTTAGCAAAACATTTGCAAGATCAAACAATGTTAAACAAATTCTTTGCAGAAATAACGGTTAATCAAATTTGGTCAAATATTTGACAAATGTGAATATAGTTTAAGCCTATAAAATCAAATTTTTGAGATTTTCGTATTTAAACCAATTTTATTATTTTTTTATTTCAAATAATTGGCACAGAAAAAATGTATTAGTTTTACTTTTAGTTTCAGAACGCACAAAAATAACCTGTACTCGTTCTAGTTTGGCGTTGAGGCTAATAACAAAGGGAAACACTGATTCTGCGGCACGGGGTTTCTCAGTCAATTCGGATACACGGTATTAATAAGCACTAAGCCTCTAATCCACTTTATTAGAATAGACTCTAGTTTTTGCGGTAAATATATTAAAGCGTATCTCAAAAACGACTTGTGCAATTTTGTTAAAAGAATATCAAATAAATATAATTAAAACGAGAGCGAAACTATAGCCGGTCAAGACCGACCATACGATACCCTACACCATTGCGTACAAGCTAAAAATTAGATCTGTGGCCAATTGCAGACCAACACTTTTAATAATTCTAAAATAAATTATACAAATATAGAACAGTGCATTGATACTAACATCTATATGATTTTATGCCCTTTAGGGCGATTCTCGGAAGTGGGTTTATATGGGAGCTATGGTAAATTATGGACCGATTCTCATACATTTTGCCAATGTTATTTCTACTTATATTAAATTTATTTGTGTTGATTATTAACTTGATACCATAATTAGTATGGGATTTATGCACGTTAAAGTGATTTTCAGAAGAGCGGATTTATATGGGAGCTATGGTCAATTATGAACCGATGTTGATGTTAGCATAAAGATTGACACTTAAACAAACTCCTTTGTACCGAGTTTCATTGAAATATTGCTATATTTAAGGCATTTATGATCGTTAAACCCCTATTCAGGGTGGACATTTGTATTGGGGCTAGGGAAAATAATGGACCGATCATAACAATTTTCAATAGGCTTTGTCCTTGTGTCAAAGTAATTATTTATTCCAAATTTCATTATATCTTTAAAATTGCGATCTGTACTTTGTTCACAAGGTTTACATGGACAGACAGCCAGCCAGACGGACGAACATCGTTAAATCGACTCAGAAAGTGATTCTGGGTCAAACGGTATACTTTAAGGTGGTATAGGGGATAATTACTTTTAAATACGGTCAACAGTTATGGAGATATTAGGCCCACCTTTTGAGAAAAAATTAAATTTTATAAAAAAATTCAAGAACATTTTTTTTTTTTTTTTTTTTTTTTCAAAAAATTTTAAAAATTGGAATGTGTTAAAAATTCAAATTTTTATTATATGTTCATGGAGATATATCTGTTGCAAATATATCCGTTGCACATATGTTTAAATAAAATCAATGCCTAAGTTTTAATTTTATTCACAAATAAGTGAAAATACACATTCACAAGTTACATGAAAAAAATTTAAATAATAGAAAAATTAATTTGTGATTAATATTAATATTGTGTATCCGAATTGACTGAGAAGCCCAGTGCTGTAGATGTTTTTTCTCATTTTGTAACTTTGTACACACTTTTCATCTCTAGAACCAGTTGTGCGGAAGTATTTCCTTTCCAATATATATTATATGGAACGGTTCTTTAATTAATGATTTTTGTTCTAAATTATCTCCTTCAGAATTGGTTCTACCTAATGTTCAAGTAATTAAACTAGTAATTAAACTCAACGACTTTCATTTGGTTTTATTTTTCACTCTTATCATCCTAAAGACTAATTTTTAAATAAATATACACTCTTCGCTCTTTTTTGGCTTTTCACTCTTTTTTTTTTTGGCTTTTTATTTTTTCAAGTTTTTAAAAAAGATCTAGGACATCATTTGAAAACCAATTATTTGTTCAGAAAATTGATGTACAAGTAAGACAGAATTACTTTTTCAAAACATCGTTTAAAGTAAATTTGGAATCTTAATACTGTTCTACTCTATTAGTGACAGAATTTGTTGCGATACCACTAATTCTATATACTTCTGAAGAGGTTTTGATTACTCTGTTTTACACAATTTCCAGTTGTATTTCTAGCTATGTGAATTTACTAAAATTATTTCACATATAGAAAAATAATATTTTTAATCTAAAAACTGAAAATCCTATGAGCAAAAATTTATTTTTCAATTACAATTTCTTTGGTATCCATTTCGAGAAAAAAATCAAAATTTTTCTTGGTATAAATATATGAGACCCATCATTTTTCAATAGCTTATAGTAATAAAAACATCCATTTTATTTCAGTATTTTTCCTGTATTCTACTCATTAATACGCATCGTTTGAGTGGTCTTCCTCCATCAAAGTTTCAAAAATGCAGATTATCGGGATGCTCTTATATACATATGTACATTAGTCATATGTTTAAACCTAATAGAAATAATAAAGGCAATGATCTTATTGTATATAAAATAAATTAATTTCAATTATATAACTCAGTTTCTAGATACTGAAAATATTTCTAATAATTGTAGAAGCTGAAAGATACATTTTATATATATCACATTTAGCCAAATTGAAATAAATAAGTTATTATGTTTTATCCACAATTTAATCATGTTTCATAGAGACAAAAATCCCTCAATCTATTCATTTAAAATAAAATTTAAATTACATTATTCTGTTGAACGTCCCAAAGCTTAAAGAAACAAATGTAACATAAAATAATATTACAAAAATTTCCTATAATTTTATACCACATTAGCATTTATAATCAAAAAAACGCAAAAAAGTTAAAAAATAAAAAAATAAATAAAGTTAAACATATTAAACCAAAAGTTTAGGGAACTCAATTTAAATGTTTTGCCACAAATACTGTTTAATGTCAAAAAAATAAATGTAAATTAGGAAAGTTTGATTTGTTGTCTTGTAAACCTTGAACTAAAATAATAATAAAGGGAATATATAGGATACAACCTGCTGTTTTAAAGGTAAAAAAGTAAGTGATTTTAGATATTTAAATATTTAACTAGCTACATGTGTATGACTGTAGGCAACAGTGGGGCTAATTGTAAATAAAAAGTAATAAATATAATAATTTAAGGAAGTTAAATATCCTAAAGTGTTAAATATAAATTATTATAGTCATTTAAATATAGTATTTGGAAAGATATCAGTTGTAAGAAGCTAGCATATGAGAGAAAATCATGAAAATATTTATATTAGTGAACATTACCTGATTTCTGTAACTATGTGATAAATTTTTTATTCGAAAAAATAACACTCATCTGTATAAAAATAGGGTGAGTAAGAGTAAATCAGTTATTTTTTGTTTGTTTCATAAGTATCCAGTTCGAACATTATAAAATCACTCTGTGAAAAACTGAATGACTACTACAATAATAAATTATTTTTCGATTCGAAAACTTTTCACAAGTTACAGAAACTAGGCACAGAAAACATAATATTTTCTGAAATAAATAAGCTAGCATGATAGCATGATTCGTTTGAATTTATATAGAACTAATTTATTTTTGTAGCTCCGAATTTTCTCTAAACGCATATTAGTGAATAACTCTTATATATTCCTCAATTATTTTAAATGTAAGGTCTTTAAGTAATAATAGATAAACTCTAGTTTTAGTTCTTAAAATTGTTCCAATTGAAAATATTTGAATGGCTTTAAATTATCTTTAATCGTAGTTCATATAAGGAGTGCGTTCGAAAAAATCTTAACATATATAATATTCAATAACCTGGAAATGGTTGATCTTAGAGTTTTCATTATTTTTTAAATTATTTGATAATTTAGATCACAGAAATATATAATTTTTATAGTTCTAACCACTATTTATAAAATTGCGGACCATTTTTGAAAACCCTTTCGTTAGAAATTTGATAATTGCTTCAGTAATTTTTTTGGAACAGTGTGCACATCTTCTTTTAAAATCTTCGGTATTTTGGGACACCTTTTTTGTGATCTTCAATTCACTTTTCACAGAAGCTCAATATCTCTTCCCTAGTCTAAGCTATGGACAATTTTGAAAATTGACCTCTCTTGGTACAAAATCTATGTTATTGATTTTGTACCCCTCCAGAGCTTACTACGGTAAGTAGTGACATGATACCAAATGGGTCCAAAAATATGTGGACACGTTGTGCTCTCTTAAGAAAGGAAGAAGTCTTTTTTGCAAATATTCCTTTATGCATATTTTGGTATTTATAGATCCGAATGTATCAAATGACTTTCCTGTTTTGCCGCAACTGCAAAAAGCTTGTTATACCATGAATTTTGTAAGAAATTTTTTCTGCTTTTGGATCCTAAACTGATATCTAACACATAAGCGTCAAAAATTCTGCCAGTACATACGTTTCTTCGTCAATTGTACAGCTTGAGTATTTTTTTATGAAATTTGGTTTAAAATTCCGTGTCCTATTTTTGGCTTGTCAATTTTATTGCAAAGTTCCTGTTTGCAATTTTTTGGACTTTATATGTTATCAACTTTGCATTAGCTTTAAATTTTCGCACTAAATAGTCGAAGCACTGAGAAAACTGAACTGCTTTTCTACCAGATATGTTTGAAGTTCCTTTCAATATGCTTTCAATTTTCTTGCCTTCCCAATATCATGTGGTCCTTTTTTCTTACCGAACTAGGTTTCACATCAATGTTCAAATTCTCCTGATATTGTTTAATAACATTTGAAACAGTTTGACAGCAGAAATTTAATTCTGTGGCCAATTATTTGTAGGATCTATTTCGATTTTTTGAATTTTTTTTTAACAACTTGTACGACGTAAATCTTTTTCGTCACTTATTTTGATGAAAATAAGGACAAATTAACGTGGTTGTTACTAAAAATAATAGCTGAAGTATTTTTCCATGATAACTAGATCAAAAAAAATTGTCAATATTGATTCCGAAAAAAATTATGAGGCAAAATGTGTGTTAAGATTTTTTCGATCGCAAACCTTAGTTATGAATTGTGACGACAGTGTGTCTTCATATAAACTCAAATTAATTAATTAATTAATTAGTTAATTGCAGACATTTTATTGTTCCAAATTACCCTTATTCACAGCTATTTTCTAAGGCCCAAATTAGCTTTAATATAGTTTTTTTATAAAAACATAAGTTTGCTTAAAACGTATGTAGAAATTAACTGTAGCTTCTTTATAAACACGTAAATTAGATTTAAGTACAAAATAGACATAGTTGTGATCTTTTATATATGTCGAAATAAATTTTAATTAAGTCCTAATTTGGCTTCAATTATAGGTCTCTTTGTTATACGTCGGATAAAACTTATTTATAGGTCTTTAAATAGTTAAAAATTAGCTTCAAACCCGCAAATCTTTCCCAAAAAAGCCTCTCTGTATAATTCAAAGAAGATCTAGAAAATAAATTTTTATATAAGGATTGCGCGCGAAAAACTTAGTGCATACAAATCAGCTTATAAAGATTAAACATGATTGGTTTTTTTTCGATTTTTTTTTATCAAAGAATATTTTATTTAAGTTTCAAATTTTAAAGAAAAATAATTTTTATTTATAATTTTATTAAATTTTATTTTCAAAAATAACCTCCATAAGAGCTTTATTGTGTTTTCGGTTAAATTTTTTTAAAAGGGGTCCACTTTTTTTAGACTCGATTTTATTTTTTAGTCAGCATTAAGTATTCTTCAAATAGTTTTAACTAAAACCCAATTAAAAAGAAAAAAAAAAACGGAGTTCTGGACAGTTTAGTGGTTTGGGGTTCTTTGATACATAACAGAAACATTATATATCACTCAGTTATTTTTTTTTTTTTTTGTTTTAAGAATGCAAAGATCAGGCCAGACAAATTTGTATTTTCCAATGATAAAAAGAGAAATTTTCTGACGGCACTCGACAATTTTGATTTTACAAGATATTTATATAAAACAATTCCCATAATATCTGTGACATAGAATTCATGACTAGAATGTTACAAAAAGTCCGCCAGTACGTACTTTTTTCCTCTCTTTCGCCTTCACATTTTTTCTAACGCTATTATTAGGAACTTTTTTTACTTCGTGGCTAAAGAATGAGTGACATTCCATCCAGAAATGTAAAGATTTTTATTTTTTTGGAGATCATAAACTTTTTGTATTTTTTGTGACTCAAAAAAACTGAATTTTTAAATTCACCTACACACTTAACTATTGTTTTATATGGTCGAAAAGTGATTTGATTATAAATTTTAATTATATATTTGAAGGAATGTTGTATCCAACACAGGTCCCGTAGACAAAAATTTTGTAGGAAGACCCCTCAAACGATGCATAAAAATTAGCTTAATATGGGAAAAATATTAAAAAATTTTTTTAAAATTGATCTTCAGTTCCCTACCAGCGACTGAAAATTACGGGTGTAGAACATTTCGTCCAAAAAATAGTATTGAGTTTTGTCTTGAAATGGGTATTAAAAAAATGTGTAATTTTTAGAAAATTATAAAAAAAAAATAATTTAAAAAATTTTCGCAAAAAATTGGGTCCATATACGGTCATTTTAGTACTTCACGCAAAAAAAAAAATTTCGAGGTATATATTTTTTTATGTATAATTTTATTCCCTTTATGGATAAAATATAAACAATAACATTGTTCATCCAAATTCCTTGAAAAGTCTTCTAGCGAAATAAAATCCCATGGACAAATTTTTTAATATATTTTTTTCCATAACCACAATAATATTTCGAATTTTTTGGTACCCATTTCGTTAAAAAATCTAAACTTTTCTGATCAAAATGTATGGGACCTATGATTTTCAATCGCTGGTAGGGAACTGATGACCAATTTTAAAAATGTTTAAAATTATTTTTTCGTATCAAGCTAATTTTTACGCATAGTTTGAAGGGTCTTTCTACATCGAAATATTGAAAAAGGCTTTTCTCGGGACACTCTATTGTCCAACTTTATTTAAAAAGAAATTATTGAAAATAATAATGTAAATAAATTAATGATACTAACTTTTTTCAGGTATAATAATTATTATAAGCCTTAACGTGTGCATTAATTTTTCGTACGCAGTCCTTAGTTCTAAACCATAAACCTGTATATACTTAGTTCTCCAGTACGCTCAATTGTGTGACTTTATATGTTACTAACTAAATTAGGTTTAATCATACATACAAATTAGCTTCAGTAGTAAAAGTAACCTTCTGTTAAAGGTATTTCCTAGATCACATATTAGCGCTAATATCAGTTCTTTATAGATACGTAAATAAGATTCAAATACATGGCCAAATTAGCTTCAGTTATAAGATATTATATATGGACAAATAAGCTTCAACTTTATTTCTTAATATAGTTCTAATTTGGCGCCAATTGTAGTTCCAAATTAAATTTAAACCAAAGTGCCTATCGTAACAAAATTAGTTAAATTGTAGATAGGTTCATATAAAACTAAACTAGTACTTAACATACTTAACATCAAATTAGTATTTATAAACTCTATAATTTGCATTAGTCGAATCTTGGTTTAGATCGAATTATGCTTTTGTGTAGGCCTTTAAATGATTCCAAATTACCTTCAATCGAAGTCCACTAAATTGTTTAAAGTCATTACAATGGATGACCAGTAAATCATTATAAAACAACTTCAGACAAAAAGCTTTGTAGAATCCAAAGAAATACGCTTTAACCTTATTTCATATCTCAAGATTATAGGATATTTCAAAATACCTTAAATGTTAAGCTATATTATCTTTAATTGTAAAACTTTGTATAAAGAAATTTTGTATAGTATCTTAAGGTGTTATTTCTTCTTAATATCACTTTTTTTCTTTTATCTCACGTTTCTTATTTTAAACACTTATTTTCCAATTCACTTCACTGTAACATATCTCTGATAGTACATATTGCAAAGTTTTTCTTTTGAATTAAATTGAAATTCTGCCTCTAAAGCTGATAAGTAATCATTCATTTTCACAGAAAATTAAAATGTTTAGAAAAATAATTCCTGGAAATTGGAAATCATTCCTCACTGGTATTTTAAACAATTACACTAAAACACGCAAACAAATAAAGGGAAAAAAACCTTTAGAGAGAAAAACACAGAACTTATTGATAAAGTTTTCGATTTTATAAATTATTTTACTTTCATTCTATTTGCTTTACGATTTTTTCGCATTGTTACAACAGCGAAGTATAGTTGCTGTTGTTTTTCACCTAAACAAACACAAGCTGTCTTGCCTTTGTTGACTCAATAATGTCTAGAAAAAAACTAAAATTAATAAAAAAAAAAAAAAAAATAGTAAAGAATAAAGAATATAAGGGACCAACCCACCCATAAGTAAACTTAAATGCAAACAAACAACAATAAATACTACAACATAGCAAAACAAAAACAACCGGCATTTTTTTGTCTAAGTACTTTATATTATAGTTTTGCCACACTTTTGCTGCTACTGCTGCTTCTGCCAGTCACATCAACAACATGAAATAATCCACAACAAACAATGAAAGAAAACTGGCAGAAGGATATTAAAACACAGACAGTAAAACTTATACACTCTTTTATATTTCAGACTAAAACTAATGCTGCTGCCTGCCTAGCTTAGGAAAGATCTAGTGTGAGTAATTTATATAAATGTGTGGGTATTTTTGTGCATTTATAGTTATCCTTTAAAAATTTTTTCAGACAATTTGTTGGCTCCAAATGTATTTTTGTTGCAGCACTACGTAATACCAGTTAAACTTAGTTTTCCTACACTTTTACTTATATATTTTCTTACACAACTTTTTATTTTATTTTCATTTCTTTTGCAATATTTTCTATTTTTAATTTTTATCTTCTAATATTATTATATTTTCTTATTTTTCATTCTTTCTTTTTCTTTTAAAGATTTTTTTTTTTAATATTTGTATTTGTGTTTTCTTTTCTTTACTTTATTTCACACCGCCAATATATAAATCAGGAAATCCGCTTACTTCCGTTTCCGCTTTTTTTGTTTGTTTCTTTTCCTTTTCTATAAAATTGTGCTTTATTCACTACAATGATAATATTATTTTTAGTATTTCTTTTATTTTTTTTAGGCTTTTGTTTTTTTCTTAAGATTTTGTTTCTTTTTCTTTAGTTAATATTGTTTTATTATCTCTTCACCGTTTGTTCTTAACGCTTTAAGTTTCTTATTCAAACTGCTAACAAACTGATGTTGTCTTTTGATTTTATACTTGTCGTTCGCCACTCAACTGCTGAACTTCTTGCAACTTGTATTTGGTTGTGTTTTGTTCGATACGTTTGTTTTATTTGTGATTTTATATTGGACACAGTGGCGTGCAAAATATAAAAATATTATATTAGGATTTCTTTTTGAAACAAATGTTTAATAAAAGATTTAAATGTTAGTTTTACAACAAACGGAAAACCAAGTCATTAATTCAAATATATGGCCAATTTATATGTTTTAAAACTTTATACAAAATTATTCATTAAAGTCCTTAAGCAATATACCTACTGAATAAGGTGACCTCACAATTAGTATTTGGCAGAAACTATAATGATTTACATTTAAGGCAACATAATTAATAAAATATTTTTTGGCTAATAGAACAATCAAAGCAAGATTAAATTTAAGTATCATGCTAATAATTTTCTATGAAACCAATTTATATACAGCAAGCGTACCTTCCCCTTTCATACACTTATCAAATTACAACTCAAACTTTAAATATCTAGCCAACATAATACATGTTGCATGATACAGCACGTGTATTAATATTGTTGTGTGCATATTATTTTCCCTTTCTTTTTTGTTTCTTGTTTCCTTTTTAAGGATAATCGTTTTTGTTGTTTCGGCAAATAAAAGTAAAAATCAAACAGCAAAATTAAAACAAAACAATAGGAATTTACGAATTGTAATAAAATCGCTTAAATATCAATTAGAAGAAGACCAACAATTAAAAGAGTAAGACAATTTAATAGACAAATTGCAATGATTCCAATATCAAAGGATTTGGTCGTAATTAAATTTAGTTCAAACGACCAATATTAAATTTCAAATTTTATCTTTGATTGTGCGATTGAAGAGTTTTGAAGTTTTTTTATTGTAGATGGATTAGACAAACCTTTTTGTAAACACAACAACAAAAAGAATACTTAAGATTTAAAAATATATTAAGATTATATGAGATTAAGATTTTGTCTTCACGCGTTTCTAATATGAAGTCGTTAATATGGAACTTGTCTAAAAAAAATATATATCGAAAGCAGATTATCTTTAAAATTGCGATCTGTAGTTTAATTACAAGGTCTACATGGACAGACATCAATAAATTGACTCAGACAGTGATTCGCAGCTGATTGGTGGTGAGTTAAGGTGATTTTTTGGATCAATATTATTTCCTTTTTTCATGAAAACTTTTGTTTCAAATCGATTTAAAAACAATCTTTTAAGATATCTTACTTTTTTGGTATAAATTTTTGGCCAAATTTTGACCTAAATATAATATTGTTATGACTAAAAAAAAATTTTAACCCAAAGGCAAATATCAAGCCCTAACCGCGAAGTATCTTAAATGATGATTCTTAATGCTTACATCGATGAAATTTTGGCAGATGATAAAAATTATTCTGAATTTTAGACATTATTCAACATTTTGGTATGATATTTATTTGTATCTTTGGAGTCGCGATAAAGTGATTTGCAGTTTTTTTTACCAAAAGTTTACTTTTTGTCAGTATTTATTATTTTTATAAACAGTTTGTCAGTTCTCATGAATTTGAAAATTGGACATATTTTTTTTTTTTTTTTTTGGTTTTTTCAAAAATCCACAGATAAATGTTTCCTGAAATTTTGTTAAAGTAGTTTGGTTTTTATTTCCAAACCCAAAATGTAATGAAAATATGTTATGCAGCAGAGAAAATCCTAAATTACGATTTTAAGGACTTAAACTTTTTGTATAGTTTGTTGGTTTATTTTTTCTTCGTTTTTTATCCTGAATTTTTTTGTATTGGGGGTATTGTTCGCATAAAAAATTGAATGAACTCATTGAAACATGCGAATGCAACTAAACACATAAACCTACAAACTCTTATATACTTAGATATGTATACGTGCATTAGGGTGATCCAACATTGTATGAAGAAAACCGAATTCTATCGCATATTTAAACGTATCTTAAATTATGAAAAGGGACATCATTTAGAACATATTTGTCAAATTTCAACTTTCTACGATGAATGAATCAGTATGCTACATTTAAATGATAATTCTAGAACAAATTATCAAAAAAAAAAAAAAAAATAAAATAAAATAATAATAATAATAAAATTTCTCAACATCTTATTATACCCATATTTCGGAATTTTCTCCAAAAAACTTAATATGAATGAAAAAATGTAATTTGATTTAAAATTAGTAGCGTTAAAATTTTTATTTCTATGAGACTTTTGACAGAGTAATTTTTATTAAAATGACGATTTATCCTTCCTTTTAGCGATTTATGAGTATAATTAATTTTCTTTAGCTTTCGGTTGATGTATAAATCATTAATATTGGTGAGAAAAAAAAAATGATTATTGTTCTAGGATCATCAAAGTAATTGGTATCGTATTTCCACCATAACACGTTGGGGTAAAATGTGTCAAAAGTGGCGATTAATTGATTTTTAAAATTTAATTTTTTGTAATAAAGTTGGGTACGGAATAAAAAAAAATATATATATGTATCAATATCTATTAAAGTCTTTAAGCTAGGTTGTGTTGTTTTCTTATAAGGAGCTGTCAGTTAAACATTTTTTTTACATTGTTGAAAAATAGTAAAAAATAAAATTTTCATAATTTTTTTTTGTATTTATTTTAAATAAAAAGTCTTTTAAGGTGAAAATTTAAAATAAAACCGTTAACTTCAGATATTTAAGTGTATTTTTCTTCAAGTATTTGTAAATTATAATTTGTACTAATATTTTTTGTTATTTTTTTGAAAATTTTCCTAAAATACACTAGTTTTCAACATACATATTATCCACTTTAAAATTATGAAAAAAAAATCGTGTGCATATACAGAACGATTTGAGAAATTAATTTTTTTTTGAAAAAACTCCAGTAAATTTCCTACAAAAAAAAAAAAAAAAAAAAAAGTGTAGACATTTTCTTTGCGTTATTAAACATTAAACATTGGGGAAGAATTGAAATAAATCTGTAACTTCTAATCGGCTAGTTGGATTTGCATGAAATTTTACATAGACGTAGCAAAAGATAGTAACATTTTTAGTTTAGATGCAGGATCCAATACATGCTTCAGGAGCGGAGCTTTAGAGGTTCAAAATAGGGTACTAATGTCATAGAAAATGTTTAACCCCTAGCGAGTTTTGGCAACTTACCCTATCCAAGATTTTTATATCACCTTAAAGTACTTGATAAATCCTTAAGAAAACAAGCCTGCATGTACTACTTATCTTATTTTTTTTTTTCGAGTTATATACATTTGAAATTTGAAAAATCTAAATTTTACAAGATCTTGGTCAAGATTTTTCCATATATAGCCAAACATTTTCAACTATTTTTTTTTCTATATTTTATGCAATTGATTAAAAAACAAAATAATCTATCGAACAAAGAAAATTTTGAGTGGTTACTTTTATTGAGTCAAAAGTTAAGCGATTTTGAATTGGAAAAATTGCAAAAATTAACAAACAGACGGACAGATGGACGGACATTAGAATTCTCTCAAAAAAATCTTAATTTTTTTTTTTTTTTTTACTTCTTGATAAATATGAAAATCAAATGTAAGTATTAAAATTTTGATATCACCTTTGCCTGAAATAAGTGACAATTTCCACCCATTTAATCCAAATGTATAGAAAGACGGAAGGACATTACTATTCAACCAGAAGATATTTTAGAATTCTAAAAGTGCATTTTTTTACTAACTAATAAATAGATAAAATAGAACGTGATCATCAAAATATGGATATCACCTTTTCCTGAATTAAGCGTAATTTTCGTCCCATTTAACCCAAATGTATAGATGGACGGACATTACCATTCAGCCAAAAAATATCTTATAATTCAAAAAATGCATTTTTTTAATTGTCAATAAATAGGAAAATTAAAAGTGATCATTAAAATGTTAATACCGCCCTTCCCTGAATTATGCATAACCCATTTAACTCTAATGTATAGACGGACGGACATTATCGTTCTGCTAAAAAAAAAATCTTAAAATTCGAAAACTGAGTTTTTTTTTTTATCAATAAAAAATAAAACGTGATCATTAAAATATTGATATCACCTTTCCCTGAATTAATCGCCATTTCCGACCCCAATGTGTATCGTAAGAAGTTGAAATTTGGACAAGTTGTTCTAAATGACATCTCCTTTCATAATTCTAGGTACGTTTAAATGTAGCTCGCAAAAAAGAATTTTGAACCTCCCTAACGTACATATACTATATACCCTGCAGTTTTTTTAAATACAGTAGGGCCTCGATTATCTGGGAAAGAAAATTTGTAATAGTTTTCTTTTTCCATCCATTTTATTATTATTTTTTTTTTTTTTTTTGCATCGATTAACCGTGATTACCTCTATTATCCGAAATTCTAACCATCATTTTTTTTTATTGCTTTTGAACAATTAAACACAATGTGAATAAAACAAAAAAGGGGAATTCTCTCGTTTGAATAAAATGAGTCAGAGCAAGGTAAAATGCAAGTTTAAAAAAGATGAACATATGATTTGTTTAAGAAACTACGTAAAATGAAACCCTTATGTATTGTTCACAGTTTTTTCCAAAATTATTATTCTTTCCTTATATTTTTTTAGACATTTACATATACGAGTATTAAATCCTTGAATAATTGAATTATATAAATCAAAAATATTTAAAAATACTACTCAAAATTTGTACTCAATTAACCGGAAAAATTGATTATCCAGAATGCTTCCGGTCCCGACCATTACAGATAATCGAGGTCCTACTGTATATCAGAAGTAAAATAAAATTCAAAATAAATAAAAAAAAATAATATTTCTATTATATTGGAAATTATAGAGATGGATCTTTTTCCAATATTTTTGTAGTAAACTCACAAAAGCAGTTATTTGCCACCTACGTTAGAAAAATAAACTAATGCATACAATTTGATTTCCTTCTTTATAAGGATCTGCTATATACATAAAATAGCGCTACATCCTAGGATAACCAATACCTGCGTAAATTTCAATATATGTACGAAATTAAATATGGCAATTTATTCTTTCAAAACTGCAAGGTACTCATCGATATTAGTTTGCGTGTCTGCTTCAGTATACTTTGTATTTGTAAAGTTTGAATTTTTTTTTAACTTCTAGTTTCTTTTTTTTAACCATAAAATCTCGCATAAATACTTCTTCGAAAAAGCAGACTAACCAGACAAATGCACACAATAAAAAATGAAAAAGAAAACTCCTAAAACTACAACAATGAAATAGAAATTTAACAAAAAGTCGAATAAAAGTTATGTACTTGCAACTGGAGATTAAAATTGTGCATCGTAATGGATTATGGTCACTTTGAGATTTGTTAACGTTTATCTAAAATTGAGAAATTGAAAACAATTTTTTGTCTTCCTTTTCTTTCGGTTTTATTTTTGTTTGCATAGTTTTTTTATTTTTTGCCTTTCGACAGATTTAAAGTTGGTAGTAGAAAGATAAATGAAAAAAAAAAAACTACGCACTTTATTAAAATGAAATCAATATTCAAATTTACAATTACACACAGCTACATAGAAACAAATTCTTAAAAAAATATTTAAATATGCATACACACGCAAATATTTATTTCCTCCTATCCAAGCATTCGAATTTTGGAATATAATCAGGCGCAATGATTAAGTGGAACAATTTTTATAAATAAACTATTTGCCACCTTTATTTACCAAATACTTAACTCTTAAACAATACTAGGAAGGGTAAATGGAGAGAAACTTTATTAAGTGTAATGTAGAGTATAATATGAAATTTGTACGTGTCGCAATGTCAATAGTAATGTGACTTCAATGAAATTAAATATAGACATATTTTATGCCAACAACAATGCAGAGATATCCAACCATCTATTAAAAGGAAGTAAAATGAATGAAATGAAATTTCAACCATACATTACCTCTTGCCCCAACTCCCCAGCGATTGGACATTTCATTAAGAAGCAAAAGTTGTGTTGTATTCATAGAGCAAAATAGAAAAATCTTTATTAGAATGTTATGCGTGTATATGTTTGTAGGAAGCAGTAGCACGAGGATGAACATCAACACAGGCAATAGAAAGTGGGAGACTTAAAATAAGAAAATTAAATTCCTTTGTTTATAGCTGCCAGGCATATTTGATGAAAATATTAAAATAATATTAAGCTAGAAAAAAAAATTGAGGAAATAGATAGAAAAAATTAAATTAAATACTTGACTATCAACACTTGGCATTTACTACCCACAAAAATATATTAAGTCATCTTTTTCTCATAAAAAAAGAATGTCACTAAAAATTCCTTAGCTGACAAGTACTTACATATTTATTTGTCTTTATTGTTCGACTGACTTTGTGTTTCAAAATTGCTTTTTGGTTTTTTAGATTTTATAGGACAAAATAAAGATGTCATGTTTTGAAAACTGCTTTTAACAATTGGTGTTGGAGTTGTAAAATAAGTTGGATGGAGAACGATTATGGAAATCAGTAAGAAATGTTTTTAATAGTTAGAAGAAAATATAATAAACATTTTTATATTAATGTTCATACCATATTCTTTTCTTTAAAGAAACATACCCGTCTATATCGGTGTAATGTATTTAAATCCAACGTTCACCAGAATCTAAATTTAAAATAGAATAAATTTTGACAAAAGTATTAAAAAATGCACAAGCAGAAGGATAGGAGTACAGAGTGTTTAAGAACTCATAGAGAGCCAAGTCAAAACGAAGTATTTCTTGCAAACTTTACAACTTGAAAAGGTCATAAATATAGGGAAGTCTTCACAAGGAATATATATCAGACAAAATGGGAGACTTGTATTTAAAAGACAGCGAAAACTATATTCGTAATTTTTCCAGAATATACAAAAAAAAAAAGTATCTCAATTTTTATAATTTTATTTCTAAATCTTCTGAAAAAGTTAAAAGAAGCTAATATGTTTTTTATATATAAAAACTTACTTTTTATTTCCCTTTTTTATTTTTGGTAAACTTTTCATTTCTTTTGGGTAATTTTTCTATATTTTATTTGGGTGATTTTGCTTTGGGTCACTTTTCTCGCAGCCTATCAGAGGAGATTACAATTTCAAGATAAGACCCCTCAGGAGTCAAATTATCTCTTTTTGTTTCGAGTTTTTCTTATTATAACATCCTATCATATTATTCCATTCTATCATATTATTCCATTCTATTATATTATTATTCCATTTTATTATATTATAACATTCTTGCTAATTATCATTCCATTTTATCTATACGTCAAAAATGGTTATTAATTGAATTTTGAAATTTCAATTTTTGTAATAAAGTTAGGTATGGAATAAAAATAAGCAAAATTATATATCAATGTCAATAGTCATATTTAACCTAGGTTGTGTTGTTTTCTTATAAGGAGATGTAAAAATTAAACACTTTTCAACATATTCAAAAAAAAAAGTAAAAAATTAAATTTTCATAAATTTACGGTGTATTCATTTTAAATAAATTGTCTTTTGATATAAAAATTTAAAATTGAACCATCCACTTCAGTTGTTAAGTTTATTTTTTATACCCATCATCAAAAAGATGGGGGTATATTAATTTTGTCATTCCGTGTGCAATATGTCAAAGTAATCATTTAAGACCCCATAAAGTATATATATTCTGTGTCCTGGTTTGATTCTGAGTCGATCTAGCTATGTCAAAATTGGGCTCAAATATTCATCTTATATAAGGTTAATCAATTAATAAACAAAAAAGTTATGAGCGAATTACTAGAAACACAGGGTGTCCGTTGTAGCATCATTTCATACTTTTCTGCTGATATCTCTTAAACAAAAGCATGTACGACAACGAAAATTTGTAAGGATAGTTTGGGGGGTCGATATAAACTCGGAAACAAAAAATGGGCGTGGTCCGCCAACTTTACCGCCCATCTCTCATGTAACGAAAAATTTGAAAAAGTTGATTGTTTTTTATTATATTTTGTCCTAATATTTTTGTTATTTTTATACCCACCATCAAAAAGATGGGAAACCAAAATTGGACGTGGTCCGCCTACTTTACGGCCCACCTCCTTTATAAGGTGAAATGTCAACAAAATTTTATACAAATAGTTCAAGGATCAATGTAAACTTGGAAACAAACCTCAAAAAAACCCACCTTACCGCCCACCACCCATATAACGTAAAATTTGGAAAAGTTGATGGGGGGCATATAGATTCGGCCAAGCCGAATATAATATTCTCGCTTGTTTTTTTTTTTTTTTTTTTAATTGTCCTTAAATACACTAATTTTCAACTTTCATAGAATGCAACTTAAAATGTTACAGGATGTTTGTTATGAAAATTTTCTAAAATATAGTATATATTGTCCACTTTAATATTATTAAAAAAAAATCGTGCACATATATAGCACAATTTGAGAAATTTTTTTTTTTTTAGAAAATACTCGAGAAGATTTCATACAAAAAACAGCTTAAGAGCAGACATTTTCTTTGATTTATCAAACATTAAATAGTGGGACAATATCGAAATAAATCTGTAACTTCTAACCGGCTATTTGGATTTACATGAAATTTCACATAGTCGTAGCAGAGTATAGTAGTATTTTGAAGTTAGAAGCATGATGCCAAATACGTTTCAGCAGAGGAGCTATGGGGGTTCAAAATAGGGTACTAATGTCATAGAAAATGTTTAACCAGTAGCGATTTTTTTTTCCTTAGCCGATTTCTTAGATTTGTATATCACCTTAAAGTCATTGATATATCCTTCGGAAAACATGATTGCATGTACTGTTTCTCTTTTATATTATTTGACATAGTATATTCACTTGAAATTTCAACAATCTCAACTTTCTGCAATTTATTAAATTATTAATTAATTATTTCTATTGAATAAAGAAAATTTGAATTCGACATCTTCATTGAGTCAAAAATAAACGATTTTGAATTTGCAAGTTTGCAAAAAATAATAAACAAATGGACGGACGGAAGGGCAGACATTAGAATTCTTTAAGAAAGTTTTAAAATTAAAAAAAAATATATATTATTTTTTTACTTCTTCACCAGTATAAACACTAAATATAAATACTAAAGTATTGATATCACCTTTCCCTGAATTAAGTGCCATTTTAGACCCATTTAACCCAAATGTATAGACGGACGGACATTGAGATGCTGCCAAAAAATATTTTAGAATTCTAAAAATAAATTTTTTACTATCTAATAAATAAAAAAAAAAAAATAGAACAAGATCATTAAAATTCGGATACCACCTTTTCCTGAATTAAGCGCCATTTTGGACCCGTTTAATTCAAATGTACAGACAGACGGAAAGACATTATCATTCAACCAAAAAACATCCTATAATTCTAAAAATGTATTTTTTACTTACTAATAAAAAGGAAAATTAAATGTAATCATTAAAGTGTTGATAGCACCTTTCCCTGAATTATGCATAATTTCCAACCCATTTAACTGTAATGTACAGACGGACATCACCATTATGCCAAAAAAAAAAAAAAATCTTAAAATTATAAAACTGATTTTTTTTACCTAATATTCAATAAAAATAAAACATGATTATTAAAAATATTGATATCACCTTTCCCTGAATTTATCGCAATTTTCGACCCCTATTACCTCAATGTGCGAGGACGAAGCTTATCGAAATTTTTTATGGTCGGTTAGTTATTTTACCTAGCCCTTATAAAAATGTCTTATAATATAAATTTAATGAAAATCAGATCAAAAAATTTTTGTGTAAGTATCGATCAGTGTGCCTAATTTCATGAAGAATGTTCCATAATTGACCATAATTCCCATATAAATCACATTGACGTGCATAAATCCTATACGAATGTTAGTATCGAGATAATATTCAACACATAAGTTTTATATAAGTAGAAATCACAACGTAATTTTTTTTTTTTTTTGAAAATAGGTACATAATTTACCATAGCTCCCATATAAACCCATTTTCGGGAATAAATTCATACACACAGAAAAAAGATTGGTTAGAAAATGGTTCCCAAAAAAAAACAATATGAATAACAATTTTTATATTCGAAGAACTGTAAAAATATTGTTTTAATAGAAATATGAATACAACTGTAGTCATAGAAGTTACGATAACCGATTGGCTCCATTACTGAATTTTTTCTTTGAATTCAGCAAATACAACTATTATAAAATTAATATAATGGATATAAATTATTGGCTGTAATCGAAAAAGTCAATTGTGAAATAGAAAAGCTGAATTCGGTTCTCTCAAGCGATAAATTCGTTTAATTTATTTGACAATCTAAAAGCATATTAAACATAAAATATAATTTCAAATAATATTCTTGAAGGGAAGAAATATATAAAACGAAAAAGAAACTGCAATGAATAAAGGCCTTAACAAGTGGACATGGTGTAAATTTATAACGTGTTGTAATGAATATATGTAAGTACATAAATATGTAAGTTCGAGTTCATATCCATGTTTCAATTTTTGTTTTATTATATCTTTGTTTTACTTAATGCTTTTCAATGATATTTATAATAAGGACAGATGTTGCCGCCAATATTCGCACACAAATATATTTGATGCCATCCAACGCGATTGCAAAAGTCAATTTATGATGAAAAAAGCAACCCTTTACAAACCACATAATTTCTTGCAAGATTCTGTCTGATGACTGTTTTTTTATAGGATTTAATTTGAAATAGAGAACCGGGACCCAAGATGCTATTGATGAAGCGAGATTTTTATACTATTTAACATTATTTTATTTAATTGAATTGGTTTTAGAAATATGTATTACTCATTATTTTATGTTATATAAATTTTAAATAAAAATTAAAAAACAAAAAATAAATTAAAATAAAATGTCAAATTAATATGAAATTAATTCACAATAGTCATATAAAAAAACAGCTATGAGTACCATATACATTCGGCAATTACAATCGAATACTGTGATAGTTCACAGAACCGACTAAATTCGATTGGCAAAAAATTCGGTTGCCACAACGAAAGCGTTTTCTCTGTGTATACAGAGCTTCGAAAGGCTTAATTAAATGCTAGCTTAATTCCCTTAAATCTGAATTCTGAATTAAGAAATATGAATTTTTCATTCCATAACACCATTCTCAAAAATATAATTCAATAGCTTAATTCAAAGGCTTTTGTTTCAATAGAATTAATTCCTTATTGAATTAATTCATAAAGAATTCATTAAATTTTTGTTAATTCAAATCTTTTCCAAAATGAATGAAAATATTTTTCATTCATTCAATTTGTAATATTTTGTTTTTTAATCTTTTACAAAATGAATTAAAAAATTTTTTCTAAAGCTAATTTGTAATAGATTTGAATTGAAGAAAATTTCAATGATTCAATATATTTTTAAAGCTTGAATTGTATAATTGATGAATAAATTCTTTAAGGAATTAATTCATAGCTGAATTAATTCAACTCCTATAAAGTAAAAAGAATTTAATTCAATGAATTAAATTAATTTGAATGCTTTAAAAGAATGATTAGGATAATAAATTTAATTCGATTGAAGAAAATGAATTAAAGAATTAAACCTTTCGAACCTTTGTTCATATAAATGTAAATATCTAAGTAATATTTTGTATTCGTGTATTTTATTAACACTAAGTGAAAATATCGGGTTACAATTGGCCACATTTCTTCTAAAAGGACCCCTCCACGAATTTTGATGCTCATACGCAATGTTGTAGGGCATCATATAGTCAGTATTGGCCGACTATAACCTCCCAATTTTTTTTAGGATAGACGTTTTGGTCAGAAGTACATATATTTTTAAGTTTTCCAAAGATTTTTGCATTTTATTTAATCTAACAATTTCTTGAATAAATGGTATAAAATTAACATCATCATTTTCATCATTTCATTATAATCAAACAGATAAGCCAGCATTCTTGGTGGCTTATCAATATGATTAACTTTGTCTTTATTTTATAAAAGTCATTAAGAAGGTAAAACCTTAAATAATAAAAAGTCATATTATCCTACATTATGGACATTGATTTTTAAGTAAATTTTATACTGAATTTATGCATAATTCCTTTAAATAAAGATTTTTATAAACATTGGGCCAGTATTTTTTTATGTTCTTAGTATAATTTTTAAATTAATAATATTTTCCATTTAAATTTTTTAGAAGAGAAAATTTGATAACCAGCTAAAAATTCCAACAAAAATAACGATGTCAACAATAATATCCAACAAATACGTCCATCTCATCATATAATACAAAAATGTTCATATTAAATAAAATTATACGCAAAATTTAAAAAAAACAAAGATTTATTCACATTATCACATTTCAAAAAGTTTGTTTGCTTATTTGCTTCGTTTGTGTTTTATTTTATTCTTTTTTGCTGTTAGTTGTTTAGTAAATTATTCCAGTTGGTTGTGTGGATTGTTATTTAGATGGTTGGATGACATTTTACCTTCAACATCACCTGAGGCCCACAGGAGTACATAACCCTAACAACAGAGCAATAATAATGAAAATATCAACAGCAACAACATTAACAGGAACAACACAAACAACAACAATAAATAAAATTTACATATATTTAAATGTATTCGTATGAGGGTTTATGCACAAATATTATGCAGCAAATGTCCTTCTCATATAAATGAATGCCAGGACTAACAAACTGATTTTCAAATAAATGTGCTGTTACTACTACAATATACATACATATACATATTGTATGTAAGTGGGTGAGTGTGTGTTAAATGTAAATATGTGTATGTTACACTCAAAACAAAAACTTCAACCATCCAAGTAAATTCACAATGGCTCTCGGCATAACTAACTTATAATTGTATTGCTGCAAATGGACAGACAAACAAATATACTTATACTCATACATACACAAACATACCCTCAGTAGTCCGAAGCAAATGACAATGGCCCAAAATGTCAGAATAAATAAATGTATTAAAGTGGCATACATTTGGGATACTACTACGACATCTACTATTGTTGCTGCAATTGCAGCAAAGTTACTTATGTTCTTCTCTCTCTGTAGTTCAAGCCCTGTGTTTTAGTATGTGTATTTGTGCATACTTAATATGTGGGAGTTGTTGGACAATGACAGGCTTTTACTTGCATACAAAGTACCTTTTTTCTCCTTTGTACTTTTTTTTTTTGGTACATTTATTTATTTGAGTTTTTGTGAGAATGGTCTTCGTAGCTTAATAAACAAAGAATTGACACAATTACCCTTAAAGTAAAGTAAAATTTATTAAATGTATACGAGATGTAATTTAAATGCTGATTTTCACAATAAACCATATGAAACTGCAACTGAAATGGAAGGATTTATGTACATATGTACATATCTTGATTTAGTATTAATTAATGAAAACCAACTTTATTTATAAGAGATATTGAAATGGAGATTTTAATTAAAATCGGACAGGATGTTTCTATAGACCGCATGAGATTATGTGTAAATTTATCTGTTTTATTAATTATTGGAAAATAAAATAAATGAAGAAATATAGTTATCAATTGCTTTATGATCAACAAAAATTGAATATTTTAATAATATTCTTGCAGGAGAATTTGAGTGATTATGTTAATAGAAATAGTTCAAAATGTAGGTCACAAAAGTGAAACTAATTTGAGTGGCCAATAAGAATGTGAATAAATACTAGAGATATTTAAACAGAACTATTTGCCACATCTTTCAAAAGTTATATAAAAATGTGGCCCAATACATTTTAATGGTTGTATTCAATTAGTTTGTCAGATTAAAAATTTATCAACTTATTAGTGGATCCTAATCTCTACTAATATTATTTTTTAATGAACCAAAATGATCCTGATGTACTACATGAAACGATTCAGAAATAGGGGATATATAATTTTTAACAATAGATACAAGTATCTGGAACATTACCATAACCACATATATTATTTGTTTAACGGGATTAGTATAAAGAAGTTGGTTTGCCGATTTGCTTATGGCCTATAATTTTTATACCCACCATCAAAAAGATAGGGGGTATATTGATTTTGTCATTCCGTATGTAACATGTCGAAAAAATCATTTAAGACCCTACAAAGTATATATTTTCTGGGTCGTGGTTAGATGCTGAGTCGATCTAACTATGTCCGTCCGTCTGTCCGTCTGTCTGTCTGTTGAAAGCAGGATAGGGCTCGAACGGGAAAACGTAGGGAGACGAAATTTGGCTCAAATATTTATCTTATATAAAGTTTGTTTGGTATTGAAAATGGGCAAAATCGGTTAAAAAACAAAGTTATGTCCACAGTGGGGCAGAATATTTTTTTTTTTTGAGAAACCGGTTTTCGAATAGTTCGAGTAGTTGGTATTTTGAAAAAACCGGTTGTTCTTTTTTAAATTCAGTAAAAACCGGTTAACCGGTTTATTTGTAGAAGTTAATATTTCTATCTAAAGACTACATTTCTTAACGAAAAATCAACAAATCTTTTTTATTTTTGGAAGTAACTATAACCCATTAAGAACGAGATAGAAAGATATAGTCGGTCAAGACCGACATTACCCTACACCATTGTGTGCATCAAAATTCGATGAGGGGTGTTTTTTTTTTCTAGACCTGTGGAATTGTGGACCACTACTGTGGTCAATTATTTACCGATTTTCATGAAATTAGGAACAGATTTAAAAGTATATGATTTCTGGGAGGTTATTTGTATGGGGGCTAGGGGATATAATGGACCGATCATTACCAATTTCAACGCGTTTCGTTCTTGGACTATAAGAAATCAAAATTGCGACCTGTATTTTGATTACAAGTTTTACATGGACGGACAGACGAATATCGTTAAATTGATTTAAAGCCGACTGGTACAAATAAAGGTAAGACTTAGACCATTATTTTTGGGTGTTACAAACATCAGCACAAACGCATAATAGGGATGTAGGGTATACAAATTTTAAGAAAATAATCATCAAAAATGATATTAACATTTACTTAGTATAAATAGAAACCAAGGGTTTATATGGAAAAAGCCAGAATCAATTTTATTGAAACGATTCTTCAGGTGAAACTTTTTTAAAACAAAATCTTTAAAAAACAATTTCTTCGTTGAATAAAAAAAAAACTAAAACTTTTACATTAGATGCAAAAATATTACAGGTGTTACAATAGATAAAACAAATTTCATTCAGGATAATTATTACTTATTTATTCAATTTTAAACTATACTTTTAAGGCATCAAAAATCATACTTTATGAATATTAAAAAAATAATCATAAATTTCGACTCAAATATCAATATTTAGTGCATAATTTTTTAAATAAAAAGTTATTTTTAAAACCGGTTTTTTGTGTTTAAAAAACCGGTCTATTCGACATTCGAAAATTGAACATTTTGAAAAAACCGACAGCACATTGACTGAAAAAACCGGTTGGAAAACCGAGTCGATCACTCTAATATATATATATATATATATATATATATATATATATATATATATATATATATATATATATATATATATATATATATATATATATATATATATATATATATATATGAAATTTGATATAGACTTAGCAGAGGAGTGTATAATATAAAGTTTAAAAGGGGAACTCAAGAGACCCCTAAGTGGCAGAGCTGAGAATGATCAAAGTAAGGTACCTTTGACATCTACATTTTTTAATCGCTTGTCAAATTGTGTGTGTGTGTGTGTTCTATTTATCTCTTATAGAAATTTTAAGTACCATAATTTTACAAGTTTCTTTCATATTTATATCTTAGTATTTCCAACAGATTCCATTAGTTTTTTTGTAACTAGTTAAGGAAAAAAAAATATCTATTACAAATGTTTGGTCCCCTTTTCAAACTTAACATTCTACATTCCTCTGCTTTTTTTGGAAGCGATATTTCAATTTTATTTTTTTCATTTAGTTGTCTTTGAAAAATATGTCAGTTATTATTTTTAATGACAACCATGTTGATTTGTTGTGAGTTTGATCAAAACGAGTGATAAAAAACAAGTACGTGCTAAAATTATTAAACATTTTCACACAAAATTCAAATTGGTCCCACAAAAAATTTGCCAAAAAATTAAAGATCTGCCATCAAATTGTTTTCAATGCTATTAAACAGTATAAAGAGAATCTGACCATTGAAATCTAGTTCGGGAAGAAAAAAAGGTCCGCATGATATTAGGAAGGCCACGAAAATAAAGAGCTTCAAATACATCTGGTAGAAAAGCAACCCGGTTAGTTCAGTGCTCTGACTATTTGGTGCGAAAAGTTAAAGCCAATGCAGGCTTAAAGACATACTAAGTCTAGAAGGTTCCAAATAGGAATGCTGCAAAATATTTAGAAGGCAAGAATAGAGCACGGAAATTAACATCAAATTTCATACAAAAATACTCACGTTGTATAATGGACGACGAAACCAGTGTATTGGCAAATTTTTCACAGCTATTGGGTCAAAATTTGTATGTTGATAAAGCTCGAGGAAATGTTGAAGATAAGTTTAGGACTCAAAAGCATACAAAATTTCCTAAAAAAATCCTGCATTTGCGGAAAAAGAAGCAAGTCATTTGTTACAGTGGGCTCTATAAATACAGAAATATACATCAATAATGTAATAATAAGGCTTCACCTTTTCATAAGAGAGCACAATGTGTCAACATATTTTGTCCCTATTTGGCATCATGCCACTACGGTAAGAAAGCTCTGGAGTGATATCAAAACAATAAAATAGTTTTTGTACCAAGAGAGGTCAATCCTCCAAATTGTCTGAAGTCTTGAAGGGCACAAAAGAGAATATTTTAAAAGGAGATGGGCAAACTGTTCCAAAAAAAATGACTGAAAGAACTATCAAATCTTTAATGGAAGGGTTACCAGAAGAGGTCTACGAGTTCATAAGAAGTGGTTAAAACTATAAAAGGTATATTTTTCTGTCATCTGTAGTATAATATCAATTAAATAAAAAAAATAAAAACTTTAAGATCAATCGTTTCCAAATTATTAAATAATATATGTATATGTTAACAATTTTTCGATCTCGCTCTTTATGTAAAATTTCATGCAAATCCAACCAGCCGATTAGAACTTACAGATTTATTTCTAAAATTTTTGGAAATAAATCTGTAACTTCTGATCGGCTGGCTGGATTTGCATGAAATTTGATAAAGGCATAGTAGAGGAGTGTACAATGTTAAGTTTGGAAGGGGGACCGAACAGATCCCTCAGGGGCGGAGCTAAAAGGGCTCAAAATTAAGTACCTCTGATATACAAATTTTTGAATCGCTTGCCAAGTTTTTGTTTCTCTTCCAAATTCAAATATTTTTATACATTATTGTAGCCACTGATATGACCTACAAAAAATATGCTTGCATATCCTATTTATCTCTTATAGTTTTTGAGTTATTTGGATTTGAATATTTAAATACCTCAATTTAGCATGTTCTTGGTTCAGTTTTTGTCATATATATCATATTGTTTTCAACCGATTTAATTTATTTTTCCTTTAGCTAATTAAAAAACAAAATTATCTATTGAATAAAAAATTTGAAGTCGATGTCTTTAGCGAGTCCAAAAATAAGCGATTTTGAATTTGAAAATTGCAAAAATTACCACTCTTTGTATTTTTTTTTTTTTGCCGAAAAAGTATCTTCACTCCTTTTTCTTTAAAATACAATTTTCTTTAAAAATATATATAAAAATTTTATACTTTTCTGAAAGGTATCTTCATGGAGAAAACTTTAAAATTTAAAAACTAGTCCAATAACTCAAATGATCAAGGTACATACTCTCCCGAATTCGACCCATTTTATATAAAAGTTTTGACTTTAGTCTAAATTTTCTCAAATCCCAAAGCACGAATCGGCAAGCGGAATATAGTTTAAGAATCTGCAATATGTTGTTAAAAATTTTCAATCAAAATCTACGGGACTTTCGAAAAATAAATCCACATCCCAAAAGGTGAAAAACCCATTTTTGGGATTTTCGGCGTTTTTTTGGGAATTGTGGGATTCCTTTCCCAAACATCTTAAAGTTTTTCTCACTTTCTCATTTTACACGATAAAGTCTACATTCTCCGAAAATTTCGTTAAGATATCTTTAATAACAAATATTTTATTACAGATGAAACATTTACAGTTTCTCAAAAAAAAATTTTACTTTAATTTCAAAACTCAGAAAAAGTATAAAAACGATTTTTTTTGATCCGAGCAGTAGTTTAGGAGATACAGATTTATTACCAAAATAAATCTAAATCTGCACTGGATTTAAAATATTAAGGAACTCAGTTAGCAGCGCCAGGCATTTGGGGTAAGTAAAGCAAAGGTAAAGATGTGGTTACGTAGTGTCGTAAGCCGACATCCGGTTCGAAGGACCATAAACAAGTTTGCAAACGTAAATTGCCTTATTGTCTCTGTTTAGCGATACCAAAGCAAAATTTGTAGACTATAAAAAGACACAAGCAGAATGGAATACGTATTTTCTGTGCTGCTACACACTTCATCAGTATTCGTGGTATATTATCCATTTCGGTTTCGTTGAAACCTAAACACCCAGATATAATTTTATAAGAAATAAAAGTTAAAATACGTTGCAAAAAGAACAACACTGTTAAACATTTTTAAAATATCTCTAAATTATTTCGAAAAATTTTGTAAGTATTTTTAAATCACTGAAAAAATATAATATTACATACATACATACATAAATAAATATTTTTGGTTGCTTACAACTTCAACAGAATTGACAAATTAAATCAACATTTAATTTTAAAATGTACAATATCACTTTTTCTTGGAAAGCAATATCATCATCATTAAGATTTCAAAAACATCAGTTTGTTTCCTCAACTGATTTCAAATTAAAAAAAAAAAATGACAAAAAAAATAAAAAATCCTTACACTTCTCCCACAATATCGACCACTAAATAAATTATATAAAATTAAATTGTTTGTATTTCTAAACACAGAATAATTTCCAATGCGGAAAAATGAAAAACAAAAACAAATACAACGATAACAGCTCTCATAATATCCAAAGGTAACAAAACAGCAATATGGCCAACTTCCAGAATAATGGATTCTTGGCAAAAAAGAAAAAAATAGAAAAAATAACAATTGTTGTGTATTTTAAAATGACAGCAACAGCTCAATGTTACAACAATAATACTGCTGATGATGTTATTGTTGCTGCTATTAATGATGATGATGACGAGAAGAACGATGATGGTGATGATAATAAAGCAATAGCAACAGTAGTCATTCAACTAGTAGCAACTGCTGATTGTCTCATTGTAAGTAGTATGTAGTTTTTGTTGTTGGCACTGCTAAACGTAACATCTCTACTGAGGGTGTTAGAGTGCGTGATGATGCTGCTACTAGTGTAAGTTAGTACTAGAAGCTGGTGTATTTCCAACGTATTTACATTTACATAAATGCTATGAGAACAAAAACAAACAAAAAAAAACAGCAAAAGCAATTGTAACACAAGGATAAAATGATAAAAACCAGTAATGGAATAACATTGTTAGTATTTCTGTTGTTGTTATTGTTAACTTTCCTTATTTTTCATTTTATCCTTTTGTATTGTTTTCTATGTGCTGGTGTTGCCGTTCTTGTACTTGTTTTTGTAATAAAAAAAAGGCAACAAAAAAATTAACAGCATCATCTCAATACAAAGAAACAAACAGTCAAATGAATAAATAAAAATAATGGTACAATTGTTGCTGCTGCCAGTTAGAATGACTGCTGATGCTGTTGTTTCACTCCATCAGTTTATATCAAGGATGTAATGAAAATTTGTATGTTTATATATGCAACACATCATGTGCCTCTAGTGGCAGGTATTTGTTTTAATAATTTGATTTTATGCAGCAAACAGTCGTTGTTTATAAAAAATTTATTTAAATTGGTCTCTTAGATATTTTTCCCTTTTTTATTTTGTTTAAATTTTGCATCAAGATGAAAGGGGACAAGGATAGAGAATGATGATTACTTTATTATAGTTTCCAGTTGACTGAATGTCAATGACACCAAAAGTAAATAAATGCAGATTTTTGTTGATTTAAGAATTCGTTTTAGATGGCAAATATAAAAATGTAATAGAATTTTATAAATAAAATAAATCATATTGTAATAAAAATATATGTAATTATGTAAGTAAGGACTGCGCACGAAAAAATCCGTGCATGCTCTTGGGCTTATAAATTTTGATGTGGTGAAAACTTTACAAATCCGTTAACTGGTTTGCATTCGCCATTATGCTCACTTGTCATGTGCTAAGTTTTATCGTAATAGCAAAATTGGTTTTTCTTAAAATGGAAGTTTAACAAAAAACACATAAACACATAATTCAATTTTTTCATGAAATCTTGCATTTGTCATATAAAATAATTGCAAGGAAGGCTGTCGTGCCGCAAAATACAGTTTCTTGGGTCATAGAAGTCATGATCACTGAATGGTAACCTGGTAATGGAAGACAATTAGTTTCTTCAGGCTGTAGGATTCAGCCAAAGTAGAAAGGATTTTGAGAGAAATTCACCTCATCTCTGGAAGAAATGTGTCACAAGTTAATTGCTTTCAATCTTTATCAGAAAATTTGAAAGGAAGTCTAGCCTGAAGACCTATAAAGTAAAAAAAAATCCTAATAGAAACGCAAGCAAGAATTTGGAGGTAAAATATAACAAGAAAGTTTTTCGGACGAATTTTTTCAGAAAATTTATTTCTGTATAGTAGACGATGAAACGTTCGTACAGGGTGACTTTTTTCAACTTCCTAGCCAGGAATTCTATGTCGCAGATGCTAGAGAGATTATGGCAGAAAAATTTCGTGTATCAAGGAAATCAAAATTCCCAAGAAAGTTTTTGATTTGGGAAGTCACATGCATACGCAGGAATGAAGCACTTCATTCTTAAAAAATGGTTGCATCAACACAAAAATATACGTGAATGAGTTCCTTTGGAAAAGACTTCTCCCTTTCCTAATAAAATCCAGTATATTTCCTGTTTTCTGGCCTGTTCCCGCTTCTTTTCATTACAACAAAACAATGGAGTTGTAACAAAGAAATTATAAGAGTTTGTACCGATAGAGGCTAATCCATCAAATTGTCTGAAAATCCGTGCGATTGAAAGATATTGGACTCTAGTAAAAAATAATTTAAAGGTCATTAAAAGCTCAGCATAAAATGAAACGGAGTTTAAAAATAGGTGGACTTATTGGAGCAAAAAAGTGACCAAAACACAATAAAACCTTTAATTAGAATAATTCTGAAAAAGATGAGATATTTGCTTAAAAACCAACAGGAACTAATTTATTCTTTTATGTTTAGAACATAACAGTCATTAATAAAAATATCACTTTAAAAAAATTATTATTATTAATTATTATAATAAAAAATATGAAAAGTTATATTTTTTCAGGGCTTCAATGTTGCACCAACCATCTCTATTGAACTTTCTTTTATCAGAAAATATTATCTGTTTCCATTTTTCAAGATATATGAGGTTTGGAAAGGTTCAAAGTTTTCTATGTAAAGCAGAAAGGCAAAGCTTGGAAGGCAGTTTTTCAATTTTTATTTAATTTCCCTACAAATCAAGTGATATTTGGTAGCTTCGTATTATTTTTCACCTTTCTGATGCAATGATAATTTTAAAGGACTTTAATTTTAAGTTTTAATCAATATGATTTGCCATCTTAATATAGTGAACTTTCGCGATTTTAATAATATTTTTTCCTTTAAAGAATCAGTCAGATTTATTTCGGTATAATTAAAACACGATCCAAACCCCATTATTTTAGAAAAACTTTATAGACTTTTTTTCAACATTATTTTATTTTATTAAGGCAGTCAAATATTTGACCAAAATGACGTATTGGGAAAATATTTTTTACTTATCATTAATCACAGCTGACATTTAATCGAATCTTTTTTGATGCTGTTTTCTCTTACAAAACATTAGCAAGATCAAACAAGGGTAAACAATTTTTTTGTAGAATTAGTGGTTACGAAAATTTGCTCAGATATTTGACAAATGTGAACATAACTTTACAAAATATTTCTTTATTATTGTATATTTTTAACAAGAGACTTTTGATATTTAATGTAAGTACATGATACAACTACTAAAGGTAAAATCACTGGAAGATTTCATCGCTGCTCCAACAAAAAGAGTTATGTGTTTTTTAATAACTTTTCAGGAGAGCACAAATAATGTTTATTTTTCTACTTGAAAGCCATACAAAATTAGTCCCAATATTTTTTAACGGAAGTTTAATGGAATTATCCATAAAATACATAGCAAAAATTATACCAATACTAACATGTCACGGATTAAGGTTCATTCTCTTATAAAATGATTGAGTGACTGCAAAAAAATCGATTGTTATAAAGAGTGTAACTTATACTCAAAAGAATTTTTTTTGTGCCAATTTTATTCTCATGCGGAAGAATGACTTACATGAATGCTAATGGTAATTACGCGAAATTTGTTGCAGCGATTTCTTGATACACAGTGTAACTTCTGATTGGTTGGATTTACGTAAAATTTGGTATAGGTGTAGTAGAGGAGTGAACAATATTAAGTTTGGAAGGGGGACCCAACAGACTCCTCGAGGGCGGAGCTAAGGTGGCTCAAATTAGGGTACCTCTGATATAAAAAAAATTTTATCGCTTGCAAAATTTTTGCTTCTCTGAAAGGTATCTTCACAGGATGATTTTAAAATAAAAAAAAATACCAATAACTCAAGTGGTCAAGGTACACACCCTCCCAAATTTGACCTATTTTATATGAACGTTTTGACTTTATTCTATATTTTCTAAAATCCCAAAGCACGATTGGCAAACGGAATGCAGTTTAGGAATCTATGATATGTTGTTATCAGTTTTCAATCAAAATCTACGGGACTTCAGAAAAATGTTTTTTTTTTTTTTTTGTGATTATCGACGTTTTTGTTTTTTTTTTTTTTGGAATTGTGGGATTAATTTACAAAAATCTTATTATAGTTTATATAGTTATTATAGTTTTTTGCTCCTCCATGGTTAAAAAAATAATAATTCTGTATTTATTTGAAAATGTCATACCCAAAATAGACAATTGATTGCAGTAATTATATTTTTCGATTCCTACCACTAATATTTGGGGTTTAAACAAATTATATTTTATTATAAATAAGTTTTTGATAGCAACTAAAAAACTGTTTGTTTAAAAGTTTAATTTATTAATTTAGAATTGTTTTATTAAATCTCATATTAATACAGATAACTAATTTTTCATTTGCAAGAACGTTTATGACTTTATAACAATGCTTTTACTTCTATAATTAAAGAAAGTCTGTTAAATTAATATTATTTTTATATTTGTAATATATTTTTTATTTATTCAATTAAATTTAAAATATTTTTCAGTATTAAAATACAATTTTAACAAAATATTTGTATAGAAGATAGAGGAAATAATATTTTACATCGATCATAACTAATTTCAAAGTATTTATAAGATGATTAATACAGCTATTTTTTGCACCTATAGTAATCTATGATATGTCACAACTTCAAGTTTAATTCTCATATTTCAAAATTATAAGTTTCTAAATGAAGCATTAGCGATGTCAGATTAATTATATTTTGTTGATAGAACTTATAGAAACATATTTTCCACTTATTACTAACTATAGCACTTAACTTTTTATGGAGCTTATCAAATAAAAAACTATTTTTGAAATATGAATGATAACAGAATAAAATTTACCTTTTAGCTTTCTGTAAAGTTATCCTTTAAAATTTTTTGGCTCATGAAATAAAGCCTAACCATTAACAAACTCCACCTCTTTCAAAACAAATGAATAAAGTCAAGTGCATGTAATTTGTTTAACTACTATATATAAGAGCAACAATTTCACGTCATACATAAATACAAGTTTGTTTTTTGACTCTTTTTTTACCCAAATAAAGATTTTTTCTGTTTAATTAATAAAGAAAAACTGAAATCTTTTTCCATTTATTTTCTTGTATTCTCTCAAGCAAAACAAAAGTTCTCTTGCTAAAATTACAGTTAGTTTTGTTATTTTCCTAAAGTACATCAAAGAAAATAGAAAATTTTGGTGATACCAGTAACTTGTAACATTAAAAGAAAGATACATACTAAAATAATTCAAATGTAGAATAACTAAACAAAACTGAAAATGTGATCTTAAATTCTTCCATCTAATAAAGGAAAGCATTTTTAAATGTAAAATTTAAAATGTTTTTCATACAAATTAAGTATTTATAAAATATATATAAACTAGATAAACCTCTTTCAAACAAAATTATTGTAAGGTTTGTGAAGGGTTTCTACTCTATGCTCACTATCACCGCTTATTCAAGTTAGATTACTGTTGCTCCCAAATGATTTTGTTTTGGTTTCATTTCTACTTTCTTTTTTATCATTTCATGTATTTGTTTCGGTTGTAGTTGTTGATTACATTCAGCCTGCAGTTGAAAAACAAACAAAAAATAACACAAATATTTTAAAAGTGAATGTTTTTTTGCTCTTTGACATCGTATTTGTCTTTTTCTCAAACGCTGGAAAAATATTAACTTTCATTAAACTTTGCACAAAACTACATAAAACAATAACAAGTTTTTATTTCTTTTCGGATTATTTCAAAAAAGAACAAAACTCAACGTAAGTTAAAAAAAAACACACACACATACATAAGGATTAAAATATATGAATAAATGTATAGTTCTTATTATTGTAAGCAGTTAAAGTGTCCTTTATATGGTTTACCATAAGCTGATGTAAGACTACAGAATAAACACAAATTATTAGGAACAACCAAAAAATATAGAATAGAAAAACAAAATAAATTCAAAACTCTTTAATTTTCGGGAAATAAGCAAATTAAATGTTTTCCTACTCTTTGTATGTAAAAATCTAGGTTAGGAACTAAATTTTTATTTCATTTTTCTCTACTCTAAAAGGGGGAATACCTTGGTTTGGAACTTTTTGGGCAATGGAGGATTTAGGGACTAAAACGAATAAAACCAACTCTCCAAAATTTTAAAATTTTTCTTAAATTTTATGGTAAATGGCGGTTGAATGGA